>BSBM01000827.1:3685000-4885000 GCA_027924585.1 Larix kaempferi
ATAAATCATCTTCTTCATCATAAGGAGCTTTTCTAATTTTGGATATAAGGAGGATATAAGATGATGATGATGATGATATTTGTCATCATCCTCATGATGATGATCATAATCATCTTCATCATCACCATCATCATCATCATCATCATCATCACCATCTTCATCACCATCATCATCATCATATTCATCACAATCATCATCATCACCATCATTAGCATCTTCATCAACATCAGCATCATTATCATCATCATCACCATCTTCATCTTCATCATCATTATCATCATCATCATCATCATCATCATCATCACCCTCTTCCTCATCATGATCTTCATCATCATCATCACCCTCTTCCTCATCATCATCTTCATCATCATCCTCATCATCACCATCATCTTCATCGTATTCATCATCATCATCATATTCATCATCATCATTATCATCGTCGTCGTCGTCGTCTTCATCATCATCATGATCATCATCATCATCTTCATCTTCATCATCTTCATCACCATCATCTTCATCGTCATGATGATGATGATGAGGACAATGATGATGATGAGGACGATGATGATGATGATGATGATGAAGATGATGAAGATGATGGTGATGATGAACATGAAGATGATGATGATGATGATGATGATGAACATGAAGATGATGGTGTTGATGATGACAACGATGATGGTGAAGATAATGAAGATGATGACAATGATAAAGGTGGATAGAGTGGAAGAGAGTGGGGGGGATTGGGTGGATAGGAAGAGAGGGGGTGGGGTTATAGAGTGGGGGGGTCCCAACCTTAGAGGCAATCTCATCTTATTCAACAAAAATTGTGAATGAAAATGGTTTGGAACTTTTATGTCTAGGAATGAAAATTAGATTTTATAGCGAAAGAAGCAACGAGTGCACGCTTCTAGTAACGTGTGCACGCCTATCTGCGTGCATGTGTCTGGATTCAAATTGTATTTGGAACCCTTGCAGAATTGGAATTAGCTTCGGATTTCCAAACCTTGAGGGTCGGTCTGATTTATGGCAGAACACATCAAATGCTGTAACTTCATGTTTTTCACACCTAGTTCCGCATATGCTCCACTAGTGCACTACAAATGAAATTGCACACACTTGTCGAGACCTGTGTGCAGATTCTAACTATATATTTCTAGAATATATCTGTTGTTGTTTTCTATTTTTAATTCATTTTTAACTTCACTCATGTCAAATTTGTAAAAAACATAGTTCATTTATATGGCCTATAAATTTTGATCGGCTTACCTATTTTGAGAATGGAAAAGAACCCGCACAAGAGTAGAAGAATACTTACAAGCTAAAAAAAAATATTTTTGATTATTTTCACACCATCATATGGTGGACCAACACTTGACCATGTCGTTTTAAGGCTTCACTAACTTTCATAATTTAAAAAAATATAAAATTAACTTCTAAAATTTTGGAAAAATAGCCCCACACAAGATTCGTTTGTTGCATACGCCTCTACATATTTTTTTCCTCATAGATTGACAATTTACATAACAAACAGGTGGACCAAACAAAACATGTGCATTATGTTTTAAAGAAAAAATAGCATACCAATCTTAAAATAATGACATTTTGGGGTGGTTATACCATGTTTCTATAAATAAAAGTTATATATTCCGAAAGGTCATCCATTTTTCTACATTTCATATTTTTACATCTAATTCAAAAAAAAATTGTAGGTACCTCTAATAATTCATTTTAATGATAATATTTCTATTTTTCCAGCATGTCATTGCAACTAACGTGTCATAATTGGGTATCATTACCTTGCACCAGCCCCTAAGCCTCTTGTATGCCATGTTTTTTTATCTTGTTCTTGTATATTACATACCTAGTCATAGCCATGGTATCAATGGGGGAGAGACTTGCTTCTATGAGGAGGATAAGATGGGTGTATTGCCTTTAGTTTAGAGATATATGTAATAAAAACACTTTTAGATTTGTTTTATCCTTGTTCATGACTCTCTAGAGATGTTGCAACCCCAAACTTCAAATCCATACAAGATAACATGAGTGACAAGAGTCTCAAATAGGAGTTTCTTCCAAGGAATATTTTATAGCCCATGCGCTAGCATTCAATGTTCTTTTTCCAAAAACTATTAGTCAATTTCCATTTTTTCTAAAATGATTCGCCCAAATTCCGTAGGATAAATGTCATGTCCCCTTCCATCCAATCCAACTCAAGGAATGAAACATGACTAAAAATTTGAGCTTTTTCAAAACTCATCCCCATTCATCATTAACCAATTCATGTAAACAAAAACATGTGTGTGTAGATGCATAATCAAATCAAACATAACGGAAATAAAATCTACACAGATCTAGCATGCAATTGCCATCATAACTAAAACATGCATCAATTAAAAACATTGCATAATGAAATACAAGAGAATACTTATCTTGAAATGATGATGTCCTGAGCAACTAGTTATGCATCTGTTGACCAAATCGCGACCTCACAGTCGACAGGGGTTCACCAACTGTCGACACATACTGCAGTCTCCCTGGGCACCGGCCCAGGCAGGTTTGAGCCCACCCAGCAACACCCACAGAGTGGATGAGGTCTCACCCAAGGCATCCAGGAAGAGCAGACGGAACCATGTTTCCGCCGAGGGAGGAGGAAAGTTGCGGCCGTATGATACCAACAGCAATTCTAAATATTCGTCATGAAGTTATAGCACATCACTTTAATCACAACATTTAACATTATAGTAAACAGATATCTATAACATATTATTGCGGCATTCACATCATAGCGACAGAAACGGATAATTGCATTAAGACAAGACAATAACATAAGTATCAAGCAACATTACACATAGATTGCACCAAATCATCATCCTTATATTACTGTGGCAAACCAAAAGTAGTACATAAATCTCTGCGCAACTCCTCATATTATCTTTCTGTCAATCTCCGCATATAGCTCTATTTCTATCTTCTATCCATCAACTTCTTTCCTTACACTTACAATTCTCATCTATTTATAGGCTTCCACCAATTACAATACTTGTCCACTTTCCTAACTGACACTATGGACAATCGACTAACTGACTTGGTCTAATGACCCAAAAAATCGCATACCACGGTACAATTGACTCGATATTACAAAATACATGACCCAAAACCCACCAACTGCAGTATACTTGGCTCAATATTACAAAATGCATGGTCCAAGTGACCCAAAACCCACCAACTGCGGTATCCTTTGGCACTAAATACTCCTTTCGCACCTTCATCCAACGTGTTGCGACGTCAGCAGTACCACGATCTTTCCTCATCAAACTACCTACCAATAGGCCCCCAACACAATCTTGTGGCTCGCCCTCGAGCCACGTCAACTGCATATGTTCTTACTGTCTGGATCACGCAATGTTGTCTCCTTCCTTCGGCTGTACAGATCCTCGGCTACCAATTCTGTAATCCCTACACGAGAGTAGGAAACACCCGACTTGCTATCAGGTACATCGCGAACTCATCCTCCAGTCGCATGGAATAGTGCAGATTGAAAAAAAAAGAGGACAAACAGTACCAAGGGGTGGGAATGGCGGACGACTCTGGCACATCTGTTTCGCACCAGCACCCGTCTTCTACTAAAGTCAGGGAGCTACCGCCCCAACCAGCATTCTGATAAAAAATAACACAACTCTTCGAACAACTACTGCATACTAAATCATGCGGGACCGGCCAGGGGTCCATTTCACTATCGACGCGTATCGCAGTCGCCCAGGCATCGGCCCGGGCATACATAGGGGAAGTGCACCGAACATATCAAGGTGCTCAGGGACACTAATCATGCGAGCTCACAGGGCCCTTGGGGTGCTTCCACGGGAAACAAAGTGAAGCATTTCCACAGCCTCGTTGAATATCCTCAGAACTCAACTCCCAAATTGATTAACTAGCATAACCACTCTATGTCGAAACAACTTCTATATGGTGAAGTACCAACTTCCTCGATTACTTATAGCCGGACCCTCCTAGGTCACAACGGGGGGGAATGATGCCCTGGTACCTCTCATCTGTGTGTATGAGCCGACCGACTGTCATAATGGATGGGGGAGACCATGCTGCCAACAAGGCTTCTACGTACCACCACATGAACAACCCCGCTGCTCGTCCCAACCTAGCGTGCGATGTGCAAAACATGTCGTCGTCATGTGTGAACCCAGCCGAATCGATAAAGTGCAATCATGTGTAGAGATGGTGGCCAGTAATCACACCATGTCGCCGTACTCTCCCAAAATCGTCGTACAAAATCCGTCGTCGAGCCTGAGTGCAATACTGTCATGAGTCTTTGACTATGCTAACCTAGTGGCACAAGCCTCTTCCGCTTACGCATACCTTCTGTTGTTGGTGCGCCATCTGCCACCAAGCAACCTGCAACAATCATCATCATTTTTTTTTTTCACCAATGCGACCCAAACATCGCACTACTCCAAGCCCGTGCAATAGGGATTCAACCTGTGACCATTTACCAGCTTTGGGGGAATCCCCCCATCCAATCGCTGCAACCGAATCACTCCTCCTGAAGTAATACTATTGATGTGATAGGGACCCAGCCAATGCATCTGCAACTTGCCGGGATGTTTCATAAACTTACTGTCATATAGTAACACTAAGTCTCCTTGTTGAAACTGTTTTTTTTTTTATGTGGCGATCATGACACGCCTTCTGGCAGTCCTTCTCTATCCCTTGGTGAAAGCCAGCGATAAATCGATCCTCTTCAAGATCCACCAATTGTGCTAGACGTTCATCTAACGCGGCAACATCATCCATGCTTGTAACAGCCGCAATTCAGAGACTTGGAACAATGTACTCCATAGGCATAATTGCTTCCTTCCCATATACGACCTTGAAAGGTGTCTGACCAGTCAACCTTTTACATGTGGTGCAATAGGCCCACAATACCGTTGGAACTTTCAAATCCCAATCGTCTCGGTTCGCATTACACACCTTTGTCAATGCATGCTCCAATACCTTGTTAAACGCCTCCACCGTTCCATTCTCCTGTGGGTGATAGGGTGTACTCTTCTTATGCTATATATGCAATTCTTCTATCAAGGCGCTGATAGTGCGATTAAGAAAATGGCTGCCTTGATCACTCAGTAATATCTTAGGGCAGTTGAAACGAGTAATAATGTGGTCAAACAAAAATCAAGCAGCCGTTGCGGCGGAGAAATCTAGTATAGGTGCTGCCTCAGCCCATCGGGTCAAGTATTCCGTCGCCGTGATAATATACCACGCACCTGTGTGTTTCCCTGGTGGATGTATCGGTCCTACAAATCCACTGCCCATTTTTCGAACAGTTGTAATGTTACTTGAGGTAGCAGCGGCATCTCATCATGTCTGGATGGCTTGCCAGTACGTTGATAAACATCACAAGACCGTGCGTAGTCTGTCGCATCATTATGTAATGTGGGCCACCAAATCCCTGCACGCAGTACTTTCCAAGCAGTTGCTTGGCCACCATAATTTCCTCCTGCCACTCCACCATGTTCCTCAGCCAATATCTGCGCTTGCTCATGCGGCAAGACACATCTACGCAATATCTCATTGGCACCCAATTTATACAACTCTCCCGCGATCAGTTGAAAGTCAGCAACCTTGACGACCAATTGCTTCTTCTGAGCAGTGGTAAAGTCATTGGGCACGGTGCCAGTCACCAAAAACTGAAGGATGTCATCAAAATACTGATCAGCAGCGGCAACGTGAAACAGCTGGGCATCCGGCAACCTGTCTTCGATATTAGTCGGTTCCTCCCCTGTATCAATCCGTGACAAATTATTTGATCCAGCATTCAACCGCCCCAGTTTCATAATGACTTCGAAATCAAAATCCTGAAACAAAAGTAGCCACCGATAGATCTTCCCCCCCAACATAGGCTTATTGAACAAGTATTTCAAGGCAGAATGATCAATAAACATTTTGAAGTGGCCTCCCAACAAATAATGCCTGAGTTTCTGCAGCGTGTAAACCATGGCCAGACCTTCACGTTCTGTGGTAGTATAGTTGTGTTTTGCAGAAGACAGCTTCAGAATGGAAAAAGAAATGGGATGATCAATGTTGCCTTCGTCTGGTTGAGCCAATACAACCCCTAGTGCAACCGATGAAGCATCAACATGGACATGGAATGCCTTACTCCAGTCTGGAAAGACCAAGATTGGGGCCAATGCCATCTTTGCTTTGAGGGAATTGTGACTTCCTTCAGATTCGGGAATGTTCACATTTTGGGGATCATCATCATCCTTCGGGCCACCACTAATCTTGAAGCACTCCATGAGAGACTGCATCTGACTGTGGGTGTGCGGGTTGACAGGGAAGGTCGTGGGAATAACCTGAAATATCACATCGCGGATGAGCTGCAAGGTGTTATGGACATCAAGGTTAGCATTCAAAAATGTGAAGGTATGAGTGAAACAGATCGTCAACTCCCCCCATGTTGTAATGTCACGGCTTAACTCGGCTGCAGTGTACCACGAGTGCGGTATCTCCTCCAAAGTATGTGTTAACACCCAAAAAGTGCTCACTACCTCATCTACCACATTATATGGCTCATTTGTCCATTTTCCTACCATATTTCCCTTAAAATCCCAAAAAATCCCATTAAAAAGCCTCCAAAAGGCCTAAAATTCCTCCAAAAGGCCACAAAACCATCAAAATAGCCTCAAAAAGGCTAAAAAACCCCCTTTTCCTCCAAAAATAGCAAAAATCCCCTAAAAAGGGAATAAAAAATATAAAATAATGAGGAAAAGGAGGAAAAAACCCTATACAGCTGCCCTAAACCATGTGTTTCCTAAAACCATGGGTCAGCACTCCACCACCAAAAAACTATAAATAGGTGATGGAGATCCCTTATTTCATATCCACAATCAAATATACCCTTACTCTGCCAAAATCTCTCTCGAAACCCTAGTTCATCATTGAACTACTTTCACCTTGAGAGCCTCTTTTGGCCCATCCCCACCATTGGAGAAAGAGAAGGAGCACATTGGAGCTTGGAGCAACCCTCTTGGACATTGCAAGGAGCTTCATCAACCTTCACATTGAAGGTAATATTAATACAAAACCCTTGTTTACAAATTGTTGTTTACTTTTCATGCGCATGTTTTAGGGTAGTTCTTATTTCTTTTTTTAGCTTAATTATTTCCATTTACTGAACTACTACTAAGGAGTCCATTCTCCTTAGTAGGTGCTCATTTGCACAATCTAGGGGTAAAACCCTAGCTACAGTTTTGGCGACTCCCCTAGATTTTGAATTTCTGGTTTCCGTTTTAAATTTTTTCCCTTTCGGCCGCCGTACATCGCGTTTTTTCCCTCTGCAGTCGCGTCCCGACCACGTCTTTCAGGCCCTTACCTGCGACCCGACCGCGGCTCTCAGACTGTTTCCGATGCCCTGCCGGCAGATTCAAGTCTGTTACCTACGATCCGACCGCAGCTAATCAGCCTGTTTGCTGCGATCTGACTGCGCCTGTCGGCCATTTTCCCGCGTCCCGACTGCGTCTGTTAGCCCTTTTGCCACGACCCGACTGCGTCTTTTTCCCCGTTTCTTGCGTACCGACTGCTTCTGTTGGCCCGAAATCCGTGACCTGCCAGCGTCTGTTTCCCTCAAACCCACGGTCTGCTTGTTCTGATTCGCCACAGACCCGCGGTCTGATTTCTGCATTTTTTTTACTATTTTGAGCCCAGCCCCTTTTGCTGCAATATTTTCTGCATCTGAACAGCCCTCTGTCCTACCTGCAGTCCCACTTCCTTACAACCTTTCTGCAACATAATTTCTGTTCCCCTTACAGAATTCTTTTAAAATTTCAGTATTTTTAAATCAGAAAATTTTGCAAGTTCAAGTTTCAATTCCAGCATTATTGATAGTTAAGAAGTTGCCCCCCCTTGTGGCACTTCTATTTTGGGTTCATCACCTCACGAGCACACACTCTGTCACATAATTCAAGTGAGCCTTAAAAAGTACCTAACTAAACCAACATTCTAACCCCACTTGGGGAACACAAAAGAATCTTTGTAGTTAGGTAGGGTCGGGGGGATAGGCTTCCAATAACACCCCTCGGTCACTTACACTTGAGACATAGTTGTTGCCCAAATAGGGAACCAAAATCCCCTAGTACTTTTTGGCACGGTCACGACCAGTTTATCAGAGGGCCTCTCCCTTAGGAGGGTTGAAGTCGGGAGACTGGTTCCGGAGGCCTGAGTGGAATATCGCAGTCCATTCAGTAACCGAAGGGCTACCTTTCGCGGTTCGCGGGATATCCCTGTATAGGGGTATTGCGGTAAACAGACTAAACGGCAGATTCACCTTTCTGGACGTGTCATGAACGGGGTATCTTAGTTTCCATTCTTCTAGGATTGACTACCCGGTGTCCCTCCCGGTAGGGGGATATCATAGCCACTTGGCTTTCCTATTCATATTGTCTGACTTGGATTTCATCACCTTGCAGAGGATATGTCTAGTTGAGTCAGAATACTTTTAGTTAGGTGTTTGCATGCTCCTTTACCTCCCTTTGGTCTAGTGAGTCCACCATTTTTTATTTTTAGGAAACCTGCTGCTTGTTGGTATTCTGACCATCTTTGTTGATACTCCACCTATTGTAGAACAGCTGTTGCAGTGGGTGTTTTGAGTTGGTTGTTGGCCTGAGTGCCTTGTTTTTGAGCTCTCCTTCTGCACACTCGGTTGCATTAGGATTTTTTGAGCTGTTTTTATACTCACCTCAACCCACATAGATTTGACACCATCTGTCACCATTGAGTCCCCGAGACATTCTCGGCGCCTCAGGGGCGAGCCCCCACAGCATGGTTCTCTTGACACCACCCGTCATAGATTCCGATCATCATCCATTGATACCACTCATCACAGATCTAGAGCCTTGTCACTTGACTCCACTCGTCAGCGACATAGGACTCCGTCACCAGATATTGACGCTCCTTACTTTACCTCCGATTCTGACGAAGAGTCTAAGAACCCTATTTACACTGCCCCTACTAGCCCCATGGCTGGCACGACTTCCACTCCTTTTGTCAGAGGGACGATTGGTGGCACATCCACCACTACACCAGTTACTACACCTATTTTGGGTATGCCCTCCATGGGGCCCCCATCTACCGTTCCCCTCACGGTACCTATTCCCGCAGTGGGAATACCTATCCCCACTACATAAGTGGCTCACACTACCCATGGTGGTGCAGGCCCATCCTATACTACCTCAGTTCCCCCACTTGGGGGCACCATCCCAAATCCTGTCCCTCCACTTGGGGGCATGGGCCCTAACTTGGTCCAACCCACTGTTGTGTCACATCCTTCTTCCAGTTTGCCATTCATGGCTAGCCTCAACCTACCTGACTTGGCCAGATTAACCAACGACCCTATCCGACACGACCCTGCGTGGCCTCATATGCCTACCAAGCTCCCCTCTGACATCCCTAAGTTCGAGGGCAAGGCCGGTGAGGACCCACAAAACCATATCATGTCTTTCCACCTATGGTGTTCCTCTAACTCCATAGTGGATGACTCTGTTCGCCTCCGTCTCTTACAGTGCACCTTCACTGGCTCTGCAGCCAAGTGGTATATCGAGCAACCTCATGGGACCCATGCCACCTTTGCTTCCCTTGCCTCGACCTTCCTGCAGTTCTTCCAGTTGCCTGTCCGCTATGATGCAGGCGTTGAGATCCTCCTATCTTGGAGACAAAACACGGCTACCCATATCACGGACCACATCCATGAGTGGCATTGACACCGTAGCTTATGCAAGATCAAACTAGACGACCGTATCTTCCTAGATTGGTTCCTCAAATCCCTTCTCCCTGTTATTGCTAAGGATGTGGCATCAGAAAGACCCCAGTCTGAAGAAGAGGCCATCCTTAAGGCCCAACAGTTCGACCTCATTTATGCCCAGTCGGGTTACCTTTATACCATTATACCTGACGCCCCTCGCGGCGAGTCCTCCCAGCATGATGCGCCGGGGGCATCCCACGCTGCGGACAGTATCATTGGCCGTGTTTCTTCGCATCCCCAACCATTTTCTATTACACGTCCTTCCCCTGGCCCCGACCTTTCGCGGGCTACCTCACAGTCTGGAGCAACCAACTCGTATGCTCCCCTAACATATCACCATCACCATGGACCCTCATGTCCTCCTCAGTGTTTTGGTCATGCGACTCCCGCTTATGCCCCCCCAGTCACACCTCAGCCTTACTACCATCAGCAGGCTGCCCCAGCTCCTGCGCCTTCACAAGCCCAACCCGCTTATTATCCGCCACAGGTAGCCCCTGCGGCAAACCCACAATCCGCTCCGCAGCCATATCAGCAACCCCCTCAAGTTGCTGCACCTGCTCAGCCTCAACCTACATATCATCCCCCGTAGCCTGCTCCCGCACCTGCGTAGCCTCAAAATCCCCCTGCTACCCAAGGGCAAGTTTACGCCCAACAAAACCCGCAGCAAAACCAGAAAAACCAACGTAACCAGGGCCAACAGAACCGCGGCAAAGGCCGTAATCGTGGGAACAACCAACCTGTAGACCAAGCTGGTCAACCGGCTAATCCCCCTGACAACAACAATGCGGCCCCCGCTAATCAAAACCCTGATCGCCCGCCCAAGCAGGCTAAAAACCCTAATTTGTGAACGAACCACCCTTGTTCTATTTGCGGGGTCTATGGACACTACACGCATGCTTTCCCACACTTAGAGCGAGCTCGGCAGCTCTGGGTTGATGATGCCCACCGCCAAGGGCAGGCAGCTCCTCAGGCGCCTCCTAACCCCCCTCAACCTCAGCAGCCACCTTTGGTGCTGCAAAACCCATTACCAACCCAAGGCGTCGTGAACACTCAGTCGTTGGCTCCCCCTCAAGCCAACGTGCAACCCCAACAGCAAATCACGTACGTTGCTCCTGATCAACCCATGTTTGACTCAGGAACCCACCACCTGTTGATGATGTCATCTGCTGACGTCAACCTTCAGACCCGTCGGAACCAATATGGCTCCACCACTGAAGCACCTCCCACTGATAAAACCACCAACACCCATCCCACAGATCAAGCGTTACGTATTCCTCCACCTCCACTAGATGGCGCTCCCAAAGCCCCTCGTTTCCCACTTCGTCGTATCAACAATAACCCCAATGCGCGCGCTACGTCAAACTACAACATTGTAGATGACCTAGCCCAATCTCCCGCAGCCATGTCTGCGTTAGAAGTCTTGAATACCTGCCCTTCCGAGCGCAAGACTTTACTCTCCGCCATTGGGGGGATTGACCCAAATGATTCGAATTTGATGGCATTTGATTTAGACCAGTCTGAACCTCGCCTGCCTTCCACCCTAGCATTCCAAGTTTCTGTTTCCATTCGGAATCTTGTCATCCATCGATGCATCATTGATGAAGGTGCCTCCACATGCGTCATGTCTACATTTGTGTGGCAGAAGTTGGGATCCCCCACTCTCCAGCAGTCCACCACTGCATTACGCGCCTACGATGGTCGTTCGGCTCAGCCCCAAGGCCTCCTAGCCAATGTCCCTGTCCAGTTAGGTGGCAAAACTGTACTCATTGACATTGAGGTAATCAATGCCCAATTGGATTATAACCTTTTACTTGGCCGCAGCTACATGTATGCCATGCGGGCGGTTGCCTCTTCCGTTTTTCGCACCATGATGTTCCCCCATGAGGGACGCGTGGTTAAGGTTGACCAGCTCACCTACTATGATCCCAGTGCTCCCGCAGTACCTGAAAATGTTCTCCCCATGGTTGAACAACCTGTTTCTCATGCCACCACCTCGTTTGTTTCCTCTACGGGGCCTGGAGTCTACTCAGACGCGCCGATGACTTCCACCTTTCAATCTCTTTCGCCTCCATCAGCCCACACGGAAGTGTCTGACTTATGTACCTTATCCCACGATAACCAACCACCTAATAATCAACCACCTTTGTTTCCAAAACCACCATTGGTACCTAGCCACATTGGTGTTACACCTATCCATACGATCCCCTTCCTAGTCCCTCCATTGGGAGTCGTAAGCGCCGCGGTCATGGCTACCCTTAGCCTCCCTGGGTTAACTTTGGGATTACCCGTATGGTATCTTTCGCCTCCCGTTCGCCCGCCGACACCAGACGTCATCCTCCAACCGGTGCAACCCATGGCTACTACCACTCAGCCACCTCCCGGTGTCTCTAACCCTTTGTCCTCCACGACTCCCCCTCCTACTCCCAAACCCACTGGGGGCAGAGGTCCACAACCTTACACTGCTGTACCACCTCCCAAGACAGTCAAAAACCCTCCAGTATTTTGTGCTCCTCCTAAATGCTCGCTGTGCGATGAGTTGGGCCATGCGACTCAACAGTGTCCACAGTTACCAGCCCTACAGAAACACATGCAGATGCTCGACGATGACCCCAACATCCCAACTGTCGAACTAAACCCCACTCCTAAGCCTAAAGACAAGTCCCTACGCACTAACCACCCCTGTGCCATATGCGGTGTTTACGAGCATTACTCCCATCATTGTCCTGATCTCCCAGATTACAGAGCGGCTCTCTATGAGATGAACAATCTGGATCTTGAGACGGCACCACCCACCATTGAGGAGATCTACCCCCCAGTCTCTCCCCCTTCTGGAGAAGTTAATATCATCTATATGATCTCTTCAACCACTACCCCCTCGTCAACCGATTTGACGACGCAAACTTTCCGTACTGATGAGGAAGTTCTTGAGGCCCTGACTGCCCCGGATTATCCCTGGGATGACATGCACCACCGTTCCTATTTCATCCCAGAAGAATCCTCCTCTAGCACAGCTACCCAGTTCATAGTTGAGTCCAAAGACTTCCTCCCCCCCAAGGTCGACTGGTTCAAGGACCCTATTCCTGCTCCTGACGCCTTCGAGGAGGGTAACATGGCCAATATCTCACCCGTTATCCACATAGATATCTCTGACCCCCCTGGCGTCAATGAATGCATTGCCTTAGGAGCCTCCTGCAGTGAACAAGAGATTGAGGAGTACAGAAAACTCTTCCGAGAATTCCGTGATGTCTTCGCCTGATCCTATACAGAGATGCCTGGTCTTGACCCCGCCATTATAGAGCACCACATTGACACATGGCCTGATGTACCCCACGTTCGTCAGAAACAGCGCCCCATACATCCCTCAAAGCTCCCAGCTGTCAAAGCCGAGATTGAGAAGCTGCGCAAGGCAGGGTTCATTTATCCTATTGCCTATACCACTTGGGTTTCAAACCCCGTTCCCGTTAACAAAAAACAAGGCACCATTCGAGTATGCACTGACTTCCGCGATTTTAACCGCGCTTGTCCCAAGGACAATTTCCCCACGCCATTTATTGACCAGCTCATCGATGCGTGTGCAGGGCATGAAGTCCTCTCCTTCATGGATGGTTTTTCTGAATACAACCAGATTCAGATCCGTAAGGAAGACCAGTACAAAACTGCCTTTACTACCCCATGGGGCACCTTTGCCTATCGCGTCATGCCTTTCGGCCTCAAAAATGCTGGTGCCACTTTCCAGCGGGCCATGACCTATTGCTTTCACGACTTGGTCCATATCCTGTTAGTCTACCTTGATGACCTTACAGCTCGTTCCCGGAAACGATCACACCACCTTAACGACCTTCGACAAGTTTTTCTGCGTTGTCGCAAATACCAAATCTGCTTGAACCCACACAAGTGTGTCTTTTGTGTTCCGGCAGGCTGATTGTTGGGTTTCATTGTTTCCCAGAAAGGAATTACTGTTGACCCTCTAAAAGTGCAAGCCATATTAGACCTTCCCTCTCCTCACACGCTCCGGCAGCTCCAAAGTTTGCAGGGGCGATCCAATTTCCTTCGACTTTTTGTTCCTGATTACGCCACTACCGTTCACGGTTTTTTGCGCCTGATCCGTACCCACATACCCTTCGTCTGGGATGAGCAAGCAGAAGCTGCATTCGAAGCCCTCAAGAAGGCTCTCACACAAGCTCCTCTGATTTCCCCTCCGGATTTCACTCAAGACTTCATCCTTTACATTTCGGCATCTGAGCATGCTGTATCTGGAGTCTTGGTTCAAGAAGACGCTTCTCACCAGGAGCACGTCATTTACTACGTCAGCCAGACCTTGTCTGGTCCACCCCTACGTTACCCATATGAGGAGAAACTTGCCCTAGCAGTGGTCTTTTCCGTCCAAAAATTGTGACACTATATCTTAATGAGTCATACCACAGTCATCGCCGACTCTAACCCCATGGTATATCTTCTAAACCGGCGGCTCCTACAAGGTCGTGTTGCTAAATGGGTCATTATCCTCTAGGAATATGACCTTACCTTCAAAACACCTAAGAGCACTAAAGCCCTCGCGCTTGCCCAGCTCATTACTGATCTCCCTTCCCTTCTCCCGGCCAAACCAATCTCCGATGAGTTACCCGACAATCACCTGTTCACTATCTCGTCCGATGACCCATGGTACGGTGATATCTTGTTATACCTGTGCACGCAGAAGTTCAGACCCAAAGTTACCCGTAATGGACGCCGTCGCATCCGTCACCAGGCATCTGATATCTCCTCTTAGGCGGTGTCCTTTACCAGCGCGGGGTTGACACAATTCTTCGTCGTTGCCTTACACACGAGGAAGCTGAACACGTCCTTAATGACTGTCATAGCGGTGCCTGCGGAGGCCATTTCTCAGGGATGGCCACCGCCCAAAAGGTCGTCCGTGCCGGATACTTCTGGCCCACACTTTTCACCGACTGCATCACTGCGGTCAAACATTGCCATAACTGCCAACTTTTTGCCCCCAAGGCCCGGACACCTCCTGCTCCGTTACACCTAGTCGTCACCGTTGGTCCCTTTTATAAGTGGGACATAGACTTCATGGAATGTCGACCCCAGTCAGCCAACGGCCACAAATATATTATTGTCGTTGTTGATTACTTCACCAAATGGGCGGAAGCCATGCCTACCTTCAATTGTACCGCCGACACTGCTGCCCGCTTCTTTTTCAACCATGTCATCGCTCGATTCGGGGTTCCTAAGCAGTTAGTCTCTGACCATGGTTCACACTTCAAAGATGCTGTCTGGCGTGAGTTATCCACTCTCCTCAAATTTGAACACCAATTTTCCTATGCTTACTACCCCCAAGGGAACGGTCAAGTAGAGGCCATTAATAAAATTCTCAAAACTATCCTCCAACGAACGGTTGACAAGCATAAGTCCAATTGGCACCACATGTTGTTCCCTGCCTTATGGGCTTACCGCACATCCACTAAGACCGCCACTGGTTTTACACCATTTCATCTAGTTCACGATGTAGAGTCTATCCTCCCCATCGCGTGTCAGATTCCTACCTTACAGATCGCCGTTGAGATTCTCCCTGACACCTCCCCCCTCGAGCAGCGTTTGCTGCAACTCGAACAAGCTGATGAAGACCGTCGTGCCACTCTTCAGAACATCGAAGCTGCCAAAAACCGCTCCAAAGCCGGTTATGATAAACATGTTCACCCTCGAACTTTCCATGAAGGGGACCTTGTCCTCGCATATGACCAAGCCCACGACAAAACCGGTAAAGGGAAGTTTGAATCCATGTGGCAAGGCCCTTACATTGTACAGACCTGCCTCGGCAAGGGGGCATACATCTTAGCCGACTCTGAAGGCCATCCTTTGCGCAACCCCCGTAATGGGTTGTATCTTAAGCGTTTTTACCCATAAATGACACTGCGACCTCGTTGGTCCGCATTGTACAGTTTGCTATCTTTTTGTTTTTCACATTTTTACCATCATCTTACATTCATCATTTCTGCATGATTACAGATGGACCATCTTCCACCTTGTTACATTGGCTTCGCTGATGGCGCAAGCCGCTGGTCTCCCAACCTGGCTTCTGCAGCATGGGTCTTGTACTCCCCTTCCAACAAGATGATTCACCTTGACGGACTATGTATAGGCGCTGCTACCAATAACCAGGCGGAGTATGATGCTGTGACCGGTCTCTTGACTGCCGCCCTCCAAATGGGCATATGTCACCTTCATGTGTTCCTTGACTCCCAGCTACTTGTCTCCCAGCTCAACAACTGTTACTAGGTGCGTGATCCCTTCCTTTTTAGAAAATTCCTGCACGCAAAACACCTCAGCCGACAGTTTGAATCCATCACATTCACACATGTCCCCAGAGCCCAAAATAGTGTCGCAGACCAAATGGCCAACAACATCCTAGATTGGCATATCAATCACACCATGTAAGATCATGCATCATCATCCCATAGCATCTCATAAAAATATATAAAAACCCAAAAAGATTGCATCATATCCACATTTGCATCCATGTACATACACCACATTTATATCCATAGGGGCATCCACGTGCCTAAACATACATATATCATGTCGCATCACATAAAATACACAAGGGGCATCCACGTGCCTAACATCCTAACCTACTTGCATCCACGTGCAATGTAAACATATCACAACTCATAAAGCGCATCCACGTGCGTACAAATAAAACAACATCATACAAAAAGGTGCATCCACGTGCATATATATATATATCAAAAAATATACATGTTCAGTGCTATACATGTCCTGAGTAGCCCTGTACTCAGCTATACAAAAAATGGCTATACATCCCTAACAGCCTCATCAACATACATGCCGTAGCTACAAAACTCGGGGGGAGTCCCCTGCACTCCCTAATGGGAGTCGTATCCTGCATCATTGCCTCCATCGGCCGCCTCTGAGTCCTCCCCTCGCTCCTCCTCCGGCAAGTCCTCATCTCCTCCGGCCTCCTGTGCCCGTACCCGGTCCACCAAGATCGCCACCCGGATCGCGATGGATCTGAACTCTCGGGGTGCCCTCATGCAATCCTGAACTACATCAGGATCGACATCCCGCTATCCCTCGTCGGTCACCCCTATCAACAACCGATCTAGTAGTGCCCGCACTGACTCCAGTGTCCCCTCCGCATCACGACGACGGACCTCACCTCGCCCAGGCAGAGCTGGGACGACCACATTACCCCTCCGTGCCACATGTCCTGGAGGTGGCCTCGGACCCACATCTGCAAAATCACCCATATGTCAGTCACAGTATATCACTCTACTATCATATAAATAAACCTTGACATACATAACATGCAAGCAAAAAACACATACGTACCGTCGGGACCCCATGCCTGTCCTGGTGCTTGTGGCGCCTCCGGATCTCCCGTGAAGTCCATGTCCCGATACGGGAAGTCGTCCAGTGTCAATGGTATCTGGAGCCACTGCAGGTACAACTCCTGCGTGAAATACCTACCCACGTCGCTGCCACCACGGCGGCGCATCATCTCGCCCCACCGCACCATCCGCGGCTCCCTCATACCTCCTGCCCTGATCGGCACCCGTGGCCGCAGTGTGGGTACCCTATCCATAAAGAAGGCACACAAGAAGGAACCAAAACAAAAGCCCTTGCCAGTTTCCTTCGCTGCCGTCAGCTGCCGCTGAATGCAGGTCAGGAACATCTGGCCCCACGTGTAGTACACCCCATCCAGTATGCGCTCTATCATCTGCATCTGACCCCCAGACACCTTCTCAGGTGATTGGGACCCCAATACCCGGACCACACATGCTGCCATGGCCTGCACTGCTGGCTCCTATAGGTCCCTCACCAAGAGTGCATTCCTATGCACCCTCGCCTCAGGACCACAGTATCTCTCCAACATGTCCGCCATGTCGACGTCCGCGGCAACCCGCGGCTGTGTGTCTACTACCCTGCCTAGACAGGGCAACCCCGTCAGAAAGTATACATCGGTCAGGGTGAGGTCCACCCTCTCACCCTGTACCCGGAAAGCCTGTATGTTCGGCTCCCAGAAGCTGATCAGCCGGTTCAGCAGCAATGCTGCTGACCGTATCATGGGTATCTGTGCGAACTTCAGTAGTCCGCACAGTCCCAACACAGATCGCACATGGCGATCCCCCTGGATCACAGCCACGATCTCATCAGGTATCTCCCACTCTCTCCAGAGCACCTGCGGCATCCTGTCAATCACACAAAATAGACTCATCAGACTCATGTCAACTAAATAAGTACTTTTCCCTCTCCCGGAAGACCCTCATAGCTCGGCCTAAAACCGTGGCTTTCGGGCTTCCTTCCGCGGTTTCCGACCGCGGCTGTCAGGCCTATAGTCACGGTGCTTAACCGCGCCTGTCAGCCCTAACCCCGCGGTTTGGCACCGTGTGTTCCTCCTTGGAACTCGCGGTACTAGACCGCGTATCCATCCAGGAAACACGCGGTCACCAACCGCGTGGTTCACCATGAAACTCGCGGTCTCCAACCGCGGTTTCGACCCCCTAACCCGCGGTCCACCCCACGTGGACCGTACAAATAAGCCTGAGACCCACTACCCAACCCCCGACCCTAAAAAACATGCAGGTATGAGTTTGACGGAATACCTGTATCTTCCGGATCTGAAATCGGCCGTTCGGATCGTCCAGAAATGCCACCTAAGCTCTGGTCCACTCTGATCACAAGTCAAAGTCAAAACGTACAAATGACAGATGTCATGTTGGACCCACCACTATTTATAGTCAGTTGACTTTTTCTTGTTTTGGCCATTCTGACCCCATACGGAGTCCATTTTATGAACCGTTTCCACCATTGGAATCAGCACGACGAGACCGTCATGATGGTCACCTCGTTGCATTATTTTTACCCCGTCATTTTTTGCCCATTTTTTTAGATGCCACTAGTCGCCTCGGTTTACGTGCCACATCGGCCGTTCTCCGTTTTTCACATGTTTTATATCATCGGATTCATTTTTCCGAGCTGGTGATGATGCTTGAGATCATTTCTCGCTCTCACCCCCCGATTTTTTGGGTATTTTTCCAAAATGCCCTCGTCGCCTCGATGTGCATGCCACATCGGTCGTTACCCGTTTTTGACATCCTTTATCTCGTCGGATTCATTTTTTCGAGCTCGTGATGATGCTTGAGATCATTTCTCGCTCTCACTTGGTACAATTTCAACATTGTGTACCGACACCTTGCTACCTCGGTTTGCGCACCACATCGTCCGCCATCGGATTGTTCCATATTTTTACATGAGCCCTCCACTCCTGTCATACTGCAAATGTCTCGTTATTTTGCCACCATTTCATCTACCCCGGAAGGAGGCCCACCAGTGTTCCCCCCTACCCTCGTTCTTGGTCATCATTACTGATCCTTGATTGAACACTTCCTCCTTGCCTGGCCATTCCTTTTGTTCAGTATAATTTTATCCCTTTTTCGGGCCGGACAAGTCCTTTACGAAAAAGGCACTTAGGGAGTTTCCGTTAAGCTCTTTTCTGACTCCTAAAAGAATGAAAAGATTGCCGAGCAATCTTGCTTCCTTTCATGCTCGTTAAAGTACCTGAAAGGGCGTCTATCTGGTATAAGTTTAACCCTTTTCCGGACCTGGTAGACTAATTACGAAAAAGGAATACTCTAGTCACACCGGCTAGAAGAGTTCTTCATTGCATCCTTTTATGCTTCTTTGGGCCTTGGAGACTAAATCTACGAAAAAGCAACCCCCTGGATTTTTCTTATTTGCTTTCAGACTCTCTAAAATTGAAAGCAACCATGAGCATGCGCTGTCCTGGGCTCGTAAAATCCACACGACAGTACCATTCCATCATTTCAGAGTCTTCTTATCGCTTTCACACTCCTTAAAATTGAAATCAAACCACGAGCATGAACTGTCCTGGGCTCGTAAAATCCACACGACAGTATCATTTTACACAAACTTCTTCTAGTTCCTTAACCCATGAAGAAGTCCCCACCCGTGCCTCCTGGCACTACGATCGATCATCTCGGCAGCACCCCCAATTAGGTCGCCTTTGTTCAGAGTATTCTACAGTATTCTGCCATTTTATATCAGCTAGAGTCTCCCTCAGACCAGTCACCCTCCCCGATCCACTACAAATATGATCCCTTTCCCCGCAGTCAGTTTCATATGCTGCCAAGATCATTCCCATCATCATACTCTGAACAAAGGAAGTTTGAGTCCACCCACTCTACTTGCCCAGTTGACCCCCCACAGTTTGTCCGTCCTGCCATCAGTACTATTACAGTTCGGTTCTCCACCTTGCACTCCTGTCAAGGAAACATCATTGCCTTGATAGTTGCAGGTCTCCCTCTATCGACGACAGCTCCTCTATTCCAGAGGATAGGCCCAGAGGTCCCTACGCCTTGGACTTATCACCATCTGTGGTAAGTGCCTACGGATCATTCTGAGAGGAGTCCTCGTTGCCTCTCCGAGTGGTTGTTTCTCACATGCTCGACTTCAGCACCTTGATCGCATCATTGAGAATCGTGCAGGGTTATATCCCATCATTATTTGTCGAAGACCCCGGATTTCCCCCGACTCTAGCACATTGGTGAGTCACTTCGGAATGCCCAGTTGTATGTTCCCGTGGATGTCCGGGCTGCGTTGGCGTTTGTATTCGGAAGCCATCCAGTTACATGCTTCCTTGAGTACCCAATTTCAGTCCCAGATCAGTTCCAGTTCAGTGTACCATTGTGAGTGTACCCCTTGTCACTCTGATCCAGCAGCTCATCAGCCCCTTTGGTACCACACTCAGTAGCACTGTTGATTGTTCCAGTGTATCAGTTTTTCAGCTCAGACATGGTCCGCCTAGCAGTATGTCCCAGATTTTGTGTCCCCTCTGGACTCTTATGATGTACACAGTGGCTATGTATCTTACAGGTCCCCCTTTTTGGGCCTCACAGTTCTGTTTATGTATCTCTATACGAGCATGGGTATGCCCGCCTCGTCCATATATTGAGATTATTTCTCATTCAGTTTTTGAGGTCATGTATATGTCAGGTCCCCATTTTTTGGACCCCATTGTTATTGTTATGTTATATCCTGATACGAGCATGGGCATGCCCGCCTCGTCCATATGATCAGATGATTCCTCATCCATTATTGAGGTTATGTACTTTTAGTTCTTGCAGTTGTTCGGGATCGTTGTTCCGGGCTTCAGTTTGTTTCTTCTCTTCTCTCCACACCCCAGGAAAACCATTCATGACTTATGATGTCCATCGGCCATACGATGAGCTCCTGCCCTCGCACATCAGGGGGCAATCTGTTAACACCCAAAAAGTGCTCACTACCTCATCTACCACATTATATGGCTCATTTGTCCATTTTCCTACCATATTTCCCTTAAAATCCCAAAAAATCCCATTAAAAAGCCTCCAAAAGGCCTAAAATGCCTCCAAAAGGCCACAAAACCATCAAAATAGCCTCAAAAAGGCTAAAAAACCCCATTTTCCTCCAAAAATAGCAAAAATCCCCTAAAAAGGGAATAAAAAATATAAAATAATGAGGAAAAGGCCGAAAAAACCCTATACAGCTGCCCTAAACCATGTGTTTCCTAAAACCATGGGTCAGCACTCCACCACCAAAAAACTATAAATAGGTGATGGAGATCCCTTATTTCATATCCACAATCAAATATACCCTTACTCTGCGAAAATCTCTCTCGAAACCCTAGTTCACCATTGAACTACTTTCACCTTGAGAGCCTCTTTTGGCCCATCCCCACCATTGGAGAAAGAGAAGGAGCACATAGGAGCTTGGAGCAACCCTCTTGGACATTGCAAGGAGCTTCATCAACCTTCACATTGAAGGTAATATTAATACAAAACCCTTGTTTACAAATTGTTGTTTACTTTTCATGCACATGTTTTAGAGTAGTTCTTATTTCTGTTTTTAGCTTAATTATTTCCATTTACTGAACTGCTACTAAGGAGTCCATTCTCCTTAGTAGGTGCTCATTTGCACAAGCTAGGGGTAAAACCCTAGCTACAGTATGGACAAAAGCATGAACCCACTCATTTTTGGGTCGTGCTACCCACAATCGTTGGCACTCCATTACATGGTCACCAGGATCAGTCCAACCATCATACCTGCCAGTGTGATAAACCTCAGTATCGCCAAATCGAACCATCATCAACCTTCGACACTATGACCAATCTTTGATGAATTTCTTATGTGTCGCCCACCAGCGTGCTGGAGCAACCTTCAGTGCTTCCTCCAAATCCAGCAATCGCTGTGGTTCTGGAACGCGATCTTCAAATTCTGCTACAAAGGTGTTTAGGCCAGGAAACCCCTCATAGACAGGCAATGTGATCGTTTGGTAACAACACGACATAAATATTGCGTAACTAACCCACATTTTCGGACTGATACTTCATGCATTCGATTCTGCCAATGTTCTAATGCATCATCAGAGTCGGAGGACGCAGAACTCTCACTGCACCACTCCAACTCCTCATAGGAAGTAGGATGAATGTAATCTTCATAAATGTTGAAGGCATGGTCCCATCTAGCGGGATCGCCATCTTTTACAGGCTCTACATAGCGGCGTCCTTCAGCCGGATCCAACGGGGCGATAACTCTGAATCACGATTCTCAAAGGTCATCGTGCGCTTCTTAAAGTTGATTATAGCTCCACTATCATTAGCCCATCCGATCCCCAAGAGTGCTGGATAAGAGCTTCCTCCCTCAACCACTTCAATAACATCAAAATCGACATAAGTCTTCATGCCGTCAATATCAATCATGAGCCGCGGGACTCACCCAATGGGTGTTACCTTCGCATGGTTAGCCAACTGGAGCTGTACAGGAGACCACTTCAATGGGGGACTCCCCATCTTCATGCCATGCCTGCTTGGTTAAGATGTTAACATCCGAACCAAGTTAAAGAATCACAGAGTCAACATCATAGTCACCAATCTGAATATTCATTCGCATTTCCTTGCCAGTCTTCCGTCGCTGTAAGGAGTTGACTGCTGACTCTTGCCGTCCTTTTGAAAATTGCTGCAACCATCCCTCAATCTCAACCAGGGAAGCTGGGTCTCATGCCAATGATAGAAAACTTTCAATGAACTTCTGCAATGTCCCTGGTGGTGGTCTATCGACATTTGATGTGGCATCAAAGATAGGTGGCATATCACAAACAACAGCCTTACCGTGGTCTTTCTCCAAAGTACGACGCATCTCCAGGAATGTCTCTCACTCCGTATCGATATTGAAGGGTACTCTCTTCTAACCAGCTAACCGAATCAATGGTCGTGAACCATCTTCCCCAGTCGTCTTGCCTCCACGAGTGACAACAGCCACCGAAGCATCTTGTGGTTGCAGTTCTGCAGAAATGGTCGCAATATTTGCACCCTGCGTCTGGTTCTGTTGCAAATTCCCTAGTTGATTGATATTTGGATTGGCATTCGGCGGTGGTCGCGGGGCCTAGTTCTATATTGGTTGTTGTGGCTGGGTTTGATTTTGTAGTTTCAGAGCGTTCCCATCCTGCCATCATGCAATCAACTGCAGACAATTATCAACCGTATGATCGTTAGCAAAAAAAACATACACTGATTCTGTAGCAGTGGGAAGTCGCACTGATAATGCCCCTATACCGCATAGTGGTAACATTGAACATGTCCATGACCACCTTGGCCTCCTCCTCCACGACCAAATCCACCACCGTGTCCACCCCTGTAGCTTCCCCAGTAGCCGGCCTGCTGTTGGTATTGTTGCTGCATTGATGCTGCTAGAATCCCTTGCCCTTGTGGTGCATACAACGGTTGCTGTACATATTGTGGCTGTGGGGGAGCCGTCTGCATCGGGGTGTATTGAAGCATGAAATACTGCGGTTGTTGTTGCTGTGGTGCAAACTGCATCTGCGGCTGTGGTAGTGGTTGGGCTACCTGCGGTTGCAGTTGTGGTTGTTGCACTGCACGCTGATCATCCTTGACGTAGAATGCATCACACATCCTCTCCTGCAGCAACTCATATGCATGGCAATCCTTGTCATCATGACCCACCAACTTGCAAAACGTGCAGTAAAGATTTCGCGGGGTTGTGACCATTTTTTGCATATATGGGCAATTATCATGACCGTGCCCAAACACTTGACAAACGTGACACCACGGCATACTACCGCCATTCAACGAGTTTGGCACACTTGACACCATGTAATTACAAAAATCGAAGCAATTATCCTTCGTATGCCCTTCTCTTCGGCATCGCGTACACCATACTTCATCACGTTGTTCCTTGTTCTTCTTTAAATATTGCAACTGTATAGTTAGGTTAGCGAGCTGTGTCTATATATGCGACATCCTAGCTGCATTATCTCCAATCGGTGATGCCTCCAACCGCATTGCAATCTCTAGAGCTTCACTGGGAATCGATATGTTTTGTTGCATCAGCGGTAGCCGAATGTGGGGTAGCAGTGCCACAATGAACCATTCTTTATGTTGGACAGCGCTCATATCAAAACTAACCTTTTCCATCAGCGTCTTGAATTGTTGGTCGAAATCCCATACCGTCTCATTGGGATACTGCTTAATTTCCTTCAATTCAGTAATATATTGAGCCTCCGACTTAGGCCGTCTAAATTCAACAATCAACCCATCCTGAATCTCATCTAGTGACTTCTATGGGGCCCCCATAGGGACTAAAACAAACTTCATGAACTAATCTAATGCACGACTTCGCAGAGTCATGTCTAACTGTACTTTCTTAGCATTGTCATTAGTGATCTGTTTCACAGTCTAGACTGCTTCACACAAAAACCAATACTGTTCTGGGTTGTCTGTCACACTTCCATGGAACAACGGTAGCTTAGCATCATCGCCTACCATATTGGGCTTCCCTCCTCTTGTCGATGTGCTACTACTACCAATTAACTTCTGCGGTGTCTACGTACTTGACGGTGTCGAAGTAGTGTTTCTTGCTGGATGAGAGTTAGTGAGCAAAGGTGTGGGTACGTTGGTACTGGGGTTTGGTCCTACCTCTATCTTGGGCGTAGCTTGGTCGTTCCTATCAGGACTGTGAGGTCTCTTTGTCCCGTGTGGTCTTCCTTTGCGGTTTTGTGGTTTGATTGCAGCAGGACCTTCTCCCATCCTCTGCCTCTTCTCCTATCAAAACCTCACTCCTCCTCTCGTAAGACCACTTTCTTCCTCAGCTTCTCTCACAGTCTCCTCATGGTTTGCACCCATCTACCCCTTTACCATTCCATGTACCATTCCCCAGCAGTCGTAGTACCCACGGTCTCCTCCCACCAGGTTTTCTACTGATCAAGGTGCATTTTTAATATATCCTTCTCGCAGATTAGCATCTTAATCGACAATTGGAGTGACAGTAGAAACCTTCCCCTTGGTCCTTGGAAGAAGTACCTCTTGGCTTCGCTATAGGATTTCTTCGTGTCGACCACAAATTCAGTGATATATCCTTCCAAGATGCTATCAAGCCAAACTTCAATAGCTCATGATGCCTTATTATCGACTTCCTACAATTCCTAAATCAATTCCGAGGTCCAAGCCGTCAGCTCACCACCCCGTATGTTCCTCTTATGGAAGGTCAGCTTCGAAAACCATTCATACAAAATGACTGGGAATTCACAGAAAAACCATTCATGTAGACCATTGTGAGTATATCTTTCCACCCAGTGATCTACTGTCAGTCGCATATTCCGACTTTCTTCTTCAGCAAACTCCTGCAATTTCTGATCGAACCATTTTTGTATCTTCGGCTTCGTCGGGTGCCACAACATGACCTTCTTCTACTCTGCACATGGTCCCAGCAACGGAACCATTTGTTGACCAAATCACGACCTCACAGTCGACAAGGGTTCACCAACTGTCGACACATACCGCAGTCTTCCTGGGCACCGGCCCAGGCAGGTTTGAGCCCACCCAACAACACCCACAGAATGGATGAGGTCTCACCCGAGGTGTTCAGGAAGAGTAGACGGAACCATGTTTCCGCCGAGGGAGGAGGCAAGTTGCGGCAGTATGATACCAACAACAATTCTAAATATTCATCATGAAGTTATAGCACATCACTTTAATCCCAGCATTTAACATTACAGTAAACAGATATCTATAACATATTATTGCGGCATTCACATCATAGCAATAGAAACGGATAATTTCATTAAGACAATACAATAACATAAGTATCGAGCAACATTACACACAGATTGCACCAAATCATCATCCTTATATTACTATGGCAAACCAAAAGCAGTACATAAATCTCTACGCAACTCCCCGTATTATCTTTCTGTCAATCTCCGCATATAGCTCTATTTCTATCTTCTATCCATCAACTTCTTCCCTAACACTTACAATTCTCATCTATTTATAGGCTTCCACCAATTACAATACTTGTCCACTTTCCTAACCGACACTATGGACAATCGACTAACTGACTTGGTCTAATGACCCAAAAGCCCGCATACCGCGGTACAATTGACTCGATATTACAAAATACATGACCCAAAACCCGCCAACTATGGTATAGTTGACTCAATATTACAAAATACATGGTCCAAGTGACCCAAAACCCGCCAATTGCGTTATCCTTTGGCACTAAATACTCCTTTCGCGCCTTCATCCAATGTGTCGTGGTGTCAGCAGTACTGCGATCTTTCCTCATCAAACCGCCTACCAACAACATCTGCAACGTTCCACCCAACCATAGGCCAGTTGTGCTCATCAATCTCTCAACATAATTGTCACCCCCGATCTGGACATGATTTCCACAAGGAAAATGGAACAACAACTAACACACAGCCAAGCATACACCACATCTCAGCCAATCCATTCCACATTTGGGTTTATCAAGATTTTAAGGGAGTGGAAAGGAAGAATGGCTAAGCTAGTGAGCTCATCCATAGAGCTATTGGAAACTCTCCAAGATTTAGCTAGCTTGCCGCCCCCCAAAATACCTACACACCCAACAAAAGGAAGTATCCCCTTCACTGCTCAACAGTTCCTCAAGCCATAATTTCCATTCTAGTGCTCTTCAAGGTGTGCATAGAAAGGTAGCCAAAGCCCTATCATATTTGGGAGGTTACACTCTTCACTAGGTTTATCAAGCCAATTCTAAATCCTCTTCTATTCTTGGTTGCTTGGACACACAAGTTCAATCCAAAACAAGGGATGCATATAACCCCCAAACCATAGAAATATCAAGGTAATTCCCAACCATTGGAAATCAATTTAAGAATTACAATCATACAACCATTGGGCACAACAAAATGAAATTAGAGAGGGGAAATCGACCCCTGGGAAACAAAATCGATTTTCTAATAGGCATATAGGCATTTAAATGGAAAAAACAACCTCCATGGACCCCCAAATCGCAATTCTTTTCCTCCGAGTCATTCTACAACCCAAAAACAACTTCCCAGTTAGAGAAAATGGAGGAAAAATTAGGAAAACATGAGGTTAAATGCCCAGCAAGCTAGAACTC
This sequence comes from Larix kaempferi, assembly GCA_027924585.1. NCBI lineage: Eukaryota > Viridiplantae > Streptophyta > Pinopsida > Pinales > Pinaceae > Larix > Larix kaempferi. The sequence continues at coordinate 3,712,290 of BSBM01000827.1, forward strand.
CGCGAGAGAGAAAAAACCAATGGATGAATAATGGGATGGGAAGAAAAATCATGGTTCTTTTCTTGCCTAATAAGCCAAACACGATTTTCCAAAATGATGGCTTTCCTATACACAAAATTTGGACAACCATACTGTTAGAAAAATAGGATCGCAGAGCAATAACAATAAACAAAAATGCAAATATAATCACACATACACATTACAAGAGAGACACAGATATATCGTGGTTCACCCAACTTGGGATACGTCGACATTGAAGTTTCCAGTCCTTGTTATTATTCCGTCCAGCAAAGTGAAGGGATACAACCTGTAGCACAACCACTGCACTTCCTCTTCACTGTCTCACAGTCTCTCTTCCGATCTCAGAGATCTTTACAATGCATAAAACCTAATACATCAACCCTAGCCGTGTTACAATGTCTTTCTTTTATAAGGGAAATACAATGGGAAAATACCACGGGTTACCCAAAAAACCATGGGCCCGAAAACTGGTGGTGAAAATATCTTCAAAAATTTTCCTCGGGGGCCCGTTGGTCCTCGCACCCCCTAGACCCCCCTAGGGTCGTGCCGGGATCATAACCAAACCTGGGGTATGGACACGACTGAATAATAATATCGTTGAATCTAGATATCAGGCTCCACAACCAACACATACCTCTCCATTTCCCAAAATAATAACTTCCTCAACGACCTCTTGGAAGAATTAAATGATTGGGTGCATAAGTCAAAATGGGTAGTTGATGGTTTATGGGTTGTCTCATTGACACTCGGTTTGACACTATTGGATCCAAGGGTTTGAATATTTCCCTCCCCATTCCTTGTAAAAAGCATTCCCCCATACTCTTGCTGCATTGCATAGCTAGTTGTGGGTATTTTTATTAAAATACATTTACATCATATTTATAATTTCCATCATGCCATGCTAGCACGCGATCCACATGCATAGATATTTAATTACCAATACGAGAATGATAAATTGATGGAGGGGGCTTGGCCTTGAGCTCCTCACCATGATTTTATAATGATATTACATCATTTACATGTTTAATGTAACGGGTCAAAATCACGGTGTTACAATAAAAAACATTTTACTCTAAACATCACAAAAAATTGTCTAGAAACTATATAAAATCCTTGGAGTTTTGAGTATTTTTATAAAAATATCACCAAACATTTTAGGGTTAGAAATTTAAGAATAGGTAAGATTCACCAAGGTTTCGACATTTTAAGAAAATTACAAATCCTTAAAATTTTCCCTAGTTGCTTATTACCCCTAAGCCAAAGTTCTGAAAAAATTGCATTTGGCTATCATCTTCAGATCATTTTTTCTTGCTTTCATCTCTGTGCTAGGGTTTTCACATTGTTGTGCAGGAAAAATACCTTATAGTGAGGAGAAGACACTACCAACTTGGGTGGGGTGACAGGTAAATACATTCATTGTATTGCATTTAGCTACTACAAATGGAAAGAGATCAAGATATCGAAAGAAGTACCTTTTTATCGATGGCTGGTCCTAGCTTTTGCTTGATCTTCCGCTATGATGAACCTGCAACACAAATTAAACCTTCCTCAACGTATCTTGACTGTAATAAATATGATGAAATAAGAAACAACTTGACATCAAATACAATCAGACATTAAACCAAATGAGCATACAATCCAATAGACATTCAATTTGGGATGGGAAGGGTATTTCCACCTTTTTATTGTCAAAGAAGCATAAATCAATACAGATATACCTAATCTATCCAGATGCTTCTGCAACCGAGTCCTGGTCTCCTTCTCTTCACAATGACTTGGAAATTCCTCCAGCGTAACAACAGTTAAAGCATTCCTTCTATGTCTCTCTCTCATGGATACTCCTTGTATTTATGGGACAAGGTAGGCAGTTGGAATCGAGAGGTGGTTGAATTGGGAGGTTGGGGAAGTTCCAGAACTAACTTCAACTAATCCCAATTCGTAATATTAATATATTTTTTGACATCATATTAAGATGTGCGTGGGTTTCATACAACAAGAGTAGCGCACAGTATGCAACTTTTTTGTTTTACAACAAGCGTTTGCAACATTTTTAAGGTGTGCGCTGGTTGTCCTTGAGAAAAGCAATGTTTAGAACGCTGGTTTACTATACCAATAGTAGCGCAAATGTTGTGAAATCAGTGGAAACAGTAATATTTTTAGCTGAAGAATGTAGTTCCAACAATAAGTCATTTAGGTCAACCTAGCTCTTCAATCCATGGTGTCCTTTTGTGTGATCGATAGAGCAATGTGATCACGGATGGAGAATTGAAAATTTGACCTATAACAGATGCCCCCTAATGTGTGAGGTCAGAGGGAAACGATGGCCAAAATACATTATAATTCCAAGTCAGAGGAGGAGCAAGAAACCGCAGAACCAAGTCACAAAAGTACCTGAAACAACAATCAAGGTCAGCGAGCAATTACAATCTTGACATCATATAGATGTGTAGCATGATACAACATGATCTCCGATACATAACTAGGAGATGTATATACAACATGGCCACTAAAATACAAGCGTAGATCGATGTCAAAATGAGAGATCATAGCCATAACAGCAAACTGGATCTATGTCTCATGAAGAGCCAAAATGAGTGAGGCTCAGTCTTGCGCAGCTTGGGTGATAACATAAATATGGTGATGCTATCATAGTCCCATGGTATTCATCCAAACAACCCAAGGTACAAACCCTAACCATGTGAATAAATGAGTTGAGGTTGAACATGGGGGGTGTTGTTTGATTATCGGTCATTGATGTATACCTTTAACAAATGCGAGGACTTCCATCGATAATGATAATGGGGTCCAAGGTACCTAGTACATTCCAACAAGTGTGAATAAGTGGACTTGAAGTCGAACACCTGAGGAACTTGTCGAATAAGAGACATTGATGTATTCCCATTATTCAACAACAAGGGAAACTGCCACTAATGACTGCAATCCCCAAGGTACTAACCGAAACTCTAAACTTCGTTTTCAGAGCATAATGAGCTCAAGTCGGTGGGAAGAATTCCATTGGAAGGGAGGCCTTAATGCATCCTCCACCATCCAACATGAGGAACACTCAAAAGGTATGACCTAATGTGGAATAGGATGAGTAACAAGATGAAACAAACTGACACCAAGATGGCCAAGACATGAAATCAAGGTAAACTACAGAATGGCTGACACAGGTTGTATCCTTGAATAGTGAGCATGACACAAAGTGACTTAGGTAGTTTCAACATGAAGGAGAAGTGATATAAGCCTGTAATGTAGGAGAAATCAATAGACCCTCCATATGATTGGAAGAATAACCAATCGAGGGAGTAAAACCTTGGAGATCAGGTTCACCCTAAGGTCAAAAAACTAAAACCCAACTGAAATGATAGATTCAAATAGGTGTTGTGTTCAAGGACATGACTGACTTAACTGCCTTTGAAACTGAAAAGATGTGATATACCCTTCTCATCCCTCATTCTTTTTGGTAAAATAAAGTCCTTCTTTTTGTTTTAATGAATCCAAGAAAGAAAACTCAATAATTCCAACCATGTAAAAGTTTAACGAGCCAATGGGAGGAAGACTCACGACCTTCTTCATTGTTTACAGAGTTCGAATAAGAGATAGAAGAATACTCTATAATACTGATCTCTGGATTTTAATATCGAGCCGAGATATGTTCTTTCTCACCAGTGTTTTCAATTTTAAGGAGTCTGGAAAACTTAAACAATAACTCCATACACCTACCCGTGGATTTTAATATCGAGCTCGGGTTGGTATATGCTCGCCGGTGTTTTCCTATTTATAGAGTCTGAAAAACTTAAACAATCCTCTATATACCCTTTCGTGGATTTCACATCGAGCCCGAGTAGGTGAGTGTTCGCTTGGTGTTTTCATATTTCTAGAGCCTGAAAACCCTAAAGAAGGATCCAAAAGTCCTTTTTCGTACAGTTAGTCTCCTCCCACTAAAAGTTTAAAACGATGAGAGAAGAACTTTTCTAGCCACGGATGACTAGAGTATTCCTTTTTCGTAAGTAATCTGCAAAAGTACGAAAAATGGTTAAACTTATACTTAAGCGGATGGACCTTCAATTTCTTTAACGAGCTTGAAGAGAACAAGTCTGATTGGAAATCTTGTTTAGTTTTTAAATAGTCAAAACAAGAGCTTAAAACGACTTAAAAGACAACTTCTAGGATCGTAAGTTCATGACCTACCAAATAATAGGATCTCAACAATCGAGTTAGTAACTATCGACAAATTTTCTTAATGACATAATAATAAAACAATATGGTACTTATATTGATCTATCAATAAAGAAAACAAGTCATATCCGGTTTAATACTTTGAACTTCTAGTGAAAATTTGAAATATCTAGGTTAAATTTAACTCACCAAAATTTGTATGTATTAGTGATTAAATAGAACATTTTAGGGGTGAAATGAAACTATACACTTTTGAAAAAAGTGGGTAAAAATCAAAATCAAATTTATATACATAGTTTCAAATTGAAAAATCAAATATCACAATTGAAGTTTTTAGGGAAAATTGGAGCAAAACCTTGATCTTTCTCCGTTCGCTGCGATCAAGCGGGGCCACCAAACGATCTTCTACTTCCACCAAGTAAGTTATTTCCTCCCATACTTGCAATTTCATGCATTTTTTGCTAATTTGCATGGTCAAAATCAGTTTCTAGCAATGTTTAAAATGCGTTTCTGCGTGTGCGTTGCTATATGTGAGCAAAAGTAGCGCATACTACCCAAGTGCATTGGTTTAGTTCAAACAAAGTAGCATTCAAGTGTGACTGTGTAGTGCAAATAGTAGTGCACACCCCTGAAAGTAGGGTAAAAAGTGAAAATGACTAACATTTGACTGTTTGCTTGGCAGGATGGTTCTCATATGGCATGATAGGAGCATGAGAACATGGATCAAATAGCATTACAAGATCCAATGACTCTCCATGCGCTTCGAAGATGTGGATTATTGAAATTTTATAGAACAGTCAACATGCGAGCACAAATCCGCTTGTTTGAGAGGCTTGTCCAATACGGGGATTTCGATGCATTGGTGTTTGATATCCAAGGTAAAATACTAGAACTCAGCATAGATGACATATATTTTATCATGGGTCTCTTTCGGAGGGGAGAATCAGTGAACTTGAAAGGGTCCTCGTTCAATGTGGGTGCCTTGTCCGTGCAAGAATATGTCAATGCCTACTGCCTACCGGGAACTGAGAAATCCGATAGTCAGATTCTTATCTCGACTATTGCAAGCTTCCCCCTCAAAGTCATCGTGAGTATTCTTAACCAAATGGGGGGGAGTGCTACACAACATCTTGCTTCGAGACATTACGTGCATATAGGTACTGAATTCCTGCACGAAAAAGTATATGACTGGTGTTCAAGTCTTCTGGCAAACATGAAGCTTCAACTATAGGGGTGTAAGACCGGGAGGATGAAGAATTTCGGGTACAGAAGCATACTTTGCACCTTTTTCTTTGAAAGGGTTCCTGCTATCAGTTTGGGAATGCCTTTTCCCCCAATCAACCCTCGTGAGCCAATGCTATCTCCTTGGGGTGAGATCTTCCTCTGCCAGGGTGGTGGCGAGAGAAACTTCTGTTACCATGAGGATGATTTCTGGGGATGGTGGGAACGACAAGTGCCAACTCTTGAGTAGTTTCCATATGTGGGCATATACTTCTGCCACAATCCTAAGTTGATAATTTCTCCAAGAGAATCCTGGGGAGATATAGGTATGTTTATGCTTTTGAAAAATTATTTAATTTTTATATTTTATATATATGATTTTTATGATGAGGTTGAGGTACTGAAACAAAGTGTCATATGCATATGTTGGACCAGTATGTCCTGAGGGACACCCCCGTACTTTCATGAGACTAGTGATAGTGGGTGAAGCTGATGCCATGCTGGGAAACATAGAGAGGAAGATGAGTTGGTTGACTCATGACATTCCGACTTACAGGATCGAGTGGATGCCACTCGACATGCAAGAGGATGTGGCTGGTGTGCCCCCATCCTAGATTAGGCTACTGCGGAAAGTAGCTCAGCTGGTCATTTTCTATTGAGAGGCAACAGAGGTAGATGAGGCCCCACCTTCTCCATAGGAGAAGGATATTCTATGTATTTTTTTGAGGCCATCGAGCCCAATTTTGTATCTTCTGACATGACTCTGTGATAGACTTATGATCCAAACTCATACTATTTTTTGATACACTCCAAATTAGTGTTGTTGCAGCAACATCCCCCCCAAAATTTTGTACATATTGGGGCCCCTCCTTTTGTTTTCTAGAAAGACTGCTGTAAGAGGCCAATTCTCGTTTTTACTTTGTTTTCAAATGAAAATCCTCCTTTGAGAATTCCAAGTTTTCTTCTAAAGGATAAAATTCGTGAATTCTTCCTAGAAATCGTGGAATCATTTGAGAAAGCCCCTGTAGTTGCGGAAGTATTCGAGTTTCCCTCCCGAAAAGGCGGAAGCCATTTGTATAAACTTGTCGAAAAGGACATAGAATTTTTTTTTGAAGTTTGCGGAACAATTTGGAGAAATCCCCGCTGTTGCCGAACCATTCAACTTATCCTCCCGAAACTGCGGGATTCATTCACCAATCCATCCCGAAACTGTGGAAGCCTTAAGGTTATCTTTCCGAAACCCCGTGGAGACTTAGAAATTTTTTGAGTTGCGGGAGCCTTAAGCTTATCTCTCCGAAAAAGCGGAGCCATTCGCCAATAAGTTCCGAAACTGCGGAGGCTAATTGCGAAAACTTTCCGCAACTTTGGAAGCACTCTCGAAGCTCGACCGAGACTTAGAAAATTTTCAAGTTGCGGGAGCCTCTTGCGGAAGCATTTGCGAAGCCCTCCCGAAACTGCGGAAGCGTTCACTTTATCCTCCCGAAATCCCGCGGAACGCTTTTCAAAAAACTTAGACTTTTGTTCGACTTGCGAGAGCCATTCACCAATTCCTTCCGAAACGGCGGGAACCTTCGTGGAATCATTCCGCGATTGCGGAAGCCATCGGCATATCTCCGTCGAAATTATGGAAGAGAGATCCACTATTCTCCCGAAGCTGAGTCTCCAAAGGTCGCATTGCGGAAAGATTCATCAATCCCTTCCGAAATGTCGAAGGAGTTCAGCGTAACCTTCCGCAACGGCGCGTGGAATTCATGAGTCCATCCCGCAGGTGGCGGTCGCGCATGCATATCGAGACTACTTGATGTGACCACGATGTACAAATATTAAAGCCTCGTTTTAAATGCACCACCCACCGTATTCAACACCGCACATGTCCAACTCGTTTAAATAGACGGTTGGGGTTTGGACTGACCAAATTGTTTTATTTTCGATTAACAAATGCCATTGGGACACCGCGCTAGACTGCTCCAGCTCAGCTCGTCCACGTCCGTGTCCACTTCATTCAGCCATCTTCACGGTGCCAGGTAGGATTTTTAACCGTTATTTTTGTCCCTTGTTCACGTCAAGTTACCCTTGAGATGTTTTCCCGTCCATAGCATGGCCGAATGTCATTATATGTTTTTATTTTTAAGGCCACTGAAGCCCCGTAGTTTCGCAGCTCTTCCAAAGCCAGAACCATCTCTACCCGAGTTTCTCCACCGTCTATTTTTCAATCGTCGTCACCCTCATTTAAAATCTAAGATGACCACACAGCGTCTCATAAATCTTACTACTAGCAGTGGTGGTCGGATGAGATCCCTCGTCTTTTGATGATTGTGTTCCGGCCCCTGGTTTCGTCATAATATCACTTCAATCCGAGCTCACCCGCTGTTAAACGTTCGAAGTGCAACCATGGAAGACACCCTCTCTCCTAGGGCTAGATCGGGAACAGATTTTTTCCGTGACATATATTTATCCTTTCGGGATCTTTCCAAACTTTGTCCCTTTAAGAGAATCAAGTCTCTGTAGCCATATTTCTTGTTTGGAGTGTTTCACTTTGCTTCCCTAACATGCAGCTTCCTAGTTTGTTATATATCTCATTAGCATGTTGAACTGATCCTTCTTTTGGTTAAATATCTCATAACAAGTTACACATCTTTTATAATTACTTGTATTTGGTTGCTAGCAGGTATAAGGAAAGATGCCAAAAGGTGGTAGGAAGAAGGCTAAAATGATGGAACCTGAACCAGGGCCACTTAGGACTGAAACCATGTTTCAAGATACTAAGTGCACCACCGGTTTTCCTCCCGAAATCCTCTGGGGCGACATTTATAGGATGATCCAAGACCAAGATATCCCGGATATGTTGCTTGAAGAAGGGCAGATCTATCTCAACATTAGAACTTCGGGCATAGCTAAAGCTTCTACCCACCCTGAACTGTTCCCATGTTCTGAAGTAATCGGGTGGATACTCGAACATACTAATACAGAGACAAGAGTATTACATGACAGCGGGAAAATAGCCATCGCCTCATTCCACCCAACATATCTTGCCGCAGCCTATAAATTCCCACGTCCCCAGCAAGCCCTGAGGGATGAATGGTTGGGCCAGATGAACAATATTGAAATGGCAAAAAATTATTGGTCGCAGGCAAGCACTTAAGAAAGAGAGGTAATGACGAGTATGATGTGCAGAATCTAAGACCTCCTTTCAGGTTAATCGCCCTGATGTTGTGTAGAATCTTCGGTATGCCCGATGTGCAGAATCTAAGACCTCCTTTCAGGTTAATCGCCCTGATGTTGTGTAGAATCTTCGGTATGCCCGATGGCACCGTATACAAGATATAGTGGGTTCCCATCATCCACTTCGTGGCATTTAAAGGAACTGTTTTTGACTGGGCTACCATCCTGTCAGACAGTTTTGCATCAATGGTGCTTGCTGCAAAAGAAGGTCTGGCCTTAAAAAAGGAGGAATTTTACATGTCTTCATATCTTATTGATTGTGTTTTGGCCAAGCTGTGTTTTCCCAGCTTAGGTTGCACGTGGGATAAGGCCAACACCCCGGTTTACACTGCTTTCAGGATGATGTGGGCTCAAAACTACAAACCCAGCTATAAGCTCATCTGTGAGGGGTTCATCATGCCCCTATATGAGCAGATTTTCAAAGAAGAGCCCAACTGTTTGTCGAAAAATGCAATGGAGATCCTGGAGAACTATGGAGACTTTTATTTTTCAGATCAAGGCACTTACATCAGAATGTTTGGAGGGACTAAAGCTCCATATATCTTTCCGAGGTATGCTACTGACTATGTGGTCCTCAAGGAGGCAGTAAGACAAATTTTCCTAGATGGAATTGGAGCAGTGCTTAACAAACAACATAAGGCTTCTTTCCCCCCTCTACCTTTCTGCATAGGAGCTTACAAATTCTCAGGAATTGCATCAGCTGAGGAGTTTGTGCAAGAGCTGAAAGCCTTCCACTTTTGTGAAGTTATTTTCCATAGGAATGATAGGCAGGGAAAAGTCGCCGAGCACTGCAAAGAAATTCATGCTCATTTCGAGTACACCCATTATCATGATGCCTAGGAAGAGGCATTCAGAGGCATCAGCAACATGAATGGGTTTCAGATTTTTCGCCAAGGTAGTAGAGCAAGCTCTAGCTCTACCAAGGCCCAAAAAACCAGCCTGTCGCAAGAGAAAGAAGTAGATGATGCCCAAGCCCAAGAAGAACAAAGGTTAAGAGAAGAAGCAAGGTTACTGTAAGAGGCTGAAGTTTCCAGAGTGCAGCAGGAAGCTGAAGCGGCGAGAATGCACCAAGAAGCAGAAAGTGAAAGGCTGCAGAAAGAAGCTGAGGAAGCCCAGCAGTGGAAAGAGGCTGAGGATGAAAGGCAGCAGAAAGCTGAAGAAGAAGAGAGAAGGCAGCAAGCTGAAGTAGAGTAGAAGACGGAAGAAGAACTCAAGACAGTTGAAGATGCCCAGGCAGGTGGCTCCGGTGCCCAAGATATGGAAATAGACGTGCCTCAAGCAATTGTTTCTGGCATTCAAAATGTGGAGGCGGACACAGCACAAGCAGGTGTCTCTAGTACCCAAAATGTGGGAACAGATCCAGCTCAGGTAGTCCAGACCCCACCCGCGGAAGCAGAGATAGATATTATAGATCTCCCAATCGTCCCTTATACCCCATCGGAAGAGCATACCGTGTCCAGATGGAATGAATTTTTCTATGATAAGAAGAGGAAGGCTATGGTCCTTAAATCGGAAGAGAGGATAAAGAGACTCTTCCAGGAAGATATTGTTACTCACCGGGAGACCACAGTAATGCAGAACACAAACAAGGATCCTTTAGCTATGGCATCCGCCTCTGTAGAGACAGCAAGAGCAACACTGGACAGCGTGGCTGATATAGTTAAAGAATTTGAGTCGACTAAGAGGAGAGCTCGCATGCTACAACATACTGTGGCCAATGAGCAAGCCTACAGGGATCTCGTGGTAAATAGGTATAATCGCCTGTCCGTTGAGCATAAAGAACTGTGAGACAAGTATAACCAGCTAGAAGAAGAAAAGGAACAACTGGCAGTCCAGATGATGATTGTAGAAGCAGAAAAGAATGATGCAAGAGCCATGGTGTCCCATCTAGAAGCAGACAAGCTATCATTGGTTGAAAAATTGGAGCAGGCAGAGAACAGAACGATAGATATATCCCCCTTCCATGAGCTGTCCTGCAGCATCCTGAAACAAATGCATGACATGCAGGAACTAATCACTGAGGAAGTATGCAAGCTTAAGGCCATGGTGGTTAGATTGGTAGAAGTTAATACAAAAGCCAATAGACTTAGAGCTAAACATACTCGGGTTATGGAAAATGTCTTGAGCCAGATAAGATGGAGAGAAGGAAAGGTAGATTTCCCCAAGCATCTCCCATTTAAATCTGAAGATGGTTTTAATGAAGACGTAGCCCTGTTGGAATTTTGCAAAAACTATGGCATTAAGCTAATGTCCAAGATCCATGGGACAATGGATAAAAGTAACGGGGTTTATCAAAGAATCCATGAAGTGCATGACAAATGCAAGTTGAGTTTCCCTCAATCCCTTGATGATTTCCCAGGCAAAGAACAACGTTCAGCCAACCTGAAGGAAGAGCTGGGCATCCAAACGGAATATGTGAAAAGGATTGATGTCTTAGCCATTGATGATCTCCAGCACTATATTGGGATGTCATCAATACACAGTCATCTACTTGAGGAAATACACCAAGCAGCAGTAACAGAAATTCAAGGTATTGGAGCAGAGCTTGGTAAATACGTAATTTCTCAGAAAATCTTGCTCCCTGCTTCAGCAAATGTAGTTATAAGGGACACTGGCGTCTGGTACAGTTACATTGCTGAAGAAGAAAAGAAAGCAGAAGCAGCAACATGAGTAACAGCCTGTCCAGGTGTTTCTCTTCCAGCAGCAGCAGAGGTAACAGCCAGCCCAGGTGCTCCTCTCCCAGAAGCAGCAGCAATACCAGCTGGCTCGATTTCCTCTCTCCCAGCAGCAGCAGCAACATCAACTAGTTTGAGCGCCTCTCTTCCAACTGAAGTGCATGCCCAGGAGTGAAAGCACTGATATTAGAGCATTAATTCTTATATTTTGTATTTTGGGCTTTCATATGGATAAAACGTGGAGCTATGGGAGAGCTGTCCTTTTCTTTTTAAATAATTTTCTGTTTAAAAGGGAGGTCACATTTTTGTCTATTATAAGGGGAAAAGTCTGTAGGTGACAAGTGTAAAAGGCCAGGTGGCAGCCCAAAGGGCATTTTGTAACATTATAAATAGAAAGGTAGGAAGGAATGAAGGAGGAATTTTGGCAGGGAATTATTTTCTAGACTTGTACGAGCTATCTTGCACATGTTTTAAGAAAATAAAATCTTCTAATAAGAGCCTGGAGAGGACGTTTTGCATGAGAATGGAGATTGGATGCATTGTGGATTATTCCTGTGTCTGGTATACTTTGCTATGAGATCTTTATTACTGTCTTGAATTATTTCATTGTATTAAATGATCTTTCTTCTCTCTTTACAAATGAATTCTCTCTTTCATGAGTAATGAAATGTGTTATATTTAATTAGAAGCTATCTTCTGATATCTTTTATCTTTGCTGTAGCTTTCTCTTTAAGATTTAATGGTTGTCTGTTTATTCTTTAAGATAACTCCTACAACTCATTGCTCATGCTTTAAATTTGCTCCTTGCAGGGATAATTAGATTTATTTCAGTTTTAGACTTAGATCCGTTTCCCAGTTTTGCATTTAGATTAAATTTAGACTAGGCACTTGCATATCATTATAAAATATAAAATCAAAAGAACAGTGGATCAGGCCATAACCGGTATAATTGGAATCAAACTCCAAACCCGCGGTTGCCAGAACCGCTAACCGGACGGATTCCCCATACCAAATGGTAGATAATCTAATTGGGATAATCCATCGGGGAGAATCCCTTTCTGATTGATGCTGCGATTTCCGGGGCATCAACAGTTTTTGGCACTAGAAGGAGGGCCGACAGTGCATGGCTGATATCGGAGACTCATCCATTAATAGAAATATCACTGAAAACCCGTTTGAAACAGTAATTTCAGATAATCTGACCCTTGGACTGGTAAATCAAGAAAATCTTAACTCCAATTCTGAACAGCAGGGAACGTTGTACGCTGTCCCTCTCTCAGAAGTAGAAAATCTCAAAAGGCATATGCGTGCTTACATTAGACAACTTGGGGGTTTAAACGCAATAAGTTTTCTCCCAAGAAGAAGAGCTCCTAGGAAAGAAAAACAGTACACTCGTGATTCAATCCTTGTGCAAAATTTTGAAGAATTGGTTGATATTTCTTTGGAAGAAATATCAAACCCTGTAAAGGAAGGGGATCTAGAAACTCTTTAAAATCCGGATCTAGAAAAGTTTCAGAATATTTCAGATCCAGAAGATCTTGAAGATCTACTCTCTCAAAGAAATTCTTCACACAATTCTCCACCCGTTTCTCCACGAACAACAATGGTTGTACCTGCCTGGAGGACAACGGGAGCTTTAAACATAAATGGACCGTTTCATAATCTGCCTAAGAATCCTGAGAAAGTCTTACCCAAGTACGATCCAGGTAGAGGTATCTCCGCGGAAGACCATCTTAAGAGATTTTATTTAGCTTTGAGTCTATTAAATGTGCAACATGAGGATGTAGTGTGTAGGCTTTTCCCATACACTTTTGAACCAAAGGTTTCTTCTTGGTATTTTAGCTTGCAGGCCAGTTCGATTTCTAATTGGGAAGAATTTGAAAATTGTTTTTTAAAGAAGTACGGGAATCAAAAAACCGTAGCAACGCTCATGAAAGAATTGCTATCCATGAGGATGGAAAAGAAAGAAAAGGTTCAGGACTTCAACCAGAGATTTACGACACTATTAAATAATTTTAGTGAAACAACTAAGCCAGCTGAAGAATCTCTGATCAAATATTATACAACAGCTTTGGATGGTCCCATAGCAATGTTTGTAAAAAGAGCTAAGAAAGTTTCTTTAAACGAAAATTTTGAAGAGGCTAGGAAAGTTGAAGAAGAAACCGATAGCATTGCTAAACACGCATTAGAAGCTGAACCAAAAATAGTAGCCACCAGGAAACCTCTACTGCTTACAAGAAATAAGGAAGAATCATCAGCTGATATGGAGAACGTGGTTAAAATGATGCAAAAGTTGTCTAACAAAATAATAGATCTCGAGAAGGATAAGACAGCCAGTACATCCAGGAAGCCTTTTAAACCATTTTACAAGAAAAGAGAGGACAACGATCAATCACATTCACCATCAAACAATTCCCCAGTGTTAAATCTAAATGAAATAGGAATGGATAATTTATGTACTTTTCATCAAGAGCAGCACTCTGAAAAGAGCTGCCCGCAATGGATCAATTCTATGAGTTTGGTGATGAATCAAATGCTAGATGCGCAGATTCCAGATCATGATGATCCTCTGGACGGACAAGACCCTGAAATAGAAGAACCCACCCCATAAACCACAATGGTGTTGTGGGATTGGACACCTTCAACTGAATTAGCGAAAGATGGATCCACAGAAAATCTTCTCTCTGATGTAAACATTAACACTCGCAGCAAAGGCCATGTTGTAGATCTAGTGTCTAGTCCGATGACCGTCAAGCCTAAGAGACACATCTTTGTTATTCTACCTCAACGTAAGCCTAACGCGATACCCACTAAGCAGCCAACCGTGGATGTTACAGTCCAACGACCCAAAGATAACACCCGTATGGCTATCAAACAGCCAAGAGTTGAGGCAACTATTTAGCAGCCTAAAGCAATTGCGGGCAAATTAGTGGACCCAGCAAAAGCCCCAAAGGAATGTGAAATGGGTTATGATATTATGGAAGACATTAAGAAGGTTAGAGAAAACGTCTCGATATTTGACATGTGTGGTTTTCCACAGCAATGAGAAAAGTTGTTGCAGGCTCTCTAAACCCAACCCAACACCCCATTAGTAGAGACTCAGGAAGATCCTGAAATTAATGAAGCAAGTATTGGCAGGAAGTCCAAATCTCAGACCTTGCCTTTTCTATTAACCTTCGAAATTTTCAATCATAATGTCCATAATTGCTTGGTAGATTCCAGGGCGTCCTCAAATGTTATGCTGTTTTCCATTTGTAGGAAGATCAACGGTCAACCTACCCCATCTCCCGCTCAAATTATACAATTGGATAGGACTGCTGTGAAAGTTATTGGAGAAATGAAAGATGTACTTATTAGGCTATCCGTTGATTCCCGAGTATGTCAATTCATTGATATCATGGTGGTTGATATTCCTGAAGCCTATGGGCTGATATTAAGCAGAGATTGGTCAATGAAACTAAACGGTTATTTTGCAACCGATTGGTCTCACCTATGGCTGCCATATCAAAATAGGAAAAACCAAATCAAAGTCTTAAGAGAGCCACACATCAAACAAAATGTAACCCAATTGGAAGTAGAGAATGAATCCGTGGCATTCTCATCTTCGGTCTTGGGAAATTATTTTTTAGAAATTGGTCTGGGTAACTACCAATCTGAAACTGTGAGCCATGAATTAGATAAACAGTTCGATCTCCTTCATTTTTCTCGGATTGGCGAGATTGACGGTAACATAGTTAGCTTGGTCACTAACTTAGATCATAGAGACACTAACGTAGTCAGACAAGACAAATTTTTTTGGATTCTATACTTCGATGGTTCCAAAACATCGGAAGGATCATGAGCCGGTTGTGTTCTGATGGATCCTGAAGGGAACAAATATTTCTTATCCTGTAGATTCGAGTTCAACTGCACTAATAACACCGCTGAATATGAAGTTTTGATCCACGGATTAAAGAAAGCTATTGGTTTGAATGTGAAATATTTAAAAGTTTTCGGCGACTCAGAGATAATTGTAATGCAGGTGAGAGACACCATTCACTGCCTTTCGCCTCACTTAAAAGGTTATCAGGCTGAGGTATGGGATTTAATTGTACATTTTGATGCTTTTAACATAAAATTTGTTCCTAGACTACAAAATGCTGCAGCTGATTTACTAGCTACATCCGCTTCCAGATTAGTCCCAACTAATAACAAATGCTCGATCGAATTGGTTTTCAGGACTTCTGTCCCAGACAATATCACGAGCTTCAGAGTGTTTGATGATGACGATCAGATTATTGACTTCCTAACAAATGAAGACATGTTCCAAGAAGCTGCCATAGATGAAGATGAACATGACTCTAATCTACAAAAGATAGATCCAGCCAAAGGGAATTTCATTCCCAAGGGAGTAAGGTCATTAGAGTCACTCTTTGACCTACAAAGCAAATTCAGAAAGCCAGCGAATACTAAGACCAACAGCTCATCATTACAACATGAGTTGGTAAATCTCGGTACCGAAGCAGAACCCAAATTTATTAAGCTTTTTCGGCAATACAAAGATGTCTTTTCTTGGACATATGAGGATCTGAAGACATATGACGTTCGCATTATTCAGCATGTCATACCAATGAAAGTGGGTGTCAAGCCATTTCAACAACAATTAAGGAGGATGCATCCTACTCTAGAACCCTTGATTCAAAAGGAGTTGAAAAAACTGTTGGACGCTAAAATAATCTTTAAGGTTCGACATTCAGAATGGGTTGCTAATCTAGTCCCTATTAGGAAGAAATCAGGAGAAATAAGGCTATGTGTTGACTTTAGGAATCTAAACAAGTACTCGGATAAGGACAATTACCCAGTCCCTTCAATGTAGCAGATTCTCCAGATAGTGTCAGGCTCATAACTTTTCTCCCTCCTTGATTGTTTTTCTGGTTACAATCAAGTACTAGTATCCGAAGAGGACAGGCTGAAGACTACCTTACGCACTAAGTGGGGAACTTTCGCATACAGAAGGATGCCTTTCGGCCTAATAAATGCAGGAGCCAAATTTCACCGAGCAATGGATGTTGCTTTTCGAGGATTGGGTGGTCATTGTGTTATTGTTTATCTGGATGACGTGACAGTTTTTCTAAGAAAAGAGAAGATCATGTTCTTCACTTAACACAGATTTTTTATCATTGCCGAAAATATGGTATTTCTTTGAATCCCAAGAAGAGTGTGTTTGCTGTCCTTGAAGGTAAATTGCTTGGTCATGTCATCTCAAAAAGAGGAATCTCAATAGATCAAGAAAGAGTGGAAGATATCCATAAGATCCCTATGCCCCACGGCAAGAAATCTATGCAGTCGTTTATGGGCACTATTAACTTTGTTCGAATATTTGTCCTTGATTTCGCTCAAATTGTTAAACCCTTACAGCAAATGATCAAGCAGAGCGTGCAGTTCAAGTGGACGGACTTAGAAAAGGACGCATTCATAGATATTAAGGAATCTATAGCCAAAGCTCCTTCCTCAAGAAGCCCAGACTTCGATAAATATTTTATCCTATACACGTTTGCTTCGGATGATTCCCTTGCTGCGGTACTTACTCAAAAGGTGGAGTTAGGAGATGAATACCCGATTTCATTCATGAGCACTGGTCTGCAAGGTGCTGAACTGAAATACCCTGTAGTAGACAAACAAGCATACGCCGTGTTCAAGGCAGTGAAACAGTTCAGACCATACATTCTGAAGAATAGAACTAAAGTTATAGTCCCTCACCCAGTTGTTAGATCCCTTTTTGTTCAAAAGGAATTAGGAGAGCGGAGAGGGAATTGGGTTACGGCTCTTCAAGAATATGATCTAGAATTCAAACTCGCTACTATCATCAAAGGGCAGAGCCTATTCAAATTACTTGCGAAACATCAGACAAAAGAAGAGCAGGATTGGGCAAATGAAGTTGAGTTGAATATGGTCGACGTATGCCCAATTTTCACAGCACCCGAATCATGGTACAAGGACTTAGTGCATTAATTGCAGAGCGGATATCTACCTCAGCATTGGAGCTCCAAACAGAGAAGGGCGCTTCGCCTTAAATCGGTAGCTTACCAGATTATGGATGGCGTGCTCTTCAGGAGGAATTTTGATGGAATTTTTCTTAGATGCCTGGAAAGGGAGGACGCAAAAAAGGTCATCAAAGAGTTGCACGACGGACCTGCTGGAGGACATTATTTCGGCGATACGACAACTCATAAAATACTAAGAGCGGGATATTATTGGCCCACTCTATTCCGAGATTCCCATGCGTATGCACGAAATTGTGATATATGTCAAAGAAGTGCTGGGAAGCTACCCAAGGCAGCGAGACCATAGCAACCTATTATTATCTCAGAGCCCTTTGAACAATGGGGTATTGATGCCATTGGGGAGATAAACCCAAATTATTCTCTACAACATCGATACATTCTGACTGCTATCGACTACTTCACCAGATGGACGAAGGCTATCCCATTGCGCAAGATCAATGAAGATGCAGTCATCAACTTCTTGAGAGAGAACATCATAACCAGGTTTGGGGTTCCAATTTCCCTTGTTTTTGATAATGCCTCCTATTTTTCGTCTGTCAAGATAAATGAATTTGTTTATGAATGGGGAATCAAGTTGCACTATTCAGCCAATTATTACCCTCAAGGAAATGGATTAGCTGAATCTTCAAACAAAAACCTCATTCGAATTCTTAAGAAAACTGTGATAGAAAATCAGCGAAGTTGGCATATAGCTCTCCCAAATGCCTTATGGGCCGATAGGGTGACTCCAAAGAACGCATTAGGGGTTTCCCCTTTCTCTCTTGTCTATGGCAAGGAAGCCATCCTACCTCCCAATATATTTCTCCCATCCTTACAGTTATCCCAAGCCTCTCGCGGTTCTGGTAGCCAAGTCTTACAATCTAGGATTAATACCCTGCTTCAACTTGAAGAAGCCCGACAGGAAGTGAAAGACCGATTCCATCAACACCAAGACATAGTTAAGAGATGGTTCGATAAAAGGAAGTCCGGTAAAAGAAGTTTTGAAGTTGGGGACTTAGTCCTGAAATGGGACCGTAATCATGAAGGAAAAGGAATGCATACGAAATTTCAACATCTATGGGTAGGCCCGTACCAAATCTCGGCAAAGATAGGCCCATCCACTTACAAATTGACAAATCTCGAGGGAGAAAAAGTAACCCTTCCTCTCAATGGCCTCACCCTTAAGCAATACTTTGCATAGTCTCGCCGAGACTTTCTGTACATAAATAAAATTTTCTTTTATTGTTGCTTTAGCCTTTTGTTTGCTTTATTTTCGGCCATTTTTTTTATTTCTTTTCTTGTCATTTGAACCTTTGCACAAAGTTTGCTTTCCGAAAGCCCCTGCGGTTGAGTCTCTCAGCAAAGACAAGTCTCTTACCCATGAGTCCGGAACTATATTCGAATAAAGTCAATCTATGTATTGTGCTCTCGCTGAAATGTTTTTTAGAAGAAAGGAAGCCTATCTGCTAGCCACAATAATCCTGTCTAAATAGCTGAGACCTATGACAATCTTTAGTACTATCTTCGGGCTCCACCCACTCTCACACTTAAAGGCATCTCAAGAAGGTTATTAAAGTTAGACCCATGGAAAGTAGCACATCTCGAGGACATAGGGTATTGAAATGACTCCATGCTGCAAATTTAACAACCAAAATGGCTTATATTCAAGGGCATGTTTTCCATAGATTCTCGCCTCAATTAAAGCATGGCTGAGACAAAAGTAAAGCATGTAAAATCAAGAATGTTGTCCAAAAGACACAGCCCAAAATAGGCTCCTCTCCGTCCATGAGGCTTGATCAAAACAATGAAATCTATAACTCACACAAAAGGACATTATGGATTGAGGAGCCTAAATCAAAGATCACGTCTAAAGAAAATATCTCTGGAAGGCTCAAACAACTAAGTTGTCCAAAGTACAAACATCCAAAAGGATGCAAGCGGCATGGGAATGAGGAACAAGAGCAATAATTTCCATGAGAAAGTGTTGCAAATCCTGTGGAGTCTGACTGTAGTAGCCATCCAAAAGATGATCTTGCTAAAAATGAATCCCATATGTTGGCCCTTTGAGAGTTTTAAAGATGTCTCTGTCAAAGCTCCCCTTTTCCCCAATGGCTAGCAGGAAAAGTGCATTCTCCCTTCACAGAAATTCAAGTGCTTAGCTGAATATTGCATACAGATAGATGTCTTTAATGAGGTTTCAGATCATGGAGAAGAAATTTTTTTAGAGATCTGTGTTCGCCAGTGACTCGCCAATTGTTGTTGCAGCAACATCCCCCCCAAAATTTTGTACATATTGGGGCCCCTCCTTTTGTTTTCTAGAAAGACTGCTGTAAGAGGCCAATTCTCCTTTTTACTTTGTTTTCAAATGAAAATCCTCCTTTGAGAATTCCAAGTTTTCTTCTAAAGGATAAAATTCGTGAAGTCTTCCTAGAAATCGCGGAATCATTTGAGAAAAACCCCGCAGTTGCGGAAGTATTCGAGTTTCCCTCCTGAAACGGCGGAATCCATTTGTATAAACTTCTCGAAAAGGACTTAGAAACTTTTTTCAAAGTTTGCGGAACGATTTGGAGAAAGCCCCGCCGTTGCGGAACTATTCAACTTATCCTCCCGAAACTGCGAGAGTCATTCACCAATCCATCCTGAAACTGCGGAAGCCTTCAAGTTATCTTTCCAAAACCCCGCGGAGACTTAGAAATTTTTCGAGTTGCGGGAGCCTTTAGCTTATCTCTCCGAAACAGTGGAGCCATTCGCCAATCCGTTCCGAATTTGCAGAGGCTAATTGCGAAAAATTTCCGCAACTTTGGAAGCACTCTCAAAGCCCGGCCGAGACTTAGAAAATTTTCAAGTTGCGGGAGCCTCTTGCGGAAGCATTCGCAAAGCCCTCCCGAAACTGCAAAAGCATTTGCTTTATCCTCCCTAAATCCCGCAGAACGCTTTTAAAAAAACTTACAATTTTGTTCGACTTGCGGGAGCCATTCGCCAATTCCTTCCGAAATGGCGAGAACCTTCGCGGAATCATTCCACGATTGCAGAAGTCATCGGCATATCTCCGTCAAAATTACGAAAGAGAGATCCACTATTCTCCCGAAGCTGAGTCTCCAAAGGTCGCATTGCGGAAAGATTCATCAATCCCTTCCGAAACACCGAAGGAGTTCAGCGTAACCTTCCGCAACGGCGGGTGGAATTCATGAGTCCATCCCGCAGGTGGAAGTTGTGCACGCATATCGAGACTACTTGATGTGACCACGACGTACAAATATTAAAGCCTCATTTTAAATGCACCACCCACTGTGTTCAACACCGCACGTGTCCAACTCCTTTAAATGGACGGTTGGGGTTTGGACCAACCACATTGTTTTATTTTCGAAAAAACACGCCATTGGGACACCGCGCCAGACTGCTCCAACTCAGCTCGTCCACGTCCGTGTCCACTTCATTCAGCCATCTTCACGGTGCCAGGTAGGATTTTTAACCGTTATTTTTGTCCCTTGTTCACGTCAAGTTACCCTTGAGATGTTTTCCTGTCCATAGCATGGCCGTATGTCGTTATATGTTTTATTTTTAAGGCTGCCGAAGCCCCCTTGTTTTGCAGCTCTTCCAAAGCTAGAACCATGTCTACCCGAGTTTCTCCACCGGCTATTTTTCAAGCGTCGTCACCCTCATTTAAAATCTAAGTCGACCACACAGCGTCTCACAAATCTTACTACTAGCAGTGGTAGTTGGATGAGATCCCTCGTCTTTTGATGATTGTGTTTTGGCCCCTGGTTTCGTCATAATATCACTTCAATCCGTGCTCACCCGCTGTTAAACGTTCGAAGTGCAACCATGGAAGACACCCTCTCTCCTAGGGCTAGACCATGAACAGATTGTTTCCGCGACATATATTTATCCTTTCGGGATCTTTCCAAACTTTGTCCCTTTAAGAGAATCAAGTCTCTGTAGCCATATTTCTTGTTTGGAGTGTTTCACTTTGCTTCCCCAACATGCAGCTTCCTAGTTTGTTATATATCTCATTAGCATGTTGAACTGATCCTTCTTTTGGTTAAATATCTCATAACAGGTTACACATCTTTTATAATGACTTGTATTTGGTTTCTAGCAGGTATAAGGCAAGATGCCAAAAGGTGGTAGGAAGAAGGCTAAAATGATGGAACCTGAACCAGGGCCACTTAGGACTGAAACCATGTTTCAAGATACTAAGTGCACCACCGGTATTCCTCCTAAAATCCGCTGGGGCGACATTTACAGGATGATCCGAGACCAAGATATCCCGGATATGTTGCTTGAAGAAGGGCATATCTATCTCCACATTAGAAATTCGGGCATAGCTAAAGCTTCTACCCGCCCTGAACTGTTCCCATGTTCTGAAGTAATCGGGTGGATACTCGAACATACTAATACGGAGACAAGAGTATTAAATGACAGCGGGAAAATAGCCATCGCCTCATTCCACCCAGCATATCTTGCCGCAACCTATAAATTCCCACGTCCCGAGCAAGCATTGAGTGATGAATGGTTGGGCCAGATGAAAAATATTGAAATGGCAAAAAAATTATTGGTCGTAGGCAAGCACTTAAGAAAGAGAGGTAATGACGAGTATGATGTGAAAAATCTAAGACCTCCTTTCAGGTTAATCGCCCTGATGTTGTGCAGAATCTTCGGTATGCCCGATGGCACCGTATACAAGATACAGTGGGTTCCCATCATCCACTTCGTGGAATTTAAAGGAACTGTTTTTGACTGGGCTACCATCCTGTCAGTCAGTTTGGCATCAATGGTGGTTGCTGCAAAAGAAGGTCTGGCCTTAAAAAAGGTGGAATTTTACATGTCTTCATATCTTATTGATTCTGTTTTGGCCAAGCTATCTTTTCCCAGCTTAGGTTGCACGTGGGATAAGGCCAACACCCCGGTTTACACTGCTTTCAGGATGATGTGGGCTCAAAACTACAAACCCAGCTATAAGCTCATCTGTGAGGGGTTCATCATGCCCCTATATGAGCAGATTTTCAAAGGAGAGCCCAATTGTTTGTCAAAAAGTGCAATGGAGATCCTGGAGAACTATTGAGACTTTTATTTTTCAGAGCAAGGCACTTACATCAGAATGTTTGGAGGGAATAAAGCTCCATATATCTTGCCGAGGTATGCTACTGACTATGTGGTCCTCAAGGAGGAAGTACGACAAATTTTCCTGGATGTAATTGGAGTTGATAGATTCCACTGACCATGCAAGAGCATAGTCCATATCTGAATCAGCAGAGACCAATGGAGTCACAATATGTTCTGTTGCAGCATGTTGTGAATCTAAGTAAGCCACCTCTACAACATATAAAGGCACAATTGGTTCCGATTCAGTTGGGAGAATCTAGGGATCTGTTGTTGGACTGACCTTGAAAATATTAGACAAAGAACATTCTTTAGAACCAATGAAATGAACAAGAGAAGGTAGGTCAAAAGTTCCTATTAATGACCCATAGAGACCTACTCCCAAACTCTCAGCAACTAGGAATGACTGATTAACCAACGAGATTGTTGAATCCAAAGAAGTCTGGTTTTTTTTGTTGCGAAAACGAAAGTTGATCGACTGTGATGACCTTGCCTTCGTGAGGGAACATTATGATCTAGAAAACGGTCGACGCCACTTCCTGCATGGCATATGTCCAGCTCCTACCTAACAACAAGTTATAATCGAGCGGAGCATCTAGAACTTCAACCTCTACCGATACTAGTTTTCCTGCAAGTTCAACATCAAATGATGGTAAGACTCCGTGTGGATGGAAAGATCTTCCATCAAAGGTGGTGAGTACCGTATTCAAGGGGGCTAACTCAGGTTCACCTAAAGCCTTGCAGCAAGAAATGGACATTACGCATGTGGACATGCCCTCATCTACAACATATCTTCTAATGGTCATGGGACCATGGAAGACCTCTATCTGGAGAGCGATGTGGTATGGCAACCAGAACTTGATATATTTCATATAAAAATGGGTAAGCATGTTGGATGAATCTACACTTCCAATTGCTGCGAGGAGTGCACTGTGTTGTAATGGACAACTTTGCAGTAACTCCAAAGTAGACATGGCACAGGGGGTTTGGGCCAAGTCCTCTACAACATTGTAGTTGGAGGAAGCCCTTGCATTGGGGTTGTGCATAACCCGTTTGAAGACACCTTTCAGAATCTTTGGCAGCGGATCTACCAGTCTCTCGATGTGGAGAGGGGTAGATGACTCAGGAACATCCTTCTGCTGTGGGTCTGGGATATAATTTTTAGCTCAAGTTTGAAAAAGAGAATCTGAATTAACCATATTAATGAATGAATGATCAACTGAGTTGGCACGAGTAGTGCCCCTAGCACTGGCGCTGCCAGAAGCTGAACTCTGTCCGTGAGGGAAAGGGTCTTTTAAGATAGGAGGTTTTGTTTCACAGATTAGCTTATGGGCTTCTTCCATTAGAGGGCATTGATGGGTAAGGTGGTCCTCTTGATACAGTGGGTTCCCATCATCCACTTCGTGGAATTTAAAGGAACTATTTTTGACTGGGCTACCATCCTGTCAGTCAGTTTGGCATCAATGGTGGTTGCTGCAAAAGAAGGTCTGGCCTTAAAAAAGGTGGAATTTTACATGTCTTCATATCTTATTGATTCTGTTTTGGCCAAGCTATCTTTTCCCAGCTTAGGTTGCACGTGGGATAAGGCCAACACCCCGGTTTACACTGCTTTCAGGATGATGTGGGCTCAAAACTACAAACCCAGCTATAAGCTCATCTGTGAGGGGTTCATCATGCCCCTATATGAGCAGATTTTCAAAGGAGAGCCCAACTGTTTGTCAAAAAATGCAATGGAGATCTTGGAGAACTATGGAGACTTTTATTTTTCAGAGTAAGGCACTTACATCAGAATGTTTGGAGGGAATAAAGCTCCATATATCTTGCCGAGGTATGCTACTGACTATGTGGTCCTCAAGGAGGCAGTAAGACAAATTTTCCTGGATGTAATTGGACCAGTGCTTAACAAACAACATAAGGCTTCTTTCCCCCCGCTACCTTTCTGCATAGGAGCTAACAAATTCTCAGGAATTGCATCAGATGAGGATTTTGTGCAAGAGCTGAAAGCCTTCCACTTTGGTGAAGTTATTTTCCATAGGAATGATAGGCGGGGAAAAGTCGCCGAGCACTGCAAAGAAATTCATGCTCATTTCGAGTACGCCCATTATCATGATGCCCAGGAAGAGGCATTCAGAGGCATCAGCAACATGACTGGGTTGCAGATTTGTCGCCAAGGCAGTAGAGCAAGCTCTAGCTCTACCAAGGCCCAAAAAACCAGCCTGCCGCAAGAGAAAGCAGCAGATGATTCCTGAGCCCAAGAAGAACAAAGGTTAAGAGAAGAAGCAAGGTTACTGCAAGAGGCTGAAGTTGCCAGAGTGCATCAGGAAGCTAAAGTGGCGAGAATGCAGCAAGAAGAAGAAAGTGAAAGGCTGCAAAAAGAAGCTGAGGAAGCCCAGCAGTGGAAAGAGGCTGAGGATGAAAGGCAGCAGAAAGCTGAACAAGAAGAGAGAAGGCAGCAAGCTGAAGTAGAGCAGAAGACGGAAGAAGAACTCAAGACAGTTGAAGATGCCCAGGCAGGTGGCTCCGGTGCCCAGGATATGGAAATAGACGTGCCTCAAGCAGGTGTCTTTGACATTCAAAATGTGGAGGCGGACACAACACAAGCAGGTGTCTCTAGTACCCAAAATGTGGGAACAGATCCAGCTGAGGTAGTCCAGACCCCTCCCGCGGAAGCAGAGATAGATATTATAGATATCCCAATCGTCCCTTATACCCCATCGGAAGAGCATGCCGTGTCCAGATGGAATGAATTTGTCTATGATAAGAAGAGGAAGGATATTGTCCTTAAATCGGAAGAGAGGATAAAGAGACTCTTCCAGGAAGATATTGTTACTCACCGGGAGACCACAGTAATGCAGAACACAAACAAGGATCCTTTAGCTATGGCATCCCCCTCTGTAGAGACAGCAAGAGCAATGCTGGACAACATGGCTGATATAGTTAAAGAATTTGAGTCGACTAAGAGGAGAGCTCACATGCTACAACATACTGTGGCCAATGAGCAAGCCTACAAGGATCTCATGGTAAATAGGTATAATCGCTTGTCCGTTGAGCATAAAGAACTGCCAGACAAGTATAACCGGCTAGAAGAAGAAAAGGAACAACTGGCAGTCCAGATGATGATTGTAGAAGCATAAAAGAATGATGCAGGAGCCAGGGTGTCCCATTTAGAAGCAAACAAGCTAGCATTGGTTGAACAATTGGAGCAGGCAGAGAACAGAACGATAGATATATCCCCCTTCCATGAGCTATCCTACAACATCCTGAAACAAATGCATGACACGCAAGAACTAATCACTGAGGAAGTATGCAAGCTTAAGGCCATGGTGGTTAGATTGGAAGAAGTTAATACAGAAGCCAATAGACTTAGAGCTAAACATACTCGGGTTAAGGCAAATGTCTTGAGCCAGATAAGATGGAGAGAAGGTAGATTTCCCTAAGCATATCCCATTTAAATCTAAAGATGGTTTTAATGAAGACGTAGCCCTGTTGGAATTTTGCAAAAACTATGGCATTAAGCTAATGGCCAAGATCCAAGGGACAATGGATAAAAGTAACGGGCTTTATCAAAGAATCCATGAAGTGCATGACAAATGCAAGTTGAGTTTCCCTCAATCCCTTGATGATTTCCTGGGCAAAGAACAACATTTAGCTAACCTGAAGGAAGAGCTAGGAATCCAAACGGAATATGTGAAAAGGATTGATGTTTTAGGCATTGATGATCTCCAACACTATATTGGGATGTCATCAATACACAGTCATCTGCTAAAGGAAATACACCAAGCAGCAGTAACAGAAATTCAAGGTATTGGAGCAGAGCTTGGTAAATACGTAACTTCTCAGTAAATCTTGCTCCTTGCTTCCACAAATGTAGCTATAAGGGACACTGGTGTCTGGTACAGTTACATTGCTGAAGAAGAAAAGAAAGCAGCAGTAGCAGCAGGCGTAACAACCAGTCCAGGTGTTTCTCTTCGAGCGGCAGCAGAGGTAACAGCCAGCCCAGGTGCTCCTCTCCCAGAATCAGCAGCAATACCAGCTGGCTCGATTTCCTCTCTCCCAGCAGCAGCAGCTAGTTTGAGCTCCTCTCTTCCAACTGAACCGCATGCCCAGGAGTGAAAGCGCTGATATTAGAGCATTAATTCTTATATTTTGCATTTTGGGATTTCATATGTATAAAACGTGGAGCTATGGGATAGCTATCCTTTTCTTTTTAAATAATTTTCCGTTTAAAAGGGAGGTCACATTTTTGTCTATTATAAGGGGAAAAGTCTGTAGGTGACAAGTGTAAAAGGCCAGGTGGTAGCCCAAAGGGCATATAAATAGAAAGGTAGGAAGGAATGAAGGAGGACTTTTGGTAGGGAATTATTTTCTAGACCTGTACAAGCTATCTTGCACATGTTTTAAGAAAATAAAATCTTCTAATAAGAGCCTGGAGAGGACGTTTTGCATGAGAATGGAGATTGGATGCATTGTGGATTATTCCTGTGTCTGCTATACTTTGCTGTGAGATCTTTATTACTGTCTTGAATTATTTCATTGTATTAAATGATCTTGCTTCTCTCTTTGCAAATGAATTCTCTCTTTCATGAGTAATGAAATGTGTTATATTTAATTAGAAGCTATCTTCTGATATATTTTATCTTTGTTGTAGCTTTCTCTTTAAGATTTAATGGTTGTCTGTTTATTCTTTAAGATAACTCCTACAGCTCATTGCTCATGCTTTAAATTTGCTCCTTGCAGGGATAGTTAGATTTATTTCAGTTTTAGACTTAGATCTGTTTCCCAGTTTTGCATTTAGATTAAATTTAGACTAGGCAGTTGCATATCATTATAAAATATAAAATCAAAAGAACGGTGGATCGGGCCATAACCGGTATAATTGGAATCAAACTCCAAACCCATGGTTTCCGGAACCGCTAACCGGACGGATTCCCCATACCAAACGGTAGATAATCTAATTGGGATAATCTATCGGGGAGAATCCCTTTCTGATTGATGCTGCAATTTCTGGGGCATCAACAATCAGGTAAATATAAAACTATAATAGATGCATAAGACGTAACTACAACTGTAAACAAAAAATATCTCTACAAAATGTACAACTATAATACATGAAAAAGCATAGATGCCTAAGCATAGTACTTCTTCAAGTAGAGTCAATGCCCGGAACCTCCTCGTAAATCCAGGCAACAATGTCGCGGAATTATTTAAAAATATCGGTATACAGAATTATCTCTTCAGGAGAACAGTCTGCTCCAATAAAAATATTTTTTGTGACCTCAGGTTTGGTGGAAATGTTTATCGAGATGGTTCTCGACATATTCGCCATATTCCCCTCAGCATAAACAACTTGTGAAGTAGAAGAGATGGAGGACAAATCAACACTTTCACTGGGTCTCGTAGAAAAATTGCCCCTCTCTATCAAGTTTAGAATGGGAATTAAATAGGACTTGGGGTGCATATGTTCCCAAGGGTATTCTAGGCCAATCATAGCTTCCAATATCGCCTCATCAGAGGGTAGAACAGTGTCTCGACAGTCAAAAAAGTTGATAGATTCCACTGACCATGCAAGAGCATAGTCCATATCTGACTCAGCAGAGAGCAATGGAGTCACAATATGTTCTGTTGCAGCATGTTGTGAATCTAAGTAAGCCACCTCTACAACATATAAAGGCACAATTGGTTCCGATTCAGTTGGGAGAATCTACGGATCTGTTGTTGGACTGACCGTGAAAATATTAGACGAAGAACATTCTTTAGAACCAATGAAATGAACAAGAGAAGGTAGGTCAAAAGTTCCTATTAATGACCCATAGAGACCTACTCTCAAACTCTCAGCAACTAGGAATGATTGATTAACCAACGATATTGTTGAATCCAAAGAAGTCTGGTTTTTTTTTTGGGAAAACGAAAGTTGATCGACTGTGATGATCTTGCCTTCGTGAGGGAACATTATGATCCAGAAAATGGTCGATTCCACTTCCTGCATGGCATATGTCCAGCTCCTACCTAACAACAAGTTATAATCGAGTGGAGCATCTAGAACTTCAACCTCTACCGATACTAGTTTTCCTACAAGTTCAACATCAAATGATGGTAAGACTCCGTGTGGACGGAAAGATCTTCCATCAAAGGCGCTGAGTACCGTATTCAAGGGGGCTAACTCAGGTTCACCTAAAGCCTTGCAGCAAGAAATGGACATTACGCATGTGGACGTGCCCTCATATACAACATCTCGTCTAATGGTCATGGGACCACGGAAGACCTCTATCTGGAGAGCGATGTGGTATGGCAACCAGAACTTGATATATTTCATATAAAAACGGGTAAGCATGTTGGATGAATCTACACTTCCAATTGCTGCGAGGAGTGCACTGTGTTATAATGGACAACTTTGCAGTACCTCCAAAGTAGACATGGCACAGGGGGTTTGGTCTAAGTCCTCTACAACATTGTAGTCGGAGAAAGCCCTTGCATTGGGGTTGTGCATAACCCGTTTGAAGACACCTTTCGGAATCTTTCGCAGCGGATCTACCAGTTTCTCGATGTGGAGAGGGGTAGATGACTCAGGAACATCCTTCTGCTGTGGGTTTGGGATATAATTTTTAGCTCAAGTTTGAAAAAGAGAATCTGAATTAACCATATTAATGAATGAATGATCAACTGAGTTGGAACGAGTAGTGCCCCTAGCACTGGCGCTGCCAGAAGCTGAACTCTGTCCGTGAGGGAAAGGGTCTTTTAAGATAGGAGGTTTTGTTTCACAGATTAGCTTATGGGCTTCTTCCATTAGAGGGCATTGATGGGTAAGGTGGTCCTCTTGACATAGCTTGCGAGGGAACTTAACTTCCATTTTTCCTTTTTACCCTCCTCGGCATTCTGTGTGTTTTTGGGATTTTGTTGGTTTCCCTCCCCTTTCTTTCCCTTTATTTTGTTGTTGGGCTACTGAGGGCCCTTTTGGTTTGTCTACACTTGTTGTACAGATTCTGTTGTTGAAGGGGAGGATGCAACAAAAGTTGCTTCTGCAGCAAACTGTTTGACTGACAAGGCGTGAACCTACTTTGTTTAGGTATCAAACGCTGCAGAGTCTATTGAACCCACAATGGCATCAGCATGTGGTCTAGGTTTAGGTTTACCTAAGTCAATGTTAGGCCTCGGCGCATCAGGAATAATCTCATATAAGATCCCAGACTAAGCATATACCAAGTCAAGTTGCTGAGTTCTCAATATAGCTTCCTCTTGGAAAAACACCCTTGAAGTTGCAACTTCCTTAGAGATATAAGGAAGGAGTGATTTGAGATACCACTCTAATAAAAGCGCTGGAGGGATGTCGGCTTTAATGAGCCTCTTTCTCCTTTTCCAGTCTTGAATGTGATCAGATAGATGAGTGGCTTTGTTCTGTCGAAAGGTCGACAAAAGGTCTGTGCTGACATCGTACCGGAAAAGAAGTTGAAAGTGGTTTAGAAAAATAGTAGCTAGATCCCAAAAGGTGCCATAAGTAGCTGCCGGTAGTTCAATATACCATTTGGCTGCGACACTTGTCAAGGTTCTTTGAAAGAGCCTTAACCTGATGGAGTCATCATTCAGCGAATTCGAGGAGCACTAGAGATGAAAAGTTGTGACATGGTCACCAGGGTCCTCACCAGTCTTACCTTCAAACTTAGGGATGTCTGAGGGAAAGTTAGTGGGAACGGGTGGCCATGCAGGATCATGGCACATGGGATTGTTTGTGAGTTTTGAAAGATCTGGCAAGTTCAAAGTTTCTAGAAATGGTAAACGTGGTCGCGCCGATGGAATTTCATAGACCAGAACCTGGTATTGGGTATTTCCCACTACCTGATTCGTGTACTGTTGGTTGGGGTTTCCCCCAGCCATCGGTTGTGAAGTGAATGCATTAAAATTGCTCCACCCAAAAGAAAGCAGATTACTTCCCAGGGTAGTGGTCCATTGCGGCTAGGTGTTAACCTCACGGTATTGTGGATTAATAAAATTACCCCCTCCTCCAGCATACAAAGAGAAAGGGATACTCCCTACAGGTATATTTGATGGATTAACATTATAACCTACATAGGGGTTAAAGCCAGGCATAATAGTAACAAACAGTGCCGTCATCGTACCCATAACAGGCATAGATGTGGAAGGGATCGATCCTACAACAAAAGTGGAAGCAATAGCTTGAGTCACACCCTAGAACTGTTGTGTAACAGGAGGCCGAGTAAAATTCACTGCAGTTATCCTTGCCAAAGGGACATTATTTGGCCCAAAAGTAGGGGTAGAAATTGAGGCAGATTTCAAAGCTAATGAGCTCGGCATGCCTAGAGTACTAGCCTTAAAACTATAGGACGGAGTTGAAGCAGAAGTAGCCTGCGACGAACTCGGTGTGGCAGTGTTTGTAAAAGAAGGATTAACAATCCTTGTAGTCATAGAAGTTGTGGGAGTTTGAGGAACTCCCTACTCATCTCCTGGGTTAGTCATGGTGTAACCAGGTGTAAACAAGTATGCACTGTACTCAAGTTGTTGAAACCTGCAACTACCAGAAGTGGATCGTTGGGTCCAGTAAGAGGAGGGTTGAAAGGAGTACTGAACTCTCTAGAAGTTAGGTCCTCAACCTCGACAGTATCAAGGACTTGTCGATCCGGGGTTCTGGGTTGTGGTTCTCCAAGTTCTTCTATTTCTCCTATAAGTTCAAATGAACCACGAGAATCCGTCCTCCGGTATCGCCATGGCAGTGGAGGCTCCACTATTAGTGGGGGAATTTTTTGCAACCTCTAAGACCGATGAAGATGTTGGTCCTCCACAACTATTAACAAACCTAGTGGCCACTACGACTAAGGAGCAAACAACATACCACTAAAAAAATTCCTAAGTGATCAAACAAGGAAGGCAATGGAAAATACTCTTAGAATTAAGTTTGGGATGATTAGGGCCCAGAACAGACTAATAGAGTACCGACAGTAAGTTACGTGGTGTCCAATGGAGGTCCTCTGGGTGCAAGCATTTGAGTCACCAAATCGCCCTCCCAGGATTACTACCAAAGGGTTACCTTCCACATCTGTCTGAGGTGGAGTGGGAATATCCTTACACACTACCTGTGTAGAACCATATGGTTATGATACTAAGGATACCACCAATATGAAATAACCTGGGGGAACAATTGTCAGCCTAGTCGAAATGCATGGGCAGGGTAGCAAAGCCTGAAATCCAAAAGCACTTTAAAAAGCACTAGTGGACCCCTGTACGCGAGTCAACTCTAGTTTATGGTTGATAGGAAAGTGAGGGGGTATCCTCAATGGTCTTGTCATCCATGCGTGTAATCTATATTTGGAAGTGTCTCTAGCCACTCCCATGATCGTCATGATCCTCTCCCTCTTTCTAAGAGAATCCTCTAGCATGAGCCTTCCTTTTCACTTCTATAGTATGTTTGATTTGTAAGTCTTCTTGTTGAACAGTCCATCACTTGTTCTTTGGAACAAGTGTTCGTCATCCTTCTTTTGTAGATCATAGCACATGATCTTTCCTACAAATAAAATTTAATTACATGATTAGTAACACTTCATATTCATAAAATCATGTTGACATTTCAATGATAACCTATTATGCATACGGTATGATTCACATAGTTATACAACTATCTTGACCAATACTTTAGCACAACACTTTTCCATATCGTATATGCATACAATGGCTATCTAGATTCCTTCCATCTCTACCAAGACATACTATCAAGAGCGTGCATAGCTCTCAGCATGTCAACAAAGAGGTTTCATTCTAGACAAGCGACAATGGAATATTTGTCCAACTTACCCATCATATGCATATTAGAAGTATATTGTTCAATGCTATATGAATCCTTACACTATGCATGATATATTTCCTAATTCTAGGAATACAAATATGCATACAACTATTACGAGCAATATCATTAACTATTCAGATATTTAAGAAGTAATTTAAATAATAACTCAAATACGTATCTTTTATGTTTGTGTGGTTTCCTCCCTCTTGATCTCTATTTTCCCTTTATCATAGCATCATGATTATAAATCTTTGAACTTCTATCCATTCTGTACCATTATGCATGCTTAAGTGTGTACTAGTTTCATCATTGTGTCATCCTCAATATCTCATACATAATCATACATTCATTAGTATAATCTTAATACTCTCAAAACATTATAATCTTAAATATGTATGGTCATGATCATTTCATACAGAGGTAATTTATCACAAGCGTTAGTATTCAAGGTTCCTGGGAGTACTTCTTTTACTCATGCATATTCTTATTTGACCATAGGACTCTTCTAGTTTTTTTTTCATATCATTAATCAAACTAAGAAACATAATATGCATAAGCCCTTGATTACTTAAACTTCTAAATTCAAGAATAATCATTATCAAAAGTATACTTATCTAATATCCTAACACAAAGTAGGATTCTTACTCGATATAGGAAAACATAAATGGATTAGCATGCTTTCTAGTTATGTATAACATACTCAAACAGTATCTTCTTTGTTCTCTTCAATGATTTAGAGACGTTGTGCTAGTAACCTGTATATCTCATAAGCTAGCCAAATCTTACATACCTCATAAGTAGAGCTTCTATGTGATCAAATACTATGGATGAATCTTTGTCTTCATGTCATCATGCTCATATATTCTTGATCTAGAACTTGATTTGTCTTTCTTGATGTACCTTTCATCCTAGCAGACAACATCATCCTCATACAACACCACAGTGCATTAGTACAATCATAAGTGTCATAACCCTAACCAATGAATGTATTTTATCATTCACATGCATTCATACTTTTACTAAGGTGATCAGACAAGACTAAAATTAATTATTATTGTACTAACCTCAATAATATGAAGACAAACATATCAATAACTTAATCATGAAACAAATTTCAAATCATACCTGTATCTCCTCAAGTCATACCTTTCGAGATTGCTTGTAGTCTTCTCTATAAGGGTAAAACCCTAACCATCCAAGGTAGGTCACTTGTAAACATCTTATATAGGTTCATGGTGCTAGGATGATAAAATATCAGTTCCATTTAAACCTCCTTCATTGCTGCCCTATGAGTCTCCCAACTTTGCTAGGGTTTCTTCTTACTTGGAAACCCTAAATTTCAATCTCCTTCCTCCCACAACATTTTGATGGAGGATTAATATCTATGATGAATGGATTCCAAATCATTTTCAAAGTTTCCAATGTTGCATCAGGTGTCTCCAACATTGTATCAGGTCATGCCATACCTAAAAATTAAAAACCCTAAGTGAGAGCTTCTTCCTCCTCTTCTTTGATTTCCTCTGCTGAGTCATTTCATATGTGTCGTATTGTTTTTGATGCATCTCTAAAATTTCGAATCTGCAGGGTTTGAAACATAGGCCTATGGTATCCTGACCTGTCATATTTCCAACCCCGTAGGGTTGATCTTCATTGGATTCTCCATTAGAGAGATATGCTCAATTTCCCAACATGACCTTTTTAAGGGATGAAACAACATAGCTGAATTGTACGAAGTGCCACATGTCACTGTTTCAACTTCGGCATCTGAAACGCATACCTGTGAAGCTACAGTCCATGCCCTAATTGTAAATTTTTACCAAATTCCATTTGGATATTTCAATCTCGAGATAAGACCTTTTCACTAGGTCACCTATTTAAGGCTGCATTCTGGAAGAGGCAGAAACCCTAAATTGTACGGATCATATCTCAAAAAGTACAACAAATTTGAGGCTAAAACTAGGACACAAATTACAGTAACATGTTATATTCGTCCTATCCAAGTTTGAGATCCTGAAACTTTGCCAAAAGTGATTTATAGTGAAAGTTCCACGATGACTAGGTTTTTCTATACAAATCCCTAACTTTCAAATTGTCGCAAGTGAAACAAGTGTCGTAAGTGCCATACATTGCCTTCCTTCAGTCTAGCTCTAATACCATGTTAAGATTCAATATGCTAACATAGATAAAATCAGTATTCAATTCAATTTCACAACAATATCATATATAGGATCACTGAAATAATAACAAGCATAGAATAAACACAAGAGACACATATTTATCCTAGGAAACCCTCATGGGGTAGAAAACCCAGCAAAAATTCCTCAATTTTGATGATCAACAAGTACAAAGATGAAATCCCCAAACAAGAGCTCCTTCTTCTCCTTTGCAGATGTCTCTCTCTCCTATGCAAGTTCACAAGTGAGTGACTGTGTTAAATGAGGAACACACCTCTATTTATACTTTACTTCACTTGATTTTTACACTTGACAGGTCGGCCCCAATAGTTTATTCTCTTGCTGATTGGGCCGACCCCTCTAAGGGAATTAAACACCCCATTACAAATGACTCTAAGGGGATCTATTTCCCCGACTTACATGGGAGTATTTACCTCAATGACTTTACATAATAATAACATCCCAACAGAGGAATAAAACATATCCGGATGAAAAATAATAAAGTACAAATAGAATATTCTTTGAGGTTACAATATTTCAGAAGGGTTGAGGAGGATACTTCATGGAGGTTGGTGATGGAACCAAGGACCTATGTTGAGGAGGAGAGTTGGACCTTTGTGGCCACATTATCATACAATAGAGTACCATTGCGCACATGTAGCACATAGTTATAGAAGGAGTACCTTGCATGAGGAAACTTGCATATCAAACCATTGTGGAAGAGGGAGTGTTAGACTAACGTCGCCAAGTTTCGGTGGGATATCGCAACATACAGGAGATTCACAGCTCCTCTCTGCACCATATCCCTGATATAGTGATATTTGATCTCTATGTGTTTCGACCTGTCATGAAACACTGGGTTCTCGGACAGCTTCACACAACTCTGGTTATCACAGAAGATACCAGTAGCATCCAACGGGAGATCAAATAACTCAGACAGTAGCTTCCGTAGCCATACTGCCTCACAACTAGCTGAACAGGCTGCAACATACTCTTCCTCAGCTGTACTCAGTGCTACACAGGACTGCTTCCTACTAAACCAAGAGATCACACCTGATCCCATACTGAAGCAGCACCCAGATGTGCTCTTCCTATCTGCAGCTCTGCCAACCCAATCTGAATCAACATAACCCTGCAAGTTAAACTTTTGATTCACATCATACTTGAGCCCATAATCCACTGTACCCTTCAGGTACCTCAAAACATGCTTTACAACAACCAGGTGGACACTCCTTGGATCTGTCAGGAACTGACTCAATGTGTTCACAGTAAAGCAAATGTCTGGTCTCGTGTTCGTCAGGTACATCAAGGACCCAATCATCTGACGATACATAGAGACATCAACCGGCTCAGATCAATCATCACATAGAAGCTTCCGATTCGATGCCATAGGTGTGGCCATGGCCTTGCAATCCATCATATCGAACCTCTTCAGGATCTCTACTGCATACTTCCCTTGTCCAAGGAAGATTCCATCTACACTCTGCCACACCTCCATGCCAAAAAAAAATAGTGCATCATCCCCAAGTTCTTTATCTCGAACTCGGCAGCAAGCTTCCGCTGTGTGTCGGCAATCAATCTATCCTCAACTGATACAAATAGGTTATCCACATACAAAAGTAGTATCACTGGATTGCCTTCCTCAACCTTGTAGAAAAGGTTGGAATCCGCTTCATGCTTGGTAAAGTCCAAACTGGATAGAAAGCTGTCTTATCTTACCATACCAAGTTCTGCACATATATGATTTCTTGTCATGTGTCTCAGAGCCAAATGGATGCTCCACATACACTTCTTGTTCAACTACACCATTCAAGAAAGCTGTCTTAAAATCCATCTGGTGTATCTTCTATTTCATCACCTTTATATTTCTCTATGCTACCATCTGCAGCATGATTGATCTTGATAGATCCATATGGAAGTCATAACAAACTTCCCTTTAGGTCTTGGGACTACATCCCAAACATCATTCTTCATGATCGACGGATCATGGCATTCCATTTCTTCATCCCAGATCCTGGGAACTTCAATATCTTCAATAGATATCTTTGTTGCTGGAATAACTGTTGTATTTCTTCTTTTGTAGGTGAGGGCATATGATCTTTCCTACACAACAAGTTAAATTGCATGATTAGAAACATCTCATAATTTTCAGAACAAATTCTTACGCATAAAGAAATATGTCATACAGTCATGCAATTATCTTAGCCAATGCTTCAATACAACATTTATCCATATCCTGTAACTTTCTAGATGCCTTCCAATCTCTACCAGAACATTGTTAAGAGTGTGCACAACTCCCAACATGTCAGCAAAGAGGTTTCATTCTAGATAAGTAGCAATGGAATGTTGTACAGTGCCATAGGCCACTTACCCAATACATGCATATTAGTAGTATACTGTTCATTAATGCAATCGTTCTAATATGCACAATACATATCCTAAGTCTAGGAACATGAGCATATACATCATTGAACAATTTTATTTAAGCAAACAAATATGCAAGAAATGATAATTAAAATACTTATCTTTGTTTGTTTGTTGGGTGGATTCCCTCTGAGTCTTTTCTCCCTTGCAGGAGCTGCTGGAGTCCTTCTACACCTTCTTGTTGTGGAATGTAGAGAGATGGACAACTCCCTCTGAATATCTGCACCCTTGCAGAAACCACTGGAGTGTGCTCCCTCTTGATCTTTGCTTCCTGGATTACATGTTCTTGAACTCATATTCATCCTTGGTCCCTATGCATGCTTATTAGTATCATGATTGTGTTATCCTTGTGATCTCATACAAAATCATACATTCATTAGTATACTATTAAAACACAATAATCTCAAGCATGTATAGTCATGATCATTTCAAACAGAAATAATAAGCATTAGCATTCAAGGTTTATATAGGATTCTTATGGTTAGTCATATCATAAGAAACATAACATGTCTAAACCTGTAATTACTCAAACCTATGACTCTTCTGGTTAGTCATATTATTAATTAAGGTAAGACACATAATATGCATATGCCCATGATTATTCAAACTTATGACTTTATGAACAATCATCATCAATCAAGCCATGCATACTTATATGATAGATCCTATGATATAAGAAACACATACCTAGTCACCATATTTGCTAGTTATGTCTAGCAATGTGTTCTTGTTCTCTTCAATGACCTGCATAAATCATTAGTTAACTTTTGCAAAAACAAATTATACATACCTCTATGTGATCCATGACTATGGATGAATCTTTGTCTTTATGTCACCATGGCATGTTCAGGTTGTCCCTTCAAATTGTACAAACCTCTGTCTTTCTCTCCAATCACTACTGCATCATCTATGGTCTTTCCCTTTGGCCACATTAGGACTTGGCCATCCACAAATGCAACCCTCATACCTTTTGCATCCAATGCAAAGATTGAGAGTAAGTTCTTCTTGAGCCCAGGTACATATAGTACTTATTTCATCTTCAAGGATTTTCCAGAATCTAGGTTGTAGGAGGCTTCACCACTTCTTTTGATTGGGTATTGATAATCATCCCCAAGTTTCACCTTATGGGGTGATTCATGTTCAGATAGATTCACAAAAGATTCCTTAAACCCAGTCATGTGTTTGGAAGCCCCACTATCAATCAACCAGTCATTACAACCATGGGAGATGGTACCTGTGAGAGCAGAGATTAGAACATACTCTTCTTCACTTGATGAGTCATCATTACTATCACTTTCTGCCCTAGCCTTCTTCTTTGGGGGTTCATCATCTTCGGCAGCATGAGCATGAAACCTTCTTTTGCTACCCTTCTTCTTCTTGTTGGAGATGTTATTGTCCTTCTTGTTCTTGGGACAATTTATGGCAATATGTCCTTTCTCATTATAGGTGAAGCATATTCTTCTTTCTTTGAAGTGATGTGAAGGTCTCTTGGAGTGAGATGGCTCTCTCTTGGTCTTCCCTTTCTTGGTGTGAGCTGTGAGAGATTGATCTTCATTCCCCATCTTTTCTTCTCCTGCCACAAGCCTTGCTTCTTCTTGTGAGCATTCTTCCCGTAGTCTACTGAAGGAGATCAATTTATTCCTTGCACAAATTCCTTGGATAAAGGAATCCCATGACCTGGGTAGGCCATTTAGAGTGGTCATCACCACTTCACCATTCTCCACAATTTCATCCACTGCTTCTAGTTGTTCCTTGATCTGGGAGACCCTTGAAAAATAGGATTGAATGGTTTCTCCATTTTGAAACTTTACTCCTTTCAATTGGTTCCGTAGGGTCATCTTCCGATTTATGTTCTTTCCTTCAAACAACTTGGTCAAAGAGTCAAACATCTCCTTGGGTGTCTTAAGAGAAGACACATGGGGTATGAGATGGTCTTTGATAGAATCAGCAATGATTCTCTTTGCCTTGACCAAGTTCTTCTTGTGCAATTCCTTGGCCTCTTCATCCTTTGGGATAGGGATGTCTTCTTTCACATATGAGTCCAACTCATTCTCTTCCAGGATTAACCCAATCCTATACTTCCAGGCTCGGAAGTTATCAGCCCCTTCAAGCTTATCCTCAAGCTTGGTGTGGAGAGACATCTTAAAGAGTACTTCAAATGGAAATAGAAAAGATTTAGGACTTACCACTTGAAGTGCTGAAAACTGGATCTGGTCCCGGATTAGGGTTTGTCAGAGAAACCCTAAAAATTCAAAATGTGAATTTCAAATTTCTGAAAGGATAGAAAGATGCACCTTAGTGAGCTGATCAGCCTAGTGCATTCAGAATTTGAGATCAGCAAAGTCTTGCCATTCAGAATTTCCTTTTTGTCCTCCCGGGTTCACTAGGGGGAGCCCAGAATTAGGGTTTGAGTTTCCCGGAGATATACCCAGCAAAAAATCTCGATCCAAAGCTCTAAACTTTGATTTTGCAAGGATCTTCCAGCTGTGTCTCCAGATTCCATAAATTCCTATTTTTGTGGAAACCCTAATTTCTAGGGCCAAATCTGAAAATGCTCGGAACTGAATTCTAATTGGACAGATAGATGCGCCTTGATGAGTAGAGTCAATCTACTATACTGATTTTCAAAAATCTGTGGAGAGAAACCAAATAAACAAGGAACTCAAGCTTCCAACACTGCAAAATGTCTTCTTCTCAGGTTAGCTCTGATACCATGTGAAATTTTAGTATTAATTCACAATACTATAGGATCTTTGCTGAGAGAATAACATCTACAGTATATCAATGCATGACAATCATAATATGACAAGCATCACAAGCATCACAAGAATCAAAAGCATAGAGACAAGAGACACAGAGTTTCCGTGGGGAAAACCCTAAGGTGAAAAACCCCACAACTTCCTCAGAGATAGAGAGAGCAATGGCTCAACCAAAATACAACCAAATAACACTGAGATAGTCTCCTAGCAGATGATACTCCTCCTCCTCACTAGTGCGCCACTTTTGAGAGTGAGAGTGAGTTACTTTTCCGAGTGAGTAAAATAGAGATCTCCTATCTCTATTTATACTCACCTTTTTGCCCAGTGACCTAATGGGGCCGACTTGTCTACTTAGATACATCCACATTATATTATATATAATTCCGGGCCGACCCGATATAGTGGTCTAATAACCCATCAGCAAGTACACACACTTGCGACACTTGTCAATCCACATGAAGACACTTCCTTATAGAGGAATAACACATCTCTTATAAGGGTACAATAAATATATATAAAATACACAGATGAAATACTTTCTGAAGTTACATATACATAAAAAAATGACTTTACATAATAATAACATCCCGACAGAGGAATAAAACATATCCATATGAATAATAATAAAGTACAAATAGAATATTCTTTGAGGTTACAATATTTCAGAAGGGTTGAGGAGGATACTTCATGGAGGTTGGTGATGGAACCAAGGACCTATGTTGAGGAGGAGAGTTGGACCTTTGTGGCCACATTATCATACAATAGAGTACCATTGCGCACATGTAGCACATAGTTATAGGAGTACCTTGCATGAGGAAAATTGCATATCAAACCACTGTGGAAGAGGGAGTGTTAGACTAACGTCGCCAAGTTTCGGTGGGAAATCCATGAATGAAGAAATATGACCACCACCTATTCCAAATTGAATCCCCAACATGATCTATATATGAGGGGGAACCCCATACCTCTTTGCATGCATTAACTAGTCAAGCAGCCTGAGAAACACACTTCTATATCCGTGTTGTGAACAAAATCCAAATCAAATCAAATCGTGTCTTATACTTAAAATTAATTCAAATATAAACAACTCTAAAAGAAATTACACCTTTAAGAGAAAATAGCTTTTGATAAAGTTTTTGGGAAGAAATAACTTATGATATTAAAACATGACAAGTAAATAAATTTGCACGCTAAATTATATCTGCTTGGTAGCTTATATTCTTGTTTTATTGAGTGTAGGTACCACCAAATAGGTATTTAGATCTATCTTCCTCGAGTGATGATGAAGATATACTTGAAGAGGTTGAAAGTGGCATGTGTTGTACTAGATCTACCAGATCTATATAAACTAGATCTGAAAAGGTAAGGAAAATATTTTGTAGACGCATGCAATATTTTATTGCCAACGGAGGGTCATGTAATTATGATGCTTAGAGCATAGGTGACATTGAGTTTCCCTTGAGGTATAGACATCTAGTGCAACGATGGGTACCTAATAAGATACCTCAAGTGGACACAAATTTCTTCATCAATGGGAGGATGTATTGCATTTCTCCTTCATCCTTACATGGATTGGGGCTATTTTCCATGGATGGCATAAAGGTCGGCTATGGCACTGTAACTGAATTGATGGAGTATGTCAGGCCATTATACAGATACAATAACTGGTTGATCTTGGTCCAATATACTTTAAGTATGCAGAGATATAGAGTTGCCGCAAATTATATACAACCAACAGAAAACAATAAAAACAAAGGGGCAACTATGTATATTGACGGGAGACCAAAAGAGTCCGGAAACGTTGTTGGCTTTATAAATAGTACACGGTCAATGACATCAGCTAAGCAACCGAATTGCGGATTTGAGGGACGCAAATAACATTGTATATTTGTATGTGCAACAAAAACAATACTTCCAGGTGAAGAGTTGTTGATCATTACAACTTAAATCGAATAGATGTGGATTCCATGGTCCAGGGTAACTGTGGAAGGTAACACGCTATGCCTCATCAGGTAAATGCCAAATATAGTAACTAAACATGACTACAATAACTAAATGTTTTGATTTTTCTGTTAACATTCGATTTCCACCGTTGACATTCTCTTTTTTCGTGCTTATTATGAATATTTCCATGTGACAACATGCTTATTACACTATTATGCTTATCTCATTTTTTTATGTTACAATTATTGACTCAACTTTTATTGATTGATTTATTTTGTCAGGGTGGTAGCAGTGGAAAGCCACATGTTGTTTCCATGGTCCAGGGTGACCGTGGAAGGTCACAATCTATGCCTCGTGAGGTAAATGTTAATTATAGTAAATAAATATGACTACAATAACAAAATGTTTTGATTTTTTTCAGTTAACATTTGATTTTCACTGTAACGATTTTCTTTTTTCGAGCTTTATGGCACTTTGAGCTCTATTTTGGAATGATTGATCTAGAGTTTTCGGGAGCACTTGTTTATGACATCAAGGGTTTGAAGGTTGTCTCTGCGTTATCTTGGATCTACTTGCAACACCGAACATGTCCTTACTTAGCAGTAGCACTATCCTTTATGAGGGGTTCTACATCAATTTTGGTTCTCCCACCTTCATGCATGCGATTCCAAACTGCTACCTGCTATGGCTGTGTTTTTTTATGCGTTGACAGTCTTTGTTTGTTTTGAGGGATACTTGGTGTGCTGGTTTATTTTTTGGAGTTGATCTTTACTGTTCCATACCTCTTTGAGTGGCTGGTTCTTCTATTGTACTTGTATGTTCTTCTTATCAACATTTATGGTCTCTCTCTCTCAGCTATGTTTATGCCCTTCACTAAGGACCAATTTGTTCTAGTTATTGACTTGCCTCTAAAAGGAAAGATTTGATCCGAAAGTTAAAATATTAGTACAAGGAAGGTTCTTCCCATCAGGTAAGTCATCGGATATGATTTTGACATGTTTGTTCTACGATTTTGCTGCGTTGTTTGTTGTTTAATGGCACATACAATATTTAATGGTATTCTTGCAGCATGGTATGTCTTGGTAGGTGGTAGTATGATTCCTTGTTATTGGTTTCTAATTTTCCAGGTGCTAAGGAATTTGTATATATAAACACTAAGGTTCCCACACTCTTCATCAATGTACACCACTTCATTCATGGGTTCTCCATTTCAACGCATAATTTTCATCTCTTTGAACTTTAACACTTGCACCTATTGGCCCTTGGGAGTATTAAGGTTGAAAGAGATGAAAATTATGTGTTGAAATCATAATCAAATACTTGTATGTGCAACAAAAACAATACTTCCAGGTGAAGAGTTGTTCATCGATTACAAATTAAATCAAATAGATTTGGCTTCCATGATCCAAGGTAACAGTGGAAGGTCACATGCTATGCCTCATTAGGTAAATGCTAAATATAGTAACTAAACATTACTACAATAACTAAATGTTTCAATTTTTTCTGTTAACATTCGATTTCCACCATTGACATTCGCTTTTTCCATGCTTATTATGAATATTTCCATGTGATAACATGCTTATTACACTGTTATGCTTATCTCATTTTTTTATGTTACAATTATTGACTCAACTTTTATTGATTGATTTATTTTGTCAGGGTGGCAGCAGTGGAAAGCCACATTCTGCTTCCACGGTCCAGGGTGACCGTGGAAGGTCACAATCTATGCTTCATGAGGTAAATGTTAAATATAGTAAATAAATAGGACTACAATAACAAAATGTTTCGATTTTTTCGGTTAAAATTCGATTTCCACAGTTGACATTCGCTTTTTTCATGCTTATTCTTAATATTTCCATGTGATAACATGCTTATTACACTGTTATGCTTATCTCATTTTTTTTATGTTACAATTATTGAATCAACTTTTATTGATTGATTTATTTTGTCAGGTGTTGATGTATTTGTAACTTCGGAAGATATTCACTTGTATATTGTATTTGTACTTTATTGTATCCCCAATGGAGTTGTATTATTCCTTCGATTGGAAGTGTCGTCATGTGTACTTGCATGTGTTGCAAGTTATATTGTAAGTGTCGTAACTTATACTTGATGGGTTATTAGACCACCTTGATGGGGTCGGCCCTGTATGAGTTATGTGGGTCAAAGGGTTATTAGAACACCTTAGTAGAGGTCGGCCCAGTCAACATTATGTTAAGTGGTTAAGTTGAGGCTGACCTAGTTGAGTAAAGGTCAAGTGAAAGTTAGTGTATAAATAGAGAGTGTGACTCTCTCATTTTACACATTGTCTCATTCACTCACTTCGCATTAGTGAGAGAAGAGAAGGGTGTGCAAAAGTGGAGGAGGAGAATGCTATTGAAGATATATACCTCTTGGGTTTGATCATGGTGATCCTTGTATTGATACTTATTCTATCTCTGAGGAAGTTGTGGGGTTTTTAACCTTCTTGCTTTTCCCCGGTGAAATGTTTTGTGTCTCTTGTCTCTTGTCTCTTATGCTTTATATGTTGTACATGTTGTTCTTTCAATTAAGATCCTAGATCTATTGAATTTAATGTTCAAAAACTAA
Organism: Larix kaempferi; assembly: GCA_027924585.1. Lineage (NCBI taxonomy): Eukaryota > Viridiplantae > Streptophyta > Pinopsida > Pinales > Pinaceae > Larix > Larix kaempferi. Next base: position 3,756,417 of record BSBM01000827.1, read on the forward strand.
CATGGTATCAGAGCTAGCCTGAAGGAAGGCATGCTATGGCATTTATGAGACATGTTGCACTTGCGACAAATTGGAAGCTAGGGCTTGATATAGAAAAACCCATACATCGTAGAAATTTCGCTATAAATACATTTTGGAGAAGGTTCAGGTTTTGAAACCTTTGCAGTTTGTATATAACATCCCCATGTACCTTGTGTCCAAAGGAAAACCTCTAATTCGTTGTACTTGGTGATTTAGGATCCGTACAAGTTAGGGTTTCTGCCTCTTCCAAATCTCAATCATAAACAGGTGACCTAGGAAAAAAGGTCACAACTTGGGCTAGAAAGCTCCAAATGAAATTTTGTAAATAGTGACAGGTAGGGAACGGATTCTAATTTCATCAGTACAATTTTCAATGGCCGAAGTTGAACTAGTGACACGTGGTACTCCGTACAAGTTCACTCTCCGATTTTATCTCATAAACAAGTCACGTTGCGACACTTGGCATAAATCTCTCTCAAAGAATCCAATTGAGGTCAGACATGTGGGGTTGGAAATATGACAGGTCAGGCTATCACAGGTCACAGTTTCAGACCCTGTGGATTCATAATTTCAGAGTTACACTAGAAACAATTAGGTGCATATTTATGTCAAAACATAATTGGATTTTGAGCACCTTCATTCATGGCTCCGGGAATTAGGGTTTCAGAGAAAGTTGGAATTTTTGTAATCGGAGACCACGGATGAATGCTACGCATCAAAATTGAAATTTAGAGACCAAGATCAAATTTTTTGGTTGGGAAAAAGCCCGGGCTTGATCAAACCCTAGTTCGGGACTTTGATCGGAAAAGTGGAAAATTAGGGCTTCTGCAAAAATGGGAATTTTTAAAATCTGTGACCATATCTAGAAGCTCCTTGGAAAAATTGAAGTTTAGAGCTTTGGATCAAACTATTTGGTTGGGTGAAGCTCCGGGAAACTCAAACCCTAATTCATGGTCCTCCCTAGTGAATCCAGAAGATTGAAAAGCAAATTTGAGGGGTGAAACTTTGCAGTTTTCAAATTCTAAGTATACCAGGTTGATCATCTCATCAATGCGCATCTTTCTATCCTTTCAGAGGTTTGAAATTCAAAGTTTGAATTTTTAGGGTTTCCTTGACAAACCCTAATCCAGCTCCAGATCCAGTTTTTGTAAATCAAAGTGGATTGGGTTAATCCTAGAAGATGATGAATTGGACACCTACATAAATGAATAGATTCCAGTTCCAGAGGGAGATGAGGCTAAGGCCTTACACAAGAAGTCTACAAGCAATCCCGATAGGTATGACTTGAAGAGATACAAGTATGTTTCTGAAATTTGTTCATGATTAAGTTTATGATATGTTTGTCTTCATTAAGATTAGTACAATCTTGATTAATTTTAGACGTGTCGTATAACCTTAATAAAATATGAATGCATGAAAGAAGATATTCATTGATTAGGGTTTTGACACTTATGATTGTACTAATGCATTGTGGTGTTGTATGAGGTTGATGTTGTCCGCTAACATGAAAGGTACATCAAGAAAGACAAATCAATGTCTAGTTCAAGAACATATGACAATGGTGACATGAAGACAAAGATTCATCCATTGTCATGGATCACATAGAAGATCTACTTACGAGGTATGTATAATTTGGTTCCACAATGGTTAACTTATGAGATATGCAGGTTACTAGCACAAGTCATTTAAGAGAACAAGAAGACATCATGTGTGTATGTTAGACATAACTAGATAACACATTAATCCAAGTATGTTTTTCCTATATCAAGTTAGAATCCTACCTTGTGATAGGATCTCTTATATAAGTATACTTGGTATGATTGATAATGATTATTCATGAAGTTATAGGTTTGAGTAATCATGGGTTTAGGCATATTATGCTTCTTACTTTGATTGATGATATGACTAACGAGAAAATTCCTATGGTCAAATAGGAATATGCATGAGTAAAAGAATTGTGATAAATTATATGTGTATGAAACGATCTTGACCATACATGTTTAAGATTACTTGGAATCATAATGTTTTTGATAGTATTAAGATTATACTAATGAATGTATGTATGAGACCTCGAGGATAAAACAATTATGATACTAGTAAGTATGCATAGTGATCAAAGATGGATATAAGTTCAAAGACAGGTAATCCAGAAAGCAAAGATCAAGAGGGAGCACACTCCAGTAGTTCCTGCAAGGAAGCAACCATTGAGAAAGAGTCCACCCTACAACCAAACAAAGATAAGTATTTGAATTGTCATTTCTTGCATACTTGTTTGTTTAAATAATATTGTTCAATAATGTTCCTAGACTTAGGGTGTGTATTATGCATATTAGAATAATTGCATTAATGAATAGTGTACTACTAATATGCATGTGATGGGTAAGTGGCCTATGGCACTATACAACATTCCATTGCTACTTATCTAGAATGAAACCTCTATGCTGACATGTTGGGAGTTGTGCACACTCTTAACAATGTTCTGGTAGAGATTGGAAGGCATCTAGAAAGTTACGGGATATGGATAAAAGTTGTATTGAAGCATTGGATAAAATAATTGCATGACTGTATGACATATTTCTTTATGTGTAAGAATTTGTTCTGAAAACTATGAGATGTCTCTAATCATGCAATTTAACTTGTTTTGTAGGAAAGATCGTATACCATCACCTACAAAAGAAGGACTACAACATTTGTTCCAGCAACCAAGCTATCTATTGAAAATATTGAAGAATCAAAAGTTCCCAGCATACGGGATGAAGTAATGGAAGGATGCCATGATCAAGCAGTGCCAGTCGATCATGAAGAATGATGTTTGGGATGTGGTCCCAAGACCTGAAGGGAATTCTTTTTTGACTTCCAAGTGGATCTACAAGATCAAGCATGATGCATATGGAAGCATATAAAAATACAAAGCGAGATTTGTAGCTCGTGGCTTCTCCCAGAAAGAGGGGATAGACTATGAAGAGACTTTTGCTTCTGTGTCCAAATACACTTCCATTAGATCAGTACTTGCTCTGGCTGCAGTGATGAAATGGAAGGTACACCATATGGATGTCAAGACAACTTTCTTGAATGGTGTAGTTGAAGAGGAAGTGTATGTGGAGCAGCCACTCGGGTTTGAGACACATTACCGAGAGTCACATGTGTGCAAACTGAAGAAATCCCTTTATGGTTTGAGACATGCACCCAGGACCTGGTATGGAAGGATAGATGGCTTCCTATCTAGTTTGGGATTTACCCAGATTAAAGCGGATTCCAACCTTTACTACAAGGTTGAGGAAGGTAATCCAGTGATACTACTATTGTATGTGGATGACTTGTTTGTAACAGGTGAGGATAGATTGATTGCCAACACGAAGAGGAAGCTTGCTGTCGAGTTCGAGATGAAGGACTTGGGTATGATGCACTACTTTCTTGGTATGGAGGTGTGGAAGAGTGAAAATGGAATTTTCCTTGGACAAGGGAGTATGTAGTAGAGATCCTGAAGAGGTTCAGGATGATGGACTGCAAGGCCATGGCCACACCTATGGCATCGAACCTGAAGCTTCTGTGTGATGCTTCATTTGAGCCGGTTGATGCTACGATGTATCATCAGATGATTGGGTCCTTGATGTACCTGATGAATACAAGATGAGATATCTTCTTTGCGGTGAACACCTTGAGCCAGTACTTGAAAGATCCAAGACATATTCACCTAATAGCTACAAAGCATATTCTGAGGTACCTGAAGGGTACAGTTGACTATGGGCTCAAGTATGAGGTGAATCAAAAGTTTAACCTGGATGGTTATGTTGATTCGGATTGGGCAGGTAGTGCCATTGATCGGAAGAGCACTTTGGGGTGCTGCTTCAGTATGGGATCTGGTATGATCTCTTGGTTTAGCAGGAAGCAGTCCTGTATGGCACTGAGTACAGCCGAAGCAAAGTATGTTGCAGCTTGTTCGGCTAGTTCTGAGGCAGTATGGCTTAGGAAGCTACTATCTAATTTGTTTGATCTCCAGCTAAGTGCTACTTGTATATATTGCGACAACCATAGTTGTGTGAAGTTGTCAGAGAACCCAGTGTTCCATGAAAATTCAAAGCACATTGAGATAAAGTATCACTATATCAGGTATATGGTGCAGAGAGGAGCAGTGAAGCTCCTATATGTTGCGATGGATGAGTAGATAGATGATGTGTTGACCATGCCACTGGTCAGAGTGAAGTTTGAATACTTCAGAGGGATACTTGGTGTACTTTAGATCGAGATACCTTCCAAGGGGAAGTGATGAGTCCAGAGACACAGATGTACACAGGGCCATTCTCACATGGTTAGAGGAAATTCCTTCCATGGTGAGATGTAAGGGCTGGGCCATTTTCACATGGTTAGAGGAAAGTCCTTCCATGGTGAAATGCAAGGGCTGGGCGAAGCCATTCTCACATTGTTAGATGAAAGTCCTTCTATGGTGAGATGTAAGGGCTGGGCCATTCTCGCATGGTTAGAGGAAAGTCCTTCCATGGTGAGATGTAAGTGCTGGGCGTGGCTTTTATGACATGGTCAGAGGAAAGTCCTTCCATGGTCGTGATGTAATTACCGATCTTTTATGACATCGTTAGGGGAAAGTCCTTCCATGGTCATGATGTAATTGTTGTAGCCGTTCTGACATGGTTAGAGGAAATTCTTTCCATGGTCATCGATGTAAGTGTTGTGAGACTTTCCCATATGGTCAAAGGAAATTCCTTCCATGTCGGTGAGTGTAAGTGTTGAGCCTTTCCTGGATGGTTAGAGGAAATTCCTTCCATGCCTGTGAGTGTAAGTGCTATGTGTGTGCATCTGGGTTGTGCTCCTTGGACTATGACAATGATATGAAGACGATGATGTGACAGTATGGTACATAGGTTTTGTAGAGGCATATGATTAGTCCTGAGATTCTCTTGCAGGTTTTTCAGAGGCAGTGTAATCAGTCCTAAGAGATCTTGTAGGTTTTGCAGAGGCAGTGTAATCAGTCCTAATAGATCTTGCAGGTTTTGCAGAGGCAGTGTAATCAGTCTTGAGAGATCTTGCAAGTTTTGCAGAGGTAGTGTAATCAGTCCTAAGATGTACCTACTTGATGGCTTGCTCACAGAGATGTTGAAGACCTACATGGAGGCGAGGCCTACATCCAGCATGAAAAAGGGCTGACTCTATAGATGATGAAGACCTGCAGGTGGTGGGCCTACATCCAGTATGAAAAAGGATTGGCTCTGTAGAACTTCCTATGATGAGTAGATTGGAGAGTGATTGAGATAGCAGTAGTAGTGATGATAACGATGATGATGATTCAATGATGATGATCTAGTGACGATGCTCCAGATTTGAAGACTTGTGCCTAAGTGTATTGATGACTAGTGTCAAGAGAATACCTTCCTAGTTAAGAGGGAGTGTTGATGTATTTGTAACTTCAGAAGATATTCACTTGTGTATTGTATTTTTACTTTATTGTATCCCCAACGGATATGTATTATTGCTCCGATTGGAAGTGTTGTCATGTGTATGTGCATGTGTTGCAAGTTATATTGTAAGTGTTGTAACTTAAACTTGATGGGTTATTAGACCACCTTGATGGGGTCGACCCTGTATGAGTTATGTGGGTCAAAGGGTTATTAGACCACCTTATTAGGGCTCATCCCAGTCAGTCGTATGTTAAGTGGTTAAGTTGAGGCCGACCTAGTTGAGTAAAGGTCAATTGAAAGTTAGTGTATAAATAGAGAGTGTGACTCTCTCATTTTACACATTGTCTCATTCACTCACTTCGCATTAGTGAGAGAAGAGAAGGGTGCGCACAAGTGGAGGAGGAGCATGCTGCTGAAGATATCTATCTCTTGGGTTTGATCATGGTGATCCTTGTATTGATGCTTATTCTATCTCTGAGGAAGTTGCGGGGTTTTTCACCTTCTTGGTTTTCCCTAGTGAAATGTTTTGTGTCTCTTGTCTCTTGTCTCTTATGCTTGATATGTTGTACATGTTGTTGTTTCAGTTAAGATCCTAGATCTATTGAATTTAATGTTCAAAAACTAACATCAAGATGGCAGCAGTGGAAAGCCACATTCTGCCTCCACGGTCCAGGGTGACCGTGGAAGGTCACAATCTATGCCTCATGAGGTAAATGTTAAATATAGTAAATAAATATGACTACAATAACAAAATGTTTCAATTTTTTCTGTTAACATTTGATTTTCACTGTTACCATTTGATTTTTTTGTGCTTATTGTGAATATTTCCATATGATAACATGCTTATTACACTGCGGAAGGGGTCTTCTCATGGCCAAGGAGCAAAACATGCATCTTATCCTTCGAAGGTAAAAGTAAATATTATTGCAATGTCTCATTTTTGTTTATGTTACAATTATTGACTCAACTAAATATAGTAACTAAAGATGACTACAATAACTAGAAAATCCAACCCCAAAATATTTCCATGTGACAACATGCTTATTACACTATGGCAGGGGTCTGCCCATGATCATCATGGAACAAAATGCGTGTCCTCCACTTTTGAGGTAAAAATAAATATTATTGCAATATCTCATTTTTTACTATGTTACAATTATTTTCATAACGTTTATTTATTGATTTATTATGTTAGGGTGGTGTCAGTGGAAAGGAACCTCCTGCTTCCATGGTCCAGGTTGACCGTGGAAGGTCACACTCTGTGCCCAGTTAGGTAAGTGTTAAATATAATAACTAAATGTTTCAATTTTTTCTGTTGACATTCAATTTCCACTGTTGAAATTCTCATTTTTTTGTGCTTATGATGAATTATTGATTGATTTATCGTGTCAGGGTGAGGACCGTGGAAAGGAACCTACTGCTTCCGCGGTCCAAGGTGACCGTGGACAGTCACCCACTAGAAGTAGATCAGTACGGGATGACCGTGGACAGTCACCCACTAGAAGTAGATCAGTATGGGATGACCGTGGGAAGTCACCGACCACAACACTGCATCAGTTAAGTGTTAGTTCTTAATAGTACCTAAATTTCATTACAATAACAATGTTTGAATGATGTTAAAATTATTTTGCTTAATTTTATTGTTTGATGAATTTAGTCCAGTGCACTTGATCTAGGTGATGAGGAGCTTGAGGATGAAATTTACTATTCCATAGACCCAAAGGAAACTATAAAGAAGTCCCTGAAAAATGCAAACATAGAAATGTTTTCCTTGGCTCGAACAAGGCCCATGACATAAGAGATCGAGGAAAGGATTGAAGAGCTGAAAGAACAAATAAAATCTTATGGGGTAAGTGGCATCTTCACATATTATTTTAAGCTATGACATGATTTCATATATGATATTAAGTTTTTCTATTTTTCCAAGTGATATGATAAAGTAAATTTTTTCGTGTGTAGGATTTTTCACGACCCGTGACTAGAGAAACTGCTGAGACAGGTATAGGTAGCCGTGATGCTCTAATGCTGCAAGAACGTCGACAAAGCAATGTACCAATGAGGCGTTTTGACACTCTTGCAGTTGGCCTCGAATCCATTGATGAGGGCACTGATTATGATCTGCATGACATGCCAAAGCATGATGAGATGAAGCCTAGGACTCTAGATGGCTCCGGAGATGAACGTACTGCAGATGACCAGGAAATGTTTCCTGCAGCTGCACGAGTTAAAAGCACCGGATCACTAGATATCACCTTTCTGGTGGATGACGCTTGTGTTACGATCAAGATTAAAAAGATTGCAGGTATTTATTAATTAGTTTATTCATTTAAATCATGAACTTGAAATGGACATATGTTGAAATTATTAAAAATTAATGGATTACACGTTTCTGCAAGAAACAATGTTTTCTACAAGAATTTGAATGACAAAGCATTGGAGCTATTTGGCCCCACCATTTGCACACGGTGGAATAGCCAAGATAGCACAAAGAGAGATGAATTGATAGACCACATGGCAAACTTGTTCGACAATACATTCAATAAGAAAGTGGTTGCAAAGTTAGCCGGTGAGAATTTTTAATATATCAAGGCCCAATATAGGGATAAATTGAAACTTTACCTCAAGCATGAGCCCCCTCCCATGGTTCCAGAGAAATATTGGAAGGAACTCATAGAGGATGCAAAGGAGAACTTGCTAAAAAGACAAGGAAAACAACCACAACCTGAAAAAGAAAGGTACAACACATATCAACTTTTTAGTGAAATATGCTCATTTATTTTTTATTTTTTGTTTTAAGTAAGAATTATGATATCTAAAGTGTTTCAAAATTTTCATATATAGGCTACCTGAAAACTCCAAAGCAACCAAGGCTAGAGTGGAAAAGCATGGGCAACATAGACTAGGACAGGGTGGCTATAGAAAACTAAGAGCCTGAATTGTAAGAATTACATGCTTAACTGTGGGGAATATTTATTTGACAGTAGCGAACAAATATTTTTTTTTGATACTGGAAATTTTAAATGTGTTATGCATTGAATGGAAATACGTTCCAAGATGCTGCCACCGAGGAATACCTAAAGCTTGGTTTATGGTTTTAAAAGTGTGATTGAATATCGGATAAGCTTGAGGTAGACTCCAATCTCCCCATTGACGCAGATGCAGGTAAATAAAATGAATAAGGACATCATTGCAGTATACTATTAAAGTATATTAAGTTTTGATTATATCACCCATAACTAAATATTTATGTTTACTTTTAAGCAACATTGCATCTACAGCAGTGAATCTAGCGCTACTCAGCGCGTACCAGTTGATGTTGGGGTGTGCATGTCCCATGATAGTGGGGAGAAGAGTAGCTATTCTGGCATGTGTTCTTTGGAAATAGAAATATCTACTGTGATTATAGACATTTATTTCCTGACGTATACTTATAATTTTTCTTCTTTCAATGGAAGACCATGTAGCTCAAGAGGGTGAAACGCAAGAGGAATTAGCAAGTAGAGAAACAATTAACACACCAACTATCACAGCTACACAGACAGGCAAAGAGAAATATTGTAATTTTAATCAAAATAATGAACTATTAATTTCAATAATATTTCAACATATCGATATGCCAATTTTTGTTGTTGCAGTTTACGCCCATTCAGAATTGCCTCCATGCCCTACTCAACGACGTACAAAAAGTATGATAATACCCCAATCGTCAATTTTTACAATGCAAAAAAACAGAAATCAAAGAAAATGTAGATGTATAAATTCATGACTTGTATTTGGATGTATATCAATGTTCTTAGTCTGTAACATTGTTTATATGAATTACCTCAATATGCTTCAATGTTTATATGTTTATATGTTGTGATGACTAGGCTAGTTATGCATGAATGTTTATATCTTTTCTATGTAAAGAACATCATTTATTGGGTATGGGGAATTGAGAGCGATGTGAGGGGGGGCAGGGGCCAATTGAGCTTCCACCTTCACATGGTTGGCCCTATTAAGTAGAGATTATAAAACTATTCTCAAAACAGAGAGGAGTTCAATAAGGTATAAATACTCTTTTATTACTATGTATTAAAGATGGTTGTAAATATTTAAATGCATATCTATTTCTTAAAATATTGTTAACAAATTTAACATTTCACGGTTCATTGATTTCTATAGGAAATTGTAGTAGGATTTAAATGACTGTTTATTTTCTTATATATTATTTACTCATATAAAAATTCTGTCTTTAATGATTTATGCTGGTCTTGGTGATGGAAATGCATCTCGTGGACAACTCTTATCAAGTTGTATGGGCGAATGGATCTGCTGAAAAGACAATGATAAGGTAAGGGTTTTGACATGTTATTTATCCTTAATGTGTTTTTCTTTATCCTTAAATTCTATTTCATTCTACTAACATACAAGAGATCCAACCAATAGGAAATAACTACTTTTAGACTATCATCCAAACTAGGAGACAACCTTCTACATAAATGAAAAAAGCTTCTTAGTAATGTAAGAATATGTTTGCTAATGGGAAATCCAGGGTATCTTGATGCAGGAGCATAGGGGCATAGGGAGATCAGTCGAAGTTGATCGATAAGAGGGAGCCTACAAGAGGGATCACCGACGACCACTGGTGCATGAAGTAGATTGACTAGTCGAAGTCAATAAGTCGAGCAGAAGCTGTCGAAGCAGTCGACCGAACTGAAGAGGTCGAGAGTCGACATGTCAATGTCGATAGGAGACATGTTTCCACGGAGTTATAGGAAGGTCAACATGTTGTCGAACCGCGACATTCATAGTTTGGGCGTGAGCCAAGCGACGAGGAAGGGGTGGAATGGTGAAGCCTAAGCGCAAAGTGAAGCCGACAGGTGAGTCGAAGATGACGGGGGATAGTATGGCCGACGTGATGGTTTACTGCATCATGTCAGGAGGAAGTGCAGAAGTCAAGGAGAGTACTTGGAAACAGTTCAGAGTTGTTGAGGAAGTTAAGGGTAGTTATTGCAGGTGGGTGAATACATGACATATGTCGTCATAGGAAGAGGCTATGCATCATGACATGGGTGCTGGCAGTTGCAGGTCTGCAGGAGCGTGGAAGGATCGGCTTACAGAAGGATGCGTGTCTCGAGGATCCTGGTGATCTCAGGAACAACAGCAGCGGGGTAGAGGACCATGGAGTTTGGTTCAGTTTGGTGATAGTTCCATTTCCTTGGAGTTGTAGATTAGGGTTCAGGGAGAAGTTCTATAGATTGGAGAGAACAATCACATAGCTTCCGAACGCAGAGAAGATCGAGCCATAGCTCAGAGTTTAGCACTGAACTAGGAGAGGTTGAGGTCAACACACGGAGAGAGCACACCACAGTTACTTCTATATTGTAATGATTGAGGCCGACAGATAATTAGTTATTTGTATCTATATTTATTCCGCATTGTAACCGATTGGTAGAAGTAATATAAGCCAATTATGGCATCTTGTTTTACACCTTGTTGTGTGATCATTATGGTCATGTCATGTGTAATGTTAAGCAAGAACCTTGTTGTGACGAGGTGCCCTTCCGTCAGTTGGTATTAGAGCTATAGTATCCTGAGAGCCGAACAATAGCTATATCAGAGTAGGAAGTGAATTCCTATACGTTGAAGAACGTCGAGTGATATTGAGCCTGGAAGTGCGTTGAACAGCTCCAGCTGAGGTTGGGTAGAGTTGTACATGACTTGTTGAAGTCCGCTTGCGATTGGACGAGTGAGAGTTTCAGGAGAGGTTGAAAATGTCTCACAAAGGCGTTAATGTCTGAGGACGAAGAACGCATGGCGTAGCAGTCATAGTTGATCATGAGATGTTCGACGAGTGAGTTCGAACGATGCAAACTTTGAAAAATGAAGTCACAACGATCAAAGAAAGCTAAAGGCGTGGTTGTATTCCTAATGCATTAGACCTCAACGATGAGGAAGTCGAAGAAGTGGAACCACGTGAAGCAAAAGAAGACGAACTAGAGGAAAAACTCATCAAGCTTCTGACGGATATGAGAGGTCGGGAAAAGATAGATGTTCTTACCTACTCAGGAAATTTAGACCCATAAGACTTGATCAACTGGTTCAGGGAGATGGAGAAATACTTCGACATAGAACAGATCGAGGATCCTAAGAAGGTTAAGACTACATGTATGAGGTTGAAGGGTCATGCCTCACTGTGGTGGGACAATGTACAGGTTGATAGGGTCAAGAAAGGCAAGGAGAAAATCAAGTCTTGGGACAGGATGGTCACCAAGCTGAAAGGAAATTTCTTTCCAAATGACTATGTCATTTCCTTGTTCAGGAAGTTGTAGAACTTTTGACAAAAGGAGATGACCGTGAAGGAGTACACAGAAGAGTTCTACAAACTGTCGATAAGGTCAGGGAAAACAAACAAAGGAGAAGAAGCTATCGCTAGGTATGTGAATGGCTTGAAATATGCCATTTAGGATGAATTGAGCATGTCAAGATTCAGGGAAATGGGTGAATCCTACTAGTTATCTCTGAAGGCAGAAGAGAAACTATCAAGAAAATCTGTAGTGACCAGAGGTAGGGCAATTGGTCAAGGTGCGAGTATTGTTTCCATGAAAGTTCAAAGTAGCGGTTACAGGAGGGAAACTGTCGAAGATAGTCGACATGCAGAAGGGACATTGACAAGGGAAAAAGCGCAAGAGAACTGACACGATGATCGTGAGAACCACGGTTGAGGTGCGTATGTTCGAGGATGTCCATCCGACAAAAAATGAGCTAACACACCATCCATAATCTGTTACAAGTATCGAGGAGCGGGACACAAGGCATATGAATGCCCATAAAACCTTCATGATGCAGAGGATTCGAAACCCAGACGTTGAAGGGATGAGCAAGTCGACAAGAGGGAAGACTTGAAATCCGACAGTAGTGGAGATGGTAAGAAGAAAAGCCAGGCCATGACAGCCATCAAGACACTGGTTCTAGACGACAAATGCGATGAGCAACAGCCGACACAGCATAAGGCAATCTTTCGAACAAAGGTGCGAATCGGCGAATGGCATTACAAGACCTCAGTTGATGGCAAAAGCACTGAGCATCTTGTGTCGATGGAGGTGATAGAGAAAGAAAAGTTGAGATGTCGAGAACATCCACACCCATACAAGATCTCATGGTTGCAAAAAGGAAACCATGAGAAGGTGACCAGACAGTGCCTGCTTAACTTCAAGTTTGGGAAGTTAGAGGAAAAGGTACTGTACAACGTAATCCCAATGGATGCGTGCCATATGTTGTTAGGAAGACCATGGAAATATGATCAGACAATGGTATATGATGGTCGATCCGACATAGTCACAATGTCGAAGAATTGCGTGAAAATGACTCTTAAGCCGAAACCAGAGGAGAAAACCGACGGTAAGCAGGGTGAGAGCAACTTTTGGGAGAAGTGCGTGCTGATGTGTTCAGCGAAAGAATTCCTTGCGGAAGAGGAGAAGTAGTCGAGATGTTATGCAATCATTCCAAAAGGACCATGTGTCGAGAGTGTGACAATGGAGGAGAAAATTCTGGTCGAAGTCGAAAAGATGCTCAAAGAGCTTCGAAGCATAGTAGTCAATGAGACACCCACGGGATTGTCGCTGACAAGGAGCAACTCCCATCAGATTGACTTGATTCCAAGGTCAAGTCTGCCAAACAAGGCACCATATAGGATGAGTCTGACAGAAAGTTAGGAACTCAATTGACAGGTCTAGGAGTTGTTGGACAGAGGGTTGATCAGAGAGAGTCCGAGTCCGTGTACGGTACCAGCAGTATTAGTGCCGAAGAAAGGTGGGGAATGGAGGATGTGTACAAACTCCAGAGCTATCAACAAGATCACGATCAAGTATCAGTTTCCATTGCAGAGAATGGACAACTTGATGGATTGTTTGAGTGGAGCGAAGTAATTCACAAAGATAGACTTGAAGAGCGGTTATCACCAGATTCGGGTTAGAGAAGGAGACAAATGGAAAATAACATTCGAGACAAAGGAAGGGTTGTATGAGTGGTTAGTCATGCCATTTGGATTGAATAATGCACCTAGTACATTCATGTGATTGATGAATGAAGTACTAAAACCATTCTTGGGAAAGTTTGTCATAGTCTATCTAGAGGACATTCTGATTTTCAGTCGAACCAAGGCAGAGCACTTGGGGCACATTCGACAGGTATTGTGGAAATTGCAGGAAGAAAAGCTGATGGTGAACCTGCAAAAGTGTTTCTTCATGAAGGAAGAACTGGTATACTTGGGATTTGTTATCTCGAGTAAAGTATTGGTGATGGACCCATAAAAGGTGAAGGTGATACTATATTGGCCTGAACCGAAAAGCGCAACTGGAGTGAGGAGTTTCCATGGACTTGCCACTTTCTATAGGAATTTCATCAGGGGATTTAGTTGGATTTGCACACCATTGACATAGTGCATGCACAAAGGAGAGTTCAAGTGGACAAGAGCAGCCCAGTGAGCTTTTGACAAGTTGAAGGAAAAGGTCACTGACAGCCCAGTGTTAACGCTCCCAAATTTTGACAAAGTTTTCCAGGTCGATTACGACCCAAGTGGAATCACAATTGGAGCAGTGTTGAGCCAGGAGGGCTAACCAATTACATTCTTCAGTGAATAGTTGGATGATATGAAACATAAATATTCGGTCTATGACTAGGAGTTCTATGCTATTGTCTAGCCATTGAAGAAGTGGAGGCATTATTTGTTGCCCAAGGAATTTGTGTTGTACAGAGATCACCAAGCGCTGAGGTATATGAATACTTAGTCAAAGTTAAATCAGCGACACATGAAATGGGTCAAATTGCTACAGGGATATACGTTCATGTTGCGACATAGGTCGGGCAAGTCGAACAAGGTTGTCGATGCACTAAGTAGAAGAGTTGCATTGCTGAACACTGCGATAGTTCAGGAAACATGAATAGAGTCGGTAAAGGTGGAGTACACTACCGATGACGATTTTGCGAAAGCATGGGAAGCTTGTCGTGAACCATGGAGTGTCGATAGAACTCCATTCTTGGATTATTTCGTCCAAGAGGGATATCTGTTCAGGGGAAAACAATTGTGTATTCCCAGAGGATCAGTTCAAGACAACCTAATCCAAGAGTTGCATAGCAGCGGATTACCAGGTCATTTTGGCATCAACAAGACTAAGGTATTGGTCAAAGAAAATTATTTTTCACTAGGGATGGCGATAGATGTCGGAAAGTGGGTGCGACACTCTAGACTTTGTCAGTTGGAAAAGGGAAGATGTCAGAACACAGGGTTGTATACACAATTGCCGGTACCAAATACCCCATGGGAGCACCTAAGCATCAATTTTGTGCTAGGATTGCCAAAGATACAGCAAGGAAGCGACTCAATATTTGTTGTAGTCGATGGATTTTCAAAAATGGCACACTTTATTCCTTGTCGGAAGGCAAGTGACGCCACGAGCATTGCTGTACTATTCTTCAAGGAAGTAGTCATATTGCATGGGTTGCTGAAGAGTATCACATCGGACAGAGATACCAAGTTTATGGGGAATTTCTGGAGAACCATATGGAAGAAACTAGACACGAAGTTGCAGTTTAGCTCGACATATCATCCGCAGACAGACGGACAGAGAAAGGTGGTGAACAGAAGTTTAGGAAACCTTATGAGATGTTTGACGACCAACAAACCCAAACAGTGGGAGAATGTGTTGGAACAAGCAGAGTTTGCATACAACAATTCTGTGAATCGGTCGACAGTTTTGAGCCCATTCTAGATTGTTCAGGGAAGAATCCCACATGGAGTGGTCGATTTGGTCGAGTTACCGACGGAAACCAGGAAGAGTGTGGATGCATAATCATTCGCAGAGCACATGAAAGAAGTTCATGAAGATGTGCGAAAGCTCATAGAGAAGAGCAATGCGGCATACAAGTTGAAATCCGATAGGAAGAAGAGGCTACAGTCGTTCAGCGAAGCAGACTTGGTCTATGCACATTTGCAAAAGGAGAGATTTCCGACAAGAACCTATAACAAGCTAAAGCTGAAGAAGATTGGACCATGTAATATTTTGAGGAAGATTTCAGACAACGCTTAGGTGTTGGAGCTGCCAAATGACTTGAGCATTTTTCCAACGTTCAATGTCTCAGATATGTACAAGTTTGAAGAAGGTTCAAGCAGAGGAAGCATGAAAGTGTCAAACATTGACGGGACAACGCATATTCTAGATCGATACAAGGAGATCGCAGAAGTAATAGAAGAACGCGAAGTCGAACATATGCATAGTTCATGGAGGAAGGAATACTTGGTGCGATGGATGGATGATGAGTTGCAGGAGGCGACATGGATTTCCGAAGAAGAGTTCAGGAGACTGATGGAGCAGTCGAGTTCTTTTTCACCTGGGGAGTCTGATGCAGGAGCATCGGGGCCGAGGAAGATCAGTCAAAGTTGATCAACAAGAGGGAGCCGACCAAAGGGATCACCGATGACCATTGGTGCATGAAGTAGATTGACTTGTCAAAGTCAATAAGTCGAGCAGAAGCTGTCAAAGCAGTCGACCGAAGTGAATAGTTTGAGATTCAACATGTCAATGTCAATAGGAGACAAGTTGCCTTGGAGTCGTAGGAAGTTCAACATGTTGTTGAACCACGACATCGATAGTTTGGGCATGAGCCAAGCAAGGAGGAAGGGCCGGAATGGTGAATCCTAAGCACACAGTGAAGCCGACAGGTGATTCAAAGCTGATGGGGGACAATATGGCCGATGTGATGGTTTACTATAGCATGTCATGAGGAAGTGCAGAAGTCAAGGAGAGTACTTGGAAATAGTTCGAAGTTGCTGAGGAAGTTGAGGGTAGTTATTGTAGGTGGGTGAATACATGATAGATGTCGTCATAGGAAGAGGCTATGCAACATGACATGGGTGCTGATAGTTGTAGGTCTTTTAGGATCGTGGAAGGATCAGCTGATGGGAGGATGTGTGTCTCAAGGATCGTAGTGATCTCGAGAACAATAGCAGCGAGGTAGAATATCGGGGTGTTTGGGTCAGTTCAGTGACAGTTCCATTTCATTGGATTTGCAGAGCAGGGTTCGGGGAGAAGTTCTGTACATTGGAGAGAATAGTCATACAACTTCTGAACGCAGAGAAAATTGAGCCATATCTCAAAGTTCAGCAGCAAACAGGGAGAGGGTGAGGCCGACACACTGAAAGAGCACACCATAGTTACTTCTGTATTGTAACGACTGAAGCCGACAAATAATTAGCTATTTGTATTCACAGTTATTCTGCATTGTAACCGATTGGTAGAAATAATATAAGCCGATTCTGGCATCTTTTTTAACACCTTGTTGTGTGATCATTGTGGTCGTGTCATGTGTAATGTTAAGAAAGAACCTTGTTGCGACGAGGCGGCCTTGCGCCATATCTTAGGCCACCTACCGAGGTTACAAGTCCCAGTAACATCTTAGCCAAAGGAAATGGCTTGCATTATGTCGTTTATCTTCTTCCTTTAACTTTGATTTAAACTAGAAAAGTATTATATTCAGCTTAATTTCAACACCACAAGAAGGCATCAAATCAACCTACTTCAAAAATTATAAAAAAGGGAATACTGGGATAGTGTCATCAAGTCTGGTGTTTCTATTTCTCTCATGAAGCTCAGTACATGCCTTAGGAAATTGAAAAAAAAAAAGAAAGATATGAGAATTGTAGGTTAGAATCCAAGAGCTCATAACTCATTATCTGATTTTTTGGTCTTCTTGCTGGTTGATACCTCCACCTGAGAATGTCTACCCCTCAACTACCCCCAATTAGGATCCAAGTCTTGGTGATTGTTTGTCGCATTGGTAACTTGCTACTTTGGGCTAGCAGATTCATCTCAGCTACAATTGCCTCTCTTATATTAACATCCAAAGATGACCAAATGGGGTCAATGAGAATTCCAATTGCATCATCATCAAGTACAAAGACTAGTCATCAAAGTTCCAATTGCAATGCATGAGAAAGTAGCCCAAAATAATCACACAAATATGTTTTGCATTTTTATGTTTGTATCGTATGTTTGTTATTGTATTTATTTTGTATTAACTAAATCATCTTCTATATTTTTTGGTCTTCTTGCTGGTTGATACCTCTACCTGAGAATGTCTACCCCTCAACTACCCCCAATTAGGATCCAAGTCTTGGTGATTGTTTGTCGCATTGGTAACTTGCTACTTTGGGCTAGCGGATTCATCTCATCTACAATTGCCTCTCTTATTCACCATAGCATTATCCATAGCAATCTGGTATCTGTGTAACTTTAGCATCATGTCAAGGATGTCCTTGATTTCCTTCCAACTCTTATTTTCTCCATCCTTCCCACTTTACTCCTACCGAGTTTTATCTCAATCATTTTTAAATGAATGAAAACTTGAGGATGAGGATTTGGATTTATCATCTGAGTTGCAGGAATTAATATAGGAGGGTGGTGAGATAAGTCGGTTATGCATGCCTTCAATATGGTGTCCTTGCATTTTGAATAGTTTCCTAATGATATATAATTCTTGTTATTTTGTTTCCATGCATCCCAGTTATCCCTATTCCTCATCAAGGTGTGATAATTAGCCTTAGCACTTGTGAGTGTGTGGTTTAAAAATATAGTGAGAGAGAAAGAAATATATTTTATATTAACATCCAAAGATGACCAAATGGGGTCAATGAGAATTCCAATTGCATCATCATCAAGTACAAAGACTAGTCATCAAAGTTCCAATTGGAATGCATGAGAAAGTAGCCCAAAATAATCACACAAATATGTTTTGCATTTTTATGTTTGTAACATATGTTTGTTATTGTATTTATTTTGTATTATCTAAATCATCTTCTATATTTATTTATATTGTGAAATTTCTTATTTGGATACATAAGTTCTCGGATTGTAGTGATGATTGATTTTTATTATTGTAACATTTATGTATCTGTAAAATTTGAAGGTTTATGGTTTTGGGTTTATCATAAGCCAACTAGTAAGTGAAGAAGGATTCCTCACTCTTGGTCAAGATGGAAATATTCAGCTGGGAGATGGAAAATCAATAGTCTAGATGGATGAGACCATAATATTGTTTGTTGAGTTAGGGGAGATGCAATATTCAGGCAAGTTTGTTCTCTACAACTTCGACTCAAACATTATTTGGCAAAGTTTTGCATCTACAATGGACACACTACTACTAGGACAACAATTGACACAATATTTAAACCTAACCAACTGTAATTATTCTACAAATGTATATATACACTGTTAATTTCTCAAAATGATGCAAAAGATAAAATCTCTAATGATTGAATTGAATTACAATAACCCTTAAGAATATTTCAATTATTCATACTCGCTAGGGCCCAATAAAAGCTATGTAATTGGTTCTGTGGTTGCTTTCCTCAATCTGTTTGGAATTTTTATCATTAACTATGGTGATCCCTTCATAAATTGATATGTCTAGATCTTCAAAGGTAGCAGATAAAGTGATGTTATTACATGAGGAGTGTCTCCAAGAAAATTATGATATGGTTTCTAAACTACAAATTGAATGCTCAACTGTGCAACCTACTTCTCAGTGCCAAAAGGTAATTTATGATGATTGTTTTGCTACATGAGATCATTCCTAGTAATAGAATAGAAATAAGTTGTCAATTTTTTGTTGAATAACATGTCTCTTTCCCATCATGTGCTCAAGGGACTATTTTTATCTTATGAGCATATTTGATACTAAATCGACCAGTTTTGGCCATGCTTGAGGTGGTTGCATAAGAAGGATCAAATTTTCATATTCACCTCTTCCAATAATGAGCAACATCAAAAAAACTTACCACCAGTTGGCACTACAAAGGTCCTACACAGATTTTCCAGGTGAACAACTACTCTTTTTCCCTAGGGTTTGAGTTATTTATTTATTTTTCAATAAAGACAAATTCAATGCACCTTATGTTTTTTGTAGTATGATGAATTCTCACTCGTATCTCTTCACATGTAGTAGAGAAAGTGATGCTATTTCATGAGGAGTGTCTCCAAGGAAATTATGATATGTTTTCTAGACTACAAATTGCATGCTGAACTGTGCAACATGCTTCCAATCAATGCCAAAAGGTGATCTATGATGATTTTTTTGTTATATGAGATCATGCATAGTAAAAGAATAGAAATAAGTCGTCAATTTTTTGTTTATTAACATGTTTCTTTCCTATCATGTGCTCAAGGGAATTTTTTTCTTCTTTTGGGCATATTTGGTACTAACAATGACCGATTTTGGCCATGCTTGAGGTGGTTGCATAAGAAAGATCATTTTTTCATTTTCATCTCTTCCAGTAATGTGCAAATTCAAAACAGCTTACCACCAGTTGGAACTACAAAGAGCCTAAAAATATTTTCTAGGTGAACAAATACTATTTTCCCCTAGGGGTTGAGTTAAGGTCACTATAATGTTCCATATCGTATATGTATGAACAATATTAAAAACTATCTCTAACAGGAAAGACTTGATCTGAAAGTTAAAATTTGAGTACAAGGAAGGTTCTTCCCATCAAGTAAGTCATCAGATATGATTTTGACATGTTTGTTCTATGAGTTTGCTACGTTGTTTGTTGGAACTACACAGATCCTACACAGATTTTCCAGGTGAACAATTACTCTTTTTCGCTAGGGGTTGAGTTATTTATTTATTATTTATTTATTTTTCAATAAAGACGACTTTAGTGCACCTTATGTTTTTTGTAGTATGATGAATTCTTGCTAGTAGCTCTTCACATGTAGTAGATAAAGCGATGATACTTCATGAGGAGAATATAAAACTATTATCGAAGCAGAGAGGAGCTCAATAAGGTATAAATACTATTTTATTCCTATGTATTGAATATGGTTGTAAATTTTTAAATGCATGTCTATTTCTTAAAATATTGTTAATAAATTTAACATTTCATGGTTCATTGATTTCTATAGGACTTTGTAATAGGATTTAAATGGTTGTTTATTTTCTTATATATTATTTACTCATAAAAATTCTGTCTTTGATGATTTATGCGGGTCTTGGTGATGGACATGCATCTCGTGGACAACTCATATCAAGTTGTATGGGTGAATGGATCTGGAAAAAGGACAATGATAAGGTAAGGGTTTTGACGTGTTTTTAAAGTGGGTTTTGACATGGTTTTCTCCTTCTGTTTTCCAAGTTCTCCGGCTATTTAACTGTTTAGAAGATCCATCTTGAAATGCATCAAATATATAATTATTTTATGTTTGGGGATCATAATCAACATTTTGAATTTTGGTTTCTATTTTTTAATTGATGCTTACTAGTGAAGGGAAATAGGAATCCATTGTGTTGAAATACCACTCATAGGTCAAGACCATAGTCATCACACACTAATACAAAAGTCTTATTGAAATATTACATGGTGAAAATTAGTTGTACCACTATGGAGAAAGGGTTCTCTAGGAACCAATATTTTGCTAGTGCAAGGAGTAATCAACTCAATAAGGTCATATATTAACAAGAATGGCTTAACAATTTCATGGCCTAGCACAACCAAGGACTCCATACTCCAAATCGTGGATCCCTGCCGCAGAGAATAAGATGAACTAGAATCCCTTGGAAACCCAAGGTTGTTTCCAATAACAATGTTGAAAAAGTACATTCAAGTACGAAGTAGCAGGGGGAGGACTAATGGGAAGGGAATCCTCCTTTTGTCTTTTAGTCTTAGTGTAAACTCATACTCTTCCAAAGTTGCGATGATCAATTATGAATTTGACTACAATGCCCACAATTATCACCCATTTCCCATGGTCTTTTCTCATGCGAAGGATGTAAGTACAAGGGACCCAGAAGGTCACAAATACTTGAATGGTTGTAATTATCCAAATAACTGAGAGTGGGGTGAATCAGTTATTTTAATTTTATTTTCTTGTGCTTAAACAACTTGAGTCTTTTACAATATTTATTATTGCTCATAGATGTTAATGCAACAAATGTAAAACATAAATGATAATGATCAATCATATTACATGATAGAGACATAGAAGGTTATTCATGAGGAAACCCATAAAGGGAAAAAAAATCTTCTTCTTAAGATGTCAGGAAAGAATCAACTTATCTACATCATTTTTCTTTGAGCACCTACTCAAATGAGGCTGTAACCTCAGTTTACAAGCAACTATTTGTAGAGAGCACCAACTCTCTGAATTCTCCTGCTACAACAGGATGGAAGCACCCACTTCCACTTGTACAAGATTCAACTTGTACACAAAACCCTAGCAACACCTTTCCACCCCCTTATAAAAATTAAATCAGTTAATTACAAATCACTTGTTCAAATATGTCGATGCTTACCCTCTCTATCTATGCTCTATTTTGTTACAACTCATTATCTATGTTAATTGAGATTCAGTTCTTCAGCAGTCAGCTTCCATTCTTATCTGGTCATCTTGGAATTTCTAAGCATTCTCTTCTTCACAAATTCAAGCCACATTTTCTTTTTATTTTGTATTGTCTTCTTAGGTTAATAATCATAGCTTTTACTTCAAGAAATGACCACTCATCTCCATTATCTCTCAGTTTTAATTTATGATCAATTGGTTTATATAGATACTGAAAATATATGCCTCAGTCTCTTTAACTTCCAGGCCTCCCAATTCGATAACTGACCCAAAAAAAACTTCTTGTCTTTATAACTATTGGAAGATCAATCAACACATCCTGTAACTGTCTATTTAAAAAATATACAAGTGTTCAGATGCGTTTTCTGCCACTTAAGCTTTACCAAAACAGTTCTTTTGATATCCATTAAAAACTCCTTTTATTTTATTGATGAGTAGACTAAGTTAGACTTTGTAAGATGCCCACAAGATGTTTTATAAATATTAATGATGGCCTCATATGCCCGCAGTGGCTCATACTTAGCCCTCATATGCCTACAGGGACTCCTCCTTTATCCCACAAGAATTCCCACAGCCTTCATATGCCCGCAGGGGCTCACCATATACCTGCAGGGGCTCACCGTGTGCCCACAAGAATGCCCGCAGCATTCATATGCCTGTAGGGGCTCACACTATGTCTACAGGGGCTCACCCTATACCCGAAGGGGCTCACCCTATGCCCATAGGGGCTCACCATGTGCCCAAAAAAATGCCCGCAGCATTCATATGCTCGCAGGGGCTCACCCTATGCCCGCAGGATGCCCATAGGGGCTCATCATATGCCCGCAGGGGATCACCATATGCCCGCAGGGGCTCACCATGTGCCCACAAGGATTCCCATGGCCTGGTCTGCTTGGAAACCATCAATGACAACTGAATCATAATTCCAACATGGATTTCCTTTCTTCTTACTCAAAATATGGCCATGAGAATATTTTGAATACATTAGACCAACAAGCATAGAAAATGACACTCATCTCTAGAGATTTATACAATGACAAATTTAATGTCTTTGCATAGCATCTAACAAGGTTGTTTGGACATGAAATGAAGATAGAAACTAGAAGAAAAAACTATAAAGCAAGAACAAAATTAATAAAAATGAAGAATCCAAATAGAGAATGTTGGCTACTAAGTTAGCTAATGGAATTTATCACTCAAATAACCCTAGTACATTCACTTTCATAAGATATTAAGTATAGAAATACCAACTATTTATCATATAAACATAGATCATGACTGGTAGTTATCATGTCTATTCATGAACAATATATCATTAACACATAACTTATCTCATTAATAATACTAAAACACAAGAAGTAGAAAAAAATATTGAAATAAAACCCCAACTCACAAAAACAACATGATTTACCATTGAAACATAATATGACTCAGTATAATTTAGTATGACATGTGAAAGCTAATCTAGAATAAACATCCCATCATTAACATTTGGTATAGTTATCAACTATGCTATCAAAGAAAGCACACCACAGAAAAATAAGTACCATTTTATAGCGGGAAAAACCTCTTATGTGAGGGAAAAAGCCACTTCAAAAATATAATACTTGGTTGCAAATATAGTATTGCAATCCTCCCATTGTGCTTAGCCAAGAGAAAATTCAAGATAGTAATATGGATACAACCATATATCTAAGTCCATCTACTATTTCTATATAAGCAAATCACTTAACCAAGTTAATAAATGACTACGAAAGCGGCCCAACTTTTGTTTATATTAATAAAAAGTTCAAAGGTGCTCTATGAAATTCACACCCTTGTCACTAGTGATAAACTTGGACAATATATTTTGGAGACATTTCAACTACTTCATCCATTGCTTTAAGGTTGGTTGCCACTTCAAAACCTTGAGTATGCATGGGGTTCCAGATTGGTTATAACTTGTGGCCAGATGCAATTTTTGTGGCATTTTGATAGAAGAGTATCCCTTATTGCAACTTGTAGCTAAACAAAGGTGGTTATGCTCAGTTGTTCATTCCTCGAGGGAATTTCACTCATGCCATCAGGTTGCTTGTGGTACCCAACCTCTTAGTGCCTGTTGTAATGCTTCTCCGTGAGCTTAAAAGAAGTGAAATTTCAAAACAACATTTGCTCAAAGTTATTGATAAGTAGATTTGAGTTTTAGTCCTGTACAATCAATCTGTTTGTTAACTATTTGTCTCAACAACTCTTTTAATGCCAATTATGTTTTCCATCCAAGATTTGGAGTGTCTTCACTTGCATTTTTAAGAGTACTCAATTCATTTCCCTTTTAATTTCTTGTTTCTATGGTCCACGTTGTCCATTATTCATTACAAGCTATAAGGAGTAGTATGCCTTGTTTCTTGTTTCTGGTCCCAGTAGATGAAGGTGCTGATGCTTAACCTATAACCTATTGTATGCCTTCTTATCAACATGTGGATGAGCACTGATTTTGATATCAGTTTGTTGTTGTTGTAACACATTTTGCATGTGTTTCCATCAGTGCTAATTTTAGTATGAGATTAACATACTTTTATGACGGTTTTTAGTACTTTTCTTATGGCTTATTTCAGTATATGATAAATGTGTATAGTGATTCTTTTGGAGGGTTCAAATCTATTTTAACATTGGTGCTATTTCTGAAGGTTTTTTGAATATTCTTCATCAAGCCATAGTTAATAAGCATTGCTACAGGGGTTCTAGATTGCTGGTAATAAGCATTGACAGTAAATTGTTTTTTTTTTTTAAACTTCGAGGTATCGTCGATAAAGAAACGCACATTCATCGCAAGTATACCAAAACCATCGGAAGTTCTACCTTCATTTGGTCTGTTCGACGAACCTTCATCAATCGTTGCGGTGAAACATTATCACAAGTATAGAAAAACCATCGTAGGGCCTGCCTTCTTTTGGTCTATTCGCCGAGGATGCATCGATACTTACGACGGAACATCGTTGCAAGTATAGCAAAAATCTATTTCCGTTCGATGAAAAACTGTCTCTAGAGAGATGATTTTGTGTGGAAGCAAATTATCAAAACTAGCGGATGTTCTACCTTCGTTTCTTCTGTTCGATGAATGTTCGTCGGAACCTGCGATGGAACAACGTCCCAAGTATAGCCAAACCATCACAGGGTCTGCTTCGTTTGGTTTGAATTCGCTGAACGTGCGTCAATACTTGCGACAGACAATCGTCGCAAGTATAGAAAAACCCTCTCTTTGTTCAACGAAACACCGTCGATATAGGGACAATTTTGTAGAAAATGAATAAAAAAATCAATTTCAAGACCACCTTATAGAAGACATGTGGCCAACAGTTTTCATCTCTATTGTAACGACTTTCCATGTTCCTCGTTATATCCACAAAACAGATTCCATGAACAAAGGAGACCCTGAACGTTGAAATTGAGATGAAAAAACATGGAAATAACAACGAAAAAACGTGGCAAATTTCTCTATATGTACTAGTGGCTGTTGCAAACGATGCGAAAAATGGAGGTCAGCAT
This sequence comes from Larix kaempferi, assembly GCA_027924585.1. NCBI lineage: Eukaryota > Viridiplantae > Streptophyta > Pinopsida > Pinales > Pinaceae > Larix > Larix kaempferi. Next base: position 3,781,750 of record BSBM01000827.1, read on the forward strand.
GTAGATCAAGGTGGTGGGAGGCATGGAAAAATGCCCAATTTTTTTTTTGTGAGAGCGAGAAATGATCTCAAGCATCATCACGGGCACGGAAATCTAAATCCGGCAATGCAAACGGTGCAAAACACGAAGGTCGTATGGCTCCAAAATGATCAAAACAAGAAATGGATAAAATGGCTATAAATAGTAATGGGAGCCCACCACCATGTGTCATTGTCACTATGCAACTTTGGAGGAGTGTGGAGTGGCCTAGAGAAGAAAACTCATTTTCCTCGCATTCCAACCAGTGGAATTGAATTCTGCGACTTGCAGGTAAGTGTTATAGTTTTTGTGATGTTTTTAATGCTTTTTTCGGGGGATTGGGTGTCCTGGGGAGGTGTGCCAAGCGAATATTTGGAACCACTGCAATGAAGCATGATTTTTGAGAGAAATATTGCACTTCAGAGCATGGATCTAGGCACGATGGCCACGCTTCTGAAGTGGGACTATGGGCCATACAATTGCGCTGCGAAGTGCCACTGTGGGCCAGATAGTCATGCTGCGAAGCATGACTGTGGGACAGATAGTTACACTATGAAGCGTGACTGCGGGATAGATAGCCATGCTTTGGAGAGTGGAATTTAGAGAGAAATGCACGCTTTAAAGCACGCCTCTCGGCACGATGGATGCGCTTTTGAAGTGCAACTTTGAGGCAGATATGCGCGCTTTGGAGCGCTCATTTCAGCCTATGTTGGGAATTTTTTTTGTATATATTGAACTTACGGGTTTTGGTTTTTTGGTTGGTAGGATGCCGGTAGAATGGAGAGAGCGCGAGCTGGGGGGTCTCATACTAGAGGCGATCCAGGAGGATGAGGATGTGCAGTACAACTTGGATCATTGTGGACTGTTGAAGTTCGCACAGGTGCCGCTGATGCAGTCGGCTAGCTTGTTACTGAACAAGTTAGTTAGGTTTTCGGATGCGGATGCTGAGGCATTCATGATTCAAGGTGAGCGGTTGGAGATCATGCTCACATATGTGTATTTCTTAATAGGATTTCCATGGTTGGGTGTGACTGCAGATACATAGCCGAGGAGGCCAAATTATATATCTATGGAGGACTTGCTGTAGCGGCACTGTTATCCCACCACAAATGTGCATGATATTGCACTCCTGATCTGTGATATTGAGAGTGTAGAGACGTGAGCGATTGCGGCGACGGTGGTGCACGTACTGGGTCACACGCCACCCATCGTGTCTCTGGGGGACAGACAGTGCTTCTAGAGCGGGTCTTGGCAGGGACCTATTATGGTTGGGGTCATATGTACCTGACGGTGGTTCAGTAGGTGCTGAACATGGTGAGATGTGGAGGAGGGGGGTTCTATTTTCCCTCGTTTCTCTGCTAATTTTTCTTTGAGAGAGTCCCGACACTACGACTACACTTAGTAGTGCATGACCTGGGGCCGATGGAGCCGTGGATGTAGCAGTGGGGCGAGATGATGACTTGCGAGGGTGGAGGGTTGGTGGTACGGTTATTCACTGAGGAGTTGTTCACTCAGTGGATCCAGCTGTCGGTGGTGATTGAGGACTACCCATACTATGGGATGGACTACAGAGGGGATCCAACATTACCGCGGCCTCCTGTTCAGGCATGGGGACCAGATGGTACGTTGTTATTTATGTTTCAGCATCATATTTTATAGATTATCCTAGCATAGATGGTAGCTAAATGATTTGTATGACACCGATACTGATGAGATCGGTTTCCTGTGCAGATATTGGACCACAGCCTCCGACAGGATATCGTGCCCAGAGGGGTCGTGTAGAGGGCGTATATTATCCTGGATGTGGGAAGGGTCAACGATGGAGTTCCTTGGTAACACTGGAGACTTTGAGGGTTGGTATTGACTGCCTCCTAGATGGGGTGATAGAGATTGGCTGGCAGCACTTGTACCGGGAGTTGATTGACATCTGCAATGATGCTCCACAAGAGTGGAGGCCCATTATGAGGTGCATCGCAATGGCGGTTGAGATGGTGCAGGAGATGGAATGGAGGGCCACCCCCTATTATGGTGAGTCGGATGCTGAGATAGAGTCTGATGAGCTAGAGGAGAGGGACGTGGACGAGGAGGAGGAGGAGGAGGATGACGGCATAGATGGCTCCGATTGATTAGATAGTTCATGGAACTGCCCCCATGCGATGAGCATGGGGATTTTGTATTCGGATGTATTATATGACGAGGACGTTGTTAGGTCTCCTCTATGTATGTATGTGTATGGGTTTCTATGAGCACGATGACATTTTTATTATGATGTATATATATATGTATGTATGTGGATGCAAGTTATGATGATGGCTTCTTTTTTTTATGATGTTTATGTATGCCTATATAATGGATAGATGCATGTTTATGCTTTACTTCCTACATGTTGTGATTTATGTGCCAATCTAGAATATTGTTAGCCATCTCGTCTGCTACATGAGTGAATGAAATGGATTCAAACTATCTGACCATTTGTTTAGTGTGCAGGAACTTTATAAAAAGGCAAGGATTCCATACCTGGTAAAAGTTGTTGAATTGGGAGATGAGCAGATGGGAGTCGAGGAACACACGAAGGTGACTTATGCCCATCTAGAGGGCAGTAGTCAAGAGACTAGTCACAACATCATACTCATCCTGGTTATGGGTGGTGGAACCTATGCACATTCCGTCGAGGTGGATCAAGTCATGTGAGGGGGAATATAATACCCAAGCTGTGGAGGCGAGGTTTGGAGACCAATGACTTGCACTGTCGGTGAAACCAACATAGTATGGTGGAACAGGATCCATCTGTGGTCGTGCACGGAAGCAAAGTGTAAGGTCCTAGATGCGAATGGTAAGAAAGAACAAAAAAGATATCACATTGTACAACATGGACTAGTGGGTCCAAAAAGTGATAAGGCTAAGAGCATTTGAGATACAAGCAATTACGGGGATTACACAAGGGGTTTCCTTTGGAGTCAGTGAGGATATATGCCTCATGTCCTAGGAAGGTATGAACGATGTATGGGCATTGCCACATGGAATCAAAATTTCCTTTCCTAGTCTTGTCATGTGCTTGGTCATAAACAAGGACTAAATCTCCTTCGCGAAATTTACGTGGGTGGATGTGTTTATCATAGCCCGATTTGGAGCGTTCTTGGTGGCCTCAATGGTTTGGAGGTATGTGCGACGATCTTCATTCGCTTGATCTAAAAGGATTAAGCATTGCTCAAGCAGTGAGGTGTCTGGAAGGATTTCAATAATAATATGCAATGTTGGGATTTGACATTCGATGGGAAGCACAGACTCGACACCATGGACTAAATGAAAAGGGGTAAAACCGGTGGCAGTCTTAGTGGACGTACGGTAAGACCAAAGTGCAGGAAATAACATATGATTCAAATAGGACTTGTGGTGGTCCACAGTGTGTTGAAGTATGGTCTTAAGAATTTCATTGATGACCTCCACTTTGTCGTTCCCTTGAGGGTAATAGGTGGAGGCATACTTGGTGTTCAAATTTGAGAAAGCTTGACAACTCCTTCCAGACGGAGTCCTCAAAATGTTTTCCATGGTCGGAGATGAGTTGCTTTGGGACTCTGAACTGAGTGATGAAGTGGTTACAAAAGAAATGGGCTGCCATGTTAGCTTTCCAGTTAAAAGTAGACATAGCCTCAGCCCATTTGGTGAAATAGTCGACATCCACAATGATGTATTTATGGACATTTTCTGAGGGGGGTTACACTCCATAAAATCAATGGCCCATTTACAGAAAGGACCAACGGTGATAACTGGATGGAGGGGGGTGGGAGGGGTCCTCGCCTTGGGGGGAAAGAGTTGTAAATTTTGGAAATGTTTGACTGTTGTGATGCAATTGGTAAATATGGTGGGCCAAAAATATTCATTGTGGATAACCTTTTGAGCGGTAGCCATCCCATAGAAATTATCGTCGCAGGCTCCACTATGACAATCGTTGAGAACTTGTTCAACCTCGTCTTGAGTGAGGCATCGACATAAGATGGTTTCGATACCCCATCGGTACAAAACATCGCCAAGGAGGAGATAACGTGAGGCATGATGGTGTATGCGACAACGATCATCGCGGCCTATATTCGATCAGAACTTTTGTGTGCGTAGGTACACTAGGATGTTGTCGTACCAGGGGTCATGCGACGAAACGATAAACAAGTGGTCATCAGGTAAGCTGGTATTGATTGGTGGTGATGCAGGTGAGGATGGTAAATCCGTCATGAGTTGTACAGTGCGAGGTCTTTGGTACTCTTGGGAGTTGTGAACATGAGGTCATACTCCTGAAGTATGATGACCCATTTAGCCACACAGCCTTGAAGAAGACGATGACTAAGGAGATAGACCATGGGGTTGGACTCTTCCACAACTGTAGTTTGGCTTAATAAGATATAGTGATGAAACTTTTGGACTGAGAAGATGACGGCAATATCCTCATGGGGATAACGTATTTGTGGGATGGATAAGGTTTGGCTCATGTAATAAATCACGTGTTCTCATCTTGCACTATCTTCTTGAACAAGCACCCCCGAAATGGCATAGTTGGATGTCAAAACGTAAAGGATAAAATTAATCCTTTGAGAAATCAGGAGGTGAAATCAATAGGGCATTAGTCACGGATTCTTTGAGGGCTCCGAAAGCCGCTTGCACTTTTTCATCCCATACAAAAGGGATGTGGGTACGAAGCAAGTGAAAGAAATCGTAAACTGTCGTAGCATAGTCCAGAACAAAGCAACGGATAAAGTTGGATTTCCCTTGAAGACTCTGTAACTGGCATAATATACATGGGGGTGGGAGTTAAATCATGGATTGAACCTTCAATGGGTCGACAACAATTCCTTTTTGGGAAACAATAAAACCCAAAAACCGGCCTGCAGGAACGCAAAATACACACTTGAGGGGGTTCAAGCGAATTCTATACTTGCGACAATCTAGAAAGACTTGTTAGAGGTCATCTAGATGGTTGGACCGTTTCTTGGATCTAACCGTGAGGTCATCTAGGTAGACCAAAATGATATGAGCCAAATCATGAAAGCAATATGTCATGGCCCACTGGAATGTGGCCGCAACATTTTTAAGAACGAAAGGCATGACGCGATAGGAAAACTTGCCCCATGGGGTGGTGAAGGAAGTCTTGTATTGATATTCCTTTGAAATTTGGATTTGATTATACCCAGAGAAACCATCCATGAAGGATAGTATCTCATGTCCCACACATGCATCGATAAGTTGGTCAATGAAAGGTGTGGGGAATTGTCTTTGGGACAAGCTCCGTTTAAATTGCAAAAATCAGTATAGACGTGACCAGTGCCTTGTTTTTTCTTAACGGGCACCGGATTAGAAACTCAGGTGGTGTAAGAGATGGGATAGATGAACCCGGATTTACGTAGTTTCTCAATCTCAAATTTGATAGCGGGGAGCTTGGATGGGTTATTGTTTTTAGCGAACGGGTGGAACATCCAGCGAAGTATTGATATGGTGTTCGACGATGGCGGGGGTCAAGGCTAGGGATCTTGGTATAGGACCAATCAAAGACATCTCGAAACTCTTGGAAGAGCTTCTTGTAGGAATGAACCTCATATTTAGCACAAGAAGGGCCTAATGTGATGAGTTCAGATGCACCGGGTGTGGTGAAAATGTCAACCTATATGGTAGGTGAAATGTTGGCCATGTTACCTTCCTCAAAGGCATCAGGGGCTACAATGGGGTTCTTAAACCAGTCCACTTTATTTGGTAGGAATTACTTTGTCTCGATTGAAAATTGATTGACTTCAATAGTGGTATCCGCTTCAGGGATGAAGTAGGATCGACCATGCATGTCATCCCAAGGGTAGTCAGGTGTGGTGAGTGCCTCGAGGATCTACTCATCGCTATGGAAGCACTGTGTTGTCAAATTAGTGGAAGGGAGGCAAGCTGATGGGGATGGAAGGGGTTCACTGTGTGTGGAAATCATGTAAATCGTGTTGATCTCTCTTGAGAGGAAGGATTCAGGGGTATGGATCTCCTCAATGGTGGTGATGCATGACTCTAAAGAAGATTGATTCAACTCTTGTAGAACCAATCTGTACTCGGGAAGATCTGGTAGTGATGTGAATAATGACCGTAAACTCAACATATGGCACAAGAGTGGTTGGTGCCAAATGATTTGTTGTGTGGTTAGGGGTCGTATCCAGTTCCATGACTGGAATATTGGGATCATCCTCCAACATTTGCATGTGCTCCTGAAGATTTGGCAATTGTGGACAGTTATGGGTAGTGTGGCCCAAGTAATCACATAAAGAGCACTTAGGAGATGCATAGAATGGAGGGGGATTTTTTACTGGATTCGTTTCCTGTGGGGAAGTGTATGTTTGCGGGCTCTACCCCCAGTGGTTTTGGGTGGTGGAGGCATAGGGTTGGATGTAGACCTGGTCACCACACCGGAAGGTGGGAGGTTGGTGGTGTTAATCGGTTGGACTGGTTGGAGAATGATGTGTGGTTTCGGGGGAGGGGTAGGAGTGGGTAAGTACCACACGAGTAGTCCTACTATTAAACCAAGGAGATTCATTGCAGCCATGACTGGGGCACTTACTACTCTTGAAGGTGGGAATAGGAACAGGATAGTGTGGATCGGTGTTCCTCCGAAATGACTAGGTACTAATGGTGGTTGCAAAGGAAATGGTGGTTGTGGGTTAGGCACCGTTTGTTTGGACGAAATAGTGCATAGGTTAAATATCTCCACTTTCGGTGGAGGGGGGTGGAATGGACCGAAAAGTAGAGGTCATGGGAGTCTCCGAGTAAATTCCAGGTCCCACGGTAGAAACCAAAGAGGTAGGTTCACCAAGGATAGGTTGTTTAACCATGGGGAGAAGGTTTTCTGGTGCACCGGGGGCATTTGGGTCGTAATACATAAGCTGATCAATTTTAACGACCAGTCCTTCGTGGGGGAACATCATGATGTGGAAGACTGATGAAGAAACAACCTTCATGGCATACATGTAACTGCGTCCAAGTAGAAGGTTGTAATCGAGTTATGCATTGATGACCTCAATGTCGATAAGGATTGTTTTACCAGCTAACTAGACTGGAACATTGGCCAGGAGGACTTGGGGTTCAGCTGAGTAGCCATCGTAATCTCGTAAGGCGGTCATGGATGGATGTAGTGTAGGGGATTCGAGCTTCTTCCACGTAAATGTAGACATAACGCATATGGAGGCACCCTCATCGATGATGCATTGATGGATGAAAAGATTTGAGATTGACACAGAAACTTCAAATGCTAATGTGGAAGGCATTCATGGTTCGCATTGGTCCAAGTCAAATGCCATCTTCTGTGAGTCAAAAGGGTCTATCGCACCAATAGCAGATAACAATGTTTTGCGCTATGCAGGACAGTTTTTTAAAACCTCGAGGGCTGACATAGCAGCAGGGGACTGGGCTAAGTCATCCACGATATTATCATTGGGGGAAGAGTGCACGTTCAGGTTGTTATTAATGCGACGAAATGGGAAGTGGGGGGATTCAGGGGCCCCATCACACGGTGCTACAGGTATACATAGCGACTGGTCAATGGGAAGAGTGTTAGCAACCTTTTTGACGGGAATGGTTTCTGAGAAGGAACCATATTGATTTCGGTGTGTTTTAAGGTTGAAATCAGTTGATGACATCATGAGAAGGTGATCGGTAACCAATTCCATGGGTTGATTAGCAGGTGCAGCATAAGTGATTTGATGTTGTGGTGGCGCAACCCCTTGAGGGGGAGCCAATATTTGGGTGTTCACTACTCCTTGTGTGGCTTATGGGTTTTGCAATACCATGGGTTGTGTGTGAGGTGGCAGGGGTTGGGTGGTGCTGGAAGTGCAGCATGTCCTTGACGTTGGGCATCATCGGTCCAAAGTTGGTGAGCTCACTCCAAATGGGGACAAGTGTGTGTATAATGGCCATATACCCCACATATAGAACATGGGTGGTTCATTTGCAAATTGGGGTTCTTCCCTTGACAAGGTGGTCTATCATGGTTTTGATTAGCTAGGGTGGCGTTCTTATTGTTTGGTTGATTGGGGGGTTGGATGCCTTGATCTTGGGGTTGGTTATTCCCACGGTTACGTCCTCTTCCCCAGTTTTTTTGGCCTTGCTGGTTTCATTGGGAAGGATGGTTTTGTTGTTGATTTTTTGGGCATTCCTGTGGGGTTTAGGAGGATTCTGTCGTTGACCAGGTGTTGGTGTGGCTTGCGGTGGATAGTAAGTGGGTTGTGGTTGGGTTTGTGCTGGTGCTTCCTGTGGTGGGTAGTAGGCAGAAGGGGATTGAGGTTGCGCCAGTGCTACCTTCGGTGGATCCTGTTGATGGTAATAGGAAGTAGGTGCAGCTGGAGGGGTGTAAGCTAGTGGTGCATGACCATAAAACTGCGGTGGACATGAGGGTCCATGGACCTGAGGGGTTTGAGTCATGGGAGCATACGAGGTCGTCGCTCCAGAATGGGTTGTGGCACACAAAAGGTCAAGGCCACTAGTATGGGGCATAGCAGTATACGATTGACTATGCGACGCCAGATGTCCAATAATGTCATCTACAACATGGGATGGCCCCAACGCATCGTTCCAAGATTCATCGCAGGTGGCATCAGGAAGAATGGAGTATAAGTAGCCAGAATCAGCATAAATTAGGTCAAATTGCTGAGCTTTTAGGATGGCCTCTTCTTCGGATTGAGGTTGTTCAGATGCCACATCCTTGGAAATGATTGGTATAAGATATTTCAAAAACGAATCCAGGAAGATGCATTTTTCTAACTTGATCTTGCATAAAATTCGACGTTTACGCCACTCATGAATGTGATCTGTGATGTGGGTAGATGTGTTATGTCTGCAAGATAGTAGGATCTCTACACTAGCATCATAATGAACCAGTAACTGGAAGAACTGCAAGAAATTTGAAGCAAGGGACGTGAATGTGAAATGGGTCCCATGTGGATGGTCGATGTACCACTTGGTTGCAACACCAGTGAAGGTTCGTTGCAATAACTGTAAGCGAATAGAGACATCCACAATGGGGTTAGAGGAACACCATATGTGGAAGGACATGCTGTTATTTTGGGGGTCGTCCTCTCCCTTCCCCTCAAATTTGGGTATGTCTGATGCGAGCTTGGTGGGCATGGGAGGCCATGTGGGGTCATGTCATATGGGGTCATTGGTCAATCTAGCCAGATTAGGTAGGTTGAGGCTAGCCATGAATGAAAAACTGGCAAAACGATGTGACATGGTGGCAGGGGCGTATGTGTTAGTTGTAGCAGGAATGGTGGCGCCACTGACCCCAATGTGTGGAGCAATGGTATGAGTCATGATGGGGATCATGGTACCTCTCGGCAATGGTGGGGGAAACTTGTAGGAAGGGCCTGTGCCCCTAAGTGTGCTACTAGTCACCAATGAGACTGTAGTGGTAACCAATCCACTAACGATAGGGATGGATGTAGTGACAGGAATACTAGGTGTAGGTCCTATAGGTGTTATGGCGGGAATGGAAACTGAAGTGGTAGTTGGGTTCGTGGTGGATCCACCACCAACTACCTCGCCAAAAAAGGGGTTGGAAGGTACGCCAACCATGGGGCTAGACAAAGCTGTGAATATGGGTATTTCTGATTCATAATCAAATGTAAAATAAGGGGCATCAGGATCTGGTGATGAGGCTCTACACCTGTGGCGAGTGGTGTCAAGTAAACCATGCTGCAAGGACTGGCCCCGTAGGCACCGAGAATCTCTCAGAGACTCAATGGTGACAACGGGAATAAAATGGATGGGTTGTGGTGAGTGAAAAAGCTCAAAAATACTAATGCAACCGTGTGTGCAAAAGGAGAGCACAAAAAACATGGAACTCAAGCCAACAACAAGCTCAAAACACTTGTTGTAACAATTGTGCTACAAAAAGAGGAGCAATAAGAAAAAGTGGTCAGAATACAAACAAGCAAGGTTCCTAAAAATGAAAAAAGGTAGACTTGCTAATCCAATGGTGGTATAGGAGAATGAAAACACCTAACTAGAAGATCTGGAAGCTCACACAAATCATATCCTCTGCAGGGTGATGAAATCCGCAGTCAGACAATACGAAATGGAGAACCAAGTAGGTGGGGGAATATCGCTCTACCGAGAGGGATCCTGGGTAAAAGAGCCCTAGCAGAATGGCAACTAGGATACCCCGTTCATGGCACGTCCAAAAAACGCAATCGCTGTGTCAATCCTTTGGTCACTACACCCCGAGTATGGAAGTGTAACGAGGACAACAAGTAGGTGTCCTTTAGAACTAAGTAGAGAGCGGCATTCCACGTAGTCCTCCAGAACCAATCTCACAACTTACCCTCCTAGGGGAGAGGCATTTTCCAACAAATTGGTTGTTAACCGTGCCAACAAATAGTAGGTGATTTTGGTACCCTAATGGTCAACTGTTATGACTCAAGTGTAAGTGACAAAGGGGTGTTATTTGGATTGTTATCCCCAATGTCCTACCTAACTACAAATTTATTTTTTGTTCCCCAAATGGGGTTAAAGGTTGGTTGATTTAAGTAAATTTTAGGTCTCACTTGAGTTAAGGTGACAGATTGTGTGCAGAAAATGTTATGTACCCAATAAATGCCAAGCCTCGGCAACTAACTAACAACGTAAATGATGAAAATGTAAATACGGAAATGTAAATGTTGAAATATTGACTATTATGTAAAATCTTAATAAACTTGCTGAAAGAGAAATGCTGGAAATAATAATTTTTTGAAATGGAACAACAAGCGAATAGCAGAAAAGTACAGCTAGAAATAGGGGGTGTAGGTAAAACAGGTAGCTATTAAGGAAGAAAAATAGAAACAAGATGGCTGCAGAGTACAGGAAAAATGCAGCAAAAAAAAAGTGAAATAGAATGAAAGGAACATGAAACAGGGCACAACTGTCTGGCCGAAACGAGCAACCTGGGGCGCGACTGTTGGACCGAAACATGCGTCCTGGGACACGGCTGTTAGGCCCAAATTCATGGCCGAGGGCTCGAGCGGTTGGACGAGAAATGTGGCCGAGGTCGCGGGGAGAAATCCCAAGGATACGGCTGGGGGCAGAGGGGGGTTTGCAGGAAGCTTCGGTCGGGGTCGTAGGGAGCGAGCCCAAGGCTACGGTAGGGGGCGCAGGGTGGTTGGAAGGAGGCTGCCATCCGGGCTGCGGGAAGCAAGCATAGGGTAGCGACTGGGGGTGGTGCTATGGTGCGTGGTGAGCGGGGCAGGGGTAGGGATGCTACGGGCCGAGAGGCTGGGTGGGAGCCTTGCGTTGCAGGCCACGGGGGAGAGAGGGGTTAGCTGCACTATAGGCCACGGGGCTAGGCGGGGCACATGCACTACGGGCCGCGGGAGAGGGAGAGTGGTCGGGCCACGGGGATGGGAGAGTGGACTTGCACTCTGGACCATAGGGGAGGGGTGTTTAGACTTGCATTGCGGGCCGTAGAGGATGGACGGTTAGACTTGCGCTGTAGGTCGCAGAGGAGGGTGGGGATCCCGCGCTGCAGGCGATGGCTGCGGGCTGGGAAGCCAAGATACAGGCCACAGATATGGGGCTATATAGCAGGTCACAACTGTGGGTTGGGAAGCCAAGCTACAGGCCATGGCTGCGAAGCCGGAACTCGCACTTCGCGATGCGAAAAACGGCTGCGGAAAACGTTGGACGAAAAGGAAAAACATGGTTTTAAGGGCTCACAAAAATAGAAGGGTCCAGGTTCTGTGAGAAATGGGGCTCAAGGGTGAATCATATTTGTTGAAAGTAAATAAAATGAAAACTAAAAACTAAAATACAAAATTTACCAAAGATTCAAACCTGTGGAGTCGCCAAAACTGTAGCTAGGGTTTTCAATCCTAACTTGTGCTAAAGAGCACCTACTAAGGATTGTGGAATCCTTAGTAAAAACTTGATGTGAATAACAAAAATATCAAATGAAAAACCTAAGCATGTGCATATCAAATATTAAAATCTAAATCTAAGACAAGACAGTAAATAATAAACTCAATTACAAGAGCACAGTAAAAAATGGATTTACGATTCTTTTCATTAAACAGTAAACAAAGGGGTTTACATTGATTTTTTACCTCAAGGGTGAAGTTGGTGGAGCCTTTGCATTTGTACGAGAGAGGTGCACTAGTAATCCAATGTCTCCTTTTGTTCTCCAAAATTCTATAATGGTGGCAAAAGGGTTTACTAAAAATGGTAAACAAAAGCACGAAAGGTGGGCTAGGGTTCTAAGTGAATTTCGGTAGCATAAGGTTAGAGTGGATAATGGATAGAAAATAGGGGGCCTCCATCACCTTTTTATAGATATTTTGAGTGGTGGAGTATTGACCCATGGTTTTAGGGACCAAGTTGTTTAGGTTAATGGTTTTAGGGTTTTTGCCCTCTTTTTTCGCTCCTTTTCCTTTTTTGAAATTATTTTCCCTTTTTATTTGATTTTTGGGGAATTTTGGACCCCTTTTGAGGTTTTTTTATATTTTTGTAGGAATTTTGGACCCCTTTTGAGGTTTTTTGATATTTTTGGAGGAATTTTGGTTATTTGAGGAGGGAAATATTAATTTTGTGCCTTTTGGTAACTATTTGAGGGTTTTTTTAAGGTTTTGGAGGCCAAAATGGTAGGAAAGTGGAAAAATGGGTTATGTGACTAGGGAGATGAACTAGTGAACAACTTTTGGGTGTTAACACTATAAACAAGTCCTTGGAGAATTCTCTATAAAATCCCTTGGTAGGATTTCGTGTTAGCTTTTTTTTTTTATTTCTTGCTAAAAAGTGTGAAAGCTTTCAAAATAATAAAAGAGTTTTCCATATCAGCTAACAAAATACAAGTATATGCCGCTTCATTTGATTCTAAGTAGCACAAAAATGCAAGCATATGTTTTTATGTCCAGGGACTATCACAATTACACATATCAGCAACAACAAATTCACAGCTGATTGCCACACCAAAAAATGCAATGGATCTTAGTGTGTTGCCCAAAGATGCAGGATAACAACATTCACAAGCAAATTGTGGACTATCTTTGATGTCGTCAATGGACATAACCATCCCATCTTTATTGATAAATATTCAATATTTTATCAGCATCATTTGGTATTTTGGTGCCATTATCCACTTCATATTCTTTCTTTCTCTTTTTACTCGAAGATTTTGCTTGCTTTTCTGAGCACAAAATACTACACAGTTGCTGGAGGTGACTTGGTGCAATTTTATAGATTTCAATGACATTATGGTTAGTGATAATCTTTGATAGAATAGTTTGAACATCATGGACTTTGAAATATTCAACGATCGAATGCCTAGTTGACCTCTCATCCTTGATTCATTTGCAATATTGATATAAAGTCTCTGTCCAAACATTTTTCTCGACTAATGTGCTCATCCAAACCGATCCGTTGATTATATTGTTTTCCATAGTGGTCAATTCATCTTCATCAAGATCATGCAATGGTCTAAAAAAATTAGATCCATGATTCTTTATTTTATTTTGAACAAAATCAACCTGAGTGATGCTCTTGGGTGAGCATGGCAAGGAACCACTTTTGTAAAGCTAGAATACATACATCCATTTAATCCACAGTCGATCCGATGTCAAAACAAGAGTTAGCTTGTCTTTAAGGTTGTTCTTTGTTTGAACAACAAAGATATCCATACATTCAACTTGGAAAGACTGCAAACATATAAAATTGAAGATAATATTTAATTTTGTAATTTCATAAAACGGGAAGCAATCAAAAGACTTTGATTGATAAGAAGAAAAATTCTATACCTTCCAAGCATCACTGGAAACATTTCCTTTTCCCTGGTAGGATGGACTACTGCAGGATATCCGTTTCTCCCTTGCTTTTACAACTTGAGAAATGAATGGAGTGTCTGCAAATTCCTTCTTTGATAAATTTTGTTGTTTGCATAATTTGTTGATAAGGTGTTGACGAACATATTTATGTAGAAGGTGAGTTTTTCGATGTTGATACCTTGAATGGACTAATTCATATCTATCATTTTCAATGACTTTTTTCTACCCAAAAATAGTATGTTGCCCATCGAATATATAAAAATTTACTGAAGGGAAATTAATTTCGTCCTCATTTCCATGAAGAAATCCCGCTGTGGTCTCATTATCGAAAGGCAATAGAATAACATCTCTCAATTTGTTTGTAAATGTATGGAGAAGAGATACAACCATCTTTTGCACATCCTCATCATCAACTTTTCGATATTGTAACTACGGAGGTGCAAGAACACATCTTGTTACATTAATAGAAAAAATTTCTCATTGAACGAAAACTATTTTATCTGCTCTTGTTGAAATTCTTTTGAACTTTCAAAACTCTTAGTCACTTTCTGCATCATCGCTTTAGAAGGACTTGATTTGAGTGGTTTGAAGGAATATTTGTCCATATCTTTTTCAATATGATGGAGAAATGTTCTTTTAAGGTAGATAAGAATATTTTCATGGCCTACATTTTTCAAATTCTTTTCATTATTCATGTAATGCAATACAGATGAAGTTTTCGCAGCCAAGATTCTTTTCTTCCATACTGAAAAAATTCCTTTCTTCAAAGATGATGCAGTATTAATTCCGACCTGATTAGAAGCATCATATGAGGGAAAAACCCACCCTTGCTTCGCACGGGAAAACGGATCTAAAGTGAGACCACTTTTCATTAGATTTGGTCGAAAATTACACACCATAATATCAACCTATAGAAGGAAACATAGGTCTCTCTCGACCACTTCAACTTGAACACGCAATAATTCGTCAGAAATGGGATCCACGTATGTTAATATTCCAGCTCAAGTTGGAGCTCCATCCTCATCCAAATAGAATATATATAAATCCAAGTACAAATTACATGGTTCATCCATCTCAGCATACCATCCATGCTTGAATAAACAAAGGTTGTGATCTTTTAACAGTTCAAGGAACGTGATTTCCTAGTATTGACTAAGGATCAATAGCGTAGACATGCTTTATCTGCAAAACAAAAATATTAAGTAGTTAATATAAGAATGCATACAATGTTTATAATTATAAATTAGTGTTTTAATATTAGATGTATACTTGCAAATTTTCATGCTAATGATCGATGGATAAGGAATGACCGCTCATTTTCAAAATCGATTTGATTGATTAAGAACAAATCTGCTAGCATTATCCATGAGAGATCGAATGAACATTTTATATAGTCATTTGAGATAGGATTGATCATAGAAGGAGACATCATCATAGAAGGGGTGGCCGATCCTTCTTGTCGGAAGTTGGAAGTCGAAAAAAACATTGTTTCTATGTTATAACTTAACCAATGTCCCGATCCATACTATTTACTACGGAAGTCAGAAGTCGGGAATTGCTGGTCCAGCCTTAGTAGATTAAATATTTTTACATTTCTCTCGTAACTGAAGGTGCGGTCAACCCTTCTTTTCCCCAGTATTATTTTCATAATAGTTCTAGACTGCAAGAAGGGGCGACCAAATCTTCCCTGATTGTAGAGAAGAGTCTATAGCTGATTGCGCAGACTGGTACTGTTACCCTTCCAAGGTAATAAAAGAACAGTTAGTGTGGACGTAGCTCCTGCATGGGGTCAACCACGTAAATCAACGTGTTTATGTGTATGATTTTATGACATGTGTTGTATATGATTTTATGCGAGTTTATGTATTTAATTTCATATGTATGTGAATGGTAATCACACATTGAGTAATTGGAATACAAGTGCGTGATTGTGAAGAAGAAACACTTAGTTTAATGAATTCGTAGCTAACTGGTAAATATAGTAGAGATTTAGCATAGTTCTATATACTGCGATAATTGCAAAGTGCGAAGTCCTCCATTATTCTATCCCATTAGTAGATGTTAAATATAATGTTAAGCAAAGATGTTAACCGCATATGCACATCTCCATGGTTACAGAAGATTGACTCTGTAACCCCCCATATTCGCTTCGGGTGAGACTTCAACCTGTTTACAAGATGATTCTGAAGGGGCTAGTGAAAGGGGTTTTTTTTGTGTCTTCACTTATCTCATGAATGAAGGGTCGGTCGACCCTTATTGTGCTCAGTATTCTTTCAGTGTTCACCATTCTGCATATACAGGAATTGACATCCTAGCCCTCGGACGTTGAATATTTTACAATTTCCTCATAAATGAAGGGTAGGCCGACACTTCTTGTGCCTTGTATTCTATTCATAATAGTTCTAGACTGCAAGAAGGGTCAGTAGATCCTTCTTTTGTTCACCATTCTGGATACAGGTGAATTCACAATTCTCTACTAAATGAAGGGGCTGTCGATCCTTCTTGTCAGATGTCGGAAGTCGGGATAATTTTTTGTATATGTTATAACTTAGCCAATGTCCCAATTGCCATGGTTGGAGAAGCTTGATTCTCTAACCTCCAATATTCGCTTCAGGTGAGACTTCAACCTGTTTACACGGTGATGCCGGAAGGGCCAGTGAAAGATTTTGCTCGTAAATTTGATCTTCCTGCAATCCAAATTGCGGGTTGTGGGATTGCGTAATTGCGGGAACATTTTTAAGAAATTTAGGTATCTGCAATATGCAATATATTTGTGGGTTAGGAAATGGTGATGGAATTTTTTTTTTTAATTTTGGGTTTTGCTTTCCACAATCCATATTGCGGAATGCGGAAAGGCGGAACCGGAAATATGATTTTTATTGATCACATGCTTTCTGAATTCCACAATCTGCATTGTGGGTTGTGGAAATGTGGAAGCAAGAAATTCAAACTCATAAAAAATGCGGATTGTGGGATTGCAGAAACGATGTATTTCCAAGAAAAACAAGGCCTCCCGCAAATCATGAAAATACATAAAAACAAGCGTTATTTAAATTTTTTTATTGAGATCAAAGAATGCAAATGTGAGAATCAAAAACATCAATGTCCCGATCCCTACTATTTACTGTGGAAGTCGGGAGTCAGGAATTGTTGTCCCATCCTTCGTAGATTAAATATTTTTACATTCTCTCTTAAATTAAGGGTTGGCCAACCCTTCTTTTGCTCAGTATTTTTCTAGTGTTCACCATTTTAGATATACATGAATTAACGGCCTAGCCTCCGTAGGTTGAATATTTTTACAATTTCCTCATAAATGAAGGGGCGACTGACCGTTCTTCTTCACATTATTCTTTTCATAATAGTTCTAGACTGCAAAAAGGGTCAGTCAATCCTTCTTGTGTTCACCATTTTGGATACAGGTGAATTGTTGAATATAGGTGTTCACACTTCTCTACTAAACGAAGGGGTGTCTGATTCTTCTTGTTGCAAGTCAGGATAAATATTGTTTATATGTTATAACTTACCCAATGTACCGATCCCTACTATTTACTGTAGAAGTCAGAAGTCGAGAATTGTCGTCCCATCCTTCGTAGATTAAATATTTTTACATTTATCTCTTGAATGAAGTGTCGACCGACCCTTCTTGTGCTCAGTATTTTTCCAGTGTTCACCATTCTGGATATAGAGGAATTGACATCCTAGCATTCGTAGGTTGAATATTGTTACAATTCCCTAATAAATGAAGGGGTGACCAACCCTTCACCTGCCCAACATTTTTTTCATAATAGTTCTATACTACAAGAAGGGTTGGATGATATTTCTTGTGTTGACCATTCTGGATACACGTGAATCGCAAGATATATGTGTTCACTATTATCTACTAAATGAAGGGGCGACCGATCCTTCTTGTCGGAAGTTGGAAATCGGAAAAGCTCAGTCGGGAATAGTGGCCATTTGGGAGACAATTATGTTTCAGATGTAACAAATGATTATCATGATCATTGACTTTTATGGACAAGAATATGTGTGGTTTCTTTGATTCATAATATGAATAGCTAGAGGCTCTTTTTCTTCTAGGAAAACAAAAAGAGCATCTAACTAGGATGAATTCTGCATTAATTTGGAAGAAAGAACATTGACAATATTTAAATGTGTGAATCAAAGCATATAAAATGAATTCTAACTCACATATTATAGTCAAATATGAGGAAACACAATAAGATGGTGTAACATGAAATACATTCACAAAAGAGAAATTAAAAGACTGAAGAAAGTGACAACATATGAATCTCTGTTCCGATAGACTTGTACTTCTGCTCTTCATTAAAGTCTTCAAAAAATATTAGATCACTGTATTTTTTGCTCTCGGATCCAACCCCTATTACTTTGTAAAATCAAAATTTATACAAAATCTTCTTTGAATTCTTCGCTAAAAAATAAATTTCAAAGAAATCTCTAAACTTCAAGAACATTTGTTTTCTTGTTGACCAAGATGTTATAGTCTTTCTTTGATTTGGGTTGCTGTAACACTCAGGCAGTTAACAAAGGAACTGCAACATCATTTAAAATTAAGACACTTGAATATTCGTTCTTGATATAACTTGTATTTTGTTTTCCCATATTTTTCAACAATTTTCCATTGCTCTTGAGTTGTGTTTTCATAATCCATAATTTATTTCACCATCACCTCCAATTATATGCATTATGTGTAACATACATCTGGCAGATCCTTCTTAATCATTATAAATTGTTCAAGTATTTCAAAATCATCAGTCAATTTATCAATTATTGTCTTTACAGTTAATCCTTTGACCAAACCTTCAAATTTCGAGTGATCCATACGAGCCTGTACTATCAAACTGTGATAATTTTCTTGATTCATTAATTTTCCATCGTCACTCCAAAAATAAGGTAGATCACATTTGAAAGGCCACAGAAATAATTCCTTAAAATTTTGAACTTCAAGGACCATCTGTCGCGCCATGCCTTTTACTTATTTAACACGATCATGCTTTCTAGTAATTCTTCTTGCCAAAATGATGATTGACAGTCTGTCTTTGATTCCAAAACTCTGAATATCTAATTGGGTTAGAGTGTTTAAAAATGTGACTGTATTTTGAGTTGTTTCTGAAGGCCTTTTGCATAATGTCTCGTTTTCCACTTTACACCTCTGGAGAGCTATGTTTGCTATAGCACCTTTTTATGCTATAAAATTCAAATAAGACCAGAATTTAATTACTTCCACTGATATCGCATCCCATATAAGGTTTTTAGCTCCTTGTAATGGAATTAGACCTGTCAATCTATCTTTTAATTCATTAACTTTCTTTTGCAGTTGATTTCTATCACTCAAAGCCTTTTTCTATTCTCCAAGATTTTGAATTACTTCATGTTTCAACTTCTGGTTTTCCGCTTTCAACTCTTCCATCTCTACATATTTTAGAATAATTTGTGACATATAACTGGTCAGTTCCTTAGTGGAGGAATTTTCCATTTTTCCTTCATCTATACATAGAGGTTGATCCCTTGGCTTCTCTGGAACTTGCACAGTTTCAATCTGATTGGTATTCAACACTGAAATTTGTGACAACAATTCAATCCTTTATTTTTTGCAAAAATGCTTTCCATCTTGTAACTTTAACATATTAATTTTGTGATCCATCATTTCTTGATATATGGATTCATTTTATTGTTGTAATGTTGTTAACTCTGGAGATTGCACATGTTGATTATTTGGCTCCTTCAATTTTTTCTTGAGCATTTGAATGGTATTTTATTTTTCATCAAAGACCCTTTTCGTACACTGGTTTTTCCCTGGCTCGGCTCCCACGGTCACAAGGTCCATTTGTAGTCTTTTATTCTAGATCGATTTTTTTTTTTTTTTTTTTTTGCCTTCTCTTGCCTCAGTTGACTCCCCAGCTTTGCTATCACATACTGCAATTTAGAAAATTTTAAAGTGGATTGCAATAAATCAGAATACAGGACATCTCCTGTTTGTTTATGCAATTGAATATTATCGGGTATATTAATTGCATCAAGATTAGCTTCCATTTCATAAACTTTCTCATCGTTCACCACTGCAAACCTTATAGTGTTTCTTCCTGGATCTGTGAGTGTAAGAAGGGAAAAAATTTGTTCTGCCAACCTTCTCACTTGAGGGTACAATTTTTTAGTTTCTTCCAAAGACTACTTCTTCTTTTCAGTATATTGTGAAAGGACATCAAATCTGGACTTATACTGAGAGTAACTTCTAGATTCCTTTATTTCTAAAAATGAAAATGGCTGCATACTTGCAGGTGGCTGCGAAATCAAAGTAATTTTTTTTGGAACAATTAAATATCGTTCCTCTATACTAATAATTTCCTTCTGTCCTTCCACTTTTGATTTCTTGCTTGAAACTTCTTCATCGAATTCCATACTATCAACTTCTAAAATACTTCTCTTATTGGTGATATAAAATTTTTCTGGTGTCTAGACCAGCATTGCCAAATTACATGTTTGTTCCATATTCACTTCTTTCTTATCTTGTTCAAATTTGAATAAATTTTCCATTTCTTTTAATCCTTCTGATGTTTGATGATCAAAATCCTTGTTTCTATTTTTTTGTCTCCTTTGCGATATAATTTGATGAGGATCATAATTAATCATTTTAGCCTCTTGGAAATCCATGATATTAAAAAAAAATTCTACCACAGATAGGGCTTCCTTAGTCTTAAAGATGAATGGACCAACTTTAAGAGGTAATTTCACATTTGATGATTTTTTGAAAACACCAAAATGTTCTTCTTCTGAATGCAACCTTTGTCTAATAAATTCTAAGGAAAAAACCCTTGGTGTTAAAAAGGTTGGCAACATATATGGTGCTCCAGTAAAACCATACACTATAATAATAGTATGTTCTTTATACAAGAACCAATCACCCGTTTGGCCTTCTGGTGTAGGCTGAAAATTTTCTTTCATTTCTTCTAACACTCGCGGAAATTTAGCATTAAAAATAATTTTGTAAACTTCTTCCATGATTGTATTCGTGAACTCAAACATATTGACCTGTTTAGGAAGGTCATGAGAAACGATGGTACCAAGAACTTCGATTCCAAAATATTTGAACACAAGAACAGTTTCAAGAGATATGACTAATATCTTAAATTCTTCAACTCGTGGAAATTCACCAACTAGACATGAATTGCTTCAACTAGGAATTCATCAAAATTAAAACAACACACCAAACCCGACTGTGACTCGGGTGAAATTACTTGCAGAAGGAAAACTAACATAACTTCTGTGATTGAATTATCACTATCTAGACCTAAAATTTGACTCAACAAGGACAAAACTAACTAGTTATATCGCTGAAAGACATCAATACTCAAAGGGAACGATAGGTTTTCATGCGATTGACCATCTTTCAAGACTTATAATAAAAAATTGTCTTTTTATGCCGGACTGCAATTTCTATAAAACTTCACCAAATTTTCTTCGTTAAACAACTCAGGGATTTTGGGAAATGTTTTAGGTAAACATAGAACCTCACGGAAAGTCTGTGCATTTACTTGGCATAGAATTTTGGTCATATTTTCATTAATGATTAGCCTTTCGTCCTGCGAATAATTCGTCGCACACCAACGAACAAATTTAGGGAAGTGTAGTGTTTGTTCAACACAAAAATAATATAGAAAAGAACTAAAAACATTAAATACATACTTTACCTGCGAGTTAAACTCCATTAATTTCTCTTTAGACTCTGAAATACTACACACAGACAAAACAGGGTAGAAAATATCCCTTTCCCTGGCAACTACAAGATCCTCGTTTTCATCTGAACTTTCATTGAAGGGATGTGTTTTCTCCATTTGGGAAACAAAATCTAAACACTTAGGGTTTTGAGCTACCTGTGTTGACTTCTATCTAGTTAATGAATACAACGACGTGTTTCTCGCGACTTCTTTTCCTCCAGGAAATAAGAGACAAAAGCATTATTTAAAGAAACCTCTTATATAACATATGCTTAGGTGGTTTCGGAACTTGCGATGATCAGTTCAAATTTAACCACTTTTCATAGCGGACTCCACCAATGCTTTTCACGTGGTAAGCAGTTTAATTTTTGCTCCACCTTTCCAAGTTTAACCACCATGCACTTTATAGTGCCAAAACCCATTTCCACTGTAGATTTGCTTCTGGGTGGGTCTGCATCATTATTCTGCCATATTTTTACACATTTTCAACTTTTGGTTTGAGTCATTCAATTGTTTAGCGCCTTTTCCATCTCTACCCTTGGTCATTTGAAGCCCCTCCATGCATTAGAAGACCCTGCGCGCAATCATGAAGGCCATGAAGTTGACTTGCAAAGAACACCATCGATCTCAGAGGAATCAAATCCAATAGATCACACTCATTTCGCTGGTTTAACATGCACAAAGTTCACGCGTAGGATAAAATACAACCAAAACGCCTTGCTATGGTGACATTACGAGTTAGAGACCTTATTTAGAGACCTTAATATAGTCACACTATTTGCATTGTTTCTCTCTATAAAATTTAATAAGCAATGCTATATTAATATGGGCTAGTTAAATAACCCAAGAATCCATATAGAATAAATTTAAAAAACATAAAGACAAAAAAGCTAACAATATGAATAAATCACTTGTTTGATCAATTATACCAATTCTAGACATTGTTTGTAGACGGGTTTGTAGAAGATCTAGTGCAACATGGGAAAAAGTCGATGAAGAAGAGGGAGAGATGACCATAATAGATAAGAGGAGTATAAACAATAATATCAATATTCCAAGATGGCATTGAGATGAAACATTAAATTAGGAAAAGAAGGAGATATCACATGTTGTAGCAATAACATCTAAAACACATATTTCATTAAATTTGGAATTATACAAGGGATCTAGAATTTAGAACTTCAACAAGATTGAGTTTTCAAAAAATGAAAAACCAAAAAATTACTTAATTCACTCATTTCAATCTATATATTCACCATTTTTTTTACAATATTATCATTATAAGCTATATAAAATCAAATTTATACAAAGTTGAAGCATATCTTCCTAATATTAAACTTAGATTCCTTACATTATTTTATTATTATAATTTTTTAATTTGTAATAATATTTGAGTTGATCAAGGTTTACCTCATCTCATGAACAATAGATGTTGCAAGAAATTTCTTACCTATTAAGTTATCTATTGGCATTATTTGTATGTTGAAATTATTAACCATTTTATTTATAATTTGATAAAGCATATATTGTGCATGTGTTGAATTACCATATTAGTAAGAGGTTGTCTCCATTTTAGATTGACCTACAAAGTTATTTAATGATATAGCAGTCAATGTGTTTGCTACTGTAACAAATTTATGTATTGGCATAGTAACTTATTAATTCCCAATCTTGATAATGGGTGGCTAGAACATGGGGATTTTTTCTCAACTTCAAGAAACAACAAGAACTAGAAATGCCTAGGAATTGGATGAAACCTCTAATACCATGAAAAATTATTAGCTCATATAGTCACTGTAATATTGAACCTGTGGATGAGGACACTACCCCTAATCATATTTAGAATATTGACTAGAAAAACAATTAGTAACATATACACAAGCAACAACATGGAAAACTAGGTCATACTCTATTTTATTTTCTTCCCTTTATATGTATTGTCGAGTACGGAACTAGAATTTAGAACTTCAACAAGATTGAGTTTTCAAAAAATGAAAAACCTAAAAATTACTTAATTCACTCATTTCAATCTATATATTCACCATTTTTTTTACAATATTATCATTATAAGCTATATAAAATCAAATTTATATTAATTTGAAGCATATCTTCCTATGCTTAAACTTAGATTCTTTACATTATTTTATTATTATAATTTGTAATTTGTATTAATATTTCTTACCTATTAATTTATCTAATGGCATTATTTGTATGTTGAAAGTATTAACCATTTTATTTATAATTTGATAAAGCATATATTGTGCATGTGTTGAATTACCATATTAGTAAGAGATTGTCGCCATTTTAAAGTGACCTAGAAAGCTATTTAATGACATAACAGTCACTGTGTTTGTTACTATAACAAATTTATGTATTGGCATAATAACTTAGTAATTCTCAATCTTGATAATGGGTGGCTAGAACATGGGGGGTTTTGCTCAACTTCAAGAGACAACGAGAACTGGAAATGTCTAGGAATTAGGTGAAACCTCTAAAGACGTATTAGCTCCTATAGTCATTGTAATATTGTACTTGTGGATGATGACACTACCCCTAATAATCTTTAGAATATTGACTAGAAAAATAATCAATAACATATCTACGAGCAACATGGAAAATTAGGTCATACTCTATTTTATTTTCTTCCCTTTATATGTATTGTCTATTGTATGCCTTAGGACATTTTTGTCAAGTATATAGCACAATAGGTACTTAGGCACTTCACTTTTTCCCTTCATTTTATGGGATTATTATGAGCCCACAAGTTTCTACATGTTTTGGACATTGTTAACTATCAATTATTACTCTGGATTATGTTGATTGGTTAAGCCTAGATTCCTTTTTATAATATAAATATAATCATCTAACATTTAAAGAAATATTCATTATTCAATACTATATATTATGATATGTGGTTGGCACTATTTTAGAGCCAACAAGAGAAAATATTGTATTGGATAAAGTCTAAGTATACCAATTAAGGTAAAAAAAAAATATTAATTAGAATATAAATTTTATAGCACAATTGGTTTTTTTTTCAAATACATGAAGAAAGAGGGAAAACCCATTCTAGTTATTGCAAGTGTCCAGTATTTATTTTTGAAATGTTTGAACATATTACATTAAAAAACATTAATTAGCTATTCCCATAATAAAGTTTTTATAGACAGTCTATAATATGTTGCTTGTAAGAGCTTTACTGGACTCCATTAACCAAGTTTGATGGATCGAGAAGTGTGGTACATTTGAAATCAATGAATTAGAATAGAAACATTGAAGTACATTTTTGTTTCTTACAAATACAAAAGTGAAAACCCACTAAACTTATTAAAAGTGCATTTAACAATCAATTTTTTTTATAAGTATCTGTGTGTCATTTAACAATCAAAATCAAATTATTATGAATTTTTATTGGTAGTGCATTTAACAATCAAAATATTTTATAAGTATTTGTGTGTCATTTAACAATCAAAATCAAATTATTATGAACTTTTATTGGTAATTTTTATTGGAAACATTTTACAGATGTCAAAAGAAAATATTTTGTAAGTCTAGGTGTGTTTTTTAATGATCAAAATAAACAATTTTGTTATGAATTGGAATAGAAACAAAGTAGTACAGTTTAATTTATTTTATTATAATATATATTCATGAAGTTTTTGAATGTATTATATTGAAAAGAATAGGAATTAGCTAGCCCAACATTATCGTTTTAATAGATCGTATCTAGAAGATGATGCTTTTAAATGTATTATTGAACTCGATTATCCAAGTTTGATGGAGTGAGAAGTTATGTCGATCTAGACAAAGCATTGGAATTTGTAATTTCCATGTTAGATATTGTTTGGTGTTTGAACGTATTACATTGAAAACAATGCTAATTAACTCCAAACATTTATCGTTTTAATAGATCGTATCTAGAAGATGATGCTTTTAAATGTATTATTGAACTTGATTATCCAAGTTTGATGGAGTGAGAAGTTATGTCGATCTAGACAAAGCATTGGAATTTGTAATTTCCATGTTAGATATTGTTTGGTGTTTGAACGTATTACATTGAAAACAATGCTAATTAACTCCAATATAGTTTTAATATGCCAAATTAACTCCAATATAGTTTTAATAGGCCAAAACTAGAAGATATTGATTTTAAGTGCATTATTGGACTTGATTATCCAAGTTATGGGAGAAGTTATGTTAATATAAACAAATCATTGAAAGTTTAATATTTCATGGTGTCATGTAATTTGCATGAAGTATCGTCACATGAATACATTCCAATTTAAACAAAATTTTCATATTTGTACCAAATAATATAAAACTCCTCAAATAAATTTGAAGAGAATATTCAATATACAAGAAAAATTGAAAAATGTTTCTTCATGTATTAATTGGTCCTCCAAAGAACAAAATTACATCCATGAATCATCTCCACCTAATCTCATGTTATTCTTTCAAGTAGGTCAAGGACAGCTTGTACACCATGTTTATTTATCTTGGCCTTCTTGCAATGTTCTTTCTTAGCCATCCATGCCCAAACTATGGTATCAATTGGAATAGATCCAAGCTCTATGTCATCAGGATTTGGTACCCAATATTCTTCTAATACTTTTCCATTGTATTTCCCTGAACCGGGCTTCCACCAATCAACTTTAACATGAAGAGTATCACTTTCATCATCTTGAAATATATTTGAGGTGGCTTTTGCCATCCAAATCATCTCCCCTTCTTCCTCGTTTCCTTATCTAACTAGCAACATCTTTCCTTTCTCAACATCATTAATAGGGTTGAACGTTGTCTTTGGCTTATTGCACTTGGGTCCAACAAACACGGGTTCACCTGTCATAGTATCAAAATCCCCATCCATAATATTTGAGATTGCATGAAGCGCATTACGACCAACATCTGGAGTTTGCCTTGTCTTGGGCTAGAAATCCTCAGAAGATGAATCATGATCATTGTAATCTTCATATAAAGTATCAAGAACTCTTTCCCAATACTCTACCTTATTTTTCCATTCTGGTGTAACAATTGGCAAATCCTCACCACCCATTGTGTCTTTCCACATTTTTATGTATGATGTTATTCCTTCTTTTAGTTCTTTTAAATAGATTTCATTCTCTTTGGAATGTAAGAAAGATGGCTTCCCTATGGGCAGTTTAGATCGACCTTCATCGTCTGTATTCCATAACTCAACTGGTTCTGACCACTCAACATCTCTTATGGATTCTTTATACCTTAATATCGGAACATCATTGAGTACAAGAAATTGGAAGTACTGAACATTAAGATTTCCAACTAGTGCATTTTTTCCTTCCTTGATGTATCCATTAAGGAAGCTTTTGAAGTCATACACCTTATCAATCAGTTTAGGTGGAAACACTCTTTTTTCTTCAATTTTGCGATATGTATCCATCATCTCATGTAGAGAATATATATCTTTACTTTTCAAGCTGGAAGACATTCTCCCATAGGTCCCGTCTATGTCTTCATGGGTGTGTCCCACGAGCAAGGACCCAACCTCAATAGTGATGAAGACACCAAGTGCAGTGAGAAGTGATAGAAACATGAAAATATAACGATTTTTATTATCACTTGCTGCATTATCCAATTGTAACAATAAATGTGGAGGAAGAGGTTTAAAATCGATATCTTGATTTTCTAATCTTCCATGAGATAAAAATTCATCCTTGTACACTCTACATTTTGAGTAAATAGAGGTGTCAAGTAATGCATTTGAAAGTGGGTTTCTTGAACTTCCACTCTCATAAAGAAGATCACCATACATATCAAGATGTGGGTCTTCAAGGTCCCTAAAGCACTTAGCAAGTGATGTAATGGTAAATTGTGATCCCATATGTACAAATGGTAGGGAGAAATGACCAAAAACTCCTGTCTTATGCCCATGTGTTAGCATACCTGTCAATGACAAGCCCAAGTTTATTCCTACAATAGATTTTGATTTGACGCGTAGCCTTGGAATTGAAGTCTTTGTTTTATCCATTTTATCATGGATAATACTCAAATACTCCTTTGGAAACCTCTCTGACATGATTCTGTGGGCATAATAGCAATGTCTTCCGCACATAACGATCTTGTTATGTTTGTTCAATCTAGCGCGTGCCGTTTCTTCCAACTCTTTTGTAGTTTCTGACTTCATTTGTGATTTCAACACAATACAGTCACCACATTTACTGAAGTTGGTGTTTTTTGAGAATGCCACGTCTCGAAAATGAGTGTTCCAAATCTTGCTGATTGTTGGTTGTGATATTAATGGACAATTGAGCTTTTCCAAACCCACATTGATCTCTTTTAACAAAGAGATTTCTGTGTAAGTCAAAGGAAACAATCTTAGAGGAGAAGAAGTTCCATCTGCTTCGACTTGACGTGTTTGGTTTGGCAAAAAATCTGAATTGTCCATTACAATTTTATGCAGTATTTCTATGGCCACCACAGTTTGTGCACGTGCTTTACATGTATTGGTGTTACCATGAATGGATTCCATATGTCCTTGTTCAAAATTATGTTGGTAGCTATAGAAGGTGCTTTGAGGAATCTTATGTATCTTGTACCATGCTTTCTTACAAATAACATTACCATCAAATCTCATGTCCTTTACTTTTCTAATAATAGGAGGTAGGCCATGGCCATGGCTCATTGACATGATAGTGTTTGAAACAAGTGAATTCAATACAAATTCCCTGATACCATTTTTGTCTTTGCATTCCATATCCCTTCTAGCATTTGCAATGGCATTCCTATCCACATGTTGAAGACAATCTTGTTTACAACATTCATCTGCAGCCAAAAGTCGGACTTCTCTCTCTTTATCTATCTTGGTTTGACGTTTTGCAACTTTTTCTCTTGTCATAGCTCGTTTAATCTTTTTATATGGCCTCGATGCATTAAGAACATTGACATCTTGATCTTTTTGGTTATAAAGATCCCCATCCCATTGGTATAAAGGACTTGTATCCTCTATAACATCCCATATCAGCATTTCCATGGGTGGCTCTTTGTACTTTGTCTTGACCCTTAACATCTCACATATGTTGTCCACCAATTTATGTATTGGCCATCTAACCAATCCATGTATAGACTTATCCCCAATCTTGCATCTTTCAAAATACCCATGTATCTCTTCCACAAAAACACCAAAGTTATCTTCACCTAGTGTTTCACCCACAACCATGTCATCCTCATGGACATTAACTATCATTCCTTTGGCAATGCACATAATTGTTCCTATGCATCCATGTGTAAGAGAAACCCTTGTACATGTGAATGCAGCCCTATCTTGTGGAATATTTATGGGTTGATCTTCACAATGAGGTTTCAAATCTATTTCTGGCCAAATCTCATAAGATTCTATTGCACCCCCTAGTGTTTCCTCAAATCCAGTTGGATGTGGTAAAGGAGCATCATTTTTTAACACCTTCTCAATTCTAACCACTATGCATCCTTTCTTTACAATCTTTCCATGAACCTTATTCCCAAGCTCTGTATTGAATATGGAGCCCTCACCCACCTTCACTCCATGTTGTAAAAGATCTACTTTGTCTCCAATAGAAAATGTTGAACAAACATTTGCACCTGTACACCAAACATAACAAACTTAGTATTTTCTCAAAAAAACATTCAATAAACTATGAATAATTCTTAACACATGCTTTGGTATTTGATTTACCTATGGTGTGCCTCAAATCTGTAGTCCTCCATGGATGTGTGTCCCTTTCATCAACATATTCCACAATCAAATGTGGTTGAGTGACATCAACTATCAAAACCATAACATAACCTGCAACAACCCTTCCTCCACCATAATAAGTTCCAACTTCTATAGATTCAACCTTTCCTAGCCCAATAACTTGACCATTAACCAGGAGGTCAACATAGTCCCTTTTTGTGAAAATTATACTTGCAGCCCTATCTTGTGGAATATTTATGGGTTGATCTTCACAATGAGGCTTCAAATCTATTTCTGGCCAAATCTCATAAGATTCTATTTCACCCCCTAGTGTTTCCTCAAATCCAGTTGGATGTGGTAAAGGAGCATCATTTTTTAGCACCTTCTCAATTCTAACCACTATGCATCCTTTCTTTACAATATTTCCATGAACCTTATTCCCAAGCTCTGTATTGAATATGGAGCCCTCACCCACCTTCACTCCATGTTGTAAAAGATCTACTTTGTCTCCAATAGAAAATGTTGAACAAACATTTGCACCTGTACACCAAACATAACAAACTTAGTATTTTCTCAAAAAAACATTCAATAAACTATGAATAATTCTTAACACATGCTTTGGTATTTGATTTACCTATGGTGTGCCTCAAATCTGTAGTCCTCCATGGATGTGTGTCCCCTTCATCAACATATTCCACAATCAAATGTGGTTGAGTGACATCAACTACCAAAACCATAACATAACCTGCAACAACCCTTCCTCCACCATAATAAGTTCCAACTTCTGTAGATTCAACCTTTCCTAGCCCAATAACTTGACCATTAACCAGGAAGTCAACATAGTCCCCTTTTGTGAAAATTATACTTGCAGCCCTATCTTGTGTAATATTTATGGGTTGATCTTCACAATGAGGCTTCAAATCTATTTCTGGCCAAATCTCATAAGATTCTATTGCACCCCCTAGTGTTTCCCTAAATCAAGTTGGATGTGGTAAAGGAGCATCATTTTTTAACACCTTCTCAATTCTAACCACTATGCATCGTTTCTTTAAAATCTTTCCATGAACCTTATTCCCAAGCTCTGTATTGAATATGGAGCCCTCACCCACCTTCACTCCATGTTGTAAAAGATCTACTTTGTCTCCAATAGAAAATGTTGAACAAACATTTGCACCTGTACACCAAACATAACAAACTTAGTATTTTCTCAAAAAAATATTCAATAAACTATGAATAATTCTTAACACATGCTTTGGTATTTGATTTACCTATGGTGTGCCTCAAATCTGTAGTCCTCCATGGATGTGTGTCCCCTTCATCAACATATTCCACAATCAAATGTGGTTGAGTGACATCAATTATCAAAACCATAACATAACCTGCAACAACCCTTCCTCCACCATAATAAGTTCCAACTTCTATAGATTCACCCTTTCCTAGCCCAATAACTTGACCATTAACCAGGAGGTCAACATAGTCCCCTTTTGTGAAAATTATACTTGCAGCCCTTTCTTGTGGAATATTTATGGGTTGATCTTCACAATGAGGCTTCAAATCTATTTCTGGCCAAATCTCATAAGATTCTATTGCACCCCCTAGTGTTTCCTCAAATCCAGTTGGATGTGGTAAAGGAGCATCATTTTTTAACACCTTCTCAATTATAACCACTATGCATCCTTTCTTTACAATCTTTCCATGAACCTTATTCCCAAGCTCTGTATTGAATATGGAGCCCTCACCAACCTTCACTCCATGTTGTAAAAGATCTACTTTGTCTCCAATAGAAAATGTTGAACAAACATTTGCACCTGTACACCAAACATAACAAAACTTAGTATTTTCTCAAAAAAACATTCAATAAACTATGAATAATTCTTAACACATGCTTTGGCATTTGATTTACCTATGGTGTGCCTCAAATCTGTAGTCCTCCATGGATGTGTGTCCCCTTCATCAACATATTCCACAATCAAATGTGGTTGAGTGACATCAATTATCAAAACCATAACATAACCTGCAACAACCCTTCCTCCACCATAATAAGTTCCAACTTCTGTAGATTCAACCTTTCCTAGCCCAATAACTTGACCATTAACCAGGAGGTCAACATAGTCCCCTTTTGTGAAAATTATACTTGCAGCCCTATCTTGTGGAATATTTATGGGTTGATCTTCACAATGAGGCTTCAAATCTATTTCTGGCCAAATCTCATAGGATTCTATTGCACCCCCTAGTGTTTCCTCAAATCCAGTTGGATGTGGTAAAGGAGCATCATTTTTTAACACCTTCTCAATTCTAACCACTATGCATCCTTTCTTTACAATCTTTCCATGAACCTTATTCCCAAGCTCTGTATTGAATATGGAGCCCTCACCCACCTTCACTCCATGTTGTAAAAGATCTACTTTGTCTCCAATAGAAAATGTTGAACAAACATTTGCACCTGTACACCAAACATAACAAACTTAGTATTTTCTCAAAAAAACATTCAATAAACTATGAATAATTCTTAACAATTGCTAGATTTCTAATAGAAAAACTCTAGCCATGAAGGGAAGCTAGCAGTCGTTAGCTTTCCAATTGATAACACTGTCCATGGTGATTGGTGGTTGCTAGCTTATACCTTCAGCTTGTGCCATGTGCTCTATTTTGAAATAAACACATGGCACAAGATCAAGGAAAGCTAGCGGCTGCTAGCTTTCCTCCTAGCATAAGAATTTCCTTCTAGGATAATAACACATACTTATGCTAGAAGGAAAGCTAGCAGTCGCTAGATTTCCAATAGAAAAATCCTGTCCATGGTGATTGGTGGTTGCTAGATTATACTTTGAGCTTATGTCATGTGCTCTATTTTGAAATAAGAACATAGCAACATATCAAAGAAAGCTGGCGACTGCTAGCTTTCCTTGTAGCATAAGAATTTTCTTCCATCATAAACACACATGCTTATGCAAGAAGGAAAGCTAACAGTCGCTAGCTTTCCAATACAAAAACCCTGTCCATGGCGATTGGTGGTTGTTAGCTTATACCTTGAGCTTGTGCCATGTACTCTATTTTTAACGAATGCTACCTTTTCTTCTAGCAAATGCATTTCCTTTTAGCATGACACACATGCCTATGTTAGAAGGAAAGCTAGCAGTCGCTAGCTTTTCAATAGAAAAACCATGGGCATGGTGATTGGTGGTTGCTAGCTTATACTTTGAACTTGTATCATGTACTCTATTTTCAAATAATCACATAGCACAAGATCAAGGAAAGCTAGCGACTGCTAGCTTTCCTTCTAGCATAAGCATTTCCTTCTAGGATAATAACACATACTTATGCTAGAAAGAAAGCTAGCAGTCGCTAGCTTTCCAATAGAAAAATCTTGTCCATGGTGATTGGTGGTTGCTAGCTTATACCTTCAGCTTGCGCCATGTGCTCTATTTTGAAATAAACACATGGCACAAGATCAAGGAAAGCTAGCGAGTGCTAGCTTTCCTCCTAGCATAAGCATTTCCTTCTAGGATAATAACACATACTTATGCTAGAAGGAAAGCTAGCAGTCGCTAGCTTTCCAATAGAAAAATCCTGTCCATGGTGATTGGGGGTTGCTAGATTATACTTTGAGCTTGTTCCATGTGCTCTATTTTTAAATAAGAACATGGCAACAGATCAAAGAAAGCTAGCGACTACTAGCTTTCCTTGTAGCATAAGAATTTCCTTCTATCATAAACACACATGCTTATGCAAGAAGGGAAGCTAATAGTCGCTAGCTTTCCAATACAAAAACCCTGTCCATGGTGATTGGTGGTTGTTAGATTATACCTTGAGCTTGTGCCATGTACTCTATTTTTAACGAATGCTACCTTTCCTTCTAGCAAATGCATTTCCTTTTAGGATGACACACATGCTTATGTTAGAAGGAAAGGTAGCAGTCGCTAGCTTTCCAATAGAAAAACCCTGGGCTTGGTGATTGGTGGTTGCTAGCTTATACTTTGAACTTGTATCATGTAGTCTATTTTCAAATAAGCACATGGCACAAGATCAAGGAAAGCTAGCGACTGCTAGCTTTCCTTCTAGCATAAGCATTTCCTTCTAGAATAATAACACATACTTATGCTAGAAAGAAAGCTAGCAGTCGCTAGATTTCCAATAGAAAAATCTTGTCCATGGTGATTGGTGGTTGCTAGCTTATGCCTTGAGCTTGTGCCATGTGCTCTATTTTGAAATAAACACATGAAAAAAGATCAAGGAAAGCTAGCAGTCGTTAGCTTTCCAATAGAAAAATAATAAGAATGTCTTTAAGTTCACATTTCCTAAAGATTCATAATAGCCTATCCCATAGAGACCATCATTTAACTTGCTAGATGAATAACTTTTGGACATGTCAACATGAGAGAATAAGTGTTTATAAATGACAAGCTTTAAAAACTCAGCGTCTTCTTCCACATTCACCTCATAATAAAACTTCCCATTACATAGTGTTAGCACTTAGATTTTATTCCGGTTGTAGAAGAATAACACATAAGGTAACCTATTTCAAACCAAGCTTTAGGTGGAAAACTCAGCCATTTTTCCACCAAAGAGGGCTCTCTCACAATACATATACAAGGACTGAAAAATATAAAAGTTCTCTCAAATTTTCTCAAAAGGATTTTCTGGTTGAAAAGGAAAACAAGAAACGTTGGGCATGGAGTCAAAGTTTCAAATATACAATATACCAGTAAGAGATTTATACCAAACAGATTTCCACAGAGGCAAGATATCAATCATATAACAATCAATTTGATTTTTTCAGGTGGTACAGAAAGAAATAATGACATTCCATCAACAACAGGCATCTAACTTAGGATGAATCCATTGTCAACTTTGGGGAAAATAGTGAATATTTAAATGATATAAAACGAGGCATAACCAGTATGAATATTGAATTATTTCAGACATTCATTTAAATATAGAAGAAAAACATAATGGAAGATATAACAAAGGAAGTGAACATGCACATATAAAGATAAAGAAAAAACGGACTGTAAAGCTGATCAACACATGAATCTCTGGTCTCAAAAGATGGGTATTTTCACTGTACTGCTTTTATTTATCAAAAAATAGATCTCCAAACATACACTGTCTCTCAAAAAATTTCCAACCCCTTCAACAATGACTCTCATTGTTCTTATACAAAATTTGGAAGAAGCTTGACATTACTGCTTCTTTTAACTAATAATTGAAAATATTTTAACTTAAAAGATAACTGTCTTTGAGCAATAGATCACTGTCTCCAAATAATATTACAAATTTAAAATAAAAGTATCCTTTTTGCCACTTGGAAAAAATTTTGAATGTCATCTTTTCGCCACTTGGAGAGAGTTTTGAAAGCCTCTATGAATGGACAGAATATCTTGTCCTTCCATATTTTTCCACAAAATTCCACTGGTCGGCCGCGGGTAAGTCATAGTTGGTCATTTCCTTCACCAAGACTCGCATTTCAACATGACCTGCATAAGAAACAGGAAGAAGGTTTCCACAGGTTGAGATTAGCATATTTAAAATTTCAAAATCCTCTGATATTTTCTCCATTAAAATTTTCCCTGTAAGCATATGATCCAGCTGGTGGAACTTTCTGTGATCCATCCTTATATCAAACAGCAATCTCTTATAATCATTCGGAGGAATCAATTCATTTTTTTCATTCCAAAAAGCAGGGAACCCTTTGTTTACTAATTTTTCAAATTGTTTTTTGAACTTTACTACTTCTTCCCGTATTTCTCCAGCTTTAGCTTCAACATTCTCAACATGTGAGTATTTCCCCAAGATCCTTCTGGCCCATGTGATGACTGAAATTCTGTTCGTTATATTCATGGCTATCAGGTCTACTTCAGTTAGACGGTTTAAAAATGTTATTGCTTTCTGGGCTACGTCTTTTGGCTTTTTACTTAAGATTTCCCTGACGGCTCTGCAACTTTCAAAGGCATCTTTGACCACCTTTTCTTTGACTCTTATGTAATCCAGATATGATCTTAGTTTCTCAACTTCTTTTATAATTTGGTCCCACACCAGGTGTTTACAACCTTTCATAGCAGCTTGCCCTGTCACATGAGCTGCTAATCCTTTATTATTATTACTTAATTCCTAATTATTTGTTTGCAAGGTTTTTATTTCTTTATTTTTTATTTCATTCTCTTATGTCAACTTCTGTATTTCAACCTTCAATTCTTTGATTTCATTTTCCCTTAAGCTTACCTGGGACATAGCCTGTAAAATATCATCTACTCCCGTTTTATCTTCCTGTGTGTCTGTTTGTACTTGTTGCTGACCACTTCCTGCTAATCTTTTCCTCGCTTCTGCCAACTGTTCTTCTAAAATGATTTTCTCTTTTTCCCATCGATCTTTTTCATCAGAAAGCTTTAACATTTTAGCAGTAACATCATTGACTTCATTAGATAATTCTTCTTTTTCTTTTTCCAATATTGTCAATTTTGCTCCTTGGATGAGTACAGTGTCTGGAATTTTTAATTTTCGTCTCAACGTCTGGATCGTATCGTCTTTCTCTTTGAGCAGTTTGGTTGCTGCATCTCCTTCTTTATTTATCAAATCAACTTGCAATTTTTTAATCTGTTGCTGTCGAGACTTATTCTCTTCCTTCTCCTGTCTCAATTGATTATTCAATTTATCCACTGAACTTTTCAACTTGTCTGCTCTTAATATGGCTCCCAAATAGTCTGAATATATGAATTCTCCAGTTTGTCTATGTAATAAAATTTTATCCGGGGCATTTATTTTAGACAAATCTATATTCATTTCTGAAATCTTATTTTTTGTGACAACTGAAAATTTCAAGGAATTTTTCTTGATATTTCTGCTAGTAAATAAGCTTACCTCAGAATTAGATATACTTCTAACCTTCGGAAACAATTGAATGGTTTGTTTCACGGACTCCTGTTTATTTCGACTGTGCTCATCAAACACATCCATGATATTCTGGGGTCTATTTACATCACCCTCTACAGGGGTTTCTTCAATGTTGTACTCTTTAACTGTAACCTCTGGTATTTCTTTTTCAACTGTTTTAGCCTCTTCTGAAATTGTTGTTAACTCTTGTGGTTCATTCATTTTCAATCTTTTTCCTCTTTGAGTTTCTTCATCTTCAATGATCATTATGTCCTATATGGGTCTTTTAGATCCAACCAATGCACTATCTATTTCTCTTTCTGTCCCTGTTGTTGTGTCAATCAATGCCGTTTCTCTGTCGGATGCATCTGGAATGATTTGTTCTTTATATTCTAGCCAATTGGCTATGTCCGACATTCCTTCAACAATCTGATGGTTCAGGGCCTTGATACGATGATCCGTTCTTCGTTTTGATATGATGTTTAACGGGTCATACTCCATAGCCGTATCTGACTCAAAATTCATATCCTTCAACAACTTCTCTGTATACACTACAGCATTCTTATTCTTTATTGTGAACGGACCAAATGTGAATGGGTATTTAATGTCTGTAGCTTGTCTGTGAACCAAAAAATTGTTATCTTCCACAATCAACTTTTGTCTTAAGAATTCCAAGGCAAAAACCCTTAAAGTAAGAAAAGCTGGTAACACATAGGGTTTATGTCTGAACCCATATAATCTGATTACTGTACTGTCTTTCGACAAAAACCAATCTCCTGTTGCGTATTCTGTACTCAATTGCATGGATGCCTGCATTTCCAGTAGTACTCTAGGTAGATTTTTTCCAAAAATCATTCTATAAATCTCTGAAAGCATGTAATTGATGTAATTGAACATGTTATTTTCTAGTAAAGTCGTGAAAATGATTTCTGGGAACTGCAACTCGTCTTGACTGGCTATCATAATCATTTTCATCAAAAAGGCCTGAAACCTGAAATGTCTGAGAGTGGGAAAATTGACCATCTGGTCATGAATCTTTTCTGTTAAAAATGCTTCAAAATTAAGTCTAGGGATTTTATTTTCACCAATCCCTGACTGGATTGTACTCATTTTGTACAATAAACTCAATTGAAACTCGGTTACATACAAATCCATATCCAAACCTAGAACTACGGCCAATAATGTCAAAACTAACTGGGTATTTTCATTAAAAAGATTGATATCTATAGGGTATGGGACCTCCGAAATGCTGGTCTCTGGCTTGAGACATGATGACAAAAACATTTCCCTATCATTTTGAGAAACATGATGATAATTTTCAATAATGGAGACTTCAGAGAAAACCTCAGGGTCAAGGGTTTGGGAACAATCTACTTCTAGGGCTTTAATTAACTCTGCTGGATTTATTTCGCAAATGACTCGGGTTTTTTGGCTGTTTAGAACGACTTTCTCTTCCCGGGAGTAATTTTCGACACACCATGATACGAATTCTGGGAAAGAAGGGATTTGGTCGGGGCAAAAGGCTATCAAAGATGACTGGTGAACTCTGTGGGGGTCTGTCCCTTCCTTTAACAATTCACACAACCTAATTTTTATATCAGATATTGGAAACCTAATTAGGGTATCGTAGACATCTTCGTCTTTATCCTCTAGGGCTTCTTTTGATTTAAAAACATCTATATCGTGCACAGTCTCCATTTAAACGTTTCTTTAAACAAAATTCTGTTTAAAAACGTAGGACAGGTAACCCGACCCTACCTGTATGTAGCCGCCTTTCGCCTTCTATCGCAATCGCAGACCTTCACCAGTCTTCAGATCTCTTCGGGATAGTGACACGTGCAGAATGCCATTATGTGGAGCCCCTTTTGTTTTATATAAGACTTTTGAATTAACTTCCCTGCACCTTTATGAATGCGGTTCATATCTGACCATTGATCTCGAGACTTTGTTTTGGACCGTCAGATCTCGCATCCTTTTATTCCATTTGGTGGTATCCACGATCAAAAAGCTGTTTTCTTTTCTGGTTTATTCTCTGCTCAGATCAGCCACCTGCTGACACCTGTTCAAGTGGTTTATTCTCTGCGATCTCTCTTCCTCATATCCAGTGTGCACCTTCCTAGATGCGGATGAAACAATGGCCGTTGATTTGATTAAGGTTTATATCGGCCCTCCGATTGCTACAAAGTATACGCCATGTGATATGACCCCGCCACGCTTGCTCTATCTGCCACGTATCAAGTCCCACCCTGCCACGTGTACTGACCCCACCGCGCTTCCATATTTGGTGGTTCCACCCGGCGCTTCCATGTTTGGACACGTGTCCCGGCGGTATTGAGTCCGCTACCGCCCATATCTATTTGCCGCCGATCACTTTGGCGATGCGGGAAGCAATATCAGCCGTTGATCGAGATTTTTGACATCTCTGCCACTGAAACTTGATCGGGGTTTAATCTTTTCACAAATCTGCTTTCGGACTTTGCATAAGTGGGTTTTTTGCTCTTGCTTTTGAATTGTCAACCTTTTCTTCAACCTCCTTTGTGATAATTTCTTCCTTTTTTGGACATTTTAGCAAACTTTTTGGATTTAGTCATTCTCAAACCTTAGTGTCAACACATAGAATGCCAATCTTTTCTCTTGTTACATGAGAATTATGTCCAAACACAATGTATAGTTCAATGCACTTTGTGTCAGTGATTATTTTAGCACCCATCTGCATTTCATAGTTCAATACATCTTCCATCCTCTCAAATTCCTGGTGTATTTTCTCTATATCTAAAAAAATTGGATTTCTCTTTTATGATGGTCTACCTCTATACCAAGCCGGTAGATGTTGCAAGTTTGTTGAATTGTAGCAACAAGGGAATGCAAACTGTAATTAATCTATACCTTAGTCTAATTAATTTTTGTCCAATAATTATGCTTTGATCATTACACCTCTCAACTTTTGTACCTATTTTTGGCATTTCAAACTCCAAGCATTCCAATCTCCAACTAAGTATGACATGTCAGTTTCCTCGGTATGCACTTGTCACATTGTCGTAAATGTTATCAGGACTTCAAACCTCATTACTTGTTCAAGGTAGTGGGTTGGTGAATTAAAATTGGCATCTTGCCTCTCCCTGTTCATTCTTCCGTTGTGGAAGCCCATCCCCTGCATTTGCTTCTCAACCAGACATCTCACCCTTCTGCAGCGAGACCCCTGCATCTGCTGCTCGAGCAGGTTCTATTCTACTCCATGTTCTGTTCTACTTTTGTTTTATAGTTGCATAGCATTTCCAATGCAAGGCAAACAACTACAAGTTACACACCAAATTGGCGATCAATCCTAAATCTCTCTATAAACTTAATAGGTAGGACGAAACTATTATGACCCGACACTAAACTTTTCCATCTAGGTCGATTGATCCATAATGTAACGTCCGGAGGGATCTAATGGTCAGTGAACCATAGATTTTAAATGGCTAATGTCCCATATATTTTAAACGGTTAATGTCGCATAGGTTTTATATGGGGTTTCCATGAGAGGAAATAAAAATATTCTACTCTAAATGCCATCTTTTTGCAACTTATAATGTGTTAAACCATATCTTTATGGTTAATGCCTCATAGATTTAAAATCATATCTCAATAGATATCAGTGATTTTACTATCCCCAGTCAAGTTAAGCATCAAATCAATTGGATATATAAAATTATATACATCAAAACCTTCAACTTAAGAAATGTGATTTTCTTTACAATCTTTCATTAAATGGATATTTCCTACCAATTTCATTGAATTTAGGATAGTTTTGGAATGCCCTAAAATAAAGTGGAGAGGGTTTTATGGGGAAAGGAAATTATTAAAAGAAATTTGAAAACCTAAAATGCAAGATAAGCACCAATTCTCATATTTCATAATATTAAGAATCACTTTCAAGTGAGGATAGATGGAAGTGGATACATTGTGGAAGTTATCTTAATGTAGACAAGTAAGCAATGTGCTATATCCTCTAATGAATGATCTTATGAAGTGGAAGAACCATATAAACTGAAAAAGGCCATCAATAACACTAATCACTAGACTTTGTAATATTTGTAGGTTCATATTGACCTTCAACAATTAAGACACTAGAAATGGATGGGATGTTTGCAAAACTTTATCTCATAATCATTTATAAAAATGGAAATATAACACATAGGAAGACATCCTATTGATTCTATGTGCATTGAAGATCATATCTTTAGCTAATTTGGTGCACATGGATCCTTTCACTCATGATTCATACAAAGAGGAAAGAACATAAGATTACAATTTCATGAAGATATTTCATGGATACAAGGCCAAAGTCATGAAGAATCAATTAAAGTGACAGCAAGATTTAGTATCATCTCCAAGATGCATTTCTCAACAAGATATATAAGTGTTATACACCTATATAGGTGAGAGAAAAAAACTAATAACAGAGGCCCATAACTCTGATGTTGGAGGCCATTCTGGTTTTGAGAAAACAAATAATAACTTGTAGATATGTGTCTTGTGCCAAATTCAGGAAGATGTAGATTGGTTCATTAGAGGATGCATACGCCATTGCACTAGTAAGACCAACAATGGGAAGGAAGGTTTATATCAACATATACATATAAGTACTAGACCATGGGAGAACAATGCATTTTGTGGGAGGTTTTTCAAGAAGCATGTTATGGATTTTGTAAATAAAATAGCTTAATAAAATAGTGTATAAACCAGTGTACACCAAATATGAGAGTGAAACATAAATCCTAAAGTTATAATACAGATGAATTAAATAATAAATCCTTATATTTATTCTCCATTATTTCTGGATTCATTGTGTTAAGGAGGGGTTTATCAATGTTTCATACCTACGATACGCAATCCATATTCTTACCTATCATGAAGATGGACTACATATCATAGGTCCGAAACGTCGATACACCCCTCCTTAACACAATGAATCCGAAAATCATGGAGAATAAACTAGCACATTGTGAAATCCTGAGAGAGAAAAATCATTATATTCATTAAGAGAATCCTTAATTATAATGATTGTAACTACATCTCTCTATATAATATTCCCTATCTCTCCATATAATATCCCCAATTGTACTTGTGAGTCCCCTATTAGGGTTATCCCTATTAAATATTCATGTAACCACATTACCTATATATTCAACCCCATATATACATCCCATGGAGTTATAACATATCACCCCATAAAAAGGATTCGTCATCAAATGTTTGTAGCTAAGGCTTTTATATGTGATGAAACCTAATAATAGTAATGGTTATTTATATTTGTTCTCTCTTGCTACTACTATTGATTATCCATCCATCTATATTTAATTTTTTTTTGTCAATTCTTCATGGCTTCCTTTCCTTTGATTGCATGTGCATTATTATAGCTTCTCCAATTTGTTATAGTTTTTGTTCTTTGATAACATCACATTAAATAATGGTCCCTTTTTGCCTCATTATATGAACCATTGATTATTTCATCTTCATCCTTTGTAATGTTGACACTTATTGTATTTTTTCCGATATTTCATTGTAAAGAGGTATCAATATGGTTCCACCATTAATGGTGCTTCGTAAATTTTGATGCCCTTATCACCCCCTCTCCTTTTTAGTACAATGACATGCTCCAACTATTATAGTTATTGACCTTCAATTGCTTCTACTTTTGAGATAATAAGATCATATTTTTCCTTCATATTCTGAAGATGATGTTCAAATTCAACAATTATTTTATGGTGACCTTCTTATACCTTCTCATCCTCTCCTTTTGTACTAAATGGTTGATGTTATCCATCATTCTATCCTTCTTCGATTATAAATTGAACTTTTAATTTGACATATATTCAAAATTTAGGGTTTCTTCAACCTTCTTGCCAACATAATATTCAAGTGTTTAGGTAGTTTATTCATCTATA
Source organism: Larix kaempferi (assembly GCA_027924585.1). Taxonomy (NCBI): domain Eukaryota; kingdom Viridiplantae; phylum Streptophyta; class Pinopsida; order Pinales; family Pinaceae; genus Larix; species Larix kaempferi. The sequence continues at coordinate 3,823,784 of BSBM01000827.1, forward strand.
ATCTTTCAAAATACTAACTAATGACATAGACCATATCCTTAGTCATATTATATGATTCCTAAGAGTGATATCCCCGCAAAGTGATAGTCTTAGCACGTACTATAGCAATGTAAGATAATCGAAGAGTTTATGGAAGCATGGGTATAGGCGAAAATAAGGGACTTCCTATATACCCAAAGGTACATGGAAGATTAAATCTCTAAGCATATTTTATGTAATGTGGTACTAATTGCTAGATACCAACATAGGTTCACTAGGGAGCCCAACCAAGTGACTCAAATTTCCTACATGTATGTTTCCTAGTACTTTTTTTTCCTAGTAAATAGCATATATTTGTGTTTAAAGATGCTTGAACATGTTTCTAGCTTTAAAAAAATATGTAAAAATTGGACATGTGCTAGCATTGGAAATGTAACAACCCAAAAAAAAGGAATGCAGAAATTTTAAAACTTTTATTTCCTTTTCTTCAACAGGAGTTTGGCATAGGAGACAAGGGTGACAACTAAACCCTTAAAGTACATATGGACTCTAAGATTCAACAAGAAAATGTGAGAGGCAGGCGTCGAGCAGAAAAGAGTTGTCACATAAATGAGCGATCGCTCAAGGGAGTTAACCAAACTGTTTTTCTCCGCTAGGGTCAACCTTCAAATATTATGAAGATTCTACCACAAGATCTACGATCGAGAACCGAGGGGGTATTAATTCCCAACTATATCGCACCATCACCATAAAAGATTGATTGTTTTCTGCCCAAAACACATCACTCAACTGCTGCATCACAACCCAAAAATAATGGGCAGATCTCACAAGGAAGAACATGAAAACGCCGAGTTGACAAGTAGGGAAACATTCCAAAAAGTTATTGAGGGTTCTTGTCTTTCACTTAACAATAAGTTCACGAAATTTAACAGTTATTTGTAGACCATGACCATCTGCACATCGCATGCACTCCACAAACGTATTACACAGGCCTTAATACCACAATTCACTTGGTACTTAACACACAATCACTTCAAATATATAAAATAATCGACTTAACCCTCCAACCTTTAAATCGAGGTCCCTGACACATTTCACAATCTTTTGATAGATCAGTCTAGGGCTCGCTTCCTGCATTTCACATACTTAGTTTCTTGAATATACAGACAGGGAGGCGAACGAAAGGATTAAACACAGATAACAATTCTTGATTGTAACCATATCCGAGAGCATTAACATGATCATACACAAAGAATTACACTGAATAATAAAATTTGAATGAATTCATATGCTAGCTAAAGTTAATATATAAGGGAAAGCAGGATGGCAAAGTGCGCAGGTATTTCCCATGAGATGTTGCAGTTGTTTCTATGAACATTCCACGCACTAAACCCGACTAGACCAGAAATTGGATAGTATTTGGTTTAGGGACTGAAATTTTGTTAAGAAAATGCCAGAGAATTTGATGAGACAAGAATGCCTTGTAGCACTAGGAGATAGGATGACATGGCAGAGAGATGTACCTGGAACTAATGTGGTGCTGTCAGGATGATTCATGGAGATGGATGAAACACCGAATGAAATGCTGCTGGCCACCCATGCTCGTGAAGGTTATTTCGGCCTGCCAACTCCTGTAAAAAATTCATTACACATATCTTGAGAGCTGGAGATACCAACAGAAGCAATTTATGGAAATAACAACAAATAATGCATACGCTGAGGCTATTTAGTTTATATACCAGTTGGTGCAAGGAGGAAATGTGCCCTAAGCAGGCATAGACTGGATCTCGTAGTTGAGCATGTGCCTTGTAGGATGTGTGACAACTGTTTGGAAGTGCTAGATTATGAGAATATATAGCAAATATTTCCAGACAATGCTCGCCCCAAAAATCTTATGAACTGTTGAAAAATGCTCACCGCCTTCATCATAGCCTTAGTATGGAGAGAACAACATCCTTTCACCCATTTCCTTCTAAGAAACTTGCAAGCCCTGAAGGCGCTCCTCCAATGCACAAGATTTGAACTACCGAGTCCCGACGGTGATTTTTCTGAGGTATCCTTGATGGATCTTCTGCCATGGAGAAGAATGGAGGAAATTGGTGAGGAACCGTCCTTTGGTAACTTTCGTGGAGCGCGGGCATTTGAGATTTGAAATTCAAATTCACTTTTTTGAACACCGTGTCTGAACATTGAAGGGACAGGATATATATATTATGCATTATATGCATGGACTTGGTATATGACATACATTAGATTCTTAATAAATTTGTGGTCAAAATAGGTTATTTTGATATAAGATTATTTTATTTTTTATATATTTATTTCTTCTTCAAATATAGGATCAAAATAAGATTGAGTTACAAATTTTTTAATTGAACTAGCTCAGACTTTAGAGTGCTAACAATATATTAAATGAACTAAATCTGTGAAGTTGGTTATTATTACAGCAAACTAAAGAGTTGATGGGCATAATTCTATGAAATCATATTTATGCAGACTAAGTACAATGCTTCGAAAGATATAAGTTGAAAATAGAAAAGAACTACAAACATAAAAGTTGAAACAATTTTAGAGGGCATACAAAACCAAATTATAATAAGGGAATTTCTCTACTCATTTTCATTACTCAAACATAACAATATATATACACATTTACAACATTTGCCTTACCACTATTTTTGAGGTCCATGGTAGACTCTCTCAATTGCCATGTCTCAAGACCATCTAGCTAACCCCTCTCAAATGACAACCATTTTTTTATTATTCATGTTTACTCATGGTGCAGCTTCCCCTACGCTTCATCCATCTTCAACTACTCTTTAACTTCCATATGACTACTTGAGCACATCTTTGTCACTTCAACTTCCACATTGATATTTCATCTTCCCTTAGTGCACTTCATATGTCATGCACAGTTACCCCATGCTCATCATGTGCACTCATTGTCATGCACATTTTTGCTCACATGCACTTGAATCATAGTTGGAATAACTAACTTGCATCCTCCTTGGATGCACATTCCACTTGAGCACACCCCTCAAAGTATCGCATGTTTTTTTTTTGTTAATCCATGCATTATCGACATTATGTTATTTTCTCTTGCCGTACCACATTATATCTTCTATGTTTTCTTTTGTATCAAACTTGCTTGTGTAACACTAGCATGTACCAAGTACTGGTACATGCTACATGCTAAGTACTGTACTTCCTTGAAGCCTGTACCAAGTCGCTTAAGTAGTCCTAGTCCCCTTGTTATTACAACTATGTTTGAAATTCATGCAGGCAAGCATTCTTTGACATTGGTGTTCGTGGAAACAAAAAAGGGATCTGATTCATTGGAATACTGGTTGTGTTCCAATAGGTTTCCACTGTTCCAGCAACCAGTATTCATGGAGACAAAAGCTAAAGGAGCGTGAGAAAACGAGTTCAAGCATCGAGCTATTGACTCATCAACCGTGCGAGATCCATCGACCATTCAACCAATGTTACATAACGATGTGCGGGATCCATCGACCATTCAACCAATGTTACATAACAATGTGCGGGCTCCATCGACCATTCAACCAAAAGTTGTTTGATAGTGCACAGAGTCACATTGTATCGTTTTGTGCGGGCTCACGGTTATGATTGGAGACTAGTCCTTGGAGGGTGCACAAAATGGTACGTTGTGCAACCCCTCCGCAATGCCAAGAGTCGAGACCATGATCTGTGCACAAAACTAAACTCGTTGTCCCATGTGAAAGCTCGACTCTACATGCGACGATACACATTTGATGGTTGCACCATGGTATTGCGGGCTCATCATATACACATTGGCTAGTGCAAAGGCGATTTGTGCGAGCTCACCATCATAATATGTGACTGGTCTTAAGAGGGTGCACAAACTTTGCTTCGTACTTTGTGCAAGCTCTCGTCACATGATGTTGCAAATAAGATTGGACGCACAAAACGTATGATATAACCCATGTAACATTTCATCGTTTTTCACCGCTTTTCATATGCCATTTCCGATATGTTACATGGGTGTATAAAGCTATTTTTCCAAAATTATTTTTCCAAGGACGCTTCTTCGAAAAAACTAAGTCTTTTCTTATTTTTCTTTTAGGTTCACTCTTTGGATGGTTTAGGGGTGAAACAAACTGAGGGTTTTCATCAAGTGGAATTTAAGCTTATGGAATCAGGGATAGTTTTCTCACTCATATTTTGTCAAACTTTTCAAGGATGAATTGCTTGTACAGAAAGAATAGGCAGTAAGGGCAGGGGGGGTTTACTATATCCAAGTGTATGGCATGATAATAAAAAAACCTGTAAAGGAGAAATATTAGACATGGTATGATAAAACATACCTTATAAAGACTCCGTCCAAATTGTAGTTGTATAGACATCATTAAAGAGTAACAACACTTGGATCAGTGGCCTTTAGCTCAAAATTTCAGGTGGGGCCCCACATCACATAACTTGGGGAGTTGTTGAGGGATCAATGGATTATTACATACACCAAAGGAGAAGCTCGAACTAGACATAAAATTACTTGTGGAAGGTATTCCAAGACTAGGAAAACGTAGGGTTGGAATGTGTTTGCTAATAGATGGCATTATGAATGAAGAGACATTGGGAACATGTGGCATATGGGTAGAAGAAATGATTTTGATAACTAAATATACATAAGAAGCATTCATGTTTCCTCAAAAGACACTAGGTGTAGTGGAAGTACATCCCATGCTTGTTAGATTAACCATAATTTGGTTCTAGACATATTATGTTGTACATTTTGAACAAATTTAAAGGGATCTATGGGAAAAGGTACATCTAGTTGTATCAAGACATGATCGTCGGGTTGGGTCAAGGGAGGATTATAATGGGTCAGTGTCTAAATGTCAATAACTTCAATTTTAGGTGTCCCTAAATATTCGGTTAAGTTTGTATTTGTATCAGGTGGATACACAGTATGATTAGGTGGATCATGTATGATGATATGTATCAGGTAGATACTTGGTATGCATCAGGTAGATGCATTGTATGAATTGTGAAGTATGTTGAACTTGTGATATTCATTGACATTGATTGGTATATTGAATTACGCCTTTTATATTACTTATTTGTCTTTATTATCCATTGTTGACTCCATGCAAGGCACTAATATTATCCATAATTATTGTAGAATGGTATTTCCAGGTGTGTTGGTGCTTAGAGGGGTTATTCCTCCATTAGGGACTCTCCCATGGGTTTAGGACTTAACCAAAGAAGATGAGGAGTTAGGTTATGGTGACATTGGATCTATGTCCTCCCCACTTACTGTAACTAGCCCCTTGGTCCACACAGCCTAGGTGTTCTAGGGATGATAGTTTGTATAATAACAGGGAGGAGGAGAGGGGTTAAAGAGAGAGAGGGAGAGAGTGTGGGAGTTAGAAAGGAAGGGGGTTAAAGATAATCGGAGAGAGAGATGGGGTTAGAGAGAGAGTGGGGGGGTGGGGTAGAAAGGTGGTTTGTTATGGAAAAGGGGATAGAAAGGGGGATGAGAGGGAGGGAGGTATAGATTATCAAAGGGATAGATCTAATGAGTATGGTGGGAAGTATGGAGGAGGGGATTTTTGGAGGGATATATTGAGAAATGGTGGGAGGGAGAGAGAGGGGTAGGGTGTGAGAGATAGATAAGGAGAGATGTAGAATGGATATATTAGGAAATAGTGTGAGGGAGAGAGAGGGTTAGGGTTTTAGAGATAGATAGTACTTAAAACCAGAGTTTATTATTATGAGGACCCATCCTCCAACATAGTTTAGAGGGTTTTAGGAATAGTAGATTTCAATTATCCAAGACATGCTCCCCTACATACAAGGAAATCATCCAAATGGGTCTATTTACCCAATAGCTCCATTGGCCTAGTCATGATGGAGACATTCATCAAAACATTCTTACCATGCGAGCATTAACGAATTCGAGATAAAATTCTTGCAAAATTACTACCCATTTCGTATAGTTTCCCCTGATTATATGACGGGACGAAATGTGTTGCATGGGGTTCATTTTAGACACTATTTTTGTTTTTCATGGAAATATATAATGCCCAAGTATTTAATTAGCATGAACCACTGTTAAGGCAAAATCCTTTGTCATGTCCCCTCCCATCCAACCAGCTAGATGGAGAGGATTGTGACGGTTAAACCGGGAATCTAGCCCCCATATCCATTCATTAAACAAGCATTCAAATTCAGATGAATAAGAATATATACATACACAAATGCATAACAGATGTGAGATTAAACTGGGAATCTAGCCCTATGAAACATTTAATCATAAGCATGAACATGATATAACAGAGATAGACGGAACTGTATGGTTTTAAGAAAATCACAGCGGAAAATTAAGCATTTCACATCCATCATACATTTAAGATGTTCATCAAATAAGTAATTGCAATTTAACACAAGAGAATACTTATCTTATACAAAAGTAGTCCCACGCAACTGGCTATGCAACTGCAACGTTCCACCCAACCGTAGGCCAGTGTGCTCCTCAATCTCTCAGCACCACTGCCACCCCCGAGCTGGGCATGATCTCTACAAGGAACCAGGGAACAGCAGACTCACACATAGCCAAGCATACACCAAGATGAGCCAAGCCAATCTGCAATTGGGTTTATCAGGATGCTAGGAGATGGAAAGGAAGAGTTGCTAAGCTAGTGAGCTCCAGCACAGAGCTAGGGATAACCTTGCAAGATCTATCTAGCTTGGCACCCACAATACCTACACACCCAGCACAAGTAAGTATTCTTTTCACTGCTGTACAGTCCCTCAAGCCATACCTCCCCTATCTAGTGCTCTCAGGGTATGCATAGAAGAGTAACCAAAGCCCTCTTGATCTTCTTGAGAGGTTGCCTCCCCCACTAGGTTTATCAAGCCACTTCTATCCACTACCACTCCAAACTTCAATTCACAGGTTCAAACCAAAAACGAGGATGCACATAACAGCAGAACCCCACTTGCTGGGCATGAGAAAAACGTTTTCCACAGTGGGATGCATGAGATGGGGTTTCAACTAACCCAGAAAAACGTGGGAACCCACAAAAACGAAATGGGAAGTTGGTGAACAACTCAGGAAGCCAAAACCGTTTTTAGTAAAACGTCCAGGGTCAATTCGGGGCAAAAACGACCTCCCTCCTAGTCCCCAATTCGTGGCCTTCCTCTCCCAACTGTTATACCAGGCAAAAACGACTCCCAGGCATGGAAAATGCAGGATTTTTGATGAAAAACGTATATGGAAAGACTCAGCTAACTCCCACTGCGTGAATGAATGAAGACTGCCCATTCCCCATGGCTTTGGGCACCATTTCGTGGGTGGTTTCTTGCCCCACAAGCAAAAACACGTTTTTCCAAGTTGATGGCTTGCCCATGCACGAAAATGGCTTGCCCATACTCTTTCATTCCCAAGGCATTAACTGCCTTAACCAATTTCTTGGAAAAATTAAATGATTGGGTACATGAGACAAAATGGGTAGTTGGTGGTTTATGGGTTTCCCCATTGACACATGGATTAACACTATTGGCTCAAGGGTTTGAATAATTTCCCTCCCTATTCCTTGTAGAACCATGCCCCATCTCTTTTGTTGCATTGCATAGCCGGTTGTGGGTTTTTCATTAAAAATTCGTAATTACATGATGTCTTATATACATTGTGCCCATCTCGCACAAGAACCATAGGCATCTATTTTAATTGCCGATATATAAACACTAAATCAATGGTGGGGCCTTGGCCTTGAGCTCCTCACCATGATTAAATATCAGTATTTACATCATTTACAAAGGGGGTCAAAATGGGGACGTGACATACCCCTCCCCTTACATTAGCACTGTCCTCAGTGCTCATCAAAATTGAACAAAAATGGATATGCCATCCTCATGGCATCCTCCAGCTCCCATGTAGCCTCATCGGGACCGTAGTGCTTCCATTGCACCTTTACCTGTCCGATGGCTCAGTTCCGGAGCAATGTTACTTTCTTGTCTAGGATGCGCAATGGATCGGTTTGGAATTCTCCCTCGGGTTCCACCTGGATCACATCCCAATTAATCACATGGTTAGGATCATGTACATATTTCTTAAGCAAAGAGACATGAAAAACATTATGAGCTTTAGTGCTAGCAGGCAAGGCAAGTCTATATGCAACTGGCCCTATTCTTTCAAGCACTTCAAATGGCCCACAATATCTAGGTGATAGCTTGGCACAGCTCCCAAGCTTCAAGGAACTCTTCCTTGATCTTACTCTAAGATACACATGATCCCCAACATTGAATTCCCTATGCATTCTGTGTTTATCTGCATAGCTTTTGTGTCTATCCTGGGCTGCTTTTAAATTTTGCCGGATCTTTGCAACCTCTTGTTCCATTTCCTTAAGCAATTCAGGCCCAAGTACAATTCGGTTCACTGGATTGTCCCAAGTCACTGGTGTCCTACACCTTCTGCCGTACAAAGCCTCATATGGACTCATTCCCAATGATTCTTGATGCCCATTATTATATGCAAACTCTACCAGGTGCAGATAATCCTCCCACTTGGATGGCTTGTCCATTACGTACATGCGGAGCATGTCTTCAAGCACCTGATTTACTCTTTCTGTTTGCCCGTCTGTTTGAGGATGGTACGCGGTGCTAAAGTTCAACTGTGTACCCAAATCTACAAAGAGAGCTTTCCAAAAATTGGAAGTGAACTTGGTATCCCTGTCAGAAATTATTGCCTTAGGCAACCCATGTAATCTGAAAATTTCCTTCATGAAAATATCTGCAATGGCATCGGCTTTATGTGTGGACTTAACCGGTATAAAATGTGCTGCCTTTGTTAACTTGTCCACCACAACCATGATGGAATCATGTTGTCTCTTATTCATTGGAAATCCTGTAATAAAATCCATGGAAATTATTTCCCATTTCCATTCTGGAATTGGCACTGGGTGCAATAAACCTGCTGGGTGTTGGTGTTCAACCTTCACCTGCTGACATTCCATGCACTTAGAGATGTATTCAACGATGTCCTTCTTCATACCTGGCCAGAAATAATATTCTATTGCTGTAGCAATTGTTTTCTGATATCCTGGGTGACCAGAGTATGGAGCTTTATGGATCTCATCCATAACCATTCTCCTTAAATCTGCTGCATTTGGAATATAGACTCTATTCTTATAAGTAAGAAGTCTGCCTTCTTCCAAGTGATAGCCTTCATTCTTCTTGCCAAGGTCTTGCTGCTGCAATTTTCCCTTTATCAGCTCATACACTTCATCCTCAACCATATGGTTAACAATCTGCTGCTTCAAATCTGGTTGGCAAGTACTAAGCGCTGCCACATACATTTCATGTACCTTCCTGCTGAGTGCATCAGCCACCTTGTTTTCTTTCCCTTTTATGTGTTTGATTTCAAAATCAAATTCACACAAAAATTCCAACCATCTAGCTTGCCTAGCATTTAACATTGGTTGATCAAATAAGTACTTCAGACCACAATGGTCTGTCCTTAACTCAAATTTTCTTCCCATTAAGTAATGCCTCCACATCTTCAAGGCATGTACTATGGCTGCAAGTTCTATATGATGAGTAGCATAGTTCTTCTCATGCTCCTTCAACTTTCTTGACTCATAGCATATCACGTGGTTGTCTTGCATAAGAACTCCTCCAAGTCCTTGATTGCATGCATCGGTACACACCACAAAGTCTTTTTCCGGATCTGCAATCTTCAAAATAGGTGCACTTGTAAGAAGATTCTTCAACCGTTGAAAACTTTCCTCACATCTTGGTGACCATTCAAACTTTATCCCCTTCTTTTGCAAAGAAGTGATCGGGTTAGCAACCTTGGAGAATCCTTCGATAAACCTCCTGTAGTAACCAGCAAGGCCCATAAAAGATCTCACATCAGTCACATTCCTTGGAGTTGGCCAATTCATAATGGCTTCAATCTTCTCAGGGTCTACAGATATTCCTTCGTCGGAGATGATGTGACCCAAATAATGAATTCTATCTTTATAGAAGTCACATTTACTCAACTTTGCATACAGCTTATGCTCCCTTAGTAATTGCATTGTCATTCTCAAATGTTCTTCATGCTCTTCTTCATTCTTGGAATAGATGAGAATATCGTCTAGGAATACAAGAACAAACTTGTCCAAATACTTGCTAAAAACATTATTCATGAGACACATGAATGTAGCTGGTGCATTTGTGAGACCGAATGGTACCACTACAAATTCATAGTGTCCATACCTCGTTCTAAAGGCTGTCTTATGAATATCTTCTTCTTTGATTCTTACCTGATGGTAACCAGACCTCAAGTCAATCTTTGAAAATACCTTTACTCCTCTCATTTGATCAAAAAGGTCATCAATTCGGGGCAATGGGTATTTGTTCTTCACAGTGACTTTGTTCAACTGCCTGTAGTCAATACATAACCTGAGTGTTCCATCTTTCTTTTTCACAAATAGAACGGGCGCTCCCCACGGGGATACACTTGGCCTAATATATTTCTTTTCCAGCAACTCTTGCAATTGCATCTTCAATTCTAGCAATTCCGGTGTACTCATCCTGTAGGGTGTCTTAGACACTGGTGCCGCTCCTGGCACAAGTTCAATTGTAAAGTCAATGTCTCTCTTTGGAGGGAGTCCTGGAATCTCATCAGGAAAAACATTCCTGAATTCTTGCAATACATGATAGTCCTCCAATCTAAGAGTTTCACTCTCTGCTGCCTCTAAAACGTGAGCTGCATACAGTTGACATCCCTTCCTACAGAACTTCTTTAGTTGCATGGCTGAAACCTGTCTAACAGAAGTCACCTTTGGAATGCCTTTTACAACCCTCGGGTTTCCTTCTTCGTCCATGCATTCAAATGTCTTATTGTAGCAGTCAAGTTTAACCCTGTGTGCTTCTAACCAATCCATTCCAATGAGAATATCATAGGAACCAAGTGGCAAAATATTCAGATCTGCATAAGTGAATAGGCCATCCATCTCTAATGGACATTTCTCTACTATTTCACTAACTTTTCTCTTGGTTCCAGTGGCTAGTTGAACTAACCAGGATTTACTATGCTTTAATTTCTTGAAGGCACAAATCTCAACAATCCTAGGAGTGACATAACTATGAGTAGATCCAGGATCAATCAAAATAGAAACAGATTGCTTAGCAATCTTACCTTCAACTTCAACCACGGTTGATTGATGATCTGCTTGGCGGTCTTCTACTGCTGCATAGATTCTAGGGATTTTCCTCGCCACCTGACCCACAGTTCCAGCTCCTTGGATGTTGTGAACTTGATTTGCATTCCCATTCCGATGTGGACAGTTCCTAAGCATGTGGTCTCCTCCACAACCCCAACATTGAAGTGGTTCTCTTGGTTCCTTTGGATCTCTTGGCTTGTCTCCCATCATCCTAGTTGGCTTAGTCACAACCTGTGATGGTTGCCTTTGTTGATTTCGGAATTGAGGAGGCTTGAACCCCTTCTTCCTTTGATCAAACTTCTCATTTTTCTTATCCTTCCATGCCTTATGGAATTCTGGTTTGCTTCTGTTTTGATCAAAGCAGTACTTGGCCTTTCTTATGGCCTCCTCTAGAGTTCGAGGTTCATCAAACTCAATTCTATCTTTATATGACTGGGGTATTCCACTTAGGAAACGCTGAATTTTTACCTTATCATCTCGAATATACTTAACATACCTCAGCAGCTCCAAGAACTTGTTTGCATATTCTTCCATGGTCAATTGTCCCAATCTCAGCTCATGGAACTCTTTGATCTTATCATCATAATACCTATCAGAGAGGTACTTCTGCTGGAAGTATTTCTTGAACTGTTTCCACACAATTTTCCTCTCATTGATCTTCTTCACCTGCCTGGTGTGTTCCCACCATATGGATTCTCTTCCATTCAAGTTGAAGATGGCTACCCTTGCCTTCATATTTCCCGAGTAATCTTGGACTTGGAAATATTTTCTCATCCCAAGAAGCCAAGCTTCAGCTTCTTGACCAGATTTTACCTCTCCGTCAAATGTAGGAGGTTTTGCCTTCTTAAATTCCCCATGTGAATTGTTCTTGTAGTGCTTCTTCCTCTTGCTCCTGTGAGATGAAGAACTTGAACCCTCAATGGATTCTTCAGAGTCAGATGATTCATTAGAAGACATTTCTGGAGTATAAGTCCTGTCTGTGGAGACTCTTCTTGGGCTACTGGCCCTCTTACGGGAATTCCTTCTAGAGCTACTCCCACCCCTTTCTGGATTTGATATCTGATGCCCAGAGTTTATTTGCCTCTGGATGTCTGTCAAACTCTGTAGCATGGCTGCATTCAGCTGATTTTGTTCTTCCTGAGCTTTGATCATCCTTTCATTATCTTCTCTGCAACTTTGCAATTCCTCCCTTAGGCTTCTCATGGTGGCTGCAATACCTGGAGGGGTCTCTTGATTTCTTCTCCCATTAGATTCTGTTTCAGCATTCTCAACCTGTATGTTTTCTCCCATGGCATCTGTCTCAGGTTCATAGGGATCCTGTGCATCATTCATGATGTTCATTTTCTTGGCCCAACCAAGATCCAAAATTTTTCCACTGTATTAACTAGAGTGTTACCCTGCTGTAACTGTGGCTCTCTGAAATGTGTTCATCAACACAATTGTTAGCTGCATTACATTCTTAGAATTCACCATTACTTCATGCATGTGGGAAAAATTCCATACTTGACAATTCGTCAAATCACAACAACGAAAAATGAGGGAAAAAAAAAGAAAAAAGGGGGTAAAGGGGGCTTGCCCATGCACGAAAATGGCTTGCCCATACTCTTTCATTCCCAAGGCATTAACTGCCTTAACCAATTTCTTGGAAAAATTAAATGATTGGGTACATGAGACAAAATGGGTAGTTGGTGGTTTATGGGTTTCCCCATTGACACATGGATTAACACTATTGGCTCAAGGGTTTGGATAATTTCCCTCCCTATTCCTTGTAGAACCATGCCCCATCTCTTTTGTTGCATTGCATAGCCGGTTGTGGGTTTTTCATTAAAAATTCGTAATTACATGATGTCTTATATACATTGTGCCCATCTTGCACAAGAACCATAGGCATCTATTTTAATTTCTGATATATAAACACTAAATCAATGGTGGGGCCTTGGCCTTGAGCTCCTCACCATGATTAAATATCAGTATTTACATCATTTACAAAGGGGGTCAAAATGGGGACGTGACATCCTCTACCTAGGAATACCTAAATTCAAGGACAACAAGGTCCTTACCAAGATAGTATATGACATATTCCCGATATGAATCATCTTCTTGTACTAATACCATCCCTAAACTAGATTCAGTAGCTTCCAAATATAGCAGAAATATATACTATAGTTCAGAGGACTAAGTATCAGGGTTGACATTAAGATTTTCTTCAATGCATCGAGTGAGTGTTGAGTTTGGTCATCCCATATGAATGGTGCATCTTTTTTGAGAATACACATGAAACATTGATCTATTTTGGCATAATTTGTGATAAATCTTCTAAGTAAGTTTGATTTCCCTTGTAGCATTTGAAGTTGTCGGATTGTTTTCAGGGAGGAGGGGGGGAAACTATAATATTGCATCAACCTTAAGGGAATAAGCCATAATCCTATACTTGGATACAATGAAACCAAGTAATCTTTGAATATCCACACCAAAGATGCATTTATTTGGGTTCAACCTAATGTTGTACTTACGACATCAAATGAATACAACATGTAGATGTGCACAGTGTTCGGCCCTTTTCTTAGATTTAGCTACCAAGTCATCAAGATAAACCTCGATGACTTTCCGAATGAGAGAGAGATGACTTTCCGAATGATCTAAATAGAGATCTCCTGATCTCTATTTATACAAACCTATTTTCCCAGTGACCTTATGGGGCCGAATTGTCTAGCTAGGTACATCCACAATATAATATATATTTCAGGGCCGACCCCACACATGGTGGTCTAATAACCCATCGGCAAGTACACACACTTGTGACACTTGTCAATCCACATGACGACACTTCCTTATAGAGGAATAACACATCTCTAATAAGGGTAGAATAAATATATATATGAAATACATTCCAAAGTTACATATACATCAACACTCCCTCTTAACTAGGAAGGTATTTCTTGACACAGATCTGCTAGACAAGTCTTCTTCTCGAGATCATCGTCATCGATGCATCGTCATCATCATCGTCACTGCTGCTGCTATCATATACGTGTACTTCAGATATAGGAGCATCATATAAATACCCAACTTAAAGAAATAGGCACAATCAAGCTAATGTGAAGTTTAAACTCAAGCAAATATGTCAATCGAAGGAGGAAACTGTTGTATTGCAAAGAAGCTCTGAATCACTAAAAAAGGAAAATGTGGCCTTCCAACGCAGTAGATCGACGATGTGATAATTTGCCATAACATTCTCCAATGATTGTTTATGTTTAGATATATGCAAATGCCTAAAGTACTCAAATGCATTTCTAAGTAATGCTCTAGGTGCAAACTTATATGTTTTTATGCAGTTAAGTTTACCCGTACTCTACGACCCTTCATATTCCTTTGTGTGTCTGTCGGTGAACCGTTTCACCTGTCGCTACACACATTTCTCACAAACGTAAATTAGTAGCAATGTCCTCAATAATCACAATTTGATTTATAAATCTGTTGCTTCATTAAGCATCTATAGTTTACTCAATCGTTACTCATTCGTCTAATCACATAATCAATTGCACAACTAGTCGTTAAGCACCATTCATATGTACAGTTTTCATATCAAAGTTAATTGTTAAACAACATGAAATCGTCCATTCACAATAACTACCCAAATGCACATATATCAATCAATCGTAATCATAAATATACTCAAAATAAAATCATAGGGTTATTTTATTAATGTTTCAAATAGTCAGGTCACTCAGCAGGTGCCCTCAATGTCTACAGTGGTCTAGGGGCACTACATACACCCCTACTGATTTAGAACTTCATCCCCAAGTTCAGAATAAATGCGGAAATCTATGATGCATCTCAGCTGCGTCCTCCCAAGTCGCACAGCTAGTACTATAAATGTCCCACTACACTTGACTTGATCAATCCGTGCTAATCATTAAGCAAGATGTAATCAATCAATTATCCCACCCCAAACAATATAATTTAATTCCTTAATTCATTTATAAATTATTATCGTCATTCACATCTTCAGGTTTTCCTCAATCATTTAAGACATAACAAGGCTCAAGAGACCACTATATCGAAGTTGTTCAGCCGGGTCACTTGACAGGTTCCCTTAAGGTCCACAGTCATTCTAGGGGCATTACATACACCCCCTCTTAAATAGAACTTCATCCTGAAGTTAATTTTTGTTCTTGTACTTTCGACACTAAGCTTTATCTTAATTTCCTATTATCATCTTCTTTCCATTCCCTTCTATTTTTCTCCAACAATCATGGCCATATTAAGCACAAGTGGTTCTAATCATTATTATTATTATTTTTTTTTCCAACATGGTTCCAATACATTCTCAGGAACTCAATCATAATTGTGTATAATATCAATTCGATAGTACATTCAATAACTGTCGGTCCCAACTAGATTTTCGATATCACTTATTCTTGTCATTAGTATCATCATGTTCAGCTCCATGAGCTTATCATGTATTTCCCTTATCTCTTCGTTTATGTTGTCATAGGACCACTTCGACAGATTCATCAAGTCGCACAAAGTGTCTTCTTAACCCCATCAAGTTCCATCTCGAGGGCTAGTTGTCATTTTATCATGTTAGATTATGACCTAGGGTTAGATTCATTGCGTTCTATTTATTATGCTAATCATCTCCATACTTCTTTTTACGAAACATTGCCTTCATTTGACCATTTCGATACCATGGTTAAATTTCAAGTTCGTAGTCATGAGTTTTCATAAATGGTTTTGTCGTAATGCAAAATGCATGTCGTTGAGTTCAGCTCATCATACCAATCACATTGATATCTCGTTTTCAAATTTTAAGTTGGTTTCTCTTCCTCGACAATCCGTCAAAGTCTCGTCAATCTGAGCATCTTGGTGTCTTATCATTTAAAATTGATCAATTTTTCGTCATTCAGCAAATCCACCGATTATATCCGTCCACTTGTTTTCTCATCATGGCTATGTAGAAAAAGGTTTAAAATATCGTTGGTCTTTGTTCCAAGTTTCTCCGAGTAGATTTTTCCTAAAATACAATTTTATGTTATTGATACCATCTCTATTCGACAATTTAATGCTCGTAGTTAGTGAATGATTTTTTTTTTTTTCTTCTTCTTTTTTATTTTTTTTTTATACTATAAGTGTCTACTCCTAAGTTATAGTTCTTTCGCTTTCCAAGCATTTGTTCTGGAACAATTATTCCATATGTGAATTGGCAAGGATCTCTATCATAGTTGAAATATATCTTAAATAAGTAACACTTGCAAACGGATCAAACCCTAAGGGTACAATTTGACAAAAAGGAAGGCTATGTCTTTAATCTTACAACCTACAATCCCCTAAGTGAACTGTGAAATATAGGCAAGTGTTAACTTTTCATCTAGTTCATTTTATAACATTAAGAAATATCATAACAGTATCTTATCTTTCAACCAGTTCATATTATCATATAAACGTAGTATAAATATAATAATACATTAGCCTTTCATAGTATCCCATAAAATAATTATGAACTATAAACAAGGCATTAACCTTTCCTTTACATCTTGCTATCCCATTAACGAAATATGAAATATGGTGATGCATTATCCTAAATTTACCTAATTCATTTCATCACATAAACGTAATATAAAATATAATATAATAATACATTTAACTTTTCAAATTACATAAGAAAGTACAAAATATAGACAAAATATTAATCTTTCTTCTACTTCCAGTTATCCCCCCAAAAAAATGTAATATCACACTACTTTATACTATCATGCATAAATAAAAAATATTACAATATCTTTCAACTAAATCTTATAATTATAATAAGGTATTATAAAATATAATAATACATTAACTTTTCATCCATGCCATAAAGAAATATGAAATAAGAACATGCCATAAAGGAATATGAAATAAGAACATACCATACATTATCATCCATTTCATGTCATTGCATAAATGAGAAATATTGCAATATCATTCAACTAGTTTTTATAATTATAATAATGTATTATAATTATTGACGTAGACTTACCACACGAAGCGCCATACAGTCCCATCGAAAACGTGCAGCTTGATCATGAGCCAGCTGCAGCCATATCCTGGAGATCTCATCGTACACAGTCTCGCTCCCGCCATATCCTCAAGGTTCAATGCCCACCTACCTACATTCAACGCCCATCTACCTGCATTCAAGGCAGTGCAGTCCATTGCAAAATGCCAAGAGACCTGGTCCTCATTCTCATCCCGCAAATTCCTATAGCTGGAGCTGCTGAAACATTGTTCTTGTCCTTTGCAAATTAGAACCTGAATCCTATTGTGAGCAGCTGGAGCGGCTGAATCGTCCTCCTGTAAATTAGAACTTCAAGTACTCCTCGTCCTACAAATTCCTATCATTCTCGTCCATTTAGTTTAGTATCTGGATTTTGTACAAGGCCCATGGGGTATGGGTATTTTTGTGCCTTCTTCAAGTTATAAGAGGTTGCATATTTCAGTTATTGGAGATATCTGCGAGTCTGTTGTATGCTTGAAAATCTTCATCTGAACATTCCCATATAAATTTCGTAGCAACGTTTAAATTTGTAGTTTGTATGTTCTTATCAGCTTTTAGAGGTTTGTACTGGTTCTTATACTTTGTAGTGCAACTTATACCGTAGCATGGATTTATATTTAGTGTACCTGACTATTGCTCAAGGGACGCTCCCTCCAGTCACTCATCCTAGTACTTTTGTTTAAAGCACTTCCCAGCACAGTCTTTGCAAGGTCGGAAAGCCCCCCTGGAACAGATGGAAAAACCTTTTGAAGGTCTAATTTAGGCGCTTCACAGTAGCGAAAACACTCCAGCTCTCCATAGGAATCAGAAAGATGCTTCAGGTCAGAGTGCAAAGCATACCCTAACTTCAAAATGCTAGTTGAATGAAATACAGCTTTAAGGCACAAGTCCAGTGCACCTGGTTCTTTGTTAAATAAATTCACCATCTCAAATATATAAACCTTTTTTGTAGTAGCAATCTCTGATATCGAAACCTACAGAATTAAAGGTAATTCAAGGTTCCAAAAAAATAAAAGACAAATCATCCTTGGTTAATCGAGACGATGGAAGGGATGATTTTCCATAACTTGATTGCAATTATCTTTTTGAGGATCTTGTATTAAACGTTGTAGAGGGAGATGGGCCTAAATCTATCTACAGATGTCTATATTAACGTCGTTTTCCATGAAACCGTTTTCCTGTATCGCCCATTTGAATTTTGAATTTTGAAATTTTTTGTTCCGCCTTACTACCAGATACAAGTGACATTGCTGCTTCCCGCCCTCGTTTGAGTTCGAACATATTCATAGATAGGAGCACACGATATTTTTTTGTCACTGGCCTGGAGTTTAATTCACAGCCATGGCTGACCTAAATCCTATAAAAGCCTATTTGTATGGATGAGCTGCTTACTATCTTATGAAAATCTGCCTCCTCAAATGATGATGAGAAGCCCAAATTGAGAGTAAGAGGTTATATAATTATCTTTGTGGAGACTTTTGCGGGGGATTTCTCCCTACTTCATGTCTAAATAATGACACTGATATTACTATTTGCATTTTACACCACTGTCATTACGATTTGCATTTACACCTCTCTCACTCTGTTGTCGTGACTATGCAAATTTAGGTAGTTACCACCCGACTCAATTTTCCAGCATGATGAATCTTTACCGCCAACCTTTACAGGTTTTGTAAATGGGAGTAAAATGGTACTAGTGTAGTGTTCTTCCGTAAAAATATATTAAGGGTTCACTCAGGTGTAGAACTATAGACTTATTTGATTATTCTGCCAACTCAATGCAAGTTTTGGTTACAACTCTTAGTTTTGACATTAACATGGTTGGAAACTTTTAATGTCAAAAATGTATTTTATTTATCAAATTTAAAAAATGTAGATGTTATAAATTGTGAAAACTTCAATTTTATAATACCATGAATCTGGGTTTTTGACAAATGGTACTGACATGATAACATGATAGTAATTTCACAATTGCATTTAATATAGGCCGTTATTAGGTTTTCTTAATATAATGGATCTATATTAAGCATAACCTCTTCTCAATTGAAATATATACTTATTGTTGTGCTCCAAACTAACTTTATATGAGTCGATTGAATTGTAAAAGTTTGTAAATTCATATGAGTAGGCTGATTTGTAAAAGAAATATATACTTATTCTTGTGTTCCAAACTAACGGCATATGACTGGGTTGAATTGTAAAAGTTTGTAACTCCATATGAGTAGGCTGAATTGTAAAAATTTGTAACTCCATATGAAAGTGTCTATTGTTTGGATTTTTTTAGTATTTTTTAAATTATTAATGATATTTTAATGGAATTTAATATTTATGTTAATTACTTTTAAACCATTCACATTATGACATTATCATTGATGTTTATCTTAATTAAAAAAAAATTATCTAAGTTATCAAAACATTTTATGATTTTGGTTTGGATTGTTTATTTTATGAGATTGTTTAAAAAATAAATATTTGTCATTAGAATTATCAAAATATTTTATGATTATGTTTTTGAAAAAACATTTAATGATTTTGTTGACTTGAATTACATTACATCATTTAATGATTTTGTTTTTCCACTACCCTTGATCAATGCATTGATTGCATTATATCATCTCAATTATTGGCATATGACTTGTACCACATCTCCCATTCAACTTTCAATTCACCTAATTAACTTTCAATTAAATATGGGCATCTAGGCCATAACATGGTTAATAAGAGAGGTAAAGAATTATTAAAATTGCAATTTCAACTTTAGAATTATTATGTAGGAAAATGCAATTTCAGCATTTTGATAATTACAAGTTTTAGAATTTCAACAAGTATAATTGAGAATAACTCACATTCTGTAAAATGAAAATGCAATTTCAACGATCATGAAATGCAATGAACCAAGAATTGAAAAATTAAAGATATCGTAATTTTTTTATGAGAAATTGTAATGTGACCATCCAAAAATTGCAATTGTAATTTTTTTTTATCATTATATAATTACACCTACATATTTTTTGAATTTAATTTTATGTAGGATGTTAAATATAATAAATACTAAGACAATTTGATTAAATACATGGATTTATAAAACCCTAGATCTTCACCAAACCACTTAAACCACTCTTTATTATTTATTTATATATATATATTTATTTATTTCTTTTCCAAAATTTTAAATATTTATATATATTAAATTTAAATATTTTAAATTTGTCCCTTAAATATAAATTATAATATAAATTTTATCTATGCTAATTTAAATATAACTTCACCAACCACTTCAACCTTACTATAATTGACCTTAAAACTTTAAATCTATGAAGAACTTTTAAATTGAAAGTTCGTGAGTAGCTTTATATTTTTAAATATTAACTTTTAATTTTTTAAGAAACCTAGGTTATAACATTATATGGAATCTAATTAAATTTAAATAAAATAATACTAGTGCTATATAATTATACACGAAATTTAAATAAAAATATATACGAAATTTAATTAAATATAAATAAAATAACACTAGCATTATATAATTATATAAGAAATTTTGCCGAAACCCCTTTTATTTTGACATGGTATTTTTTTTTTTTTATTCTTATCAACAACTAAATTAAATTAAATTAAATAATAATTATTAAAAAAAATAAAAAAAAAATAAATTAAAATGAATTAATTAAAAAAAAATTAAATTGAATTAATTAAATTAAATTAATTAATTAAATGACATTAAATTAAAGTAATTAAATCAAATTAAATTAAAAGTCATTAAGTTAAATTAATTAAATTAAATTAAACGAATTAAATTAAATGAATGTTAAGAGACACTACATTAAATTAAAAAAATTAAATTAATATTTAAAAAACATTAATTTAAAATAATAATAATAAAAAATTAAAACAATATAAAACGCAAAAAAAAAAACCTTTTCTTTTACATGGTATTTTTTTTTTTTAATTCTTATCAACAACTAAATTAAATTAAATTAAAAAAATTAAATTAAATTGAATTAATTAAAAAAAAAATTAAATTGAATTAATTAAATTAAATTAATTAATTAAATGACATTAAATTAAATTAATTAAATCAAATTAAATTAAAAGTCATTAAATTAAATTAATTAAATTAAATTAAACGAATGAAATTAAATGAATGTTAAGAGACACTACATTAAATTAATAAAATTAAATTAATATTTAAAAAACATTAATTTAAAATAATAATAAAAAAAATTAAAACAATATAAAACGCAAAAAAAAACCTTTTCTTTTTCGCATGGGGATTGACACCAAGGCAGGATCGACGGCTCTCCTTATTCCGCGTCGGCAACATGCACGCATGGTAAGGGTGGTTGGTGGTCGCGGAAAGGAAACCACCATCCCACGTGTTCATTCCTTACTCGTCCGCATTCCAATAAAGCGGTATAGTAAACCGCTCATGGGCAACGCGGAAACCGTCTCACGTGCCGTCAAAAGTATGCCTATTTAAGGAGGAAATAAGGTTTTATTTGGCATTGTAGGGCTGCTTCGACTTGGCATTGTAGGGTTTCATATAACGTTTAATAAATATTTTTACCCTTCTATTATTCCTAATATTGTATATACATTTTTTAAAAAGCAAAGTATGAAGCAAATTATAGCATATATACAGCAGCAGCATCAAAAACGTTTTCAGTGGTGGTGTCTCTACTTATTCTTGCAAAGTTTCGATTTAATATTTGGAGCTTCACCAATATTTATTGTGGTAGATTCAAGACCTGAGGGTTGGGGCTTGTAATTTCACTGCAATTTTCAACTTTGGACACTCGAATTATGACATAGGCGGCCTTGTGGCAGGCGTGAGGCTGCATTCTCTCCTTCCCAGCCAGGAAAAACACACTTGGAGATACTACAAATCTGGGGAGAGCTTGGTTATCGATTTTTTTTTTATGTACCTGGACGTTTTATATCTTGTTGGGGTAATTTCTTGATGTAAAGATTTGAAAGTCTAGACTGATTGTTTGTTAATGAATGAATTACAGACGAGGCAATGAATCCAACATTACTGAGCTAGTATTTGAAATTGGTGGGATCTAACTTTAAACATGGATCAAACTTTGCATGCGTTGGTTCTACCATTAATCCAACCGCCACCACTTTCCCTTTGTTTGTTGAAGTAAATCATTTTAATAGATTCAGAGCTGAGGCTATGGATATATTTTCCCAAGGTAAATTTTTCATTTCTATTGTCATTTTTCATCAGCATAGGTTTATCTATTTGACTGGTTTTTTAGTCTCTCATTTAACACAGTTAGTGTAGTTAGTATGGGGAATTAATCAAGCCCTCAAATTAAACTAATTTTTTGGAAATCTATATCTAAAAAATGAATAAATTTTGTAAAAAGAAAATTGCATCTAAACTGCAAAATTGTCTTAATTGAGCATAAATATATTTCTATTTCCTTTAAATTATTAAATTCGGAATCTTACTTTCAATATATTTTAATTTTTTATGAAAATTACAATTTTATTTAGAGTCTAAACTGTAAATGTTGGTTAATAGGTTACCTTATTTTTGATAGGCCCAGCCGTCGGCTATTGTCAACCTCCCACAGCCGAATGTATTTGACAAGGACCTTTACTCCATGGACATGAGCTAGAACGATATCTCACACTCCTTCAGTTCCAATATCAGAGAGAACCAAATAAATACCCTGGCCATTCCCCATATTATTAACAAATTAACATCTTAACTTAAGGTTACTACGGTTTTCTTCACCAATGGAATCTTATAATTATAGCTTTAGCTAATGGACATTTGTAATGTTACTAGTTTGCAAAATTGGTACCAGCAAGGGGGTTGAAGTTTCATGGTTCACAATACGGTACCTACCTCTGAGAAGGATGTTTGCCCCAAGAGCCCGAACCCTTGCATTCGCATCGATTTATTGGAACTTGATGCGGATGCCTATGGGCTGTAGCGAGAGTCTCCCTTAAGCATAAAGTGCGATCAGCCGGAGTACCTGATCCGAAACCCTTGATGGTCCAATTTGGTTCCAGAAGATCTGGTCCCCCGGGGCATGGTTGTTTCAGTGCAAATGATGTTGGCTCTGACATGTTGCATGCCAAACCATAAGGATAATAATATGACTGCCATAGCTTATTGGATAGCTCAATACCCTGGAGATAAAGTCTGCCAAAATTTTAATCTGCAACTGGAAAATGTGTGCCCAATGCCATGAATCACGATGGAAGAAGCCGAGAAATGGCATTGGCAATTACACATTAATTATGGTGTTCATTCAAAATTTATTATCTATATGATGGACAGATATGATGTGAGAACCAAAGATTGCACAGCAGTGTATTAGGTGAAATTAATTAATTATAACTTTAAAAAGGGGCATGGTTGAGAGACACTACATTAAATTAATATTTAAAAAACATTAATTTAAAATAATAATAAAAAAAATTAAAACAATATAAAACGCAAAAAAAAACCTTTTCTTTTTTGCATGGGGATTGACGCCAAGGATCGACGGCTCTCCTTATTCCGCGTCGGCAACATGCACGCATGGTAAGGGTGGTTGGTGGTCGCGGAAAGGAAACCACCATCCCACATGTTCATTCCTTACTTGTCCGCATTCCAATAAAGCGGTATAGTAAACCGCTCATCGGCAACGCGGAAATCGTCTCACGTGCCGTCAAAAGTATGCCTATTTAAGGAGGAAATAAGGTTTTATTTGGCATTGTAGGGCTGCTTCGACTTGGCTCTTGGTTTCATGTAAGAGCCTCGGTGCTGGGTAGATATGTGGGTAATCTCATGGACGATGGGAGATATGATATCCATGGGACCCTCCTGGCTTGGCATTCGGTTCCCTGATGAGTCCTCGGCGTTGAGCACAACACATCTTTTATATATTCCCATCCTCTTATGTGAACTCAGTGCATGGGATTCGATGGTGGGCATTGATGTGTTAAGTACGTGGGCCAATTGGCTCTAGTTGTTGAGTTCGGGCTAGGCACAAAGGAAAGAAGAAAAACGCTTAGAGGACAATTGATGTGGCGTTGGGTTTTGGGCGCTTGGTACACCTGGCTTGAGCGCTAGGGTTTCAAAGGAAGCAACATTTTGTATGAAATTCGTTTCAGACAAAACAAGCAGCAACAATGGAGAACAGTATGGAAATCGTTTCATGCATTTTCCATGCTTATAAATCTTCTTAGTTTATGGTCAAAATGGATCATATCGAGCTCAAATGAAACGATTTCTGCGTCGAAATTGCTGCGATGCTTGTATTATAAACAATATTGCAGGCAACAATATTATTTGAATATTTGTTTTATGCCACATTTATTGAAATGAATGTTTAAAACAAAATGTTACAGGCAAGAAGGCAGATCTGCATTAAAATAATAGGAAATGAAAACTGATCACTTTGGCTGCAGGTCTGAAATTTGGAGAACCCTCTGTAAATCCTGTGCGAGACTCATTGTTTCGTATTTATTATGAATACAATTTCTTTATATAAATGCAATGAAGTGTTTTTTTTTGTTAGTATTAAATTTTAGATCTAAATATTATAACGGTAATATATATAGTGTTGTAACTTGGTTTATATGTATTTATTTATTTGTTTAAAAACATTGTTTATCCCAAATGCTTTAGCATTGGATTAATATTAGGGTTTGAATATTAAAAGAGTGTATATAGAAATGTTTTTTTTTTTTCTGGAAAGTTTTGTTTAATGGGGTCTAGACTGAGCCCTAAATAAGCAGTTATATATATATATATATCATTCAAATTCTGTTTCTGTTACGCCTTACGAATAAATGGGAAAAGGCTCTTCAAATTATCTTTTTGCAGCCATCATATTGGTTTGTTATTTTCTAGTAAATTTCACTAAAGTTCCAGGTGTAGTTAGGCCCTAAGGTCTCAATGTCTGAGACTTGCGCTCTGATACCAACTGTAGTGCCCTATCTAGGCACTGGGTCTATTCCAGGTTATCAGGTTATACCTAGTTTTTCCCTTAATTATTTTTAGAAGAAAACAAGAGATTCAACCATCTATATTTCTGTTTCTGTAAATGTTTAACTGTCTGTTTTCTATATGTTTACATGTCTCTGCAGTTAAATAAACATAATCCTAAAACTTTCCATTTAATTCTGTTCGTTTGACATGCATAGCTTGGAAATAAAAGAAAATACATTATAATTAAGCTGGTTCAGAAAAATACCTGAAACCGTCGATTGCAGTAAGATAAGAAGATTTCTGGAATGGATTCTGTAAGTTACCTTAACAACCCCAAAATGATGTGTCCACCCTGCCGATCATCTATTATCGTGCTGACCCTAGGGAATCAATGGATTTCCTAGCCCCCGAGCCCACAGACCGATAATCCCGACAGCCACTTTCCATGGTAATCATTGATGCATCCCCTTTTGAGGTAATAAGGTGGATTATATATTATTTTATATCATCCCAATTTCTCTCTAGTAATGGAATTATTCAATAATTTATTCAAACATATCCTTTTAATTTACTTGGGATGATTCCGTCCGTTAATTAAATTAATAATTTATTTAATAAATTCATTATTATTCAACCCACTATACTTTATAAAAGGGATTATTATCATTATTATTATTAATTAAATAATATTAATAATATAATAATAATAACAATAACAATTAATAATAATAGTAATTAATTTAAATTGTGAATAGTAATTTAAAATATTTATTTGGTTAATGGATAAGTGTCAACATAGTACCTCTGTGTATAAACAATGAAATATAATTAATGATTTAATTAATCATGATCAACAATTATATAGCACACTCCTCTATTATTAATGTTTAACTTTTATACTTCACCTTGAAGACACCTTTACTTGAGGATACTTACAATTAATGACATTTATTTTACACATGAGAACTTGATAATCTTTTACTAATTAAGTCATCCACTAAACACTTAATTGACTTATCCATGATAACTTATATCATTGTTAAATCTTGATAAGTAGGAAGAAGTTCAATGTGTCTCAACGTGTTTGAAACCAATAAATTTAAACAGTATTTATAGATAATCTGCTGGGGTTAATTTTTTTAAAGACGTTACATGTCAGGTCATATATCAGATCCTTTTTTAATCCAAAGAGTTGGGTGGGTTTAATTTAGGTTTAAAAGGATACAAGTTACCTCATATATGTCGATTAGCTATCTTGTTGGTGTATGAGACTCCCTTGTTTACCCTTAAATACGATTGCTACTATCATTAAATATTCATCTTTAATTATAGGATTAATAAGAAGAAATCCTCAACTCAAAGATGTAGTTCTTGAGTGTATGAAAATGAGAATCTAGAGTATGATTGATTCCTTTGAATTCTTCCAATTGTTTCATACTTGATGGAGAAACAATAGTTGAGAAAACATGTTTGCAAATAAGGTTGCATGGTTACCAAAGGGGAAACTAGTGGAAAATGGGGACACCCCCAAAGTGGTTTTGTTACCATAGATATCATGAATTGAGTTGTACGCCAAGGAAAGAATCCAACATTGTCAATTCATGTTAATCGTTCCTCAAGCGTAAACATATGTACTAATACAAGACATTTCATAGACGTGCATTTAAATTCCTTTTCTGCAGGATCTTCTCCTCAATACTGTCCACCATGATGGTGGACTCAACTTAATCCCAAAATTGAATTCGACACAAATCACATTTGGGATAATTGGTTTATAGGTTATGTTTTTTGTTGGTATGGAACAGGGGACTGCGGATAACACAAGAAGCAGGTATTGAGCTTGACCCCGAAACAGAATACAATTGATGCAGTGAACATATATCGGGTAAGCTTTAAATTTTTGGAATCATTCTGTCCATTATTGTAAGAAGGAGTCTGGGTTATGATTTTATGTCTGGTCTTGTGTTGGAATTTTTCTTTAAACTTTATTTGTAGTCTTCATTTAAGAAACCTCATGAATTTATAATATACTTGCTCTGCTACTAGATGCATGTATCACATAGAGCCTTTGATTTGTATTTTTGACATTCCCCATCTCACTAAAATGGCCAATGATAGTGTCAATGAAATTAAGAAGATCCTCAGACAAATGACCTGCTAGTTTGTGGGCATGAAACATGCATAGAATACTTAAGTATTCACATCGAAAAACATGAATCCAAGAAGGAAAACATGAAATCTAAATTCCAAGAACTAAATATTGATTATGATAAAATTGCGTCAAACTCATAGATGCATTACAATATCATATTGGGTTTTGCAAGAGGTTCTTGACCAGATACATGATTTCCTAGTGTTTCAATTGCTTCAACGAAGGGGCATATTATTTATGAAGACATTCCAACAAACAACTTTAGCACTCAATGAGAACAACATGAATCAAAAAGATCAAGGGAAAATTAAAGCAGGACAACAAATGGAAGAAGGCCTCAATGGAAATTATCTTGGCTCTTAAACTTCTCATATATGCATTTTACTTGTCTTCTTTATTAGTAATTATGTAAAGCAGTATAGCACTAAATTTGAAATTCATAAGGTAGGTATTGTAAGAAAGAAAAAGCATCATGACCGATTAACATATTTGTTGAAAATATTTATACAAGAATACTATAATGTTTTTTGAAATTTTTGTTCTTTTTATGTTATTTGGTTTGTCAACAACCTTTTTATAAATATATAACTACCTCTTTTTTGTGATATATATATATATATATATATCCTATGGGATAGAGGAGGGCATCTTTTAACACATTGGTGACCCATTCTAAGTTTTCCGGTTTTCCCCAAGTACTGAACCGGTAATATTGGTGACCTAAATAACTATTTTAAATAACTGCCAATCATTTATTTGAATGTTGTATTTCTAAACTTCATTTTGTAAACCTCCATGGTATAATCAACTCTATGAATGTATGTAGGATGTAATATATGGCATTACTTGTACATAAAAATAGCTATCAACTCTATGAATGTATATAAGTATATGGCATTACTTGTACATAAAAATAGTTATCAACTCTATGAATGTATATAAGATGTAATATATAGCATTACTTGTATATAAAAATAGCTAAATAGCTAGTGTTTTTTATATTTAATTATTTGATATAAGTTTGTAACTTACAGATAGTTTCAATATATTGTACAGTTTCCATTCAAGTATTCTTGGCTTCATAGCTTCTAGATTATTGTCTATCAAAGAAGCAAGACCAACTAAGATGAAGATGAAGTTATGGGAAAAAATGGCATTGGCATTGGCATTAGCTTTAGTCTTAGCCAAACAAAAAGTAAAGAAGAAGACTGGATTAAAAAGAGGTTGAAAATCTTGGTAAGTTTATAGATTTTTTTTTACTTTTACAATTTTGTTTATAGATTTTTTTATTTTTTTTTACAATTTATTTTATTTAGTTTTTTTTACATGGTTTATTCAGTTGTTTTTCTATTAGGTTGAGTTGCATTATTTTCATTTTAAAAGAAAAGCCTTTTCATTTATATGCAATATCTCATGTGCACTCAAAACCGTCACTTTTTTTGATGCACAAACACACACACAAGAAACTCTCAAAAAGTAAAGAAGAAGACTGGATTAAAAAGAGGTTGAAAATCTTGGTAAGTTTATAGATTTTTTTTTACTTTTACAATTTTGTTTATAGATTTTTGTTTATTTTTACAATTTATTTTATTTAGTTTCTTTTACATGGTTTACATGGTTTATTTAGTTGTTTTTCTATTAGGTTGAGTTGCATTATTTTCATTTTAAAAGAAAAGCCTTTTCATTTATATGCAATATCTCATGTGCGCTCAAAACCGTCACTTTCTTTGATGCACACACACACAAAAAAAACTCTCTCGTCACTCA
Organism: Larix kaempferi; assembly: GCA_027924585.1. Classification (NCBI taxonomy): domain Eukaryota; kingdom Viridiplantae; phylum Streptophyta; class Pinopsida; order Pinales; family Pinaceae; genus Larix; species Larix kaempferi. Next base: position 3,852,850 of record BSBM01000827.1, read on the forward strand.
CTAAGCTCAAAAATAGCTTAAATCTACTCACTTAATACCTCCATAGGAGGGCACAAAAGAATCTTGTAGTTTAGGTAGGATTTTGGGGCTAGGCATCCAAAAACATAGTTGTTGTCCTTAGGGTGCTTTATAAATCCTTCTAAATCAAGTGGTCGTGTATAGCCACACGGGGCAAGTGAAAGATCGGCGCCACGCCATAGGAGGTCAAACCCAAGGTTGCGGGTGTATGTTCTCTCAAGTGGGCTCACCACCACTTGTTGAAAAGGAGACGACCCAATACCGTTCGAGGGATAACTGCTCTTTCTCCACTTGACGAAGGTACTTAGTGACCAACTTAGGATGTCATTCCTTATAGGTGACTTTCGTGGAAGCCGACAGTACCTGAGACAGATTTTGTCACAAGATCAAGGAAAGCACACGTCACAAGATCAAGGAAAGCTAGCGACTGCTAGATTTCCTTCTAGCATAAGCATTTCCTTCTAGGATAAGAACACGTACTTATGCTAGAAGAAAAGCTAATAGTCAGTAGCTTTCCAATAGAAAAATCATGTCCATGGTGATTGGTGGTTGCTAGCTTATACCTTGAGCTTGTTCCATGTGATGTATTTTGAAATAAGCACATGGCAAAAGATCAAGGAAAGCTAGCGACTGCTAGCTTTCCTTCTAGCATAAGCATTTCCTTCTAGTATAAACACACATGCTTATGCTAGAAGGAAAGCTAACAGTTGCTAGCTTTCCAATAAAAAACCATGTCCATGGTGATTGGTGGTTGCTAGCTTATACCTTGAGCTTGTGCCATGTACTCTATTTTGAACGAATGCTAGCTTTCCTTCTAGCATAACACACATGCTTATGTTAGAAGGAAAGCTAGCAGTCGCTAGCTTTCCAATAGAAAAACCTTGGGCATGGTGATTGGTGGTTGCTAGCTTATACCTTGAGCTTGTGCCATGCACTCTATTTTCAAATAAGCACATGGCACAAGATCAAGGAAAGCTGGCGACTGCTAGCTTTCCTTCTAGCATAAGCATTTTCTTCTAGGATAAGAACACATATTTATGCTAGAAGGAAAGCTAGCAGTCGCTAGCTTTCCAATAGAAAAATCATGTCCATAGTGATTGGTGGTTGCTAGCTTATACCTTGAGCTTGTGCCATTTGCTCTATTTTGAAATAAGCACATGGAAAAAGATCAAGGAAAGCTAGCGACTGCTAGCTTTCCTTCTAGCATAAGCATTTCCTTCTAAAATAAACACACATGCTTATACTAGAAGGAAAGCTAACAGTCGCTAGCTTTCAATTAGAAAAACCCTGTCCATGGTGATTGATGGTTGCTATCTTATACATTCAGCTTGTGCCATGTGCTCTATTTTAAACAAATGCTAGCTCTCCTTCTAGCATAAGCATTTCCTTCTAGCATAACACAAATGCTTATGCTAGAAGAAAAGCTAGCAGTCGCTAGCTTTCCAATAGAAAAATCATGTCCATGGTGATTGGTGGTTGCTAGCTTATACCTTGTAGTGCCCCTAGACTACTGTAGACATTGAGGGAACTTGTTTAGTGACCCGACTGTTTCAAACATTAATAAAATAATCCTTTGATTTTATTTTGAGTATATTTATGATTACCATTGATTGTAAATCAATAAAATAATGATTTATGTTTGTGAGAAATGTGTGTAGCGATAGGTGAAACGGTTCACCGAAGGACACATAAAGGAACATGAAGGGTCGTAGAGTACGAGTAAATCACACACAGGGAGAGAGACGACGATGTCGACTTCCGATGGAATACCACGCTTGAGCAGATAATCACTGATCCGCTTGCTCAAGAGGAAAGCGTGAGGGCGTACGAGGTGGGCCACGACGGAGCTGGTCACGTACGAGTTGGGGGGCGCGCAGTGAGAACGGACTCACTCCTCAACGCCATTAGTCCCTAGATAGCATGTAGACGGAGGATGGATGGTAACGATTCCTAAAATCCCTACAAGAATTCCCGCAAGTCAAAACGGAAAGATGGTGGCAGAAGGGCCCGACGATGCGGTACCCTGTCGAGAACGGAAAGAATGGATGCAAGGACCCAACGATGCGGTACCATGCCAAGGAATGGAAACCATGGATGACTGGACCCGACGGAGTGGTGCCATGTCAGGGAATTGAAATTAAGGAACTAGGAGCCCAACGGCGCGGCACCGTGATCCTAGTGAGTTTGATTGTTAAATTTAACTACATAAAAGCTTATGAGAATAACTCTAGATTATTACTTAGCAAATGCATAAAAATAATTTAGGCATTTGCACATGAATAGTTATTTTTGTTGAGCATTTAAAATAATAGAAATCATTATTTAGGAGCAAAATAGAATCCTAAGATTAGACACCTAGTCAACTAAAAGCTAGGAGTTAATTAAAATATCTGGGGGACAAACTGGAGCAAACTTAGGGGTGTTGGTGCACTTCCTAGAGAAATTGACACTTGGATGGGTGAGTGTTTTAGTTAAATAATTAATTAAAAATATTTAATTATGCATGAAGCGACATGTGTCGCATGAGATTTTCCTTTATAAGGAAGTCTTGGGGAATGGGTAAAGGGCCCATAATTTGGACGATTGTCGTAATTTTCAAATGCCTCAAAGACTTGCTGCTATCTAAGGGTTTGGCTTAGAAATCCTGGTGGGAAGGGAAGCCCAAGCTGAATTTCTGAACTACTTGTGTGAGCTCTACGACCCAAAGCTCGGGGGAGGCCATGCGACTGAAAGCATGAGCCTATGGTTGGGTGGCGAAGCTAACGGTTGCTTCGCCTACGGTTAAATGAGCTTTGCTGGAGGGATCCTACGGAAGACGAAGGCGACAATGGACCAGCCGGATCGGGTTGACAGGTTAAGATTTTGCTTATTTTGTTAAGTTATTCATGCTTTTTATTTTATTTTTCCAATAAATATGATGGCTAATTTGTTTGTATGAAGTTGTTAAAGTTTCAGGTTCATTTCGAGGTGACCCTAAAGGAGGGGTCCTACATTTGGTATCAGAGCCAGACGAACCTTGAGGGTGAACGACGGCGGGATTGGAGCTGCGACTTTTGTGGATTTACACCTTCTACCGAGGCACTATTTACACAGGTACGATCGTATTTAAATGGCTATTAATGAATTTATATTTTCTATTTCCGAAATTTTCAGAGATCTTGGTTATATAATTCTGCACCCTTTCGATTTCTGAAAATGGTAATTTTTGTGGGCACTAAAATTCTATGAATCTGTGTATTTCTGAAACTACAAGAGACCTAGTTACAGACCTGAACTACTTCGATCTCAGGAGATTAAAATTTATGTCAATGATGATTTATACCTCAGTACTCTTTCCGAAATTTATTAGGTATTTAGATCTGAACTATTATTCGTTTGGAATTTAAAATTTTGTGTACAGTATGATTTAGATCGTTTGGAATTTATAATTTTGTGTACAGTATGATTTAGATCGGGAGGATAAATGTTTCCTGGTAGACTATCTCATTACACCATATCACTTTAGATCTGAAGGTTAACTGTCTTTTGGTAGGTATCGTAATGCACTGTAAAAGTTTAGATCTAAAACTTAATTTAGTCTCCTGTGGATGGCGTTATCTCACACAAGCAACCTGTTCCGCAGTTTATTTATTTCTTCTCTGTTCCTTTTAACCTATAGTCTCACCATTATGGTTTTCAAATCGCGAGTTTCATTCTGCAGTGATTTACACTCTGATCTCATCGTTCTCAGACTTACAACGTCTACTTGATATTGAAGTTGTATTTTGTTTCCTTTTTGTTGTTCAAAAACCCTTTTGTGATGAGTTACAACTCCGAGCGCAGTCCTACTTGATAATTCTCTTTATGACTCTGGTTTTCTGGACAGATTCATTCCTCATGCCCCACGAAACATTGTTTCGAACCTGGTTAAGTTGGCAACGTTAAAGCACATCCTTAAAATTTATCCACCGACGTTTATTCTTCTGTCTCCGGTCATCACAGCTCTGTGGTGTGACCTTAAACTCCTCTGATTTTTGTAAAACCTTCGAGTTTGATTTCCATGGGGATGTTATGATCTATTTCTCATTGGGAAATTCCTGACCAATCTTTGGTTGTAAGTACACCGTGATCCCTGCCGTTTCTGGTAAACACATAGTGGTGATCACGCCCTCTCTCCTAAAAGATTTGAATTAATTACAACCTGCGTAGAATTAACGACAGTGGCGGTAACATCAAGAATGGACAGAACCTGTGCATGCGTTCTTCACGGTGTCACGCCCGTAGAGGTCACATTTCCCTTGCATAAGCTCGACCTCCCTTGAACTCCGTTACCAGCGCTGATGCCCGGCGATTTTGGTGAGGGAATCTCGTGGATGTCGACTCCACCTGTTTGTTGAAAGATTGTCTTTATTTCAGTAACTAGTGGAGCATGTGTTAATACTTCGCCTTTAAGCCTTTAAGTAATGGTTAGCTTTGTTCATGCTTGAAAATGGCTTAAATATTGTGGACTGGAATCAGAACGCTTTCTGTGAATTAGTTTTATTTATAATAAAAGTTTGATAATTGTAATGTTAAAAGAAATCTTGAAAATGGCTTAACTAGGGTGAGTGAGTTTGAGCGAATTGCCTGTTCGGTTACGTGTTCTTTTGTCTCTACTAGATAATCAAGAGAGTAAGTTCTCCCACCGCTTCTCCATTGTGTTCGACAGTTAGTTTGAATTTGGTAATTCATCTACCACTCTTTGTGAGATTAAAGTTTTGGGACAACATCCCTTAAAGAGGGGAAGAGCGCCAAGATCATGTGCGAGCGGGAGGATTAATGATCATGGAGGGCGAGACCTGATAAAGGGGAAAAGACGACGCGTCTTTCCTGCTGTGTACTGGCTCTTTTAAAAATTAGATGGTGGAGCTAGATGCGTGAGGGGATGAAAAAAATTCATAGGGCGCAGACCAGCCTTTCTGGGGCAGCTTTTTATTCTGTATTCTGTTGTTTCTAGTCTAGAGAGGAGGATATAGTTTTTTTTATTCTGTTCTTTCTAATCTAGAGAGGAGGATATACTACTGTAGAAGGGGGATCCTTCTTTGCAGTCGATGGGTGATTGTATCCAAGCTAGATGCTGCATAAGGGCGTCGACTTGTTCTTGGATATTGTAGTACCTATTGTCGTTTGTTAATAGATGCAGTGTCTCAATTATTAAATTGATTTTTTTTTTGGGTAAATAATTTCCTTATGTTTTACACCGATTCCGAATCTCTAGATATCAGCATTGTAATTCTGTGTTTGCCAATGATTGATTTGTTCTTATATCACTAACTGTTTTATAGCATTTAGGGTAGTATACTCCTCTACCTTCAGTATTTGAATTGGATCGAACTATATTGACCTGGGGAAATGTGTGCGAAACCTGGCTGTGATTAATTGTCACGATTTACTCTTTTCAGTTTCAAGATCAGAGGTCGACCGTTCCCTATTTCATTCTTTGACATTGTATCTTATTCCTAGATCCGTAACTTTTAAATTAGATCTCTTGTTGAAGAAATTACCTATGCATGTGATAGACCCAAGAGTTGTATTGACTCTCCCAACCGTGGTTTCAAGATGTTGTTCATCGTCTTTGTGTGGATGCCTTACACTCAGATCGACTCTGCACTTTTAATGGCAGTATTCGATCTCCAGACTCCGATCAGTACTTTATGATTTCTATTCACACAAAACTTCAGCTTCAGATTGACATTTTCATGTTTGATTTTCATATCAATCTTACACCCAGATCGACTCTGCACTTTTATTGGTAGCGATCGATTACTGATATATAGATCGCATTACTTCCTTTAAGATTCAGTAATTGATTTAAGTTTTAGATTGAGATGTTTTGTTTTTGTTAAGGATTTCGAGAGTAATCCTTGTTAAATTCCAGATCATGTATCTGCGGTGATAAGTTTCAGATGCTTTACTGCTAAAATTTCTAAGATAGACCTCAATCTCCAGATCTGGCGAATGTCCCATAGATACAAGGATCGGTTCAACTCTCCGTTCATTTTAATCTCTTCAAAAAAAGGGGGGGAAAATCTTCTTCGGGTAGTTTTACGATTTCTTTTATGTAGATTGAAGAGCATTAGCTCACTTTCTATCTGTCGTGGGTATGGAACGGTGTGAATCTCTTTTCCTCTGTTATTTGTTGATGCATAAATTTTTTTAAGTAGATCTAATCTACTGTTCAGTATAAGGAAGGGCGTGAGCGCGACTTTAGTTCTGTGTGTGTATGAAAGTTGCATGAACCTCTTCCTCTCCGGTTGCATAAAGCTTCCAGATATGTTACTGCTTGTAGTTATGGAAGGGACGCTTATACTACAAGCCCATCCCTGTAGGTTATCAAAACCAACTTATGCTTCGTATGTAGAGATCACAGTTTATTTGTTTACTTTGTATATGGAAAGAGCAGAGTTATTTGTTTATCTAGTGTGTTGAAAATTGCAGGGATCCTGCTTTACCTTGTGTGTTGAAAACGTAGGGATCTGCGTGTACTTTGTGTTTTGCTAAATTGCCTCTCTTGCTTTGATGGTTATTCTTGGGAGTAAATCGTAGATCTATTTTCCTTGAGAAGACACTCACGATCTCGGTGTTAGAGATCATTTTCTCCATTGGAAGTAGTGTTATCAGTTTGTATAAACATGTTGGTCCTCTAATTTTATGTTGAAGTTAATAGTGGATCTATTTCATTTTGGGTTCTGTGTTATAGAGCATTTTTTTTCTCTGCTGAAAGTACTATTGTCTGTTGGTTGAAGACACTAGTCTTCTGTGTATGCTTTCGCTGAACTAACTGTATATGTTAGTGTGTAAATAATGATTGAAAAGATATTATGTAAATGTATTACATTGATACTACATAGATCGGGGGTGATCACTCCTCCATGATCCCTTCTCTATTCCTTTCTACGTATATTTTGTGTGGGCGTAAAGATCGAGAGAGAGACTCTCTGTTCTCCTCCATGATCCCGTCCCTATTCTTTCTGCGTAGACTAGGTTTAGGCGTGAAGGTCAAGAGATCGAGGGTCTCATTCTTTTTACCTTTTGTATTGTTAATACTGATCACAACATGGTCATTAACATGCCCGGTTCGAACGAGTCCTCTGTGTGAACAGAGATTATTGGTCTCGATTATTTATAATTCTTAATTGTTTAATGTTAATCCTTCAGCAAATAATGCCCAGGATGTGAATGCGTGGAGAACATTAGAATCGTATTCCGCGTTGAATGTATGGAATCATATTTTGCTAATGACTCATGTTTTTCTTTTATTTGTTGGTTAGAATGATTTAAGGATAGCGTGAATCTTGATTCATTGGAAATTGTATTTGATGAATGTATTTGGTTAGAACTCTATCATCTTGTGGTTGCCTCATTTTTCCAAATGCTCACAGTGAGATCTTTGTCTTATAGGTTTCTTAGAACATGGCTACCATTTTAGATCTTGTCGACGAGTGCTGCTCACTTCTCACATATTTATATGCTGATTGTGAAATGTCTGATTGTTAATGGAAATGAAATGGATACATTAATATTATAAATTGATATTAGCATGCCGTGAAAAGTAAAATGTATAAATAGATCATTACATAAGGGAGGAAAAAAACGAGGAAAGGCCTCGCTGGGGAAAATCGCGATTCTGAGGAGAAAAGAAATGCAGTCGATTGGGCGATTTCATGATGGAATAAGGTATGTGCATTCTGTGCAGATCTAAATTTTGTTGCCGATGTCATGTACAGTAGCTGAGCGATCCCATACCTGAGTATAGTATGGTTATTCAGTTCGGATCTTACATTATTTCCGATATTCTGTATAGTAGCCGAGCGATTTCATACTTAATCACAATATGTCTATTTTTATTTGTTTAAATGGGACTCTGCAATATTTTATACTTTGTATAACAGCTAGTTGATCAGAGAATTGATCATTGCATATTTTTTTTTGTTATAGGATGCCTTTGAGTCTGATCTGGCCAATGCATATAGTTGTAGGTTACAGCCAGTACACAAGGGATCGACAGTATTTATCTTATACTTTTTAGTTCCGACAGAGTCGTGGATTGGGAAACAACCTTTGTGTTTATTGCTTATTGATAGTTTTTACTCTACTTCCTTAGAGTAATGAGTCCGAGTTGGTAGTCTATTTTATTTTCCCATTGGTACCTTTGCCACCGAACTATGTGATCATAGTATCGCCGCTTATTTTGTTATTTTATCCCTTGTTGTGGATTGCGAAGTCATATGGTTGCGAAGTCATATGTTCTTATTTATTCGAGATCCAAGCTCAGGTATCTGCGAATGCACAAATTTGGTCTACAATGATTTGAGTCCTCTTCTGCCAGCTGCCCGACACCCTTACTACAGCCCTTTTGTCTCCGTGATCTTGGGGACATACATACTCTGCTATCGATTAACTAACGCCAGAACAAAAGTTCGGTTGGTTCTACTCCCGGCACTCGTAGAAGACTTTTCGTAAATTTCTATACATCCACCGCAGAGCTGAGAGTCATCTAGTTGTTGTCAAATGCCTATGCTAAAACCTAGAGCATGGTGGGACCATACTTCAGCCACCTGTCAATCTCCCCTGAGCACTGATTGTTACATTTCGAAGTTATGGGCCAAGTCTTCTTTTTAGGCATAATGATTTTCAAGATAGTTATGCCATTAATTGTGAATACAAGCGCCGATTCTCATCAATACATGATACTATGGCTTGATATACAACAGCTGTATTATAAAACTATAAATAATTTTCATTAAAATTGTTGGTAGACACATAGGGCACACAACAAAGCTTTGACGGACAGCATATTACAATTGGCATTGGAACCGCATTTACCAAAATCTTATCCAGCCCATCCAGGGGAAATCGAATTCTGACAACAACTTTATGAGGCTGCTAGCCGTATCGGATAGACCAGAGGGAACCAGAAGTAGTTCCCCCTTCTTACTTGTAACCTTTCCCACTAAAGAGAATGGCCAAACAGAATAGTGAGATAAGGGTTACAGAGCTTAAGCGTGTATACATTATAGAATAAGCTTGCATTGAAGGAGCAGGATACCACTTGTACATAATAGAGCTAGGGATAAACCCTAAAATTTGAATAATGGTGAATTTTGTAAATACTACACTCGTAACTGCATGTAGTGTTAAAAGAAATAAAATAAAATTTAAAAGGAAACATATACTCATACGAAGGTAGTTATAAGATACGAGAATTAATGTGAGGAAGAAAATTGTTCATATTATTAAAGGTTGTAGTTAGTAATTCCAAAATGTGAAATATGTAACATATGAATATTTGTGTAACCATAATTTGGAGTTGCATAAAGTTAGGTAGAGTTTGCAAAAAGTTAGGTTTGTGTTTATATAGTTACATTCTTTAAATTCATATAGAGTTAAGGAATTGGAGATTGCATAAAGTTAGGTTTGTGTTTATATATTTTCTATTAAGTCATATAGAGTTAAGGAATTGGAGACACGGGCATATGTTTATTTATGATAACATAAATTATATAAATTTAGAATGGTGCATATATGTATACACTTGTAAAATTATATGGTATTAAAGAAGTTCGAAATTCGCAAAAGAAATGAATTTATATGCTCTATATATGAAATTGTAATATGTTCGTAATATGATAAAAAAATAAAATAAAAACTTATACATCTGATATAAATTAGGTTTACGGGGAAAGAAAATGAAGCATATATATATATATATTATGTGTTTAGTTACAATTGTATAATTGTTACAACGTAGGAAAAATGCATGCATATGTCTACACTTACATCGCACAATGTTAAGGTTGAGAATATCCATTTAGGTAAAATAAGTCCCAATCAACCTTCTACTACTATTTGTTCATGTTCATGTAAAATACATAGGAAGGTTCAGTCCCTAGACAAGATGTCCATGCAAATGTGTTTTATTTTAATTTTCTTTACTACATGGAGAACTCCATAGTAAGAAGTATAGGAAGATTGTGATAACTAGAATAGCAAAGAAGAATGATACAGGTTAATTGCATGTAGGAATTTGTAGGAATGTTGGATTATTCAAATTGGTATATAGACAGAAGTTAAAGTCCCAATTTTTATAAACTATGTGATAATGCAAAATATTAAGTCACATGATTATTAGATTAATAGTGGTTGACTTTAGGATTTATAATAAATTACAGTAATTGTGGTTGTAGCAAATTATATGTTGATAAAATCATCTTAGAAGTAGTGAAACGTTTGAATTATACACAACTTTATAGATACAATTGAAGTCACAACTATAAGGGCCTTTGTGATAGTACAACCCACTAGGAACTTTCAATCATTGAAGTAGTATATCCAATGGCATTCATAATATCCGGGGATGCTATACTGAAGAATTAAATGTGATATGATTATCTAGGGAATACCTTTGACCGTTGTTAAAGATAATGAAAGAATAGAAACTTCACGTGACCATCACTTGGTACTGAAGAATTCTTAATTGGGATTTAAGCCTAACGAAGGGTCTGAAACGAGGACGATTTTAGTAAAACGATGTATGGAGATGATCAACACTATGAATTGAACACAATGAAGTTAACCTTAGCTTTGTGACTTGGGAGGATGCAACTGAGATGCATCATAGCTTTCCGCATTTATTCTGAACTTCGGGACGAAGTTCTAAATAAGTAGGGGTGTATGTAGTGCCCCTAGACTACTGTAGACATTGAGGGAACTTGTTTAGTGACCCGACTGTTTCAAACATTAATAAAATAATCCTTTGATTTTATTTTGAGTATATTTATGATTACCATTGATTGTAAATCAATAAAATAATGATTTATGTTTGTGAGAAATGTGTGTAGCGATAGGTGAAACGGTTCACCGAAGGACACATAAAGGAACATGAAGGGTCGTAGAGTACGAGTAAATCACACACAGGGAGAGAGACGACGATGTCGACTTCCGATGGAATACCACGCTTGAGCAGATAAGCACTGATCCGCTTGCTCAAGAGGAAAGCGTGAGGGCGTACGAGGTGGGCCACGACGGAGCTGGTCACGTACGAGTTGGGGGGCGCGCAGTGAGAACGGACTCACTCCTCAACGCCATTAGTCCCTAGATAGCATGTAGACGGAGGATGGATGGTAACGATTCCTAAAATCCCTACAAGAATTCCCGCAAGTCAAAACGGAAAGATGGTGGCAGAAGGGCCCGACGATGCGGTACCCTGTCGAGAACGGAAAGAATGGATGCAAGGACCCAACGATGCGGTACCATGCCAAGGAATGGAAACCATGGATGACTGGACCCGACGGAGTGGTGCCATGTCAGGGAATTGAAATTAAGGAACTAGGAGCCCAACGGCGCGGCACCGTGATCCTAGTGAGTTTGATTGTTAAATTTAACTACATAAAAACTTATGAGAATAAATCTAGATTATTACTTAGCAAATGCATAAAAATAATTTAGGCATTTGCACATGAATAGTTATTTTTGTTGAGCATTTAAAATAATAGAAATCATTATTTAGGAGCAAAATAGAATCCTAAGATTAGACACCTAGTCAACTAAAAGCTAGGAGTTAATTAAAATATCTGGGGGACAAACTGGAGCAAACTTAGGGGTGTTGGTGCACTTCCTAGAGAAATTGACACTTGGATGGGTGAGTGTTTTAGTTAAATAATTAATTAAAAATATTTAATTATGCATGAAGCGACATGTGTCGCATGAGATTTTCCTTTATAAGGAAGTCTTGGGGAATGGGTAAAGGGCCCATAATTTGGACGATTGTCGTAATTTTCAAATGCCTCAAAGACTTGCTGCTATCTAAGGGTTTGGCTTAGAAATCCTGGTGGGAAGGGAAGCCCAAGCTGAATTTCTGAACTACTTGTGTGAGCTCTACGACCCAAAGCTCGGGGGAGGCCATGCGACTGAAAGCATGAGCCTATGGTTGGGTGGCGAACCTAACGGTTGCTTCGCCTACGGTTAAACGAGCTTTGCTGGAGGGATCCTACGGAAGACGAAGGCGACAATGGACCAGCCGGATCGGGTTGACAGGTTAAGGTTTTGCTTATTTTGTTAAGTTATTCATGCTTTTTATTTTATTTTTCCAATAAATATGATGGCTAATTTGTTTGTATGAAGTTGTTAAAGTTTCAGGTTCATTTCGAGGTGACCCTAAAGGAGGGGTCCTACATACCTTGAGTTTATTCCATGTGATGTATTTTGAAATAAGCACATGACAAAAGATCAAGGAAAGCTAGCAGTCGCTAGCTTTCCTTCTAGCATAAGCATTTCCTTCTAGTATAAACACACATGCTTATGCTAGAAGGAAAGCTAACATTCACTAGCTTTCCAATAAAAAACCCTGTCCATGGTGATTGGTGGTTGCCAGCTTATACCTTGAGCTTGTGCCATGTGCTCTATTTTGAACGAATGCTAGCTTTCCTTCTAGCATAACACACATGCTTATGTTAGAAGGAAAGCTAGCAGTCGCTAGCTTTTCAATAGAAAAACCTTGGGCATGGTGATTGGTGGTTGTTAGCTTATACCTTGAGCTTGTGCCATGCACTCTATTTTCAAATAAGCACATGGCACAAGATCAAGGAAAGCTAGCGACTGATAGCTTTCCTTCTAGCATAAGCATTTCCTTCTAGGATAAGAACACATACTTATGCTAGAAGGAAAGCTAGCAGTCGCTAGCTTTCCAATAGAAAAATCATGTCCATAGTGATTGGTGGTTGCTAGCTTATACCTTGAGCTTGTGCCATTTGCTCTATTTTGAAATAAGCACATGGCAAAAGATCAAGGAAAGCTAGCGACTGGTAGCTTTCCTTCTAGCATAAGCATTTCCTTCTAAAATAAACACACATGCTTATACTAGAAAGAAAGCTAACAGTGGCTAGCTTTCAATTAGAAAAACCCTGTCCATGGTGATTGATGGTTGCTAGCTTATACCTTCAGCTTGTGCCATGTGCTCTACTTTGAACGAATGTTAGCTCTCCTTCTAGCATAAGCATTTCCTTCTAGCATAACACATGACCCTTATTATACATCATCTGTGCAGATCCAGCCGACCTTGCATATAATCAGACATGGTCTGGATGGATAGATGTCTTCTTGGATACCTTCTGTCCAAGAACAGATTGGGAGAATCGGCGTGCAAATTTCATTCTGCACCTTAGAGCCGATCTTGAAGTGGCTCATCAGAACTTCCAGTGGTTTAAGTTTAAACTGATCCACGAAGGTGGAACCTATCAACCACTTGAGCACAGAATTTATGCCCAGCAAAAATTTATCTGAAGATCTATTGCTGGAGAACACATAGAGTCCAGAGTTACAACCAGAGAGATTCCACTGGACTAGAAAGTAGAATCACATTTCAGAGGTGAATTCCTGTGAGAGCCAAATCCTTTGTTTAAAGGCTCCGATATTGAAAGATGTTTCTCTCAGTTCCTATATCCGCCTCCTTCTCCTGTGCCATATGAACACGTGGACGAAGATGTATTGTTTGGTCATCATGCATATGACTCAGATGATTTTGAAGAAGAATGGCTGCAAGGACGTGATCCATACGACTGAGCGAAAGCAGCGGTGGGCCCCAAGCTAGCAGTCGCTGGTTTTCCAATAGAAAAACCCTAGGCATGGTGATTGGTCGTTGCTAGCTTATACTTTGAACTTGTGCCATGTACTCTATTTTAACATAAGCACATGGCACAAGATCAAGAAAAGCTAGTGGTTGTTAGCTTTCCTTCTAGCATAAGCATTTACTTATATGATAATAACACATACTATGCTAGAAAGAAAGCTAGCAGTCGCTAGCTTTCCAATAGAAAAATCCTGTCCATGGTGATTGGTGGTTGCTAGCTTATACCTTGAGCTTGTGCCATGTGCTCTATTTTGAAATAAGCACATGGCAAAAGATCAAGGAAAGCTAGCAACTGCTAGCTTTCTTTCTAGCATAAGCATTTCCTTCTAGCATTTTGAGAAGGAAAACTTTTCTTTTTAATGAGTCTCTACTTGTGCTAGATGCAATGGATTTTTATTTATCTTTAAGTATTTAATATGTTTCTAGGACACATGACCCTTATGTTGTTTAATGAGTTAACAAAATGTAATGATAAAAGAACTACTTGGTTAATGACATAAAAATATGATGATTTAAAGGTCTTTTCTGACAGACAAGGGGGTTCGGTGCTCCATCAGGAACTGTTAGTGCTCAGTTGCATCCTTAATTGCTCAGCGCGTGAGGGTTTGTGTAGTAATTTAACTGCTGATTCTTTGCTCAGGCAGTTTGACTGTCTTGTTATTTCCTCTGATTTTGGCAGAATGGCTCAGCCAGGGGACAATACCGGCATCCAAGACATCAAGAAAAGTTTGGGGCGGCTGTATGAGATAGTCTCCATAGGAATTATGGATAATAGGGAGATAGCCTGCGTTATAAAAAAGATGGAGGACACTGTGAGCTACACTTCCCTTCAAATCAACAACCATGACTCCAGGATCGATGATAATGAAAGCTCCTTGCGCGAGATCATGGCGAAGGTGGATATGATCCAGGAGGACCTTGCGCGACTCATTTCCATGAACTAGAAAGCAGCAACAATGCAGTAACTATTGAAGGGGAGCGTCAGATGGAGGAAGAATCAGTGGTGCAGCCAGTCCACTTCAGGGGCCACCTGTAATCTGGTTTTTATGGACATATGTTTTTTTGTCTTTTATTATGTAAGCAATATATAAGGGTATATACTGCCCGTTCTGTTAGTCATCATGGAAGAACTCTGTATATAGTTTTTTGGACCCTTTGCAGGCTTAGTCTACAATGCTCTATCTCTGCTCTGCAAGACTATCCTTCCTCTCTTTTTGCTATGTACTGAATGGCTGTGCACAGCCCCTTTATAATATACTCCTTTTTAGTTTTTGTTCAAAAAAAATATATGATGATTTTATAGTCTATCATTTATATGGGTTCAATTTATTTATTTTTTTGTTCACAGGTCTTTTAGTAAACCAATAAACTTAATTTGGTATAAAAGCTATAATGAAGGAGGTCTTCTTTATGTATATTTTACTAATTGTTTATGTCTATTTTCGCATTAGAGGTAATCTATGTGTAACATTTAATTGTTATTAGCAGTAGAAAACTAGAGGTAGTGTCTTTGTATAATTTACTTGTTATTAGCAATAGAAATTATCTCAAAAATTATATTCTTGGTGTAGCCTCCAAGCTTCACATGAGGTCACAAAACATCACATGAGGTCACAAAACATAAATTAGTTAGGTAAGAAAAGCCTTGAACTTGTGCCATGTACTCTATTTTCAAATAAGCACATGGCATAAGATCAAGGAAAGCTAGCGACTGCTAGCTTTCCTTTTAGCATAAGCATTTACTTATAGGATAATAACACATACCTATGCTAGAAAGAAAGCTAGCAGTCGCTAGCTTTCCAATAGAAAAATCCTGTCCATGGTGATTGGTGGTTGCTAGCTTATACCTTGAGCTTGTGCCATGTGCTCTATTTTGAAATAAGCACATGGAAAAAGATCAGTGAAAGCTAGCGACTGCTAGCTTTCTTTCTAGCATAAGCATTTCCTTCTAGCATTTTTGAGAAGGAAAACTTTTCTTTTTAATGAGTCCCTACTTGTGCTAGATGCAATGGATTTTTATTTATCTCTAAGTATTTAATATGTTTCCATAACACATGACCCTTATTATTCTTGTGCATGTGAATAAAAGACATGTAATAGAATATTGTTTGATAATGCTCATTATTTCATGTATTTTTAAAACAATTTAAACTTATAGTCGACTATTTATTATTGTTTTTAGAAGCTATGGACTCTGGTGCAATGACAATTCCAAGGAATAATTTGAAGAAAAAACGAATTGCAAGTGACACACAAACAACGTCTCCCCCATGTGGTATGGTGGTTTTAAATATTATTCTCTCATTTCTAAATGGTTAGACTAGAAGACTATATGGTAATATTTGTGATTTTGATTTCATTTTATTTATAGTAATAATTGCTCATTATTGTTTTTAGAAGCTGTCGTCTCCAAAGCAAGTAAAATGCCACAATCAGCATTCAAAAAACAAAAGCGTCATTCAACTCAGATTATAAATTCAACAATGGATTCTAATTTTGAGATGATTAAAAAGTTCAAAACATCTGCTGCATATGAGTATGTCGAAGATTGGTATGTTGAGATTGAAAGTCCCATGAATATGTTTCCAGATATGTATCTATTTGGATCCATGGATGGAAATGATATACAAAGGCTAGGGATAATTGTTAGTTTCTATGCTGTCAATCATAGTCAGATCGATTTTCAAATGGAGGTAATTGAAGAAAATGAAGTGAAATTATTTTCTTGCCAAGTTGATTACACAAAATTTAGACCAGATTTGATTGATACTAATACATAATTTCCAGAGTCAATAAAAAAGTCACAGTTTAAGTTGGACAGTTTTGAGAGCTTCAATGAATCTGGTCTAAAGAGTTGTGATGATCTTGCACAACGTATTACCAACGTTATGAAATATCGCTATGTGAGATGTAAGAAAACATCATCCGTGTTTCTTTATTTGCAACAAAGAGGTAAACTACTTGATAAAATACCAGATGATAAACTCGATGCTCAAATGCTTGCTTTGAGAAGGGTATATTTAGATGAGCTAGAACAGAGCATTAAAGAAAGTGAGTTCATGCCTACTACAGAGTTTGTAAAATCCCAAAAAGAAGACTCTCAGATAGAGAAGCTTGCTGACCAATGCGATGAAATCCATGAAAATTTTAAGGACAGTTATTTATTTTCAAGCTCTTTTATCGTGAAGGTGGATGTTCGAAGATGTGTAGAAGCACCCAAGTTATATAAATTGAGATCACGGGATGATTTAAATGTTCGAGTATTAGTAAAATCATTCCTACAGAAATTTCAAGCATCATTGCCTGATGCTCTTCTGATTCCATTTGACACAAAAGAGTCTGATCCGATTGGAAACCCTGTGAAAATCATGAATGAAATGGATATAAATGCCAAGAACATCAATTTTTGGATAGTTGATGGGCAACACACCATTCAAGCAGCAAAAGAAATATTAACAAATCCTAAATTCAGTCTATCTGGGGAGGCAAAACAGAAGTACAAAGAACGTAATGCTCGATTCTTAGATCCATTAGTTGCTCCCAGTGTGGTGATTCGTATTTGCTGCCAGTTAAATTATGCAAACATAGTGTTCTTCAAAACTCCATTCATTGATTCTGTGCGATCTGAAAGACAATTCCTAATTGCCACAAATAAATTAAAGAAACAAAAATGTGGGAATTCTAAGACGGCTTAAGACAAGGTATGCAATTTTTTTTTTTTGCACTTAGTTTATATTGTTATAACTAAATTCATGGCTATTTTATTTTTGATATCACATTCTTACTAATTTATATTTGTTATTTTTTAACAGGTTGATGATGAAATGTTGTGCTCTTTCTTCGATTGTCCACTAACAAACTTTGCTGAAAAAAAAGTCTTGTTATATCTTGATGATACTACTTGGGATAAATGGGAAGTTGTTTTTAATTGTTACAAACTAGGGACATTAATGTGTTCTCCAAACCAACTTAAGGATCCAAACTATAAGACAAATAGTCTGAACAGTTTGGTATCAAGTTCTTTCCGTCCCCTTCAGGGACTAACCGCTGAAGAAATGTGTTCTGTAGCAGATAAACTATTGGATGGAACTGTCTGGTTTTCTATTCCAGTGAACCATCCAACCAATGCCATAAAAATGAAAGATTATTGTTCACAATTGAAAACCAAAAGAACAATTTTGGAGGCAATGGTAACATATTGCAAAAGTCATGATAAGAATCTGAATGATAAGATTCTTACAATATCCAATATTCTTGAGCGTTATGGAATTACTGATATCATATTTGCCAACTTCTGTAAGACAATGGAAGGGTGTAAATATGTAAAAGGATCACGAAATACAAAAATAGAGTCCCTTTCTCCACAAGCCTGTGTGGTCCTTGATAGAATAATTGATGCATCGACAAATATACAGGAAATTGAGAACAGTTTTGAATTCGGTTGTCATTATGGGGGTCCTAGCCTCTTGTCAACACTTTTGCACTCTTTTCCTTGTCAGTTTCAACCAATGTTATACACTGACTTTGTTGTGTTGGATACATTGGCTTTGAAAGATGAATCATTCCTTAAGGATCACTATATTGAATTGTTTCGATTTTTAACCGAAAAAAATGGGTTGAAAGATTTTACTATGATTATCTTAGTAGAAATTTGGTCTTGTAAGGATGTACGCCAAGCTCTGGAGATTGTTGTCAAGGACTCAAATGTCAACTATAAAATGGCTACCGGTCTTTATGAATATAAAGAACAAAATAACTATAGTTATGATATAGTTTTAACTATACATTTCTATAGTGAAGAGTCAAAAATTTTAGAGGCCTCAATATACTCTCACAGTTTTAGAGACATATCTGATGAAAATGAGAGAGATTTTGAATTCTGGGAAGAATTATTGCAAATGCATCAACAACATAGTATCTAAATTTGATTATTTCTCTTTATGCGGGGAAAAATTTACAGCAGGCTTGCTGTACATATGGAAGAAGAATGGCATGTGTCGTAGAAAACGAGTTACAAAGGACTACCATGCTGACTAATCAAGAATCCTTCCAATTGCAAAAACCAATGTCTAATATATTGCTGTTGGAATATCCAGGTATTGTACTTGTTTTGTTCTTTCTCTAGTGATTCTTTGGATTCTATGCTATTTATAAATCTTGATTAACAAGATATTTACAATAACTACTAATGGCGGAAATTGTAAAGAAAACAACGACGACACTTTGCAACAAAGCAATGATCAACATAGTGTGCACAATGTCGAAGAAGTTTTCGAGATGCAAATACAAAACGAAGAAAATACCATACCAGGTACATAATTTATTTTGTTTCTTTTGTTGTATTGTACTTGTTTTGTTCTTTCTCTAGTGATTCTTTGGATTCTATGCCTATTTATTTAATGAATTTCATTCGTTGATACATTTTATAACATTTCATATGTTTATTACAGTGGCAAATGAGGAGAAAAAAGACAGTGATCAAGGGAATGTGACAAAAAGCCATAGTCAAGAACATGATATCATATCAGGTACTTCACATGTCTCTTATTTTCAATTAAACATAAAATATGTCTTATAAAAAAAAAATTGATTTAAAGAAGTATTATTGGTATTTGATTGAAGGTTTGTTATTTTGGCTCTAGGTTCTATGAAGACAATACAAGAGAAGTGTGGCTTATCAATAACTAGTACAAAAAATACTCAAAGTGAGTGTATTTCTTCAACAATTTTTTTTAATAATAATTTATGTAGCATGAATAAAATGAATTTACTATGATATCCATTGTTGTTTTGCAGCTATTATAAGTCAAAAGAAATTAGTTATTTTTGAATTGAATAACATTTTCTATCAGAGAGTTGATGGTGATGCATCACAAAAAGAATTTATCGAGAAAATGGGAAGTGCCGCAGATTACACGATAGAGAAAAAATCATTTTGGTTTCGTCCACATGCAAAAACATTTCTTGAAATGTGTTCCAGAAAAGAATCTCTTGACATTGCAATTTGGACGACATCTTTGAAACAAAACACAACAAGAGTTATGAAAAAGCTGGTTTCAGAAACATTACAAGCTAAATTTTTGTTTACATGGACTGCTTCAGATTGCAAAAAACAAAAAGGAAAAAAAATGACATTGATAATTCAACACAAGTTATATACAAAAAAAACTGAAAAAAGTGTGGAGAATGTATTCTCAATATGATGCTACTAACACTATTCTAGTGGATTGTTCAATGGAGACAAAGAAAGAAAATGTGATTATTGTCCCTTTGTTTGATGGAAAGAATGAGGATAAATGGTTGATCGCTGATATGTGGAGCTTATTGAATAAATTCTACAAGGCACCCGATGTTCGAGATATTTTGAAGAATCTTCAATGACTTTTAATAGTACATTAAGATGATTGTTATTCATTTCCTCTATAAACAAAATCTTGAAGTTTATAATATAAATTCTTGGTTCTTGGTCATTTTACATTTGATGACTTAATTCTACATGTGATGTGTTATTATTGTGTTTTATTTTATTATCAATTTAATGTCAATATTATTTCATAATACTCATATAAGGATTGTTGTTGTGTCATTATTATAAATTAACATATTATTATTTTGTTTATTTATATTGAGATATTGAGTTATAAAAAGTTAGTGATTTGAATAATAGTCTTATGTGTTTGCGTAAAAATGTAGTATTCCATATTAATTAAATAATTGTATTAGGTTGTATGTATAAATTAATGTACAATTACTATGTTTGAGCAATTGCAGTATATTTATCAATTGCGTCTTAATTGATCATTATAACTCTTACAAATCAGTGATTTGAATGTTAGTTCAATGTTATCATATGAAATTTTCTTATTTCATAGAAATTAAAAAAATGGAAAATCATATCAGGTTGTATGCAAAAATTACCTATAATTAGCTTGTTTAATTGAAATTTAAAAAATTGTAAATCTAGGTGGTGTGTATAAATTAACATATAATTGGTTTGAATTGGACCATTGTAACTATATTTTTAAATTGTGATTTGAATTTCATTGCAATGTGCTTATATGAAATTTTCTTATAATTTCTTGAAAATTAAAATATCGTATGAGGTTGTATGTAAAAATGAACATATAAATAGTTTGCTTGATTTAAACTTAAAAACTGTAAATTTAGGTAGTATGTAGATATTAACATATAATTAGTTCAAATGAATTCGACTATTGTAATTATATTTTTAAATTGTAGTTTATCTCATTACAATTCTTAAAAATTAGTGATTTGAGTAGTAGTTGAATGTGTTTGTATAAAAAACTATTCCACGGAAATTACTTTTATTTTTTTCATTAAGTTGTTTGTTTGGGAGTGGAAATAAATTGGATATGTTTTGATGCCATTAAGCAATGAAGTTTTGAAGTGAAAATATGTTAATGTTATATATGTGGCAGCAATGCAGATGGGAGTTAATATCAGTCGGAAGATCTTGTTGATCTTTGAAATGGAAGGAGTATTCTTCTCGTCGTATTCCAAAGATGATACGAGTTGTCAAATTCAAAGAAAACCAGATTGGGAGCTTGGTGATAGATCCTATTTTTGTAGGCCTTTTCAATTAAAAGTATTAAAATACTTCCTAAAACATTATGATGTTGCGATATGGACATCAAATGTTACTAACAAGTACATTCGACAAGTACTTGAAAAATCAAATATTGATACAAGTGACTTTGAATTCATATGGGATAGGTCCCATTGTCACTTGCAAACAAAATTCAAATCATGTAGTATGATACAGTTTTATGAGAAAAGGCTAAGCAACGTGTGGTCCCAATATGGAAATAAGTACACAGAATCAAATGTATTGCTAATAGATACATCAAAGCCTACTTCTCAATTCCTCGGATATCGGTCAAACTGTATCTTAATAAAGGCTTATATAGGACATGAACACGATACTTGGCTTGTGCAAGTTCTATTCCCCTTTTTAAAGACACTTCATCGCATCAAACAGAAACGCAACTACATTCGAATGTTCAATAGAACATTGAGTTCTTTATATTAAGTGAAGATATTATTTTATGGAAATTTGTTGACGATTACATTGCAATATTTCAATACAAGTTGGACACATTTTTTAGTGAATTAATTTGTATGATTTTATAACTTTTATAGATAGATGATAATTGACAATGATATATAAATACAATTATTAGTATTATTTATGATTGCTTTTAGATTGACAAGTTTTTGCATCATACAACACTTGATTTCCCCATTCAAAATATTTTCTAAATTTATGCTCTTAAATCAACTATTTGTAATTTAAATCATCTCATAAAAGTCAACAAGGCATGCAAGAAACTCTCTTTAGTTTTATTTATCTATATGTATTAATACAAGTGCATTACAACACTTGATTTCTCTATTCAAAATATTTTTTAAATTACATACTCTTAAATCAATTATTTGTAATTTAAATCATCTCACAAAAGCCAACAAGGAATGAAGTTCTCTTTAGTTTTATTGATCTATATGCATTAATACAAGTGACACACAAATTTTGAATTAAACCTCCATCTATATAAAAGCACATTTCTTACAAAAAATATTACTTCAATGATAATGAGTGCTAAGTGTACTAGAATTTAGATTAAAGCATGATGAGTCATAGATGAATGATTTTGAAAGGTATAGGCATTGGATTTCCCAATCTATAACTTATTGTAAATGTGTATTCTTAAGTTAATAGTTTATAATTGCAATAATCTCATATAAGCCAACAAGACATGAAATAAATTATTGACTGTTATTAGCCTATATTCATTAATATGAGGAGTTTATCAATGCAATATGTAATTTTTGAAATAAAACCCAATATAATTGAAGTTGCAATTGTTTTAAAACACAAATGAGTTCTTTGTATTAAGTGAAGATATTATTTTATGGAAAGCTGTTGACGATTACATTGCAATATTTCAATACAAGTTGGACACATTTTTTGGTGAATTAATTTGTATGATTTTATAACTTTTATAGATAGATGATAATTGACAATGATATATAAATACAATTATTAGTATTATTTATGATTGCTTTTAGATTGACAAGTTTTTGCATCATACAACACTTGATTTCCCCATTCAAAATATTTTCTAAATTTGTGCTCTTAAATCAACTATTTGTAATTTAAATCATCTCATAAAAGCCAACAAGGCACGCGCAAAGTTTTGTAAATGTGTATTCTTAAGTTAATAATTTATAATTGCAATAATCTCATATAAGCCAACAAGGCATGAAATAAATTATTGACTTTTATTTGCGTATATTCATTAATAAGAGGAGTTTATCAATGCAGTATGTAATTTTTATTGCTAATGAGTGCTAAGTGGTATTAAGGGTAGTACGAGATTGGTCATAAGTGAGTGACATTGAACTATAAGAAATTTGATTTCTCAATTCATTTTTTTGTAAGTTTGTATTATTAACTCAATTACGATTAATTGAAATAATCTCATAATAGCCAACAAAGCATGGGATACGCTCTATCTTTTATCTTCTTGTATGCATTAAATGAATGTATAAATGTGATATGTATTTTTTGGAATAAAATACAATGTAAAAACATTCCACAAGTAGTTGAAAAATCAAATACTGATACAAGTGACTTTGAATTCATATGGGACAGGTCTCATTGTCACTTGGAAACAAAATTCAAATAATGTAGTGTGATACAATTTTATGAGAAAATGTTAAGTGATGTGTGGTCCAAATATGGAAATATGTACGAAAAATCAAATATATTGCTAATAGATACATCAAAGCTTACTTCTCAATTCCCCGGATACCGGTCAAATTGTATCTTAACAAAGGCTTATATAGGACATGAACCTGATACTTGGCTTGTCCAAATTCTATTCCCCCTTTTTAAGACACTTCATCATATCAAAGAGAAACGCAACTACATTCGAATGTTCAATAGAACATTGAGTTCTTTATAGTAGGTGAAGATATTAATTTTTAGAAATTTGTTAACGTGTACATTGCAATATTTCAATACAAGTTGGACACATTTTTTGATGAATTAATTTGTATGTTTTTAAAACTTTTATAGATAGATGAGAATTAACAATAATATTTAAATACAATTATTAATATTATTTATGATTGCCTTTAGTTTGACATTTTTTTGCATCATACACCACTTGATTTCCCCATTCAAAATATTTTTTTAATTTGCGTTCTTAAATCAAATATTTGTAATTAAAATCATCTCATAAAAGCCAACAAGGCACACACAAAGTTTTGTAAATGTGTATTCTTAAGTTAATAGTTTATAATTGCAATAATCTCATATAAGCCAACAAGGCATGAAATAAATTATTGACTTTTATTTGCGTATATTCATTAATAAGAGGAGTTTATCAATGCAGTATGTAATTTTTATTGCTAATGAGTGCTAAGTGGTATTAAGGGTAGTACATGATTGGTCATAAGTGAGTGACATTGAACTATAAGAAATTTGATTTCTCAATTCATTTTTTTGTAAGTTTGTATTACTAACTCAATTATGATTAACTGAAATAATCTCTTACAGGCCAGCAAAGCACGAGATATGTTCAATCTTTTATCTTCTTATATGCATTAAATGAATGTATAAATGTGGTATGTAATTTTTGGAATAAAATACAATGTAAACCCATATAATTAATTGATAATGAGTACTAAGTGGACTATTTAGACTCATTCGATATGTGCCATAAATAAATTCAAAAGAGCATGGGGTCATATATAAAGTTCAACTAAAAGATTTGAAAAATATGTTTCAACATCTATTTCTTCGACATTTAAAAATCTTATCATTTTCTTTGCCTTTTGGTGAAAGTAATTCTCGGCCATGATTTCTTAATTCGATTTCTTCACACTTTCATTGTGTATGTATAATGTTGTACCTAACAACTATCCCAATTTTGACGAATTTATAGTTATTATTTGGTTCGACATCAATACATTTCTTATAATTTATTTTATTTTAATTTAATATTGTGATTTCCTTCCAATCATGCTATATTATAATATGTTATTTAAAAATAAAAATATTTAATATGATACTTTGTTCACTTCAAATATAGATAGAGATCTTCTTGTAATAAAACATGCAATTATGTGTGCAACTTAACTTCATTAATCCTACATTTTATATCTTCATGAATATTTTTTCTCACGATTCAACAAATTAAAGATTTTCATATACTCCTCCTAATTTATGACATACCGAACTAGTTATAAATGATACAACATTTCATTTTTTATGATTGTATATTAAAAACACTTGGAGTAAATAAAATTTGTGATCAATAAAAACATTCTTTCTAGGATCAGTTTTTCCAATTTTAATGGAATATTTCTTTAATGCATAATTTTTACAAATTAAATGAAATAAATAAAATGTTTACAAAAAAATTCAATGTCATAGAAGTCCTTGTAATAGAATTTTTCTAGATTTAATGAAATAGGTGTTCTAAGGTTGGTGTTATTTTTTTACACAACCCATTTCAAATTATCTTCATAATTCTATCATTCAAGGTTTGGAAATTGCAAAAAATGACAGTGAGGTTGTACAATATATCAAGTATGATTTTTTGTTGGTTCATTGGTGTGGGTCATTCGAGACTTTGCCTACATAGACTAGTCACATAATGCATTACAAATTTTAAACAATTTGGTTGTGGAAAGTTAAAACCATACATCTGAGTCTGTTCTCCACATGCAAAATGCTACAAATATTTGAAACTCCAATCCATAGTGAAAAATTATGCACATACCTGTAAATTTAAAGCAGCCAGTTATATAAGGATCCCATTGGATGAATCACGAATGCAAATTTTGTAGAAGATGTTTGTAAGGATCCCATTGGACGAATCACGAATGCATAATGAAGAAAATGAGGTGGAAACGACAATGAGGATGAATTACCCAAGATAAACTCTATTTTAAGTTTCACCCCTACGTAGTTGGAGTATTGGGCATGGTTGCATCCAATTTCTCAAAAAGAGACAAAATTTGCATCGTTCCTTTCTAAGGCTTTTAATAAGCAATGTCTAACCCAAATAAACCAAGAACCCATATAGAGGAAATTTTAGAAACATAAAAAATACCTGACAATATGAAAAAAAAATTCGAGAAATATTTATAACCGTGGAGATTGAATTGACAAGTAATCAAACTTCTAATAGAAAAACCAAGGTTGGATGGAAATGAAATACAATCTATGCAATGTCCGATGAATATAGAGATCGATAAACACAAAAGAGGGAGTGAATCTAAAAAATATATCCATGAATACAAAAACTATTATCTTGAATGACTTCAATAACAAGCTCCACTTCTTTGAATCCCTTTAGCAACTTGAAAGAAGACGACAAAGTGCAAAGGTAACAGTAACCAAAGCTAAAGCTATAGCCAATTCATGAGCCTTTATACAATTTTGGAAAGTGATTTTGACACCTAGGAGGTTTTATGCTTTTAGTAAGCCTTACTTTTTTGTGCTTTTCAACTTGCCTTTAAGGCATTCTATTTTTTCTCTTGAGATGTATAATATATTGTATTCATATTGAGAAATAATACACGAGATGATATTTCCATCAATTGAGTTACTTCTTTTCTTCAAGATTCTTGGCTATTAGAATTCTTTCAGGGTATTGATCCTATATAGAATTATCAGAAAATGAATTGAAGAAGGCCGAAATTATAATGGAAGATTACATGTTGCGATGATTTCTATTGGTCTTTTTTGTTTTAGGTCATGTTGGAAGCTTTAGTTTATCTTTGTTTCTGGGATTTTTAGACCGTGATATTTTTATTGGATGGAAACATTTCAAGACTTGTGAGTGCCTATGGTAAATATTTCATATGTTGATTTTCTATAGTTCTGAAGATATGACCTCAGAAAGTTAGGGTTTTTGAATAACCTTTAAACATGTCAATTTGGAATTTTCCTTATAAGTTTTGAAGCAGAATGTTTCCGATAGTGCCCTTTGGAGGAGAATCTGCAGAATAGATATTTAATAACACATCGTTAAAATTCCAGATCTTGGTTCACTATATTTTTTGAATTTATGAACTTGGGAAGACTGGACTTTTAAATGACTCAAAAATCATCTTTAAACAAGTTAGTTTGGCATTTTCACTATAAATTTTGATCCATGACGTTCTAGAGAATGACCCTTATAGGAAATTTCGTAGAGATATTGAATAATATGTGGTAAAATGAATTGTTCCTTTTAATGAATTTGTAAAAATTAGGAAAATTTGCACTTTTTGGCCAATTCGACCCTTAGACTAGTAATGACTCAAACGCTTCCAAATGCTTCCGAATTGGGACTGAATGTGTTTGAACGGTATTAAGACATAAAAATGATGCTTATGGATGCTTGGAAATGTTATTTTTTTAGAATTTACTTCAATATGATCTAGGATCTTAACTGAGAGAACAACATGTACAGCCTATCTGCAACATATCAATCATGGACATAATAATGCAATCACACAAGAGAAAATAGACAAATAGAGTTTCACTAGGGAAAACCATAAAGGTGAAAAAACCCACAACTTCCTCAGAGATAGATAGAGCAATGATACAACCCAAGCATAAGAGATAGTCTTCTCCTAGCAGCAGCTTCTCCTCCTCCACAAGTGTGCCACTCTCCAATGAGAGTATGAGTGAGAAAGTGAATGATTAAATAGAGTGCCTCCCGCACTCTATTTATACATGACTTGACTTTCCTAATAACCTTTACTAGGTCAGCCTCAACTTAACCACTTAACATAATGCTGACAGGGTCGACCCCCAATGGGGTGGTCTAATAACCCTTTGACCCACATGACTTATACAAGGCCGACCCCATCAAGGTGGTCTAATAACCCATTAAGTATAAGTTACGACACTTACAATATAAATGACGACACTTCCATGTAGAGGAATAATAACATCTCTATATGAATACAATATACATATGTGAAATACATTTCGAAGTTACATATACATCAACACTCCCTTTAACTAGGAAGGTATTTCTCAACATAGATACGCTAGCACAAGTCTTCTTCTCTGGATCATCGTCACTGGATCATCATCATCGAATCATCGTTATCGTCATTGCTGCTGCTATCTCAATCAATCTCCAATCTACTCATCATAGGAATTTCTACAAAGGCAATCCCTCTTCATACTGGATGTAGGCCTGCCACCTACAGGTCTTCATCATCTACAGAGCAAGCCATTTTTCATGCTGGATGTATTCACAAAGCCATCCATTTTTCATGCTGGATGTGACCTAGAACAAATCTAGTATTTACACCACAAAGATAGTCCTTTTTCATACTGGATGGGACCTAGAACAAATATAGGATTTCTGCCATAGAGCCAGTCTTTTTCATACTGGATGGGACCTAGAACAAATCTAGGATTTCTGCCATAGAGCCAATCCTTTTTCATATTGGATGGGACCTAGAATGCATCTAGGATTTCTGCCACAGAGCCAGTCCTTTTTCATACTAGATGGGACCTAGAATGCATCTAGAATTTTCCACCACACAACCTCAAAAGAGCATCCCAGTATTTATTATGGGCACACAGGCCAACCTATCAGATCTCCCAAGAATACATTACATGTGTTCATGGAAAAACCTCACAAGAGCATCCCAGGACTTATTACGGGCACACAACCCAACCTATCAGATCTCCCAGGACTACATTACATGCCATAGGAAAAAACATCGAAACAACATCCCAGGACTTATTACGGACACACAGCCTAACCTATCGGATCTCCTAGGGAAATATTACATTTCCTCCTAGAGCACTGCCTCGATAAAGAATCCCAGGACTAATTACAGGCACACAACCCAACCTATCGGATCTCTCAGGTCAACTTACATGCTCATCTGCACAACTTGGGGCCATGTCCACAAAGCATCAATATGATACTCATCATACATCATCTTGATGTACATCATCACATGATCATCCTGATCATCATCATAGCATTATCCTGATGCATATCATCTGGAGCAACATCCTGAAGCTCGTCATCCATGATCATCCTGATCATACAATGTATCCACCTGATACATATCATCTGGATCAACATCCTAAAGCTCATCATCTATGATCATCCTAATCATACAATGTATCCACCTGATACATATCATCTAGAGCAACATCCTGAAGCTCGTCATCTATGATCATCCTGATCATACAATGTATCCACCTAATACATATACAAATCCATGATCCACTTGATCATACAATGTATCCACCTGATACATATACAAATACATGATCCACCTGATCATATCAAGCATCCAACTGATGCATATAGAGCAGTAACTGGAGCATTGTCCTGATGCTCATCACACAGCACTTATATCCATAGCCATGGGAAGGATCCTCCTCTCACCATGCTTGGAATGGCTCCTGCAAATGTGTCCATCACTTCTTCCTCGAAGTGTCATCAATCTGAAGAACACCAAGCCTCTCTCTGAATTACTCGAACTTCACTCTGGCTAGTTATTTAGTCAATACATTCTCAACCTGCTCATCCGTCGCAACATACAGGAGCTTCACTGCTCCTCTCTGCTCCATATCCCTGATATAGTGATATTTGATCTCAATGTGCTTCGACCTGTCATGGAACACTGGGTTCTCAGATAGCTTCACACAACTTTGGTTGTCACAAAAGATACTAGTAGCCTCCAACTGGAGATAAAATAGCTCAGAAAATAGCTTCCGAAGCCATACTACCTCACAACTAGCTGAACAAGATGCAACATACTCTACTTCGGATGTACTCAGTGCTACGTAGGACTGCTTCCTGCTAAACCAAGAGATCACATCTGATCCCATACTGAAGCAACACCCATACGTGCTCTTCCTATCTGTAGCATTTCCTACCCAATCTGAATCAACATAACCCTGCAGGTTAAACTTTTGATTCGCATCATACTTGAGCCCATAATCAACTGTACCCTTTGGGTACCTCAGAATATGCTTTATAGAAACCAAGTGAACACCTCTAGGATCCGTCAAGAACTAGCTCAATGTGTTCATCTCAAAGAAAATATCTGGTCTTGTGTTCGTCAAGTACATCAAGGACCCAAACATTTGACGATACACTATAACATCAACCGGATCAGATGAGGAATCACACAAAAGCTTCAAGTTCGATGCCATAGGTGTGGCCTTGGCCTTGCAGTCCATCATCCTGAATCTCTTCAGGATCTCTACTGCATACTTCCCTTGTCCAAGAAAGATTCCATCTGCACTCTACCACACCTCCATACCTAGAAAGTAGTGCATCATACCCAAGTCCTTCATCTCAAACTTGGAAGCAAGCTTCCTCTTCGTATCAGCAATCAATCTATCCTCACCTATTACAAACAAGTCATCCACATACAATAGTAGTATCACTGGATTTCCTTCCTCAACCTTGTAGTAAAGGTTGGAATCCGCTTTACTCTTGGTAAATCCCAAACTGGATAGGAAGTCATCTATCCTTCCATACCAGGTCCTGGGTGCTTGCTTCAAACCATACAGGGCTTTCTTCAGTTTGCACATACGTGACTCTCGGTCCTGTGTCTCAAACCCGAGTGGCTGCTCCACATACACTTCCTCTTCAACTACACCATTCAAGAAAGCTGTCTTGACATCCATATGGTGTACCTTCCATTTCATCACTGTAGCCAGAGCAAGTACTAATCCAATGGAAGTGTATCTGGCTACAGGTGCAAAAGTCTCTTCATAGTCAATTCCTCTTTCTGGGAGAAGCCACAAGCTAAAACCTCGCTTTGTATTTCTCCATGCTACCATCTACAGCATGCTTGATCTTATAGATCCACTTGGAAGTCACAACAAACTTCCCTTCAGGTCCTGGGACCACATCCCAAACATGATCGATTGGTAATTCTCGACCTTGGCATCCTTTTACTGTATCCCGTATCCTCGAAACTTCAGATTCTTCATTATCTTCAATAGATAGTTTGAACTTCATTGCTGGAACAAATGTTGTAGTTCTTCTTTTGTAGGTGATGGTATACGATCTTTCCTACAAAACAAGTTATATTGCATGATTAGAAAACATCTCATAGTTTTCATAACAAATTCTTACACATAAAGAAATATGTCATACATTCATGCAATTATTTTAGCCAATGCTTCAATACAACATTTATCCATATCTCGTAACTTTCTAGATGCCTTCCAATCTCTACCAGAACATTGTTAAGAGTGTGCACAACTCCCAACATGTCAGCAAAGAGGTTTCATTCTAGATAAGTAGCAATGGAATGTTGTACAGTGCCATATGCCACTTACCCATCATATGCATATTAGTAGTATAATGTTCATTAATGTAATTATTCTAATATGCATAATACACACCCTAATTTTAGGGACATAAGCATATACATCATTGAGCAATATTATTTAAAAAAACAAGTATGCAAGAAATGACAATTCAAATACTTATCTTTGTTTGGTTGTAGGGTGGACTCCCTCTCAATATTTGCTTCCTTGCAGGAACTACTGGAGTGTGCTCCCTCTTGATCTTTGCTTCCTGAATTACCTGTCCTTAAACTTATATCCATCCTCAATCACTTATGCATACTTACTAGTATCATCATTGTGTTATCCTCGAGGTCTCATACACAATCATACATTCATTAGTATACTCTCAATATTATAAAGCATTATGATTCTAAGTAATCTTAAACATGTATGGTCAAGATCATTTCATACACAAATAATTTATCACAAGCAATAGTATTCAAAGTTTCAGGGATTACTTCCTTTACTCATGCAAATTCTTATTTGACCATGGGACTCTTCTGGTTAGTCATATCATCGATTAAAGTAAGAAACATAATATACCTAAACCCATGATTACTCAAACCTATAGCTTCATGAATAATCATTATCAATCATACCAAGTATACTTATATAAGAGATCCTATCACAAGGTAGGATTCTAACTTGATATAGGAAAAACATACATGGATTAATGTGTTAGTTATTTATGTCTAACATACCCACATGATGTCTTCTTGTTTTCTTCAATGACTTGTGCTACTAACCTGCATATATCATAGGTTAAGCATTGTAGAACCAAATTATACATACCTCGTAAGTAGAGCTTCTATGTGATCCATGACAATGGATGAATCTTTGTCTTCATGTCACCATGGTCATATGTTCTTGAACTAGAACATGATTTGTCTTTCTTGATGTACCTTTCATGTTAGCGGACAACATCAACCTCATACAACACCACAATGCATTAGTACAATCATAAGTGTCAAAACCTAATCAATGAATATCTGCATTCATAATTTTATTAAGGTGATACAACAAGTCTAAAGTTAATCAAGAATGTACTAACCTTAATGAAGACAAACATACCATAGACTTAATCATGAACATATCTCGAAACATACCTGGATAAGTCATACCTATCGAGATTGCTTATAATCTTCGTATGTAAGGCCTTAGCCTCAACGCCCTCTGAAACAGGAACTTCTTCACTTATGCAGGTGAATAATCCATTCTCTTCTAGGATTAACCCAATCCACTTTGATTTGAAAAAATTGGATCTAGAGCTGGATTAGGGTTTGTCAGAGAAACCCTAAATCAAACTTTGAATTTCAAACTTCTGAAAGGATAGAAAGATGTGCCTTTATGAGCTGGTCAAGTTGGTATACTCAGAATTTGAAAACTGCAAAGTCTCACCCCTCAAAATTGCCTTTTAGATTTCTGGATTCACTAGGGAGGACCCTGAATTAGGGTTTCAGTTTCCTGGAGCTTCACCCAACCAAATAGTTTGATCCAAATCTCTAAACTTCGATTTTTCCAAGGAGCTTCCAGCTATGGTCACAGATTTCAAAAATTCCCACTTTTGCTGAAGCCCTAATTTTTCACTTATCCGATCAAAGTCCTGAACTAGGGTTTGATCAAACCTGGCCTGCTACCCAACCAAAAAATTCTAAACTTTGATTTTTCCAAGGAGCTTCCAGCTATGGTCACAGATTTCAAAAATTCCCATTTTTGTAGAAGCCCTAATTTTTCACTTATCCGATTAAAGTCCCGAACTAGGGTTTGATCAAGCCCGGCCTTCTACTCAACCAAAAAATTTGATCTTGGTCTCTAAATTTTGATTTTGATGAGGCGTATCTAGCCAGGGTATCCGATACAAAAATTCCAACATTCTTCGAAACCCTAAATTCCTGGAACCATGAATGAAGGTGCTCAAAATCAAATTCTGTTTTGACAGAAATATGCACCTGATTGTTTCTGGTGTAACTCCAAAATTTCATATCTATAGGGTCTGAAAATTCTACCTGTGGTATCCTAACCTGTTAAATTTTCAACCCCATAGGTCTGACCTCAAATGGATTCTCTGAGAGAGTGATATGCCAAGTGTCGCAACGTGACCTATTTATGGGATAAAACAGGAGAGCGAACTTGTACAGAGTGCCACGTGTCACTGGTTCAATTTCGGCATCTGAAAACCTTACCTGAGAAACTACAGTCCATTCCCTACCTGTCACTAATTACAAAATTTAATTTGGATCTTCTTAGCCCAAGTTGTGACCTTTTTTTCGAGGTCACCTATTTATGAATGAGAACTGGAAGAGGCAGAAACCCTAGATTGTACAAATCATAAAACTCAAAGTACAATGGGTTAGAAGTTGTTCTTCAGATACAAGGTACATTGGGATCTTATATTCGACCTGTAAAAGTTTTAGATCCTGAAACTTTTCCAAAATGGATTTATAGTGAAAGTGATATGATGACTGGTTTTTTCTATATCAAGCCCTAGATTCGCAAGTGCAACAAGTGTCATAAATGCCATACCATGCCTTCTTTCAGGCTAGCTCTGATACCATGTTATTTTTTTCATAATTTACTTCAATCTGTTCTAGGATCTTAACTGAGAGAACAACATGTACAGTATATCTACAACATATCAATCATGGACATAATAATGCAAGCACACAAGAGACAATAGACACACAGAGTTTCACTGGGGAAAACCATAAAGGTGAAAAACCCCCCAACTTCCTCAGAGATAGATAGAGAAATGATACAACTCAAGCATAAGAGATAGTCTTCTCCTAGAAGCAGCTTCTCCTACTCCACAAGTGCGCCACTCTCCAATGAGAGTATGAGTGAGAAAGTGAATGATTAAATAGAGTGCCTCCCGCACTCTATTTATACATGACTTGACTTGCTTAATAACCTTTACTAGGTCGGCCTCAACCTAACCACTTAACATAATGCTGATAGGGCCGACCCCCAATGGGGTGGTCTAATAACCCTTTGACCCACATGACTTATACAGGACCGACCCCATCAAGGTTGTCTAATAACCCATCAAGTATAAGTTACGACACTTACAATATAAATGACGACACTTCCGTATAGAGGAATAATAACATCTCTATAGGAATACAATATACATATATGAAATATATTCCGAAGTTACATATACATCAACAGTAAACTCTCAAAATACTTCTTCAACATTCATTTACAATCAAGAGAAAATAGGGAAATTTACTAGTAAATTCGAGGTTCAAACCCCCGAGGGTAGGAGAGAAAAATGACTTCCCAAATGCAGTACAAACCTCCCAAATTTCAGAAAAGTGACATGGAATTGTTAAAGGACTTCAATGGGATTCCAAATTCATCATTAATAAGTTCCTAAAGGCTTCTGAAACTCCCATAAATGAGATATTTGTAAACATGCTTTAACATAGGGGGGAATGCTAGTAAAACTCCACAACTTGCTATGAAATTTGAGATAATTGTTCTGATGACTTGTATAATGTTCATGAGACTTCCTCAATACATTAAATTCTCTCCATAAATCAAAAAAATCATATATATTGACTGAGATAAATAGAAACTAAGCAACTTCAAGCTCTCACAACAATATATAGGGGAAAATGGCACCATTCATACATAGTTCTGCATTTTTACATAGTTTCACTTGGAATTTTGACCTGAGGTACTTCTAAGCAGAAAATACAGATTAAATACATCATATTACAAATAAATGGTGCTAGAAGATCTTCCCCAAATATATCATCATCTCACTAAGTGTGCCCTTCCTCCGAGAGCCAAAATATGAAGAGAAATGTGAGAAAGGTGCAGAAACAAGTTGAAGAAGAGAATATCACGAGCAGCCTTGTAGATTCAACCTGCAACAAATGAATCCATTGTAGCTCCAAATGAAATCTCTCAATGGCCTCTCCAATTTCCAACTAGGATGGGAATCTTGCACCCTTGAAATTGGTACTAATGCAAGTAGAGTAAACACTCCACTAGCATGGACAAGCTATGATCTCCAATATGAAAAATGAGAAATGATCAAAATATCTTATCCTTCTTTGTTCTTCTATTTTATAAACTTACCAAGCCTTCCATGGTTCTAATTCCTTCCAAAATATTCATGCCAACTCGAATTGGGAAGAGATTCCAAGGTGTGCCACTTGTCCAACAACTTTTAGTCTTCATCTTCCACCAATTCGAATGAGGAGGATCTTTGGCTTCCCTAACTCCCTTGTGCTCCTTCTTGGAGGCTATTTTTATCCCTGACATGTCATGTTGGTCATATGTCAGCAATCAGTTTTGATTTTTTTCATAAGTGTCATAGCATCTTCATCATTGTTGTCATAGAAGCTAGGGAATCTAGCCCAAGTGTCTCAATATCTCTAAAATGCTTCTCCCTCTTCCATGGGAGTTACTCTTCCACTCCTATTTGACCATAATTGAGTCATCCCAAGTATAATGACCTTAAAAATTCCCCAATAACATTAGACTCCACCTTGGATTCGAATGGGTGAGAATAGTATGCCATGTGGCATGAGGAATCTAGATCTACGTGGGTCCCACACCACCAATGTCCATTCATGACCAAGTTCCACCTTATTTTCCTATCATAAATATTTATTTATCCCCTTTTAATATATTTATGTCAAGATAATGTCCAATTGGGTTTTATTATCTCCCTTATTCAAAATCCCAATGTTTTCACCCCAACCTAGGGAACTAGTAGATTGGTGCAATTTTACCTTCTAGTATTTATTTGGATGGGGACATTACATAAAAGTTTCATATCTTTATTCATTACATGTTAATATTTATACTTGTTGAATGTTAGGGTTTGTGACAATGAAAGTTCAAGAGAAGAAGGTTGACAAAATCTTGCATAACATTCTCATATGGTATCAAAATCACAAACTTGTTGGCACATTGGATCTGCATACTTAATGATGATCTTGGTGATTATCTTGGCACATTCTATGATGATGTTGGCATGTATATTATTGGTGATTGTATTTAAATATTCCATGGTAATGTTATTGGCATGAGATCCCTCTAGGATTTTGGAATCTACTATGAGGTCTATGATGTAAGGGTTTGAAGGTGCAAATATATGAAGTCTATTGGTGATTATTTCTGGGATTTGATTACACTATTTGGAGGAATCTTTATGGTCTTGCTATACATATGAAGTATATCTTGGAAGAAGTTGTTGGCATTCTTGGAGGAAATATTTGAGGCACACACAGGTTGACATTGTGATGGAGATAGTTTTTGTGGCATTGTTATAGGAACAATGATTGTGTCATTATGACGAACAGGGATTGTGATAGTGACATCAATACAATGATTGTGGCAATGATAGATATAAGTACAGGGACAGTGATACAGGTACAAGGACATAGATACAGGTATAGGTTGATGGAAACTGTGATACAATGGCAGTGGAATATTGTTCTTCTTATTCATATCAGGGTGTTAGGATCGAGAAAGGATAGGAGATTCAAGTCTCCTTTCTGTTAGTGCTTGCGATCTCATGGAGTTGGGTATTCCTTCCAATTGGTTCTAGTAAAACTATTGAGTTGGACTTTACTGAGGACTGGAGTCCTATCTATAGATTGGAAATTATGAAAACCAAGGGGTTGTAGCTTCCTTCTAGATGGAGCTAGTAAACCGAGGAGTTGGATCTTCCTTAAGGTTGGAGCCTATAAATTAGGGGGTTGTAGCCTCGTTCTAGATGGAGCTAGTAAATTAAGGAGTTGGAGCTTCCTTCAACTTGGAGCCTATAAATTAGGGTGTTGGAGCCTCCTTCTAGTTGGTGCAGGTAAATCAGGGAGTCAATTCCTTCAGGAGAGTCTGATAGCTGGATCGAAGATCTCTAGATCACATGGATGAACATGAAACTCTCTACTCTGCAGATGGGGTTCGACTATTCTATGGATCAAATTTTGAACTGATTGGATTATAAGAATGAGACTCCATTTACATGCACAAGGTTTTGATATTTGGAAATCTGTTGTAAATGGTTACGTTGCTCTAAAAATACCACAAAAAACGACAGCCATGAAGGAGCTAAGAAATAATAATGCAATGGAAATGAATATCATCTTACATGGAATATATGATCACGTGAAAGATAAAGTTGGAAAGTGTTCATCAGCGAAATTGCTATGGGACAATGTACAAAATATCTGCACAAAGGGACCCCATTCTTAGCATTATTTTTGTCCCAAGTGCCTAAAATTATCGAGTAAATAGTTCATGAGGTTTGGAGTCCAAAGAAGGATAAAAAAGTATAAGGGAATTAAGCTTACCTTAGGGGGCCTACAAACTTATGCCAATAGTCACAAGCACTTAAAATATTAAGCATAGGTGCTAGAGCATTAAATACATAGGACCTTAGCTGATGACGAGGGTTCTATGCGGCAGGTGTTGGTTTATCCAACAATACTAAGAGGTGGGGGGGGATTAGTATTTCCTTTTTCAAACCTTTTATATACAATTAGTATTAAGCACAAGTTAAATAATCATAAGTAGCGTGAATAAGACAATTAAAATTTTGAGCATACCGATTTATCGTGGAAACCTTAAAGGTAAAACCAACAAAGATTTCCTTTTAATGAGCTAACTGTATGCAAAATTGTTTTACAAGCACCAACTTGATGGAGAACTTAATCTCTTAGATTCTTCTACCACTACACAAAGGATGCACCTACACCCTTTGTTTTCTACCTGCTCAACAGACAAGGATGCCACACCACCCTAGTTATCTAGCCATGACTGGAAGGAGGCAACATTTCCCTTAGAAGGCTTCAACTTGCCCCAAGAACCACCCAATAAACCTCTAATTTATAATAGTTTAAACTTCAGTTTTTCAAATCTTTTGTGATAGCTCGAACTTTTGCAATGCTTCATCTATCTCACTAGCCTATTTCTTGCTTCTGATATGCAATTACCAAAACTTCAGAGACACCTCTGGTTCTCTTCATACATTTGACTTGTATGGTTATATATCTTTTCAAAGAACTTTATTATTTGAAACATTGTGCTTATTAGGGAAATCATGCCTCTTCATAAAAATATTATATCCTTATAATGGCATCAATTCATCATTGATCTTCATAGTCTTTCAATCTTGTTTTAATTAGTAAGGAATTACTATTTTGTAGAGTTAACCAATTTTGTCAATTCTCCAATGTTGGCAATTTCTCCAAATTGTTCTCCAAATATACCATCCCCAAACGTCTCTTCAACATAGTGGACGTCAAACCGGTGGTCAACTAATATTTACAAATATTTCACGTCCAATCCTTTTAATTAACCCTCGAGCATCTCTCAATTGCGAAATGATTCAAAACCATTGGATCTTCGTCAATCCACATCAATGGTGGACTTTAACATGCACTTAGCTAGATTTCATAAAGAATTCACATCACATCCTGAGCTTTAAACGCTACAAAACTTAACCCAGCGAAATTGTCCTGTACCATTGGATCGCCCCATCCAAGATCGATGGTGGACTTGAAAATTTTATGAGCCCAATTATGAACCCTAGCCGTCAATCTGGCATATCGGTTAAATCAAAGGTCAGTCAGGGTAAAGTATGTCAGTTCTCGGGTAACGTCTATGACTCTTAATGTCATCTAACACTCTTTCAAGTACTTTGATCTTTAATTAGGATGGTTGTGGAGATTTCTTTTGATCCGTGTTCTGGTTTTTTTGTTCATTTTCGCTTGTTTAAATCAGATCTACCCCTATTCCCTCATGTTTGCCGAAAATGTTGTCTAACTTATCTCTGCCTTCGACTATTTCTCCCTCCATTGGCCCTCCTCAATGTCTAGTTGTTAAAATCAGAGAAAAGGGCAGTCTCCAGATTCCGACCAATGCTCTGCTTAGTGGCTGCGAGCCCCTATACTAGAAGATTTGTTACAGTAGTTCTTCAGGCCTATCTCCTTATTTTATAATGGCGAAAGGTAGCATTCACAGAAGGACCAGCATCACCGATGCAAACAGCCGCAGACTCGAGAAGTTAGAAAAGGATATAGCAGATCTTCGAGAGAAGTTGAACCTGAAATGAGACAAAGAGGACTTGGAGTCCTTAAAGAAGAGAATCGAAGATATGATTCACCACAAGCTCGAAGCTAACAAAAACGAAATGATCGAACAGATGCGAGTGCTCCTTCCTCAATGCGATGAATCCATATGATTTCAAGCTGTCAGAGTTCAAGGTGACCACTAGAGGAGCCCAATGACTTTGGTAGGTTCTCGACAGTCCCCTCCAGCTGTCGGAACTCTAGGGGAAAGATCATCAGAGGTCAAATAAATGGATATTGACTAGTGAGGGAACCACACAGTCCACGCACCATGATCTATTGTTATTTTCATGATAACATTAATGTTTTACGTTTACTTTTATCTTTTTAGATTTTCCTTGTCTGTTAGTTTAGGGGAGGGATTTTGGCCTATTTTCTAAGGCCCTTCTGTTCAGTTTGTATCGGCATGTATTTTGAAGGGTTGTACTTTTCGTACTTTGTATTTGGAAAGGATTTAAATTTTCCGTTTTGAAGAATTTAACTTTGTATTTGAATGAATTTAAACTTTACGTTTTGAAGAATTTAACTCTGTATTTGAAAGAATTTAAACTTCACGTTTTGAAGAATTCAAACTGGGTATTTTGGAAGAATTTAAACTTTACATTTTGAAAAATTTAAACTCTGCGTTGATGTCTGGATCCCTACTATTTGAATAAAATATATGCAGTTTTTTTAATATTAATTTTAATTAATTCTTTGTTCTTCTCTAAATTCTTAACCTCTCTTATTTATCGATTATGTCTAGATTTATGGATTTTGTTTTAATTTAGATAAAGTTTTGAATTTATTTTGGATGATAGTTTAAATAACGAAAAACAAAAAATCCAGGCCATCAATTCAACATAGTGATTATTTACTGGAGAAAAACTCTTTGAATGTAGAAAAAATCTAGGATATACATTAATGAAGATAAAATAATTTAAAGATACTGGCAAGAAGAATTACATGTCTTGTTGGGTTTGCATTGTCCTCTCTCCTCGTATGGCTGTATTTTCCAAAAATTGTTCTTTCCAACTGCTTTTGGTGAAACTACTGCTAACAAAGCATGAATTCCTACATGGATTTTGTTTTACACGATTTAATAATTATTTTATTTCATTTTTCACATTGAGTGAGGAACTATATTTTTCTTGGAAGTGCATTTTAGCTATTTTGTATAGATTTGAAAATGGATTTGTGTTGATTTTCCAAGTATTTTTTGTAAATTACCTTACTCTACTTTGCATAATATACATTGTTATCTAAATATGCCTTAATTTTTAAGTTTGAAAACAATAATTTTTAATAAAACATTATCAATAGGATTATTATAAAAAGAGTATTATTGAAGGTTATGTATTGCTTGGTTTTTCCCTCGATGTTTATGCTCTTGCATTAGATTTGTTATAACTTAAATCCATAGGTTTATATTGAAATGGTACCTTTAATATCCATAATATTCTTTTAAACAATAGCTAAACTAATTGTAAAAATAAAATATTCCACATGTCACAATCTGAGCGTTCCACGTGTCACCCTGGAAACTAGATATCAACATTTTAACAACAAAATTTATAGAAAGTTTGCTTCAAAGAGTTTGCTGGCAAGTTGAAATTTGTGTTTAGAGAAAGGGTGTTGGAAGTAGATGCTAAGGAGAACGACCGTATGCTCCTTCCTCCAGGAATGTTATTTAGCAGTGGCGAGAGTAGATATCAACACTTAAAACACAAATTTCAAACACAAATTTCATAGGAACATTGCTTCGTACAATTTGCTTGCAAGTAGAAATATTCTCACAGAAAGAGTGGTCTCTCTTTCTCCAGGTTGTCTATTTTTACAATTCCCTCATAAAGGAAGGGGCGACCGCTCTTTCTCCAAGTTGTCTATTTTTACAATTCCCTCATAAAGGAAGGGGCGGTTGCTCTTTATCCAAGTTGTCTATTTTTACAATTCCCTCATAAAGGAAGGGGCGGTCGCTCTTTCTCCAAGTTGTCTATTTTTACAATTCCCTCATAAAGGAAGGGGAGACCAACCCTTCTTCTACCCAATACTGTATTCATAATAGTTCTAGAATGAAACAAGGGTCAGTTGATCCTTCTTGTGTTCCCCATTCTGGATATAGGTGAATTGCTAGATATAGGTGTTCACAATTATCTACTAAACGAAGGGGTGGGTCCCTACTATTTACAATGGAAATTGGAAGTCTGGAATTCTCAGCCTAGCCTTCGTAGATTAAATATTTTTATACTTCTCTCATTAATGAAGGGTCGACCAACCCTTATTGTGGTCAGTATTCTTCTAGTGTTCACCATTTTGGATAGAAAT
This sequence comes from Larix kaempferi, assembly GCA_027924585.1. Classification (NCBI taxonomy): domain Eukaryota; kingdom Viridiplantae; phylum Streptophyta; class Pinopsida; order Pinales; family Pinaceae; genus Larix; species Larix kaempferi. The sequence continues at coordinate 3,894,278 of BSBM01000827.1, forward strand.
GAATTGACGGTCTAGCCTTCGTAAATTGAATAATTTTACAATTCCCTCATAAATGAAGGGGGGACCGACCCTTCTTTTGCCCCGTATTATTTTCATAATAGTTCTCGATTGAAAGAAGGGTCGGTCGATCCTTCTTGCATTCTCCATTCTGGATATAGGGAATTGTTGGATAAACATGTTCACAATTATCCACTAAACGAAGGTGCATCCGATCCTTCTTGTCGGGAAACGGAAGTCGGGAAATTGTCGGCCTAGCCTTTGTAGATTAAATATATCTACATTTGTCTTGTAAATGAAGGTTTGGTCGTCCCTTCTTATGCATAGTATTCTTCCAATGTTCAACATGTTGGATATACATGAACTGACTGCCTAGCCTTTGTAGGTTGCATATTTTTACAATTCCCTTTTAAATGAAGCAACATGTTGTAGGCACAACAAATCCCATTTCTTATTAATAAAATGGGATCCCAAGTTACTAATTTCTGGAGGTAATCTCTTATTCTTTCATCTTGATTATGGGGTTGATTGATTTATGGGGTGAGTCCGAAAGCTTAGTTTTTTCCTTTGAACTTCCTTTTTTTTAGTTTTGAAGTTTTTTCCTTCTGCATTTCTGCAACCTGCAATGTGGATTGCGGAAATTGACAATTTTATGTTTTGAATTCCTTCTTTCCGCACTCCAGCAATCCGCAATACGGAATGCGGAAGTCAGAAAGCGTTTAATCAACAAAATCACATTTTTGGTTCCGCATTTCCACATTCCACATTGCGGATTGTGGAAATCGGAAACTCAACTAAAAAATGAAATCGCATTTTCCTTTTCCCTATAATTTTCCCTCTTGGCAAACCCGACTATGGATTGCAGAAACAATAAAATTCTCAATTCAAAATTTGTACTTCCGCAATTCCACAACCCATAATGCAGACTGCGGAAACAACCTTGAATGAATTGAAAAACAAATACCCAAACAATGGGATCTTCTCCGACACCAGTGGGAGGGTTTTCGAAACCTATTACCTGGATTGGTCCTGAATTTATACCATTTTTGACAATGATGATTTTTCATAAATTCGGCATGACCATAAAGCTTTTTTAAACATTACTAGGGCCCAACTTTATGCTATAGCAGCTAGACCATACCTAATTCCCTACACTGATTCTGTTAAATGGGTTATTGACCATGCCAACCCTCAGGACCGTTCATTTAATGATGCAGCTCAAACTTAGTTAGCCTCTTTCTGACCTGAGGTTTTTTCCAAGGCTTATGCACTAAGATGTTCCCAACAACTGCTTAGCAAGAAATTCCCGGAGTCTTCCGTCAACCAGTTCAATTTCGATGAAATGATCAAATCCTGGATGGAAACCCTGGATCAAATACGATTCATAATAGTTCTAGAATGCAAGAAGGATCGGTCAATCCATCTTGTGTTCTCCATTCTGGATATAGGTGAATTGTTGGATATAGGTATTCACAATTATCTACTAAACGAAGGGGTGGATCACTACTATTTACAATGGAATTTGGAAGTCTAGAATTGTCATCCTAGCCTTCGTAGATTAAATTTTTTTACACTTCTCTCGTAAATGAAAGGTCGGCCGACCCTTTTTGTGGTCAGTATTCTTCCAGTGTTCACCATTTTGGATATAAATGAATTGACGGTCTAACCTTCGTAGGTTGAATAATTTTACAATTCCCTCATAAATGAAGGGGTGATCGACCCTTCTTCTGCCCCGTATTCTTTTCATAATAGTTATTGAGTGAAAGAAGGTTCATTCGATCCTTCTTATGTTATCCATTCTAGATATAGGGAATTTATACATAAACATGTTCACAATTATCCACTAACGAAGTGCAGCCAACCCTTCTTGTCGGGAAACGGAATTCGGGAAATTTTCAACCTAGCCTTCGTAGATTAAATATCTCTACATTTATCTCGTAAATGAAGGGTCGGTCGTCCCTTCTTGTGCTCAGTATTCTTCCTGTGTTCAACATGTTGGATATACATGAATTGACTGCCTAGCCTTTGTAGGTTGAATATTTTTACAATTCCCTTTTAAATGAAGGGACGTGTTGTAGGCACAACAGATTCCATTTTTTATTAATAAAATGGGAGCCCCAGTTACTAATTTTTGGAGGTAATCTCCAATTCTTTCATCTTGATTATGGGGTTGATTTATTGATGTATTCATTCTCACTTTAGGAAAGGGTGGCCCAGGTTTCCCCTTACCCTTGGGTCAATGGTGATTCAAAACTCTAACCATCCAACTTTGCTTGGGAATAGAACAACAACTTTGAAGCTAGGGGAGTGTTGTACGCACAACAGATCCAATTTTAATTAATTAAAATTAGAGCTCCGGTTACTTTATGAAGGCAATATCGAATTTTCTTATCTTGTATATGGGGTGTCATGATTGTTGTCTTTATTCCCATGTATTTTAATGTTTTGGATTTAATAAAATTTGCTAAAAAAATCTTGTTTTTATGCTATTTGTGAGTTGGGGAAAACATAGTTTTTTCTTTGAAACATATTGTCGGAAATTTTTAAGTGTCAAATTTCTCCTTTTCACAACCCGCAAGCCACAAATGTGGATTGCGGAAGTCAGAAAGAATTTGCTCAATAAAAGGTGAATTTTTGGTTCTGCATTTCTGCAACCCACAATTGAGGATTGCAGAACTCAGAAAGTCTTTGGTCAATAAATTTGAGGAACTCAGAAACCCAAATAAAGGAAATTGAAATTGCATTCTGCAACCCGCAATTGCGGATTGCAGAAAGGTCGAGATTTTCTATAATTTTCCCCACTCCACTTTCCCAACTGCAGATTGTGGAAATGATAAACCGCTCAAGTTGAAATTTTCACTTCCACAATTCCGCAACCCGCAATGCGGATTGCGGATTGCGAAAAAACCAAAATCAAAATGTTCAAAAATCACTTCCGGAATTTATTTTCTGCTTTTTATTCTTATTTTGTAAAGTTGCAGAGGTATATCTAATTATGAGAGACAAAAAACATAGCAGAGATTACATAAGTGTCAGGATGAGCCGGCTGGGGAGGCCTTAGGTAGTGAAGCCACCATCCTAGTCGCTAAAAAATATTGAAAAGACTAGCATTATACAAAAACAAGACCTTATAGAGAAGGCCTTCCCAGAATTGATGTTGGGTCTTGTTCAAAAAATACCTAACATATATACTTAAAGTTCTGAAAAATAGACTATAAAAAAGATTAATGTCATAGTAGTAACCCGGTGCCATTGGAGACCAACTAGGGATTAGCTTCGACATGGAAATTGTTTGGCTCTTCTTCAATTATTGGGAAGCCACTATAGTAGTCTTCCACCATACCAAGGGAGGGAAGAGCAGGGGACGAAGGTCTGGTACTGCCACCGGGGAGAGTGGTATCATTCCCCAAGTTCATACTAGCCCCTTTCTACACAGAGTCGAGGATAGCAAGCGTTTCAAAAGGATGACCAGTGTCCACCCTGATATGCTCTTCCACAGCTTTCGAACCATCACCCTGACCAGTTGGATATTTATTTTCTTCATCCTTTTGGAGAGTTTCCAGCTTGTAGCTATGCCCGTGGGAGAAATGTTCCCAGGTCATATTTCCATCCATGATGCCCAGACGGTCTCCCATTTCTACAAAGTTGTTTTGATATCCCTAAGAGTGCTTATGTTGGCATTTCAATTGGCTTCCACTTCCTCCACCAGGGTGCTCATCATATTCTTAATTAACCAGTAACAGTTAATGGTCCCTCCATTCCTCCCCAAAGCCAGAATGGTCGCGACTCTGCATGCTTTCCAACTATTGATGAGGCCGCAGGTGGAAGTTGAGATGTTCTCTACATAGTCATCCATCGTTGTCAAGTCAATGGTGTTTCTAGGTCATCTTCCAGAACCTCTACTAATACCACCTTGGCGAGGAGGTCGCGTCATGGTTACAGGTCAGCTGTGAACGTCTTGAACCAAATCCGAAGGAAGAACAACAAAACAGTACCGAGCGGGAGCTAGTGCAGTGGAATAATCTTGAATGCCGACATTGAACGACAAGTAGCCCAGCTTGCACGCTTTTATCCTATGGAAAGAATTAATTCCCCTGGCTGTTATTATTGATAAAGGTGGTGATTTAATGCCTACCATCTCCCAACTTCGAGGTGCCTTCTGCATGAGGGCGAGTTAATGTTGAGCATTGCAGAGGGTCCTCTCATATTAACTCTCGTTGTCGTCTTGGTGTTGGTGCTGAATTGTGCAGGTGTGCTCTTGAAGGTGGCGGGATCTAGAGGGGATCCGGATCATGTGAGCTAAATTGAGATCTATGATCCTGATTTACTTCGCTATTAAACTTTTGGTTAAATATTTTGAATTTTTTTACTTTTTCACCATTTTTCAAACTTTGAATTCCACTTTGGAGAATGAATTTTATTACATATTTTTACTCTGCTCACAAATTTACTTCCTTCATCAGTTTACAGGTAGGTTTTTCAGTCCTTTTACCAATCATTTGTGCCAATTCGGAAACTAAAATCAGTTTAACTAATTATTTTTTCGTTATTTTTATCAGAAATTTCCACTTTCTTTTGACCATGTCAAAGAAAGCCCGGTCCAAAACAACCCTCAATGACCTGAAAAAAAAGGACCCAAACAGTGGGATTTTCTCTGATACTAGTGGAAGAGTTTCTGAAACCTACCACCTAGACTGGTCATGAATTTACACCATATTTGACAACGATGATATCACATAAATTCAGTGCGACCATGAAGCATTTAAAAACATCAGTAAGTCCTAGCTCCATGCCATAGCGGCTAGGCCTTCCCTAATGCCTTACACTGATTCCATCAAGTGGATTGTTGACCACACCAACCCGTAGGACCAATCCTTCAATTACATAGATCAAACCCAATTGGCCTCGTTCTGACCTGAGGTATTTTCCAGATCCTATGCACTTAGATAACCCCAGCAGCTTCTTAGTAAGAAATTCCTGGGATCCTCCATGACCCAATATAATTTCGAAGATGGTTAAATCTTGGATGGAAAATCCTGCTAGATTTACACCTAAATCTGATCAATTGTACCCCATCTCTTGGTTTAGGGAACCTTTATCTTTGTTGGCAGCCATGTTGTGCAGGCTATATGGATGGCCGAATTATTCATTCTTCAAAGCAGAGTGTGCACCTCTGGCCCATCATGTTCTTACCATGGGAGATCCTTTCAATTGTGCCCATATTGTGTTAGTAGTATTGAAGGAAGCAATTGAGAAATACCAAAGATTCATGCCTCAAGGAATTCGACCTTTTACCTCTCTTCTTATGTTATGGATGTTTTCTGTTCATCTTTTCCTTTCCCTTCCATGGGGTGGAATTGGACGAGAAATGGACCTTCAGTCCACATCTACTGTTCTCCATTATGGGGGGATAAATTCATACCTCTTATTTATGATATTTGTGATTACATTATGGGCTACATCTATCAAAATATATTCAAGGAGAATGCTCCTACTTTTTCAACTCAAGTCAAGGCACTAGTTTCTACAATGGGATATTGGTACGTGGGAGAATATTTCTCCTACATCAGAATTTGGGGCAGCAACACAGCCCACATATTGCGCAGGATTGTACCAGACAGAATGGTGTTGGAGGAGATATCCTTCCAAATAATGATTGATGGTGTGTTCCCCAAGTTGACAAGGGCTAAAAGGAAAGGGTGGCCTATGTTTCCCCTTAACCTTGGGTCTCTGGTCATTCAGAATTCTACCCATGTGAGCTTGATTGGGAAAATAATTACCACTCTGAAGCTTGGAGAAGCTACCAAGAGGATGCATGACCCAAAGTCCTTCTTGGCTAATCATTTTACACATGAGCACATCAAAATCCCTTATGTGCATCAGACAGCTCCTGATGATTCTATTTACGAGGGTGTTAATTCCTTCTATGAAGTTTGAATAGAACCACTTCTCTAGAAGAGAAGAATTTTATCTTCCAATATCAACAAAATATCAAGACCAAAGTGTTGTAGTTCAGAAAGTTTGAACTGTCATTAGAGGAAAAAACTCAGAAATAATTAGTGGAAAAGGAGGCACAGAAAGCATAAGCCAGCACTCCCTTGATGTTGACTTACCAAATAGATGATAAAGGAAAGGCTCTTGTTGAGGATACTCCACAACCTAAACCCATGGCTACTCTCAACGCTCTTATTAATTATGTTGCAAGGATGAAAAAGATTCTAGCATTGATGGGTTCAATGGTTGAAACACAAAGAATAGCTTCAACCCCTCCATTCAAGAAGCAAAAGATTGAAGGTTCAGCACCACAAGTTACTATGATTCATATTGAAGAAAGTGATGTTGAAGATGAGTCATTCCCTGCCAACTTCTCATGTCCAGTTGCTATCCCTGTTAGCATACCAACATTCACCCCAATCACTCATATTTCCTTTGATCCACTTGAGGGTTTAGTGGTTTATGATTATTTTCCAGATATTCATTTTTCAGAAGTCACCATTGCTACTACGGTGACATCTTCTATACCTCCAACAATTTCTACCATTTTACCTTCTATCCCATCATTCGATGTTACAGTCCCTCCATCCACAACAATTGATCAACCCGTTGCTCCTATTGATGTTGCACCTTCACAGCCAACCGAAGTTCAGGTCTCTACTGCACCTTCAGAGCCAACTATAATTCCAAATTTTGTTGCATCTTCAGAGCCTGTTCCCTCATCCACCACCTGCATTTCTTCACCTTCAAACCCCAGTCTTGCAATGGATTATGTTTCCACTCCCCAAATAACCATGCCAATTCCAACACCTGTTGTATCCCAACCTGTGACTTTGGTCACCATCCCAGAAGTGTCATCACCCACTATGGAAGAAATAGCAGACTTTGGAGAAGATGCAATGGTCTCTCTGGGGAATATTTTTGGAGTAGATTAGAAAAGGCATTGGTAAAGAAGGGTTCTAAAAGAGCCAAAGAAGGGACTCTAGTGTTGGGAACTATCCCTAATCAAGTCATTTGGAGAAGAACCATCACTGATGTGAAGCAGGAATCTCTTGAGACAACTGTTTCTATGGGGACTTTTGTAGGGGAAAACTATGATTTTGTCACCTCACTGAATAAATAAATTGAGGTAAAGGAGAAAGAACTGCAAAAACTCAAACATGAGTAGATTCATATGGATGAGAAACATCAATCCAAACTGCAGGGGTTAAAGGATGATTATGAGAATCGGCTCAAAAATATACAATCATAGAATGAAGTCCTCCAATAACAGCTCCAAGAAGAACAATGGTTTAATGTAAGCTATGTTGAAAAGATAGTAGTTCTTGATCAGAAATTAAAAGATTCACAAACCATGGCTACTACCTCTTCTTTCTCAAAGTTTTCTAAGGAATCATTCAAATAATTGGCTTTGAATATTCAGGATGATCACAAGAGTTTGCTCATTGAATTGTTTGAAGGGTTAGATTAAATTCGAGAGCTCTTCAATTCTTTTGAACACTTTTCAGATGTCATGTATAACCATAACTAGAGAAGGAATGATGCTGCCAGAGCTTATGAGGATGTCGTAGGTTGGAAAAGGTATATAAAAGAAAAACCTGAAGATATACTTATTTTGGACAAGATCAAGCTCAGGAAGATCAAATTTTCTTTGGAATCCTGGGAGAATGCATGTGAGATGGTGGAGTCCACAATTCAAGAAGGATGGAAGGTTTGCAGTAAATATGGTTTGCATCTAACACCTTGTTAACTTTGTTGGAATTCCCCATCATGGATCATATTGAGAAGTCTCTTCCACCCAGGATTATGATTGAATAGGTTGAAGAGAAGTACTTGAAGGCCAAGGAGCACATCGAGCAACTGGATCAGATTCACATAACAGAGATTAAGGAGTTGATTGAATTACCTATAACCTCAAAAATGAATATTAATCTCTTCTTACATGAATGGGGAAAGTTGAAGAAAAGGGAAATCAAGTCTTTCACCTACAAAGCGCATTTAGCACTCGAGCATGCTCAATATCAAGATGTCAAAGATTTGTTGGATGTATTTTCCAAGTGGCAATCTGTCCTTGGAAAATATTAAAACAATATTTTGTAATCCCTACTTTTATGGGATATTTAACCTTTTGTAATTTTTTGTAATTATTATTTAAACGGACTTATATGTCATAGGAGAGGAGGGGATCAAACCACCAAAGGAGAGAACATGAGATGCTCTTTGTTTTGAGGAGTTGTAATTTTTTGCAAACTTAATCAAATTTAGTTAGTTTCTCTTGACCTTTCTTTTCTCATATTTGTCAAATTTATTTGATGAGTTCTGGTTTCTCATTTAATTATTGGATAAATCTGTTTCATGTTGTATGATCATTAAATGCATTAACCTTGTGTGTTGATTTCTCATCACCTGGTTCATGTGTAAGCTATGTGTTGAATAAATTTCTTTATTTTATTCATATTATTTATTACTGCAACTTTTAAATAGTCATCTTTATTTTTGTCCTAATTTGTTAATTAGTGTATCATTGACTAAGCAATTATTCAATTTAATCTTTAAATAAAATAACTCATTTTTCATTATCTTGTTTTATTTGAAGCCGGTAATGTTAAGATCTAATTTATATATTTATCAATTGGTGTAACATTTATCAAATATCTCAGATCTTACTATTCCTCCATCCACACCAGTAGATCAACCTGCTACCCCTGTTGAAAATCACCAAGAGCTAGCTGAAATTCAAGTTTCAACTGCACCTTCATAGCAAGCTGAGATTTAGGTTTTAACTACTCCTACAGAACCTATCACTTCATCCACCACTTCCATTTCTTCACCTTCAAATTCCAATGATGCAATGGCTTCCATTTCCATTCCTCATATGACTATGTCCATTCCAACCCTTGTTGTTTCCCAACCTGTGTCTTTGGTCATAGTTCCAAGAGTGTCTTCATCCCCTGTGGAAGAAGTAACATGTTTTGGAGAAGATGCAGTGGTCTCTCTTGGAGAGTATTTTTGGAGCAGATCAGAAAAGGCTGTAGTGAAAAAAGGTTTTAAAAGAGCTAGAGAAGGGACTCTAGTGCAGGACTTTTGGATATATTTTCCAAGTGGCAATATGCCCTTGGAAAATCTTGAAAGAGACTTAGCAATTTGTCCATTTGTAATTTTTGTAATTATTATTTAAAGAGACATACATGCTCTTTAAGGGGGGGGACCACCGAAGAAGAGAACTGGAGATGCTTTGTATTCGAGGAGTTGTATTTTTTTCAATCTTCAAAGAATTTGAGTCAGTTTCTCTTTCCTTTTCTTTGTCATATTTGTCAAGTTTCCTTGATAAAATCTGGTTTCCCACTTAATCGTTTGGTAACTTTGTTTTATGTTGTATGATCATTAAATACATAGATCTATGTGTTGATTTCTCATCATATGGTTTATGTGTATATTATGTGTCAAATAAATTTCTTTACTTGATTCATAACATTCCATTTTTTTCAACTATTAGACAGTCATCATTATTTTATGCTAATTTGTTAATTAGCATGTCATTAACATAATAGTCTTATGGTTTAATCCTTTAATTAAAATAACCCAATTTTCACTATCTTGTTTTATTTGAAGTTGTTAATGTTAGATCTGATTTATATATTTATCAATTGGTATTGTTCTGAAACTATAATCACATTTACCAGGTTTAAATTAGCTTAAGCAGATCAATTTAGAACTAACTTTTATTCACACCTTTGCTATAAAACTATCAGATCTTCCCTACAGTCGGTACAATTACTCCAGCAAAATCTGAGGCATGATGAGATTGTTTTCTTCACACGCATGATACAAGCCATCATTCACCATTAGCACCTTCAGGATAACCACCATTTCATAATTTCATTGTATAAACCATCGCCATGTCAATATACAATCCTTTCTCAAGGCATCGATTGGAGTGATACATGTACAATTACACCAGCAAAATCTATAGTCGGTACAGATGATATCTATGATCACCATCCCGCCATACTATGATAATTACCATTCCCCATCCGTAACATCCAATTCAATTCACCAATTCACTAGCTACTCACTATATAAAGGCTAAACCATACCCCATATCGTAGCAAAATGAAATATTTGGGAAGTCATGGTACTCTTCTTTATCGCGTCTGTTCCATTTCCTTTGTTGTTTTATCATAAATACTTGATTCTTATGGTCTCTCCCCAATTCTCTTCATGATATATGGGAATTTTGACATCAGTTCCCTAAAAAATTCTCACCACAACATGATATATGGGAATTTTGAGCACTGTCGAAGCCCCAAGACAAGTATTTGTATCTAATGTGACTCAGTAGCTTCCAGGTGAAGCAAAAATCAAGTCTGTGTATATGTAGGAGAAGAGGTTGTGTATATGTAGGAGAAGAGTCTTTGTTTGTGAGCTCAAGCTCGTAGTTGTGAAATGTATTAAGAAGATCCCAAGCTCTGTAAAAGGTGAAAGATCGAAGTAAATTCCATCTCTGTGTAATGAGGCGAAGTTTCCCTATTTTAACCCGGAATAACTTCTACTGATTTGTATGTCTTTGTAAGAAATATTTTAATATAAAGCATTTCTTCTGTGCATGAAGTATGAAACTTTTCTGTGCTTGAAAAGAGAAAATAGCAAACCTTTTTCTATGTCACGATTGGACAAAAAGGTTCCTTAAAAAATAGAAAGAGTGATCTTGTATCAGAAATAATTGGTCAATTGGTGTCTGAATGTACAGTACCTCCACCTCCAAATTTATTTCTCCTATGTCTCCAACGGTAACTTCCTGGCCTCAATCTATGATGTTTTCAAATAGTTTTGATGTGTTCTTGGCCCCTAATCCCATTAATCCCTCTTAATATATTATTTTTTAAATCATTTTGCTATGTTCCTAGTCTCGAATCCCATTAATCCTTTATTTATAATGCATCATTTATTTTTTCTCTGTTCTTGGTACCCAATCCCATTAATCCCTCTTATTTTTTCTCCATTGCAATATTATAGTCATATCATGCCTCCCCGTGAAGACATATGAGGGTAATGATTAATTTACAGGTATACATATCTCAAGATAGCGAAGCCACGTGTTCACTAACCAGATTCCCTAGAACCATGAGTGGCTATGTTTATCTATTTATTTATATGTCTAGGGACGTGCACTCAATCCTTCATTATAACGTATCCATCATTATAGATACTGTCTAGCACTTTCAAAAGACACTGATAATTATCAAGAGTGGTGCTATGTTTTATGTTTATCCTTGATGTCCATTTATTTTTAAAAGTAAAATGCCCTAGTTTTTATTTTTATGGAAATCTTGTGAATTTATTTTAATAAATTGAATTTTTTTTTAATAACTGATATTGAGTGCACACTAAAGTATTAACATGGTATAACGAGTAGACTAACATATATATATATATATATATCAGATCATGAGAACGATCGTTGACTCCACACGTGGTAAGCAGTAAATATTCTGCTACTGCTTACCCTTTTCGTTCTCCACGCTAGTTGAAAGTGAGAAATCAACATCAACCATAGACCTTTATTTCGCTGCTCATCCACCATAGATTTGATTCCTGACTTTAACACGTACCAAAAATCATTTCTCCAAAGTTTCCAATGTTATAGAACATGCACCTTTTCCTATCAGATTCCCTGTCCGCCACAGATCACAACCCTCCTCGAATCTAAACTGTTGATTTCTTATAAACTAACCATTTTGATCCCGTTTTTTCCTGGCGACAGCATGTAAGAAAGGTGAATTTTGTCCTAAATTAATTCATCTGATGCATCAATTTTTCATGGCCATTGTCTGGCCACCATCTTATTTACCTGACGACCAAAATATTCGTAGTAGTCCCGAGAAGTAGTTCCCCTACAACAGCAAGAAAGCTCTGGTGCGACAGTCGAATCTCGGGTAATAGTTCCATGCAGCGGGCTCTGTTTTACATTTAGTCACATCTACATTCGATGCATCTCAAGCCCTATGCAGGTTCCATGCTCGGTTCAGACTCCAGTCGTGCACTGCCACACTCCAGTCGCACGCTCGGTTCAAGAACCTTATATAGTTGTCCCATTCATATGCAGACCACCCGCTGAATCCCAAATATTTTGCACTGAACAAGTAGGTATCTTGAGAAAAATTAACCTTGGTTTTTTTAATTTTATCAAGAGTAATAAGACCATATTCCTTCAATAAACTCATAATATCTTCGAGGATCGAATCTATATCGACCAATATCTCCTTATCATTTCCTATTCTCCAATAGATATCATTTTCCAACCAATTGTACACTTTTAGGAAACCATCCCAAACATGAGATACACCTCTTGTTCTTTTCATTGGATTTATGATCCAGTTGCCAGCCACTTAGCAATTTTTTAATGAAACATTGAGTTAATTTATTATTATCAATTGAAGTATAATTCTTTTAATTAAATCCCTTCATGCTAGAAGGGTGGGATGAATATATAACCTTCAACCTGAAATCAAGTTCAGCCTTTCAAATTTGATCCCTTATACCTATTCCAAAAATTTATATAAGTTAAATCCATATGTTTATATTGAAATGGTACCATTAATATCCTTAATATTCGTTTATACAATCTTTACACTAATTTTAAAAATCAAATATGCCACATGTCACAATATGCACGTTCCACCTATCACCCTGGGAAACTGGATATCAAAATTTTAACAACAAAAGTTATACAAGTTTTGCTACAAAGAGTTTGCTGGCAAGTCGAAATTTTTTTATAAAAAGAGAGGTCGCTCTTTCGTTAGGTTGTTCTATTTCAGGGTGTTGGAAGTAGATGTTGAGAAGAAAGAGCATCTGCTCCTTCCTCGAGGGATTATTTTTTAGAAGTGGCGAAAGTATATAGAGGCACTCTAAACACAAATTTCATAGGAACATTGCTTTGCACATTTTGCTAGCAAGTAGAAATATCCACAGAGAAAGAGCAGTCGCTCTTTCTCCAAGTTCTATTTTTACAATTCCCTCGTAAATGAAGGGGCGGCCGACCCTTATTCTTCCCAATATTCTTTTCATTATAGTTCAAGACTGCAAGAAGGTTCGTTCGATCCTTCTTGTGTTCTCCATTTTGGATATCGTTGAATTGCTAGATAAACATTTTCACAACTATCTACTAAATGAAGGGGCCTCCGATCCTTCTTGTCAGAAAATGGAAGTCAAGAAAAATAATTTGTATATGTTATAACTTAGCTAATTTCTGGTCCCTACTATTTATTGCAGGAGTCGGAAGTCAGGAATTGTTGGCCTAGCCTTCGTAGATCAAATAGTTTTACATTTCTCTCGCAAATGAAGGGTTGGCCGACCCTTCTTGTGCTCAGTATTCTTCCGGTGTTCACCATTTTAGATATAGATGAATTGATGACTTAGCCTTCATAGGTTGAATATTTTTACAATTCCCTTATAAATGAAGGGGCATCCAACCCTTATTCTTCCCAGTATTCTACTCATAATAGTTCTAGAATGTAAGAAGGGTCGGCTGATCCTTCTTTCTTTCGTCATTCTGGATATAGGTGAATTGCTGGATATAGTTGTTCATAATTATCTACTAAACGAAGGGGCAACCGATCCTTCTCGTTGGAAAATGGAAGTTGGGACAAACATTTTTATACGTTAGAACATAGATGATGTCTGGGTCTCTACTATTTACAGCGGAAGTTGGAAGTCGTGAATTCTGGACATAGCCTTCGTAGATTAAATATTTTTACATGTATCTCATAAATCAAGGGTCGGATGACCCTTGTTTTACTCAGTATTCTTCCCGTGTTCACCATTTTGGATATACATGAATTGATGGCCTAGCATTAGTAGGTTGATTATTTTTAAAATTCTCTCATAAATGAACAAATGGGAGACACTTCTTCTGCCCAGTATTATTTTCGTACTCTTTCTAGACTTCCAGAAGGGTCAATCAATCCTTCTTGTGTTTTCCATTCTAGATATATATAAATGTTGGATATAGGTCTTTACAATTAGCCACTAAACGAAGGGGCGTACTATCATTCCATTCGGAATATTTGAATTCCAGAAAAACATTTTTTATAAATTATAGCCTAGGTTATATCTGGATCCCTATTATTTAGAGCGGAAGTCGGAAGGTGGGAATTGTCGGCCTAGCCATCGTAGATTAAATATTTTTACATTTCTCTCACAAATGAAGGGTTGTTCGACCCTTCTTGTGCTCAGTATTCTTAAAGTGTTCACCATTTTGGATATACATGAATTGATGCCCTAGTCCTCGTAGGTTGAATATGATTTCAATTCCCTCATAAATGAAGGGGCAGTCGACCCTTCAACTTCCCGGTATTCTTTTCATAATAGTTGTATACTGCAAGAAGAGTCAGTCGATCCTTCTTGTACTCAGTATTCTGCTAGTGTTCACCATTTTGGAGATATATGAATTGACGGCCCAGCCTTCGTAGGTTGTATAGTTTTACAATTCCCTCATAAATCAAGGGGACTCCCACCCTTATTTTTCCCAGTATTATTTTCATAATAGTTATAACTTGCATGAAGGGTCGGTCGAACCTTATTATGTTCACAATCTGCAATCTGCAATGCGTAAGTCAGAAATTCGGAAGCCCAATGCGTGACTTTTAGAAAATTTACACCTCTGCAATCCGCAATGTGGAACTTGGAAGTCCAAAATTCCAAAGTCTAGAAAGTATCACTTCTCCAATCCACAATCCGCAATGCAGAACTCGGAAATGCCGAAAGCCAATTTTCCCAACTTCGAAAAATATAACTTCCACAATGCGGAACTCAGAAATGCGTAACGCCAATTTTCCCAACTCCAGAAAATATCACTTCCGCGATGTGGAATGCCAATTTTCCCAAGTCTGGAAACTATCATTTCTGCAATCCGCAATCCACAATGCGGAACTCGGAAATGCGGAATGCCAATTTTCCCAACTCTGGAAAATATCACTTCCACAATCCGTAATCCGCAATGCGGGTTTGGAAAGCCGGAAGCTCAACTGCATAAATTCTCTGGCCCGTAACTTTCTCATCCAAATTCCATTTTGGGAAAACTTGGTACCCTTGGAAAGCTCTTGACGAGCACCATGGAACTGTGTGATCCTATGCCACTCCTGAGAAATCTATTTTTGTCATTTCTGTCAATCAAAATGCTTCCCAAATTCATCAATACCTCTTTTAAATATTCTGATTATCTGCCTGTAAGCTCATAGTTTGGCCAAAGCAACCCCAATGCTGCAACATGGGCTCTGATACCACTCTGTCGTGTTCCCTTCATTGCATCGGATCGATGGGAGGGGACGTGACGCGACCCTTCTAATTGACTTTTTTGATAATATATACTAGTGGAAAAATTATTCATTGTTTAAAATAAATATGACTTTTAATGTGCTCCTGTTATTTTATATTTCATAAATCGCTTCTGAACTGGATTTTGATTTTGAACAATGTGTCCTATTATTTTATATTTCAGAAATCGTTTATGAAATGAATTTTGGTTCTCGACAATGTGTGGACCTACTTTTGAATGGATTGAAAGTTGTTGAAGGAATCTCTTTTCCAAAAAGAAAAATATTGCATAATATCAACATTCATGATGGATGTATCATTGTAAATGTTACCAAGACTTTAAATGCAATTCTTCCATTACCCTATCCATTAGAAGGTGCAGATACATTATCAGAGGTTGGTGGTGGTTATATTTAATGGCATGTATCTGAGATCATTAACCACATTCGTTTTTCTCTTCGTGAGAATGAGTTGAATGATATACCAGATTCTAGTTCACCGAGTCTACAACATATCATAATAATTGAGAATAAATCTTCTTTTATTATGAGAAAAGTTAAGTTGTTACATAAGTGTTCAGAATGCAAGGATTGCATTTCCATAGGTTTTGTAACAAATGTGAGTGGGACTAATTTTGTTGGGGGAACATTTTTGGGTGACTTATCCTTTGGTATTCTGGTGGATGAAGTGGCCTGTTTTCTTGTATGTCATTTTGTCCAGGGTTGAGCAGTGGAGGCTTTGTTGTATGGCTGATTAAAAGAATCATAGATTTTAATACAAAAACATTGCTTTATGTTGAAAGAAATTTCAACAATAATCAATCTAAAACTACTTTGAAAGTATTAAGAGAAAATCACAATGTCAGGTTTGTGGGAGAGAGAGTTAATTTGATACATCAGTGTTATTTAAAGCCACATTATGTTGCTAAGGAAATAGTGTCAACTTTTTTTTAGGGAGACATTGTACAATTCAAAGCACTAGATGCTGGTCAGTTTGGTATTTTAGTTCATAAAGTCTTCTACAATTGCAAGGATTGTCGTGTATTTGAAGGCTCTCTTATAAGATGGCCTACAAACAATTTGCTTGACCTTGATGATGTTCTTTGGATGCTATACTAAAAAAGAAAACAAACGAAGATATGGTCAACATTTGGAATATTTTTGAACAATGTCCTTTACGGATGGTCCTTCCAAGTACTCCCCATTGTGAATATACATATGTTAAAGGTACTAATGGAACAAGGCCATGCAATTCCGTAAAGCGGAAAGATGGAACTAAAATTTCTGAAAGAAATTCAAGATCGGTACCTTACAGGCTTGGAATTGATCAGGGTGCATTCCTTTAAAAATTATCACTGAACATTGTTGCTCAAATATTTGTATGTCAAAAATTTCACTTCAATCAATAGTTGAATGTGTGAATAAATTTCATAGTATGAATGGAAATTCAAGAAGACGGTATGTTATAAATTCTATGGGATCAAATGCTCCTCTGGCCAAAGAAGGAGATGACAAAAAAAGAATCATGTTTATAATGAGATTAGACACAATAGACGTCTGTCAAAATGCATGGTATAAATGTCATGGGATAAAAAGGATCACTTTCTACAATTATAAAAGCATGTTCTTGAATGGTGATGTGAGAGCTGTGCATGGTAACACTAGCTTGGAAAAATCTAGGGAGAACATTGTTGCATTGGTAGCTACTATTAATAAAATTGTAGAAGAGAATTCAGACAAATCTCCACATATTACACGATTAATCAGTGCAGATAGAACAAGTAAAACCTCGAAATTATTGCCATCTAATATGTCCCATGGTTTGCTATGAAAAATGGCTAATGAAGAAATCGAAAGTATCCGTTTGCCTCTAGTATCACAATCCTCCTTTAGCAAGGTGATGAGAGAATATTTTCGAGATGCTAAAATTTCTAAATCAAACTCTTTGCAATGTGTAATGAGTGCATTACAATACAGGAAAGGATTAAGGGGACCACTAATCCAACTGAGGTGGAAAGGTTGTGAGGAAATCAAGCAGCTCATAATAAATATATTGCAAGTTGTCTCCAAGTATATTATTTTCACAGATTAGCTTCACAAAAAAATCCAAAGACTTTTCTGAGTATTTTTCATGAAAAAATGGATAAGTCAAAGACTTCCATTCCAAGCATGGGTAAGAAGGAAAAATATCTCAGTAATGTTATGAATCATCCCATATCATTGACTGGAATTTTGACTGATGGGCACAATACTGGGGGTTTTGGCCATTTCAGCCTCTCATTTTTAGAAATGGGATCGAATTTCACTGTGACATCACTGGCTAAATGCTTGAAGTGTCTTGAAGAACCAGTGGTTGATAGCTATGGTGATTTGCTCTACAAAGGTGAAACATCTAAGCACCAATCGCATGATGCTCTATTGCAATCAGATTCATATGAAAAGTGTTTGACATACAGACAAGATGTAATGAAAGATGATGTATTGTGTGTTGATGGTACTAATCAATGCATGACAAATAAAAAACCACCACCCATATTGTTTTTGCAAATAGATAATTGTTCAGGCAATAACAAAAATCACTTTGTATTTGCATTTTTATCTCTTTTAATAGCAAGGAGAGTGTTTGATATAGTTGAAGTTGGATTCCTCTCGGTTGGACACACCCATGAAGACATAGATGGAACTTATGGCAGCTTATCAGTAAAGCTAATGCGCAAGGATATATTTTCACTCTCGGAAATGATGGATATGTATAGGAGATGTGAAGATAAAAATTTCTATGTCCCTTATCTAATTGATGAACTTTACAATTTTAATATTTTTGTGAAACCCCACCTTTTGGATGAAAATGCCAAGATAATTGATATCAAAAAATCATGTTTCTTAAATTTCAGCTCATAGATAACATTCCAGTCATGCAATGGAGGACATCACTTCAAGATGAAGCCGGGTCGTCTCATATTCATCTATGGAGGTCATTTACTGATGGTAGCATAGACTTTCCAGTGGGGCAACCTAGATTATTAAATATGCAATCAAAAATACCTTCAAACATAGACGAAATAAAAAAAGGAATAGAAACATATATTTCATTCTGGAGATGGATTGAGAAGGGAGGTGAACAATTTTGGCATCCCAAGTTGAATTATTAGGAAGTTGTATATAAAGGTTTGGACAGTCCCTTCGAGAGTGTTGATCAGTCATCAACTAACTTTTGTTCATCGACAAGCCATGATATTCATAGTAGTGAACCTACAAGATCTGAACATGAAATTATGAATGCCTATTTGAAGGAAAAAGTTCTTTCTTTGCAGGATTCAAGGATAATTTTCGTGGCAAAATTTAGCCCATGGGTTATTTTTCCATGTTTTTTTCCAAAAAAAGATTCACCAATTTGCATTTTTTGAAGCCCCATTTTGCCCAATTTTGATGGGGTAAAATTTTTTCACTCTAAAAATCACCAAATTATTATATAAAATATATAAAATCCTTAGAAATTGAAATAATTTTAGAAAATATTGCCAAATATTTTATAGTTGACTTTTTAAGAATTGGTAAGATTTGTCAAAGTTTATACATTTTTAAATAAGTATGGGTCCTTAAAATTATCCCTGGCATGATTGCTATGTTGGACCAGTATGCAACAAGCCTAGATATGAATTCATTCCAAGAGTGGATGTTGAAAAGGGCCAAATGGTCATTGTGCAATCACCAGAGCCAAATTGTGCAATCTAGTTGGTCAGGGTGATTGGTAATATTTATTAGGATTCAGATGCTAGTACTGTTGGGTCTTACAAAGTAGAGGTGCAATGGTGGAAGCCAATAGGAGCATCGAAGGATCTGAAGGTCTTGTACAAAAACTATTTAGATAGAAAGCAACAATGGGTTTTTGGTGTAGAAGAAAATATGATGATCGATGTAAATAACATCATATGAGCATGGTCACCAAGGAAAGATTAGACAATAAAAAAAATTAGAATAAATGAGAAGGGCCTTGTAGCAGTTAAGGTACAATGAGAACATATGGGGCATAGTGTTCAGATTGAGATTGATGTTCCTACGGATATTGTTTGATGTGATCTTAACCGAAACAATTTATATTCTTTTGCAATCCTTCTAGTCCATCTATCAACCCAGCTGGGTATTTTATGTGCCAACCGTTTTGATGTCAAAGAGTAAGGCTTTATGTTCAGTCTCCAAGGTTGATAGTAGACATGGGAATTTCTCTATATGGCAGTTTTTGTCTCAGAAGTGCAATGTGAAAAGAATATGGATGTAATCTATTTTATCAGTATATAATACAAATTTTCTCTTTGTTTGCTTTAAAAAAAACAATCATTTCAATAAACAAGAAACTAGTGGCACACAGGGATCAAATTTGTAAGGTTGAACTTAATTTCAGGATGAAGGTTATATATTCATACCACCCTTCTAGCATGAAGGGATTTAATTAAAAAAATATAATAACTAAAAACACTTTTCATTCTTTTATGAGATTTCATTCTATTTAAAAAAAATGCTTCTATTTAAAAAAAAAGGGGGAAAGAATGTTTCTATTTAAAAAAACAAAACGAAAGAATGCTTCTACTTAAAAAAAAACAAAAAGAAAGAATGATTATATTTAAAAAAAATAGAATTGTACTCGTATAATGCTACTATATTACTTTTTTATATAGAATGGTATTATTACCTATGCCAAAATTTATATAAGTTAAATCCATATGTTTATATTGAAATGGTACCATTAATATCCTTAATATTCTTTTATACAATCTTTAAACTAATTTTAAAAATCAAATATGCAATTAACAAAAAACTGCAATTTTAAGGTTCATAAGTAGGCAAAAAACACAATTTTCAAAGCCAATACTGCCACATATTTTGCACTTCTACTAAAATAAGGGGTGACCGATATTTATTTTCAAAAAATGGAAGTCGAGACAAATATTTTTTATATTTTTTATAAAGAGAAGTTACATTCAAACACAAACATGCTGAAGCTCTCTGTATCTTCTGCAAAACCAAGCTCTCAGACCTTACAAAGAAAGAGAGATGTTGTATGATTGTTCTACCCATAGCCAAAAGCTTGACTTAGAGAAGCTGTAACTTTCAGCTGAAACATCCTAAAGGTCAACCAAAACTTCCTAATACAAAGGCTATTAACCTAGAACTGAGCATACACAGACACAACATAGTCATATAAACCCAAAAACACACCAAGTGCATAGGAGAAACAACCCTCGATCACTAAACAACATAACAACATTACAGAAAAATAGAAGGGAAGTCTTAGAAACGGCCTTGAGGATTTTCTTTGGTGCAGCAAGAATTCCATCTTGCGTTTCAGCTCCCTGGATTTGGCTTGAAGTGATTTATGCACCGGATCCTCTTTTTCCATACGATCCCTAAGAGCATACCCCACCAAGTTTTTCATTACCCAATAATGAGCAACAGTTCGCTCATACATGGTTAAACAACCAACAGTGTTCCCTGGGTCCATGACCTAATTTTCCATATTCTGGCATTCCTCCTGTAGGGTATCTTTACTAAGCTTTTTCTAGAGCTCCTACTC
This sequence comes from Larix kaempferi, assembly GCA_027924585.1. Lineage (NCBI taxonomy): Eukaryota > Viridiplantae > Streptophyta > Pinopsida > Pinales > Pinaceae > Larix > Larix kaempferi. The sequence goes on from BSBM01000827.1 coordinate 3,915,155, forward strand.
CACACCTTCGATTTCCTTTTGCACTGGAAATGGTAGGTCCAGTTCAAAAATCCTAGATTCCCTCCAAACTATCGTATGAGCATAAAAGACTATGTGATTATCATCCAAACTGTCCTATGACAAGAAGAGACTATGTGATTATCCTCCAAAGGGATCTCTTCCCTGTTAAGCTTCTTCCTCTTCACCTCTTCCTCCTGACGATGGTCATCCATAATGCTCGTCAAAGTGAACTTTAATTTTCAAAGTGAATTTTACTTGTACAATTACCATTCCCGTTCCTTGTTGTTAAATTTTGAGTATTAATTCACAATACTATAGGATCTTTGCTGAGAGAATAACATCTAGAGTATATAAATGCATGACAATCATAATATGACAAGCATCGCAAGAATCAAAAGCATAGAGACAAGAGACATAGAGTTTCTGTGGGGAAAACCCTAAGGTGAAAAACCCCACAACTTCCTCAGAGATAGAGAGAGCAATGGCTCAACCAAAATACAACCAAATAACACTGATATAGTCTCCTAGCAGATGATCCTCCTCCTCCTCACTAGTGCGCCTCTTTTGAGAGTGAGAGTGAGTTACTTTTCCGAGTGAGTAAAATAGAGATATCCTATCTCTATTTATACTCACCTTTTTGCTTAGTGACCCAATGTGGCCGACTTGTCTACTTAGATACATCCACATTATATTATATATAATTCCGGGCCAACCCCATATGGTGGTCTAATAACCCATCAGCAAGTACACACACTTGCGACACTTGTCAATCCACATGATGACACTTCCTTATAGAGGAATAACACATCTCTTATAAGGGTACAATAAATATATATAAAATACAAAGATGAAATACATTCCGAAGTTACATATACATCAACACTCCCTCTTAACTAGGAAGGTATTTCTCGACACAGATCTGCTAGACAAGTCTTCTTCTCTAGATCATCGTCATCGATGCATCGTCATCATCATCGTCACTACTGCTGCTATCTCAACCAATCTCTGACTCTACTCGTCATAGGAAGTTCTACAGAGCCAGTCCTTTTTCATACTGGATGTAGGCCCACCATCTGCAGGTCTTCATCATCACTGGCCATACTGTGGAATCCTCAGGACTTATTACGTGCGTCACAAAACCTGGCTGCAGCATCCCAGGCTATTACGAGCACACAGCTCTACCTGTAGGATCTCCCAGGAGCACATTACATGTGACCCATCACAAAACCTGGCAGAAGCATCCCAGGCTATTACGAGCACTCAACTCTACCTGTCATATCTCCCAGGAGCACATTACATGTGATCTCACCACAAAACCTGGCTGAAGCATCTGAGGCCTTTTTCATCCTGTCCAGATCTCCCAGGAGCAAATTACATGTGGTCATGGCAAAACCTGGTTGAAGCATCTGAGGCCTTTTTCATCCTATCCAGATCTCCCAGGAGCAAATTACATGCCATAGGACAAAACCTCGCAAGAGCATCTACCAGATATCCCAGGGCACGGAATTACATGCCATAGGCAAAACCTCGAAAGACTATCTGCAGATCTCCCAGGGCACAAATTACATGTCCTCCCAAGCAAAACCTCGCAAGAGCATTTGCCAGATGTCCCAGGGCACCGAATTACATGCCATAAGAAAAACCTCGAAAGACCATCTGCAAATCTCCTAGGGCACAAATTACATGCTTACCTGCACAACCTGATCCACGGCCACAAAGTATCATCTGATACTCATCAAACATCATCCTGATGTACACATGATCATCCTGATCATCATCACTGCAACATCCTGCTGCATGTCATCTGGAGAAGCTCGTCATCAACAATTATCCTGATCATACAATGCATCCATCTAATGCACACCAAGTATCCATCTGATACATACATAGATACATGATCCACACAATGTATCCATTAATCATACATGATCTACCTGATCATACAAAGATACATGATCCACACAATGTATCCATCAGCATACATGATCTACCTGATCATACAAAGATACATACATATTATCCAACCGATCATATCCAACATCCAACATGATGCGTATAAAAAATACATACAAATGATCCAACCGATCATATCCAGCATCCAACATGATGCATACATACAAGAATACATACACATGACCCAACCGATCATATCCAGCATCCAACATGATGCATACATATATACATATAATGATCCAACTGATCATATCCAAGCAGAAACCAGAACATCATCCTGATGCTCATCATACAGCACTTACATCCACAGCCATGTGAAGGATCCCCCTTCCAACATGCTGGGAATGGCTTCAGCAAATGTGTCCATCACTTCTTCCTCGAAGTGTCCTCGATCTGAAGCACGCCAAGCCTCTCTCTAAAGTACTCGAACTTCACCCTGACTAGTGGCTTCGTCAACACATCTGCAATCTGCTCGTCTGTCGCAACATATAGGAGCTTCACAGCTCCTCTCTGCACCATATCCCTGATATAGTGATATTTGATCTCTATGTGTTTCGACCTGTCATGAAACACTGGGTTCTCGGACAGCTTCACACAACTCTAGTTATCACAGAAGATACCAGTAGCATCCAACGGGAGATCAAATAACTCAGACAGTAGCTTTCGTAGCCATACTGCCTCACAACTGGCTGAATAGGCTGCAACATACTCTACCTCAGCTGTACTCAGTGCGACACAGGACTGCTTCCTGCTAAACCAAGATATCACACCTGATCCCATACTGAATCAACACCCAGATGTGCTCTTCCTATCTACAGCACTGCCAGCCCAATCTGAATCAACATAACCCTGCAGGTTAAACTTTTGATTCGCTTCATACTTGAGCCCATAATCCACTGTACCCTTCAGGTACCTCAGAACATGCTTTACAACAATCAGGTGAACACTCCTCGGATCCGTCAAGAAATGGCTCAATGTGTTCACAGCAAAGCAAATATCTGGTCTCGTGTTCATCAGGTACATCAAGGACCCAATCATCTGACGATACATGGAGACATCAACCGGCTCAGATGAAGCATCACATAGAAGCTTCAGATTCGATGCCATAGGTGTGGCCATGGCCTTGCAATCCATCATCCCGAATCTCTTCAGGTTATCTACTGTGTACTTCCCTTGACCAAGGAAGATCCCACCTGCATTCTGCCACACCTCCATACCTAGGAAATAGTGCATCATTCCCAAATCTTTCATATCGAATTCAGCAGCAAGCTTCCTCTTAGTATCTGTAATCAGTCTGTCATCTCCTGTTATAAATAATTCATCCACATACAGGAGTATAATCACAGGATTCCCATCCTCAACCTTGTAGTAAAGGTTGGAATATGCTTTACTCTTGGTAAAGACCAAACTGGATAGAAAGCCGCCTATCCTATCATACCAATTTCTGCACATATATGATTTCCTGTCATGTGTCTCAGAACCAAGTGGCTGCTCCACATACACTTCTTCTTCAACTACACCATTCAAGAAAGCTGTCTTGAATCCATCTGGTGTATCTTCTATTTCATCACTTTTATATTTCTCTATGCTGCCATCTGCAGCATGCTTGATCTTGATAGATCCATATGGAAGTCATAACAAACTTCCCTTCAACTCTTGGGACCGCATTCCAAACATCATACTTCATGATCGATGGATCATGGCATTCTTCCCGTATCCTGGGAACTTCAATATCTTCAATAGATAATTTTGTTGCTTGAACAAATGTTGTATTTCTTCTTTTGCAAGAGATGGCATACGATCTTTCCTACACAACAAGTTAAATTGCATGATTAGAAAACATCTCATAGTTTTCAGAACAAATTCTTACACATAAAGAAATATGTCATACAGTCATGCAATTATCTTAGCCAATGCTTCAATACAACATTTATCCATATCCCGTAACTTTCTAGATGCCTTCCAATCTCTACCAGAACATTGTTAAGAGTGTGCACAACTCCCAACATGTCAGCAAAGAGGTTTCATTCTAGATAAGTAGCAATGGAATGTTGTACAGTGCCATAGGCCACTTACCCAACACATGCATATTAGTAGTATACTGTTCATTAATGCAATCATTCTAATATGCACAATACATATCCTAAGTCTAGGAACATGATCATATACATCATTGAACAATTTTATTTAAGCAAACAAATATGCAAGAAATGATAATTAAAATACTTATCTTTGTTTGTTTGTTGGGTGGACTCCCTCTGAGTCTTTGCTTCCTTGCAGGAGCTGCTGGAGTCCTTATACACCTTCTTGTTGTGGAATGTAGAGAGATGAACAAATCCCTCTGAATATCTGCACCCTTGCAGAAACCACTGGAGTGTGCTCCCTCTTGATCTTTGCTTCCTGGATTACCTGTTCTTGAACTCATATTCATCCTTGGTCCCTATGCATGCTTATTAGTATCATGATTGTGTTATCCTTGTGATCTCATACAAAATCATACATTCATTAGTATACTATTAAAACACAATAATATCAAGCATGTATAGTCATGATCATTTCAAACAGAAATAATAAGCATTAGCATTCAAGGTTTATATAGGACTCTTATGGTTAGTCATATTATTAATTAAGGTAAGACACATAATATGCATATGCCCATGATTATTCAAACTTATGACTTTATGAGCAATCATCATCAATCATGCCATGCATACTTATATGATAGATCCTATGATATAAGAAACACATACCTGGTCACCATATTTGCTAGTTATGTCTAGCAATGTGTTCTTGTTCTCTTCAATGACCTGCATAATTCATTAGTTAACTTTTGCAAAAACAAATTATACATACCTCTATGTGATCCATGACTATGGATGAATCTTTGTCTTTATGTCACCATGGCATGTTCAGGTTGTCCCTTCAAATTGTACAAACCTCCCTCTTGTTCTCCAATCACTATTGCATGATCTATGGTCTTTCCCTTTGGACACATTAGGACTTGGCCATCCACAAATGCAACCCTCATACCTTTTGCATCCAATGCAGAGATTGAGAATAAGTTTTTCTTGAGCCCAGGTACATACAGTACTTCTTTCATCTTCAAGGATTTTCCAGAATCTAGGTTGTAGGAGGCTTCACCACTTCCTTTGATTGGGTATTGATAATCATCCCCATGTTTCACCTTATGGGGTGATTCATGTTCAGATAGATTCACAAAAGATTCCTTAAACCCAGTCATGTGTTTGGAATCCCCACTATCAATCAACCAGTCATTACAACCATGAGAGATGGTACCTGTGAGAGCAGAGATCAGAACATACTCTTCTTCACTTGATGAGTCATCATTACTATCACTTTCTGCCCTAGCCTTCTTCTTTGGGGGTTCATCATCTTCGGCAGCATGAGCATGAAACCTTCTTTTGCTACCCTTCTTCTTCTTGTTGGAGATGTTATTGTCCTTCTTATTCTTGGGACAATTTATGGCAATATGTCCTTTCTCATTACAGGTGAAGCATATTCTTCTTTCTTTGAAGTGATGTGAAGATCTCTTGGAGTGAGATGGCTCTCTCTTGGTCTTCCCTTTCTTGCTGTGAGCTGTGAGAGCTTGATATTCATTCCCCATCTTTTCTTCTCGTGCCACAAGCCTTGCTTCTTCTTGTGAGAATTCTTCCCGTAGTCTATTGAAGGAGATCAATTTATTCCTTGCACAAATTCCTTGGATAAAGGAATCCCATGACCTGGGTAGGCCATTTAGAGTGATCATCACCACTTCACCATTCTCCACCATTTCATCCACTGCTTCTAGTTGTTCCTTGATCCGGGAGACCCTTGAAAAATAGGATTGAATGGTTTCTCCATTCTGAAACTTTACTCCTTTCAATTGGTTCCACAGGGTCATCTTCCGATTTATGTTCTGTCCTTCAAACAGCTTGGTCAAAGACTCAAACATCTCCTTGGGTGTCTTAAGAGAAGACACATGGGGTATGAGATGGTCTTTGATAGAATCAGCAATGATTCTCTTTGCCTTGACCAAGTTCTTCTTATGCAATGCCTTGGCCTCTTCATCGTCTGGGATAGGGATGTCTTCTTTCACATATGAGTCCAACTCATTCTCTTCCAGGATTAACCCAATCCGATACTTCCAAGCTCGGAAGTTATCATCCCCTTCAAGCTTATCCTCAAGCTTGGTGTGGAGAGACATCTTAAAGAGTACTTCAAATAGAAAAGATTTAGGACTTACCACTTGAAGTGCTGAAAATTGGATCTGGTCCCGGATTAGGGTTTGTCAGAGAAACCCTAAAAATTCAAAATGTGAATTTCAAATTTTCGAAAGGATAGAAAGATGCGCCTTGGTGAGATGATCATCCTGGTACATTCATAATTTGAGATCAGCAAAGTCTTGCCCTTCAAAATTGCCTTTTTGTCCTCCCGGGTTGACTAGGGAGAGCCCAGAATTAGGGTTTGAGTTTCTCGGAGATCTACCCAGCCAAAAATCTCGGTCCAAAGCTCTAAACTTCGATTTTTGCAAGGATCTTCCAGCTGTGTCTTCAGATTCCAGAAATTCCTATTTTTGTGGAAACCCTAATTTTTAGGGTCAAATCTGAAAATGCTCAGAACTGAATTATGATTGGACAGATAGATGCGCCTTGATGAGTAGAGTCAATCTACTATACTGATTTTCAAAAATCTATGGAGAGAAACCCAATAAACAAGGAACTCAAGCTTCTGTCACTGCAAAATGTCTTCTTCTCAGGTTAGCTCTGATACCATGTTAAATTTTGAGTATTAATTCACAATACTATAGGATCTTTCCTAAGAGAATAACATCTATAGTATATCAATGCATGACAATCATAATATGACAAGCATCACAAGCATCACAAGAATCAAAAGCATAGAGACAAGAGACACAGAGTTTCCGTGGGGAAAACCCTAAGGTGAAAAACCCCACAACTTCCTCAGAGATAGAGAGAGCAATGGCTCAACCAAAATACAACCAAATAACACTGAGATAGTCTCCTAGCAGATGATCCTCCTCCTCCTCACTAGTGTGCCACTTTTGAGAGTGAGAGTGAGTTACTTTTCCGAGTGAGTAAAATAGAGATCTCCTATCTCTATTTATACTCACCTTTTTGCCTAGTGACCCAATGGGGCCGACTTGTCCACTTAGATACATATACATTATATTATATATAATTCCGGTCCGACCCCATATGGTGGTCTAATAACCCATCAGCAAGTACACACACTTGCGACACTTGTCAATCCACATGACGACACTTCCTTATAGAGGAATAACACATCTCTTATAAGGGTACAATAAATATATATAAAATACACAGATTAAATACATTCCGAAGTTACATATACATCAACACTTGTCAATGTCACGAACTTCTATATAATTGTACAATTACTCCAGCAAAATATATAGAGATTATATCTTACTCTAGCAAAATCTACAGAGATGATATCTATCACCACCGTCACGCCATACTGTGCTAATTACTATTCCCCATCCGTCCCATCCATATTCATTACTAATTTTGGAAAAATAAATATTTATAAGTTTTAAATCCGTAATAAAACATTAGTATCCTCGCTATACTCAATGTGCCACTAGTTTTCTTGTTTATTGAAAGGATTGTTTTAAACAATGTCTTCATTCAAAAATATATCCATATTCCACTTTCCATATTCTAGTTCGGGCTGCAACAATAATCAAAATTATGAAAAAATGATAAATTCCAATGTGTGGGATTATTTTAAAAGCATTAGTAAGGAAGACATCATGCATGGGCGTAAGGAAGACATGCAATTAGCATGAAATAAGGCAGTAAATAAGTAACTTTTATGCTGCAATAATAGTAAGATAGGTATAGGCATGTAGTTACATAGTTATACCATTATGTATAAAAAATTAATATAGTAGCATTATACGAATACTATTCTATTCTTTTTAAATAGAATCATTCTTTCTTTTCTTTTTTTAAATAGAAACATTCTTTCTTTCATAAGTTAAATACATATGTTTATATTGAAATGGTACCATTAATATCCTTAATATTCATTTATACAATATTTCAACTAATTTTAAAAATCAAATATGCCACGTGTCACAATCTGAGCATTCCATGTGTCACCCTGGGATACTGGATATCAACATTTTAACAACAAAATTTATAGAAGTTTTGCTTCAAAGACTTTGCTGGCAAGTGGAAATATTCTCAGAGAAAGTGCGGTCGCTCTTTCTCCAAGGTGTTCTATTTGTACAATTCCCTTGTAAATGAAGGGTCGACCGACCCTTCTTATTCCCAGTATTCTTCTCATAATAGTTCGACACTGTAAGAATGGTTGGTCAATCCTTCTTGTGTTCTCCATTATGGATATAGCTGAATTGTTGGATAAAGGTTTTCAAAATTAATTACGAAAAGAAGGGGAGGTCGATCCTTCTTGTCGAAAAATGGAAGTCAGGACAAACAATTTTTATATGTTATAACTTAGCTGATGTCTAGGTCCCTACTATTTACAATGGAATTCGAAAGTCGAGAATTGTCGGCATAGCCTTCGTAGATCAAATATTTTTACATTTCTCACGTAAATGAAGGATCGACTGACCCTTCCTATGTTCAATATTCTTAAATTGTTCACCATTTTGGATATACATGATTTGAAATCTTAGCCTTCGTAGGTTGAATATGTTTACAATTCCCTCATAAATGAAGGGGTGACCAACCCTTCTTCTTCCCGATATTCTATTCATTTCATGTGATCTTAGCCCAACAAATTTATATTTTGTTGCAATCCTTCTACTTTGTCTATCAACCTGGATTGGCGAGCAAACGTCGAGCATCTGGAACATCCATGAGCATCTAGGCATTGAGGGAAAATTACTATTTTGATGCAGAATACACCATCTATTGGTACTATTGTGTAATTAAGTTGTGCTTATATATATTACGAAGAGAATTCCTACCTCATTTGGAAACTATTAAATTTATTTCTGTAAAAAGATAGATATTCTTGATATTGTATCAAAACAGAAACAAGAACTGATTGACTTTTTATTCAAACAATGACTGAATTTTGTAGACCTTGCACTTTTCACCTTAAAATGTTGAACATTTACAAATGAAAATTGCACATTTTAAATTAAAAAATTGCATTTTTTTATTTGAAATTCACACTTGCAAATAAAAATTGCATTTTTTTATTTGAAATTCACACTTTTCAAATGAAAATTTGCATTTTTTTATTTGAAATTCACACTTTTCAAATCAAAATTTGCATTTTTTTATTTGAAATTCACACTTTTCGAATGAAAAATTGGATTTTTTATTTTAAATTCACACCTTTTGAATTGAAATTCATAGTTTTATAACAAAAAACTGCAATTTTAAGGTTCATAAGTAGTCAAAAAACACATTATTCGAATAGAAAAAGACACTTTTCAAAGCCAATATTGCCAGTTTCAGAACTTGTTTTTGCAGTTTAGAAAGGTTGATATTGACACTTTCAAAGTCTAAATTCACACTTTCTCAGTCCAAAATTTTCCTAATATGTCCAAGTTTAATGAAATTGGCATTAAGCTACCAGTTCGATTATAGGGTGTGTTAATTCAACAAACTACCCAGCCTTAGTGAACAGGAGTCCCACAAAAATTTTCAAAAGTTCTAGAGGGATTCAATAGGGATGTTTTCTATCCCCTCTAATGTTTCTCCTAATAGTGGAAGGCATTAGCCATCTCATTATCATATCAAAGTAGGAAGGAATAATTATGGGGGTAAAAGTATTAGCTCACTACAACTTGACTCATTCTCTTTTTCTAGATAATGTTCTAATGTTTGGTAATGGTACTATAGAGGAGTGATATGAATACCTCGATATGCTTAGTATGTTTTGCAATGCTTCAAGAATGGAAGTTAGCATTCATAAGTCTATTTTTCTTCAAAATGGGATTGATGATGAGATAGTAGTTTGACTTTAGAATTTAATACAGTTTCATGTGGAGAATTTAGAAGTAGCGATGAAAAATTTGGGAGTGTTCCTTAAACCAATTGATTGAAAAAATGATTGGATGTGGTTAATTAAGAAAATTGAGAAAATAATTAATCGATGGTGTCACAGGTGGTTATCTTTAGTAGGAAGCCTCATCCTGGTAAAATTTGTGCTTGAGAGCATATTTGTGTACTAGCTATCTTTGGGAAAATTTCCAAAATACATAATTGAGAATATTAGGAAAAAAAAATTAACTTTCTGTGGGCTAGTAAAAAGGATAAGGAGCGTTTTCATTTGGTAAAGCGAGATACTCTTGCTAGACCAAATATTATGGAGGGTGGGGATTAAAAAATATATTTAGTTTTGGTACAACTCTAGCAATAAAAATCTTGGCGAGATGTTTATTTGATTCTGGATTATGGAGTATGGTGACTAAGAGTAAGTATTTAAGAGATATGTCCATAGAAGATTGGGAAGATTGGGTTCATATGGAACCTAAAAGGGTATCCAATGTCTTAAATTTTTGTAATGGATTAGTCAAGGCTCAGTCGGTCATTTCTAACTAGTTTTCTTGGAAAATAGGGAATGGTAACAAGGTCTTGCTAGGAGCGAATCCCTAGGTGGGTGGAGAAAATTGTTATAACTTTTCATATAATCTTGTAGAAATATTAAGGAATTTGGGTCTTTTTACTTTGGATCTGTTAGTTTTTCAGAATTTAATACATTCTGATCTAGTATATTAACTTAAAGAACAACATGTACAGCATATCAAGCATAAGAGACAAGAGACAAGAGACACAAAACATTTCACCGGGGAAAACTAGGAAGGTGAAAAACCCTCAACTTCCTCAGAGATAGAATAAGCATCAATACAAGGATCACCATGATCAAACCCAACAGATAGATATCTTCAGCAGCATGCTCCTCCTCCACTTGTGCGCATCCTCCTCTTCTCTCACTAATGCGAAGTGAGTGAACAATAGAATGTGTAAATAAGAGAGACACACTCTCTATTTATACACTACATCACTTGACCTTTACTCAACTAGGTCAGGCCTAACTTAACCACATAACATAATACTAATTGGGCCGACCCCCCAATAGGGTGGTCTAATAACCCTTTGACCCCCATGACTCATACAAGGCCAACCCCAACAAGGTGGTCTAATAACCCATCAAGCATAAGTTATGACACTTACAATATAACTTGTGACACTGGCAAGTACACATGACGATGTTAAATTTTTAGAATTTACTTCAATCTGATCTAGGATCTTATCTAAGAGAACAACATGTACAGCATATCTACAGCATATCAATCATGAAGACAATAATGCAAGCACACAAGAGACACAAATATTTACTTGGGGAAAACCATAAAGGTGAAAAACCCCAATAAATTCCTCAGAGATAGATAGAGCAATGATAAAACCCAACCATAAGAGATAGACACATCCTAGCAACAGATCCTCCTCCTCCATAAGTGTTCCACTCCTCCTTGAGTGCATGAGTGAGAAGTGAGTGATAAAATAGAGTGCCTCCTGCCCTCTATTTATACTTGACTTGACTTGCCTTTTACATAAATCATGTAGGCTCGAACTTAACCACATAACATAATGCTGACTAGGCCGACCCCCAATAGGGTGGTCTAATAACCCTTTGACCCACATGACTTATACAAGGCCGACCCCAACAAGGTGGTCTAATAACCCATCAAGTATAAGTTACGACACTTACAATATAAATGACAACACTTCCGTATAGAGGAATAATACCATCTCTATAGGACTAAAACAACATACATGTATGAAATACATTCTGAAGTTACATATACATCAACACTCCCTCTTAACTAGGAAGGTATTTCTTGACACAGGTCTTCTAGCACAAGTCATCTTCTCTGGATCATCGTCACTGGATAATTGTTATCAAGTCATCATCATCATCACTGCTGTTGCTATCTCAATCAATCTCTGAATCTACTTGTCATAGGAAGTTCTACAGAGCCAGTCCTTTTTCATACTAGATGTAGGCCCACCACCTGCAGGTCTTCATCATCACTGGCCATACTGTGGAATTCTCAGGACTTATTACGTGCATCACAAAACCTGGCTGCAGCATCCCAGGCTATTATGAGCACACAGCTCTACCTGTAGGATCTCCCAGGAGCACATTACATGTGACCCATCACAAAACCTGGCTGAAGCATCCCAGGCTGTTATGAGCACACAGCTCTACCTGTTGGATCTCCCAGGAGCACATTACATGTGATCTCACCACAAAACCTGGATGAAGCATATGAGGCCTTTTTCATCCTGTCTAGATCTCCCATGAGCAAATTACATGTGGTCATGGCAAAACCTGGCTGAAGCATCTGAGGCCTTTTTCATCATGTCCAAATCTCCCAGGAGCAAATTACATGCCATAGGACAAAACCTCGAAAGAGCATCTATCAGATATCCCAGGGCACCGAATTACATGCAATAGGAAAAACCTCGTAAGACTATCTACAGATATACTAGGGCACAAATTATATGTCCTCCCAAGCAAAACCTCGAAAGAGCATTTGTCAGATGTCCCAGGGCAATGAATTACATGCCATAGGAAAAACCTCGAAAGACCATCTGCAAATATCCCAGGGCACAAATTACATGCTTATCTACACAACCTGATCCACGGCCACAAAGTATCATCTGATACTCACCATACATCATTCTGATGTACACATGATCATCCTGATCATCATCACTGCAACATCCTGCTGCATGTCATCTGGAGAAGCTCGTCATCCATGATCATCCTGATCATACAATGCATCCATCTAATGCACACCAAGTATCTACCTGATATATATCATCACACATAGTGTATCCACCTGATACATAGATACATGATCCACACAATGTATCCATCAACATAAATGATCTACCTGATCATACAATGTATCCACCTGATACATATACAGATACATGGTCCAAGCATCCAACATGATGCATATACAAAATACATACAAATGATCCAACCGATCATATCCAGCATCCAATATGATGCATACATACATATGAATGATCCAACTGATCATATACAGCATCCAGCATGATGCATACATACATATAAATGATCCAACTGATCATATCCAACATCCAACATGATGCGTACATACATATACATATAAATGATCCAACTGATCATACAAATCAGAAACTAGAACATCATCCTGATGCTCAACAACATCCAGCGCTTACATCCATAGCCATGTGAAGGATCCTCCTTCCAACATGCTTGGAATGGCTTCAGCAAATGTGTCCATCACTTCTTCCTTGAAGTGTCCTCGATCTAAAGAACGCCAAGCCTCTCTCTGAAGTACTCGAACTTCACCCTGGTTAGTGGCTTCGTCAGCACATCTGCAATCTGCTCGTCCGTCGCAACATACAGGAGCTTCACAGCTCCTCTCTGCACCATATCCTTGATATAGTGATATTTTATCTCTATGTGTTTTGACCTGTCATGAAACACTGGGTTCTCGGAAAGCTTCACACAACTCTGGTTATCACAAAAGATACCAGTAGCATCCAACGGGAGATCAAATAACTCATACAGTAGATTCTGTAGCCATACTGCCTCACAACTAGCTGAACAGGCTATAACATACTCTGCCTCAGCTGTACTCAGTGCTACACAGGACTGCTTCCTGCTAAACCAAGAGATCACACCTGATCCCATACTGAAGCAGCACCCAAATGTGCTCTTCCTATCTGCAGCACTGCCAGCACAATCTGAATCAACATGACCTTGCAGGTTAAACTTTTGATTCGCCTCATACTTGAGCCCATAATCCACTGTACCCTTCAGGTACCTCAGAACATGATTTACAGCAACCAGGTGAACACTCCTCGGATCCGTCAGGGACTGGCTCAATGTGTTCACAGCAAAGAAAATATCCGGTCTCATGTTCGTCAGGTACATCAAGGACCCAATCATCTGACGATACATAGAGACATCAACCAGCTCAGATGAAGCATCACAAAGAAGCTTTAGATTCGATGCCATAGGTGTGGCCATGTACTTGCAATCCATCATCCCGAACCTCTTCAGGATCTCTACTGCATACTTCCCTTGTCCAAGGAAGATTCCATCTGCACTCTGACACACCTCCATGCCAAGAACAAATAGTGCATCATCCCCAAGCTCTTCATCTCGAACTTGGCAGCAAGCTTCCGCTGCGTGTCGGAAATCAATCTATCTTCACTTGTAACAAACAGGTTATCCGCATACAAAAGTAGTATCAATGGATTGCCTTCCTCAACCTTGTAGTAAAGGTTGGAATCCGCTTTATTCTTGGTAAAGCCCAAACTGGATAGAAAGTTGTCTATCCTACCATACCAAGTTCTGCACACATATATGATTTCCTATCATGTGTCTCAGAACCAAGTGGTTGCTCCACATATACTTCTTCTTCAACTACACCATTCAAGAAAGCTGTCTTGAATCCATCTAGTGTATCTTCTATTTCATCACTTTTATATTTCTCTATGTTGCCATCTATAGCATGCTTGATCTTGATATATCCATATGGAAGTCATAACAAACTTCCCTTCAGGTCTTGGGACTACATCCCAAACATCATTCTTCATGATCGACGGATCATGGCATTCCATTTCTTCATCCGAGATCCTGGGAACTTCAATATCTTCAATATCTTCAATAGATATCTTTGTTGCTGGAACAAATGTTGTAGTCCTTTTTTAGGTGAAGATATATGGTCTTTCCTACAAAACAGGTTAAATTGCATGATTAGAAACATCTCATAATTTTCAGAACAAATTCTTAAACATAAAGAAATATGTCATACAGTCATGCAATTATCTTAGCCAATGCTTCAATACAACATTTATGCATATCCCGTAACTTTCTAGATGCCTTCCAATCTCTACCAGAACATTGTTAAGAGTGTGCACAACTCCCATCATGTCAGCAAAGAGGTTTCATTCTAGATAAGTAGCAATGGAATGTTGTACAGTGCCATAGGCCACTTACCCATGTATATTAGTAGTATACTGTTCATCAATGCAACTATTCTAATATGCACAATACATATCCTAAGTCTAGGAACATGAGCATATACATCATTGAACAATTTTATTTAAACAAACAAATATGCAAGAAATGATAATTAAAATACTTATCTTTGTTTGTTCGTTGGGTGGACTCCCTCTGAGTCTTCACTTCCTTGCAGGAGCTGCTGGAGTCCTAATCTGAAGTAGCTTCTTCTACACCTTTCTGTTGTGGAATGTAGAGAGATGGTCAACTCCCTCTGAATATCTGCATCCTTGCATAAACCACTGAAGTGTACTCCCTCTTGATCTTTTCTTCCTGGATTACCTGCTCTTGAACTCATATTCATCCTTGGTCCATATGCATGCTTATTAGTATCATGATTGTATTATCCTTGTGATCTCATATAAAATCATACATTCATTAGTATACTATTAAAACACAATAATCTCAAGCATGTATAGTCATGATCATTTCAAACAGAAATAATAAGCATTAGCATTCAAGGTTTATGTAGGATTCTTATAGTTAGTCAAATCATAAGAAACATAACATGTCTAAACCTATAATTACTCAAACCTATGACTCTTCGGGTTAGTCATATCATTAATTAAGGTAAGACACATAATATGGATATACCCATGATTATTCAAACTTATGACTTCATGAATAATCATTATCAACAACACAACAGTATAAGATTCTAATCCAAGGTAGGATTCTAGCTTGATATAGGAAAAACATACTTGGATGAGCATTCTAGCTAGTTATGTCTAACATACCTAAATAATGTCTTTTGGTTCTCTTAAGTGACTTGTGCTAGTAACCTGCATGTCTCATAAGTTAATCATTGTAGAAACAAGTTATACATACCTCGAAAGTAGATCTTCTATGTGATCCATGGATGAATCCTTGTCTTAATGTCACCATGATCATACGTTCTTGGAGTAGAACATGATTTGTCTTTCTTGGTGTACCTTTTATGTTAGCAGACAACATAAACCTCATACAACACCATAATGCATTAGTACAATCATAAGTGTCAACATCCTAACCAATGAATATCTTCTATCATGCATTCATAATTTTGTTAAGGTGATACGACAAATCTAAAATCAAGATTGTACTAACCGTAATAACATGAAGACAAACATACCATAAACTTAATCATGAACAAATATCGAAACATACCTCAATGAGTCATACCTGTCAAGATCGCTTGTGATATTCTTATGTAAGGCCTTAGCCTCATCTCCCTCTGAAACAGGAACTTCTTCACTTATGCAGGTGACCAATCCATCTTCTTCTAGGATTAACCCAATCCACTTGATTTGCAAGAACTTGATCTGGAGTTGTAATAGGGTTTGTCAGAGAAACCCCAAAAATTCAAATTTTGAATTTCAAACTTCCAAAACGATAGAAATATGCGCCTTGATGAGCTGATCAAGCTAGTATATTTAGAATTTGAAAATTGCAAAGTTTCACTCCTCAATTTTGCCTTTGAAACTTCTGGATTCACTGGATGTGACCCTGAATTGGGGTTTGTTGAAGCCCACTCTTCTTCCCAATCAAAAGGTTTGATCCAAAGCTCTAAGCTTCTATTTTTCTGAGGAGCTTCCAGCCGTGGTCATAGATTTCAAAAATTCCCATTTTTACAAAAGCCCTAATTTTCCACTTTTTTGATCAAAGTCCCGAACTAGGGTCTGATCAAGCCCCGCCTTATTCCCAACCAAAAATTCTGATCTTAGTCTCTAAATTTTTATTTTGATGAGTAGCATTCAGCTGTGATCTCCGATTACAAAAATTTCAACTTTCTCCAAAGCCCTAAATTCCGGAAGCCATGAATGAAGGTACTAAAAAATAATTCTGTTTTGACAGAAATATGTACCTGATTGTTTCTGGTGTAACTCCAAAATTTTTGATCCACGGGGTCTGAAATAGTTTCCTAAGATAGTATGACCTGTTATCTTTCCATCCTGATAGGTCTGACCTCAATTGGATTCTCTGAGAGAGAGTTATGCCAAGTGTCGCAACGTGACCTGTTTATGGGATAATACAGGAGAGCGAACTTGTACGGCATTCCACGTGTAACTGTTTCAACTTCAGCTTCTAAAAATGTTTCCTGAGATAGCCCGACCTGTTATCTTTCCATCCCGATAGGTCTGACCTCAATTGTATTCTCTGAGACAGAGTTATGCCAAGTGTCACAATGTGATCTGTTTATGGGATAATATAGGATAGCGAACTTGTACGGAATTCCACGTGTCACTGGTTCAACTTCAGCCTCTGAAAACTTTTCTTGAGATAGTACAAGCTGTGTACTACCTATCACATTTTACGAAATTTCATTTGGAGCTTCCTAGCCTAAGTTATGACCTTTTTCCCAAGGTCACCTGATTTTGACTCAGATCTGGAAGAGGCAGAAACCCTATATTGTACAGATCATAAATCACAAAGTAAAACGAATTAGAGGTTTTCCTTTGGACACAAGGTACATGGGGATTTAATATTCGATTTGTAAAGGTTTCAGATCTGAAAACGTCTCCAAAACGGATTTATAGCGAAAGTACTACGACGACTAGTTTTTGCTATATCAAGCCCTAGCATTGTAAGTGCAACAAGTGTCATACATGCCATATCATGCCTTCTTTCAGGCTAGCTTTGATACCATGTTAAATTTTCAGAATTTACTTCAATCTGATCTAGGATCTTATGTGAGAGAACAACATGTACAGCATATCAATCATGGAGACAATAATGCAAGCACACAAGAGACACAAAGATTTACTTGCGGAAAACCATAAAGGTGAAAAACCCCAATAACTTCCTCAGAGATAGATAGAACAATGATACAACCCAACCATAAGAGATAGACACATCCTAGCAGCATATCCTCCTCCTCCATAAGTGCGCCACTCCTCTTTGAGTGCATGAGTGAGAAGTGAGTGATAAAATAGAGTGCATCCCGCCCTCTATTTATACTTGACTTGACTTGCCTTTTACATAAATCATGTAGGCTCGAACTTAACCACATAACATAATGCTAACTGGGCCGACCCCCAATAGGGTGGTCTAATAATACTTTGACCGACATGACTTATACAGGGCCGACCCCAACAAGGTGGTCTAATAACCCATCAAGTATAAGTTATGACACTTACAATATAAATGACGACACTTCCGTATAAAGGAATAATACCATCTCTATAGGAGTACATACAACATACATGTATGAAATACATTCCGAAGTTACATATACATCAACATACGACACTTCCAATCGGAGGAATAATACATATCCGTTGGGGATACAATAAAGTACACATGTAATACATACAATATACAAGTGAATATCTTCCGAAGTTACAAATACATCAACACTCCCTCTTAACCAGGAAGGTATTATCTTGACACAAGTCATCAATACATATAGGCACAAGTCTTCAATACTAGAGCTGGATCATCATCACTAGATCACAGAGCATCATCGTCACTATTGTTGTACTCGTCATCTCGATCACTGGTGCTATCTCATAATTCTTCTCGTCATAGGAATTTCTACAGAGCCAGCCCTTTTTCATGCTGGATGTAGGCCCACCACCTGTAGGTATTCATCATCACTAGCCATACTATGGAATCCTCAGGACTTATTACATGTGTCAACAAAACCTTGAAAGAGCATCCTAGGACTTTTACGAGCTCGCTGCTCAACCTATCGGATCTCCAAGGGAAATATTATATGTGACCTCCACAAAACCTCGAAAGAGCACCTCAGGACTGATTACAAGCACACAGCTCAACCTATCGGATCTCCCGGGATCTTTTACATGCAACTGCACAACCTGTTCATGGCCACGGAGTATCATCCTGATACTCATGATCATACTGATCATGTCATCTTAGCAAGCAAGACATCAAGTAGGTACACCTCAGGATTGATTACACTGCCTCTACAAAACCTGCAAGATATCCCAGGATTGATTACACTACCTCTGCAAAACCTGCAAGAGCATCTCAGGACTTATTATATGCCTATGCAAACCGGTGTACCATACTGCCACCTCATCGTCGACGTAGCACAACCCAGATGCACATCACACAACACTTACACTCACCAGCATGGGAAGACACACTTCAACTATCCATGAAAGGCTCAGCATTTATATCTACGCTAGGGGAAGACACACTTCAACCATGCGAGAATGGCAAAACACTTATATTGCATCCATGGGAAGACACACTGCAACCATGCTCGAATGGCACAACACTTATATCGCATCCATGGGAAGACACACTTCAACCATGTGAGAATGGATCATGTGCATCTGTGTCTCCGGGCTCATCACTTCCCCTTGGAAGGAATCTCGATCTGAAGTACACCAAGCCTCTCTCTAAAGTACTCAAACTTCACTCTGTCTAGTGGCTTGGTCAACACATCGCCTATCTGCTAATCCGTCGCAACATACAGGAGCTTCACTGCTCCTCTCTGCACCATATCCCTGATATAGTGATATTTGATCTCGATGTGCTTTGACCTGTCATGGGATACGGGGTTCTCAGATAGCTTCACACAACTCTAGTTGTCACAAAAGATACCAGTAGTATCCAACGGGATATCAAATAACTCAGACAGTATCTTCCTCAACCATACTATTTCACAACTATCCAAACAAGCTACGACATACTCTGCTTCAGTTGTACTCAGTGCCACTATACAGGACTGCTTCCTACTAAACCAAGAGATCATACCGGATCCCATACTAAAGCAGCACCCCAAAGTGCTCTTCTGATCAATGGAATTGCCTGCCCAATCCGAATCAACATAACCCTCCAGGTTAAACTTTTGATTCGCCTCATACTTGAGCCCATAGTCAATTGTACCCTTCAGGTACCTCAAAATATGATTTGCATCTATAAGGTGAACATGTCTTGGATCTGTCAAATACTGGCTCAAGGTGTTCACCACAAAGCAGATATCTGGTCATGTATTCATCAGGTACATCAAGGACTCAATCATTTGACGATACATTGTGGCATCAACCGGCTCAGATGAAGCATCACACAGAAGCTTTAGTTTCTATGCCATAGGTGTGGCCATGGCCTTGCAGTCTATCATCG
The DNA here is from genome assembly GCA_027924585.1 of Larix kaempferi. Taxonomy (NCBI): domain Eukaryota; kingdom Viridiplantae; phylum Streptophyta; class Pinopsida; order Pinales; family Pinaceae; genus Larix; species Larix kaempferi. The sequence continues at coordinate 3,935,282 of BSBM01000827.1, forward strand.
CAAACCTCTTCAGGATCTCTACTGCATACTTCCCTTGTCCAAGGATATTCCATCCGCACTCTGCCAAAAATCCATGCCTAGAAAGTAGTGCATAATACCCAAGTCCTTCATCTCAAACTTGGAAGCAAGCTTCCTCTTCATATCAGCAATCAATCTATCCCCACCTGAAACAAACAGGTCATCCACATACAGTAGTAGTATCACTGGATTTCCTTCCTAAACCTTGTAGTAAAGGTTGGAATCCGCTTTACTCTTGGTAAAGCCCAAACTGGATAGGAATCTATCCATCCTACCATACCAAGTCCTAGGAACTTGCTTCAAGCCATACAAGGCTTTCTTCAACCTGCACACATATGACTCCCTTTCATGTGTCTCAAAAACGAGTGGCTGCTCCACATACACTTCCTCTTTGACTACACCATTCAAGAAAGCTATCTTGACATCCATCTGGTGTATCTTCCACTTCATCACTGCAACTAGAGCAAGTATTATTTTGATGGAAGTGTATCTGGCTACAAGAGCAAAAGTCTCTTCATATTCTATCCTCTCTTTCTGGGAGAATCCACGAGCTACAAACCTCACTTTGTATTTCTCTATGCTACCATCTGCAACATGCTTTATCTTATAGATCCACTTGGAAGCTAGAACAGACTTCCCTTCAGGTCTTGGGACTGCATCCCAAACATCATTCTTCATGATCAACTGTTATTCCTCGATCATGGCATTCTTCCATTACTGTATCCTAAATCCTGGGAACTTTAGATGCTTCAATAGATAGCTTTGTTGTTGGAACAAATGTTGTATTCCTTCTTTTGTAGGTGATGGTATACGATCTTTCCTACAAGACAAGTTAAATTGCATGATTAGAAACATCTCATAGTTTTCAGAACAAATTCTTACACATAAAGAAATATGTCATACAGTCATGCAATTATTTTAGCCAATGCTTCAATACAACATTTATCCATATCCCGTAACTTTCTAGATGCCTTCCAATCTCTACCATAACATTGTTATGAGTGTGCACAACTCCCAACATGTCAGCAAAGAGGTTTCATTCTCGATAAGTAGAAATGGAATGTTGTACAGTGCCATAGGCCACTTACCCATTACTTGCACATTAATAGTATCTTGTTCATTAATGCAACTTTTCTAATATGCATAATATGCATCCTAAATCTAGGAACATAAGTATGTACATGACTAAACATCATTTAAGTAATCATAAAGGACAATTCAAATACTTATCTTTGTTTAGTTGTAGGTTGGACTCCCTCTCAATCTTTGCTTCCTTGTAGGAACTACTGGAGTGTTCTCCCTCTTGATCTTTGCTTCTTGGATTATCTGTCCTTGAACTTATATTCATCCTGGACCACTATGCATGCTTACGTGTGCACTAGTGTCATCCTCAAGATCTCATACATGATCATACATCCATTAGTATAATCTCAATACTATCAAAACATTATGATCCTAATTAAACTTAACAGATTTCCAAACATCCCCGTAAGTCATACCTATCGAGTTTTCTTGTAATCTTCTTGTGTAAGGCCTTAGCCTCATCTCCCTCTGAAACTAGAACTTCTTCACTTATGCAAGTTACCAATCCATTCTATTCTAGGATTAACCCAATCCACTTGATTTGCAGAAACTAGATCTAGAGCTGGATTATGGTTTGTCAGGGAAACACTAAAATTTCAAACTTTGAATTTCAAACTTCGGAAAGGATAGAAAGATGTGCCTTGATGAGATGATCAACCTGGTATACTTAGAATTTGAAAACTGCAAAGTTTCACACCTCAAATTTGCTTTTCAATCTTTCGGATTCACTAGGGAGGACCCTGAATTAGGGTTTGAGTTTCCCAAGGCTTCTCCTAACCAAATAGTTTGATCCAAAGCTCTAAAATTCGATTTTTCCAAGGTGCTTCCAGCTATGGTCACAGATTTCAAAAATTCCCATTTTTGTAAAAGCCCTAATTTTTCACCTTTCGATCAAAGTCCCAAACTAGGGTTTGATCAAGCCCGACCTTCTACCCAACCAAAAAATTTGATCTTGGTCTCTAAATTTCAATTTTGATGAGGAGCATCCAGCCGTGGTCTCCGATTACAAAAATTCCAACTTTCTCTGAAACCCTAAATTCCCGTAGCCATGAATGAAGGTGCTCAAAATCCAATTTTGTTTTGACAGAAATATGCACCTGATTGTTTCTGGTGTAACTCAAATTTTTTTGGATATATAGGGTCTAAATCTTCTGGTTGTGGTATGCTGACTTGTTAACTTTACAACCCCATAGGTCTGCCCTCAAATGGATTCTCTGATAGAGATTTATGCCAAGTGTCGCAACGTGACCTGTTTATGGGATAAAACACGAGAGCGAACTTGTACGGAGTGCCACGTGTCACTATTTCAATTTTGGCCTTTAAAAATTGGACCTATGAAAGTATAGTCCAGTCCCTACCTGCAAATGTTTACAAAATTTCATTTGGAGATTCCTAGCCCAAGTTGTGACCTTTTTTCTTAGGTCACCTGTTTATGACTGAGATCTGGAAGAGGCAAAAATCCTATATTGTACAGATCATAAATCTGAAATTACAATGAATTGGAGGCTCCCCTTCGAACACAAGGTACATGGGGATCTTATCTTCGACCTGTAATATTTTCAGATCCTGAAACTTTGCCAAAATTAATTTATAGAAAAAGTGCTACGATGACTGGTTTTTTCTATATCAAGCCCTAGCTTCGCAAGTGCAACAAGTGTCATAAATACCATACCATGCCTTCTTTCAGGCTAGCTCTGAGACCATGTTAGTTTTTCAGAATTTAATACATTCTGATCTAGGATCTTAACTTAAAGAACAACATGTACATCATAACAAGCATAAGAGACAAGAGACAAGAGACACAAAACATTTCACCAAGGAAAACCAAGAAGGTGAAAAACCCCACAACTTCCTCAGAGATAGAATAAGCATCAATACAAGGACCACCATGATCAAACCCAAGAGATAGATATCTTCAGCAGCATGCTGCTCCTCCACTTGTGCGCATCCTCCTCTTCTCTCACTAATGCGAAGTGAGTGAACAATAGAATGTGTAAAATGAGAGAGACACACTCTATATTTATACACTACATCACTTGACCTTTACCCAACTAGGTCGGGCCTAACTTAACCACATAACATAATGTTGACTGGGATGATCTCCAATAGGGTGGTATAATAACCATTTGACCCACATGACTCATACAGGGCCAACCCCAACAAGGTGGTCTAATAACCCATCAAGTATAAGTTACGACACTTACAATATAACTTGCGACACTTGCAAGTACATATGAAGACACTTCCAATAGGAGGAATAATACATCTCCGTTGGGGATACAATAAAGTACACATGTAATACATACAATATACAAGTGAATATCTTCCGAAGTTACAAATACATCAACAGGATCAAGTTGGAACTCCCTTTGGAAATGGTCGTTCTTAGATGAAAGCTGCAGATTTAGGTTTGATGGGAACTTTAGCATAGGATTGGAAATCTTTAACTCATGGATTAAATAATTGTGGTGTGTTTCTATCAAATGAGGAGGATACATGTATTGGTGAGGAGTTGGAATGTTGCACATAGTTAGGTTACTGCAAAGCTTCCTTATGAAGCAATTATTTCTTTAACTTCTATTATTGACAATAGTTTGTGGTCTTCTATCTTCTGGAAGTGGAGCTACCCACTCAAGCATAAACTTTTTATTGTTGGAATTTTATTAATACTAAGAGGGGGGTGAATCAGTATTAGCATAGTTATGAATAATTTTACTTCTTATCAATTTAACTTGAACTTAAATTATGCATCCATTATAAACAGAAACATTCACCAACACATGCGCAATACACAAAACGCACAAAATTTTACATGGAAACCCAAATGGGAGAAAACCATGGAATGCTCTTTTATATTGAAAATATCATATCCATGGAAGCACCAAATTTCAAATATTTCCAGCACCAACTGGAAGGAGGCACCGATCCCCTGGTTTTACAGGCTATGACTTGAAGGAAGCATTGACTCCCTGATTTACCAACTTCAACTAGAAGGAGACTCTGACCCCTTGTTCCTTTCCCCATTCAGTCACCCTTGTATAATTGTATAAATATATTTCTTTGTTGTTCTACTGATCCACGCACACGTCATATTATCTATAGTTCATTCTACTGTGCACACCTTTGTATACTGAGATCTTGCAATTGCTGAACTATATCACTTACTTCACTTGACTACATCAACATTACACTTGACTTCATACTTCATGGCATTCTTCAATCCACGCTCTAGTTCAATATGTCGTTCTATTTCAGTGCATCTGCAAACTCAATTAATACTGCACATCTTCCGTTGTGCTACTATTCTAACTTCACGCATATGTATCAGATCATACTGTGCACCTTCTTCTATACTACACTTATGTCATGGCGCATATGTCTCTATGACCATCTGTGCATCAACTGCTATATTGATTTTTTGTTCTTTGCACTTGTATCATATTAACCTCATCATAATGTGCATCTTTTGTTGTTTTGTATCTATGTATTCATGCATTTTTCATTGATAAACTACTTTACTTCGCACATCACGAGGTGTGCTTCAAGTATGTCTTCACACATTTATCACACATAAACTACATCGCTTCATGCATCACTAGATGTGCATCAAGTCTATCTTCGCGCATCTGTCACAGATAAACTACATTACTTCACGTATTACTAGTTTTGCATCAAGTCTTCCCTCACGCATCTATCACAAATAAACTACATCATCTTGCGCACCATCATAAATTTTGTTCCTTTGTTAGTGCATGCTTGCCTCTCTACTAGATCATGTTGTTTTGTTTCTACAAGCAATTGATACCCTAAAATTAGAAGCTTTCCAATTCAGAGAACTACCACTTTCGCATCTTCAAGCTTGCTTCAACTCTCCAACTTGGATTCTTATTTATACTTGTCCTATGCAGATGGTATGTCCACAAGTTTGTCGTAGTGTCCCTTCTTCCTTGCTTCATAGTTCCGCTTACTTCATGCTTATGCCACTTATCATGTTCTACACCACTACTGTATCACACCTTGTGGGTCTTGTGCATACTTAGTCCTTTGCACAGTGGATCTTGCGCACTTCGTTTGTGGTCTTGTTCCCTTTAAGTATCATTTCTTGTGGGACTTGCACACTTGACTTGTCTAGCCACCACTTCCTTCTGGTACTCGTGTGTGCTTCAACAACTTATATTATTCTTTTGATTGATGAGTCCTATGCACTTTTAGGACTTGCTTACATGTTTAACCGCTTCTTTCTTCCAAGCCTCTTGCGCACTCCTAAAACATTTCCATCCATTTATTTGGCATATACCTTTGAAGTAGTATGACTAGGTAGACTTGGGATTTGCACCTGCACCTTATGTGCTTCTTCAAACTGGATGTACTTCTTATCTAGTTATTCAAGTTGGGTATACTTATGTACTTCATCAGACTAAATATACTTCTTCAAACTGGCACAAGGATACTTATTCCTCTTTGACATCAGTTGACATCAATGAAAACCAAAGTTCAAAAATATCCCCCTTTGGCATTGATGTCAATACCTCATGAATTTGTGCATGTCAATCATCTCATGAAGTTTTGCACTTCATTTGTTCCATTCGCAGTACTCCCCCTATGTTCTTTCTAGTTTTAGTCTTTGGGAATCCTTTTGTTAGTGCTTTTATGCTATCTTTCATTTCTATGCAGATCCTTCCACTAATGCATGCTTTTTGTGTGGATATTTTTGCCACCATGGATAAGTATTTCATCTCAGTGATGCTCACATGCTTCATGATATTTTCTCCCTTTTTTCTTTGTGCATTGTTGGAGCCTAGGTCGTAGCTGCGGTAAAGCTGCGAATTTTGGGGAAAATACACAAGTATGAAAGGAAAGTGCTAATTTTGGGACAAACACTAAGTTTTGGGCAAGAAGGAGACGGTGCGCAGTACGGTGCCAGATGGACAAGCTCAGTAAAGATTATGGACCGGAAATCGCGGAGCTCGTGCGCACGTCATCAAAGAATAAAGGTGGCTCAGCTACCATAATAAATAAGGCGATGGAGTAGAGGGCTCAGCTACCCTCATTTAAAGGCTAAGTACAGAAGTTATGGTTGCTCGGATCAAGGAGGAGCAACGGACCAGAGCATTGAAGGCGAAGGACGATCGCCCATACCCACAATCTGCACCGGAATTCATGGAGCCTGCAGGAAGCGGCGACATGACTGCAAGCGGCGCCTATAGTATACCTAGCCATGTGCGTGGTTAGGGTTTTTGGGAATCACTATTGGGAAAGGCCCACAGTTTTGTAAAGGTGCGACCGCCATGGCCACCTATATATATGAATAATTGTAATGGGTAGACGTTAGAGAGGTTAGAGAGAGAGATTAGAGAGAGAGTTAGCGAGTAAGAGCTAGATACTCTTGAGGATAGATCATGTGTTGATTATCCTTTGCTAAGCGTTTCTACTATGTGTAGAACTAGAGTAGAATCGGATAGCCGAGGAGCTAATCCCTGAGAAGCCAGACAGTCTGTGTGACGTCTGCGCCTTTGTAATCTCTGTAGAGAAGAGACTGATTAAGAGAAGGGCTCCCAGCTGTGTGCGTGGAGTTTCCTGTAAAGATCTATGGCTGCAGCTGTGTGCGCAGCATATTGTATAACTCTATGGTTTTCTGGTTAATATAAACTCCCGTGGACGTGGTTTTCCTCGAGGAGATGAGTTTCACATATATCTTCTTGTTATAATGTTTGCGTGAATGATAACTGTTAGAGTTCATTATTTGTGTATGCGAGACTCCTGTATTATCTTTGTGACTGTTTAAGCGAGTTGGAAAGGTCCCTTGATAGCTATAAGTGTTAAGTACGAAGAAGTAGTAACGCGCTGTCGCTGCTGCGAGAGAGGACTGCGTTACTGCGCTGGATGTGAAGGGCGAGGAAGTATTTAGCGCGTCGACGCAAGGAATAGTTGCCTTCTGCGCTAGAGAGGAGAGACTTCGCAGTAGGCCTGCTAAGGAAGGAATCCGTGCAGCTGCGTTGAGCGGCCTGCGGGAAAGTCCGACCGCCGATATCTGAGGAACCAGAAGAGGAAGGGAAATCTCCGCGTCACCCAGGGTAAGGAAACCTGATTCCTTAACCCCCCCATAGCCACTTCGGGTGAGACCTCGAGCTGCTGCGCAGCTCGTTGCCGAGAGGGCCAGTGCGCCAAGGGGTTTTGTTGCTGCGCTTCATTAAAACCTGGGTCTGCCCAGGAAAGAAGCCAACAAATGGTTTCGTTTCCGCGTGAGCGAGACTTCTTATTCCAGTGATGTGCGAGATTGACGCGCAACCTAGAGAAAGAAAGGAGCCAACAAATGGTTCCGTTGCCGCGTGAGCGAGACTTCTTATTCCAATGATGTGCGAGATTGACGCGTAACCTAGAGAAAGAAAGGAGCCAACAAATGGTTCCGTTGCTTTGAACCTTGTTGTTGAGCCAACAAATGATTCCGTTGTCTTGCGACTTACTGTTGTGAGACTTATTATTTCCAAGACATCTGAGATCGTTGCTGAAGCCAGCAAAAGGTTCTGTTACACTGAGACTTGCTCAGTTGACAAATGTGTTACTGGAATCCTACAGCTAAAGAAATTGGAGACTGGTTTGATTTAAAGGCTAAAGAGTTCACTGAACAAGAAAATAGAAGTTCTACGCTCCAAACAGAAGACTGGTTACAGAAGTATATTTACACTGACCTTCACGAAATTTTCTTTGTTACCTTTGCACTGGAGTTACACGCTTGGATAGCCAAGTTAGCAGATTCTAGACCTACTGTGCATATTGATCGACCCGTCGCTTGGATGCCTGAGCTAGTCAGTATTGTGAAGTGGATAGACAATCCTGTGTCCCGCGCAGTAGACTTTTGGTTGAATAGTCTATTGAAAGGTTTCATCACCGAGTTTGCAGTAGACACAAGAAAGAGTTTCAGTGAAGCTGAGAGGAATTTCTTCCAAGTACACAGAGGTAAGTTCTTAGATTCTTTGAACTTATGGATTAAAATACTTCTGTATGAAAAAGGAAAGCTATGTATTACTTCTGATGAATAGCATAGACAAGTAATGTCCGTAGATTCTGATAGCGATCCTGAACTTATTGGTTGCACTCGTAGTGGAAAACGGTATAAAGTAGGCCTTGACCAACATTCTTCTGAGTCTAGCCCAGACAATAGTCAAGTCCCTGGACCAAGCCATATAGAAAGACAAGAGAGTGCTCATATCCCTTATTACCCTTTTACACCGCAAAAGCCAGACAAAGCTCAGTATAACCCCGCAGTAACACCTTCTAGTACCCCACACGGTACTTCCAGTACCTCTGTACCACCTTTATTTAACCAGCCCAGAAGCACTGCTACAGCAGCCTCACCTCAACCTAACACAAGAAGGATGGGTGATGACATGAAGCTACCAACTTTTAGAGGAACAGGGATAGAAGACCCTGAGCAGCACTGGTTCTTATGTGAAGCTATTTGGACAATTAAGCAAATTAATGATGATGCTGTTAAACTGGTTCAGTTAGCAACCACACTGAGAGAAAGAGCCTTGACTTGGTTCATGAAATACTCAGCAGCACAGAATAGAGCGCTTGCTGAGGTAAGAAATGCTATGATTAGAGAATTTAAGAAACCTAAATCAGAATCACAGTGTATAACAGAGCTCAAAGACATCAAACAGTTACCTACAGAATCAGTATGGGACTTTGACCAGAAGTTCAAAGCCTTGATAGATCAAGTAAGCTTCGAGTTTGCACCACAGCAGCATAAAGAATGGTTCATTGCTGCGCTGCTTCCACACATTAGACTTCCTCTTATGCAACAGAATCTCAATACTCAGGAACAAGCTCTAGAGATGGCTATGAAACTAGAAGCTTCACCTATTGCGGGAACAAGCAACGATGTTGCGCATTTACAGAACCAATTAGCAAACTTAACCTTGCAAGTGCATGATATTAAGAAAGGCAAGGAGATTAAGGAAGAAATTTGGTGTACAAAATGTAAATCCCAAGGTCATTCAAAGGACCATTGTCCCGTTTTTATAGACTATATTGCAACTGGAGAACCTAACCCTTTACCACAAGCACAAGGACCTTGGTGTGAAATCTGTAGAACTAGAGGTCATAGACCACAAGAATGCCACTTACTTCAGAAATATGTACAAACTCCAAAGAATCTATATTGTAATTTCTGTAAATCAGTAGGTCATGATGAGAACAATTGTAGAGCATATGATCTTATGATAGAAAGAAAGCATGATGTTTATAGGGTACAAGCAGAGACACCAGGACCCACAGCAGGTCCACCTTATGACCAAACTCGGGACGCCCGAGCAGGAAATTACAGGGGACGCGGACGCACAACAAATTTTGGTCGTGGAAGAGGACAGATCACTTGTTATAATTGCGGAACACAAGGTCATTTTGCTAGGCATTGCCAAAATCCTACAACCCTCTGCAGGTATTGTAAATATTCTGACCATATCATTGAAGAATGCCCTCAGTTACAGGCTAAGATGCAACCAAAGACCCCACAGGTCAATCAAAATATTCAGTTGATTGCAGCAGAAAAAAGAGAACCAGACCCTACAGTTAATATAGTGACACGCAGTGGAGCAACCACTGGTGCGCAAGAGATGGGAACGGGAAAGCAAGCGACGCAATGGGTGCGCCGCGCTAATATTAAACCAGCCCCACTTAACCTGCAGAAGCAAAAAGAAGCATTCAAGCAAGCTCAAGAGTATTTCTCAGATCTGAGAGCTTCAAGTTCTGCCGCAATTCCGCAGAACAATATTAGATCGCAAGTGCTAAGGCAAGACAACCTGGTACAAGAACAGGCCACTACAGCTGGAAGGCCTGACGACGAGCATGCACTAGGCAGTGTTCATGCGTTCCTGCGACAATGTCTAAAATTGTTGCGCAATGAAAAGGCAACTCTAGAACTCCAACAGCTGTTGGATCAGTGCCAACAGTCTGCTTCGACGAACACACCGCAGTGTGCTGTTCACCAGATTAGGAGTCACATTAGAACTGGAAAAGAGATGAGGCTTACAGCGCAGATTGGAGCATTTGAAATGGATGAAGTCATGTTAGATTTGGGCTCCGAAGCCAATGTTCTCACTATGCAGACATGGGAACAGATGGGAAGCCCTCAGCTTACGAGATCCCCTATCCAGCTAAGACTCGCAAATCAGCAACGAGTCTCTCCATTGGGTAGATTACCCAATGTACCTATTGATATTGAAGGAGTTAGAAGCTCTGCAGATTTTGAAGTAATCAAAATCATGGATGATAGTAGACCATACCTAGCACTTTTAGGAATAGACTGGGCATTTGATAATTTGGCTGTCATTAATTTGAAGAAAAGACAGATGACCTTTGAGGATGACCAGATTAGGGTCATCGCACCACTTGATCCTATTCAAGGACCAAGGTATATAGAACCCATTCGCGCAGAAGAGGAAGCGCGCCACATGGAAAGTTTGTACCAAATGACCACTAACCACAGTGACTATGTCAACCCCACAGCAGATGGCCATATCAGCTAGCGATGCGATAGCTCGTGCACATCAGACTCAGATGCAGGATTGGAAAACTGGCAGAATCGTTTACATGAGGTTTCTGCAAGACGTTGCGCAATGATGACTAAATCCATTCGATGGATTGGCACAGAATTAACTGACACTCCAATTTTTGATGGTCTAACCAAAGTAACTAAATTCATACAGGAATATGAACAAAAGATTCCAGAACCGCAGCGCATACAGGCATTGGATGTGGCATTGCGCGCTACACCCGCAAGATGGTGGGCTGCGCATAAGGAGAATATTCACACATGGCAAGACTGTCGCAGATTGATACTGCGCAGATTCCAGGACACTACAGCAGAAGTGTCGCGCAAATATAAGGGACAGAGTGACCCCAGGTCACACATTGAAGCATGCATTCAGCAATGGTCAGATATTCCGCAAGATGAATGGGTTCACCTATTCATCCACACATTGGATACAGTTCCAAGGAACTGGTATACTGAAACAGAATTGCGCAAAGGCACTTTCACTTGGCCTCTTATGATAGAAAGTTTTCAACTTACCTTCAGCTTTGAATCAGAGCATCCAAGTATTGATCAGGCTCTGAAGTGTATTAAAAAGAAGATATTTGAAGAATGCCCGTTATCAGAATATTCCCAACCAGATTGGGCTGTCCAGATAGAACATGCCCTGGAATGCTATAACTTCACCGCTGAAGAGGAGGAGGACGATCCTCGCAACATCAACATCCCAGAATCAGAAGGGACGCGCAATATTAAAGGTCCTGAGCTTGGCATCCCTGCCATCACAGAACACATCAAGCTCAAGAAGATTAACATTGGTACAGAAGCTGAACCAAAGTTTGCTTCTATAGGAGATTATTGGGATGATGAAACTGTTGGACATGTTTCAGAATTATTACGTGACTACCAGGATATCTTTCCCACCAAGTTCACAGAAATGAAAGGCATCCTAGGAGACTTAGGAGTGATGCGCATACCTCTGAAAGCTGACGCCAAGCCAATAAAGTAGCGCCCATACAGGTTGAACCCGCGTTATAAAGAAAAAGTCAAAGAAGAAATTGACAAGATGCTCGCAATAGGTATTATTGAGCCAGTAGAGGAAAGCGATTGGATTAGTCCTATGGTGGTCCAAGAAAAGAAAACGAAAGGTGAAATAAGAATCTGTGTCGACTTGCGCAAACTCAATGATGCATCAGCGCACGATCCATTTCCCACTCCTTTCACGGATGAAGTACTTGATAATGTTGGAGGACAAGAGGCTTACTCTTTCACTGATGGTTTCTCGGGATATCATCAGATCAGAATCCATCCGGACGACCGCCACAAGACTACTTTTGCAACTGAATGGGGCTCATTCCAGTATACGGTAATGCCCTTTGGTCTTAAAAACGCACCTGCTATCTTCTCTAGAGTTGTTGTTGCTGTTTTCAAAGAATTCATTCACAAGTTTCTAGAAGTCTATTTTGATGACTGGACTGTATTTGGCCTATTAAAGAACCATATTGCAAATCTGCCCATGATGTTAGAAAAATGTAGACAGCATCAGATTTCCCTTAACTTGAAAAAATTTATATTCTGTGCGCCCTTTGGTATTTTGTTGGGACATATTGTATGCAGACAAGGACTCCTGATGGATCCTGCGAAGGTTTCCATCATTGCTAATTTACCTGCGCCCAACTCAGTTAAACAATTGCGCACTACATTGGGACATACAGGTTACTACAGAAAATTCATCAAGGGTTATGCAAAGATCACAGCACCTATGGAAAGATTGCTGAAAAAGGATTCGAAGTTCCAATGGACAGAGGAATGCCAACAAAGCTTGGACACACTTAAAGAAAAGATGATCACAGCGCCTATTCTAGTTTTCCCGGACTGGAGAAAACCTTTTCATGTTCATGTTGATGCTTCTTCTATAGCATTGGGGGTTGTGCTTACACAGTCTGGAGAAGGAAGTATTGACCACCCGATTGCTTACTCCAGCAGAAAGCTATCTACAGCTGAGAAGAACTACACCACTACAGAAAGGGAAGGATTAGCTATGGTGTATGCCCTACAGAAATTCAGACACTACCTGTTAGGAGCTCACTTTAAAATGTATACTGACCATTCTGCTCTGAAATATTTGGTCAATAAACCAGTGTTAGGAGGAAGAATTTGCAGATGGCTACTGCTCTTTCAAGAGTATGATTTCAAGGTTATTGTAAAGCCAGGCAGATTGAATGCAGGGCCTGACCATCTATCCAGGATAGAGTCAGGAGAGGAACCTACGAGTCTGGAGGACAATCTGCCTGACGCACAGTTGTTTTCTATTCAAGCAGCAGACGAATATTATTCTGATATTCTTGAGTTTCTCACTACCGGGCAAGCACCGGCTGAGCTTACAATCCAGCAGAAAAAGCAACTTGTTGTTAGAGCCGCAGACTTCACTTTGATAGCAGGCCAGCTTTATAAGTTAGGCCCTGACGAAGTTTTGCGCAGATGTATCTTACCACATGAAAAGAACTCTATCATCGCAGAAGCGCATTCAGGTACCGCAGGAGGCCATTTCGCAGGAAAGCCGACTGCGCAAAAGATATTAGCCGCAGGTCTGTGGTGGCCGACATTGCACAAGGATACTAAGGAATTCTGTAAATGTTGCGATGTGTGCCAGCGCACAGGAAAACCCTCAAGGAGAGATGAAATGCCGCTAAGACCCCAGATCACACTACGCGCTTTTGATAAATGGGCCATTGACTTTGTAGGACCTATTAACCCACCAGGAAAAAGAACTGGCGCAAGATACATCATTACAGCTACTGAATACCTCACCAGATGGGCTGAGGCGAAGCCAGTTAAGAACTGCGACGCTGCTACGGCCGCACAGTTCATTTTCGAGAATATTATCACTAGATTTGGATGTCCAGTGATTCTCATGAGCGATCAGGGTACACATTTCCTCAATGAGACTATAGAGGCCCTTACTGAAGAATTTCAAATTAATCACCATAAGAGTACACCCTACCATCCTCAAGCTAATGGTACGGTGGAAGCATTCAATAAAATTCTTGAGAATGCCCTGACAAAGATCTGTAATCAACAAAGAGATGATTGGGACCTTAGAGTCACAGCTGTATTATGGGCTTACAGAACCACTTGCAAGAAACTAACAGGTCACACACCTTTCAACTTGGTGTATGGACAAGAAGCAGTTATGCCCATGGAATACATTATTCCTAGTCTTAGAATTGCGCAAATTACAGAAATGGCAGATCCTGATACTATGAATGAAAGACTTTCGCAACTGCTTGCCTTAGAAGAAGACAGACTCTTAGCCGGATTCCATCAACAGGTACAGAAGGGAAGACAGAAAGCTTGGCATGACAGGCATATTAAGAATAAAGTCTTTCAGGAACGAGACTTGGTACTCCTCTATGACAGTAAATTTACCAAGTTCCCAGGCAAGTTTCGTGTACACTGGTTAGGCCCTTTTCAGGTGATAAAAATAACAGACGGAGGCGCAGTTCAGCTTGCAAAGCTGGATGGAGAATTACTACCTACAATGATCAACGGGAGTCGGCTCAAGCTTTATCGCGACGGCCACTCCGCTCTGTCGACCTAATATTTTGCTAAAAGAGATGCAGATGCCCAGTGTAGTTGAAAGAGGCACCGCATTCAGTCTACACGGAAGTTGCGAGACACCCAGTCTCCGGCTTCCTGCGCAGTTCCTAGAAACATCCGCGCATGTCTAAAGTTTGGTTGGAGAGAACATAGTTGCGCTCTTGTGAAGCTTCTCCCCGGACCGTTGAACTATCGCTCTTGCGGAGTTCCCTTTGATAATTTGCCGCTTGAAAAAGTTTTGTTGTGGACCCCTAGAGGCACAGTTTCCTAAGTTGAAATGACCCGCCGAAAATTTGAATTACAGCAGTTATGTAGCCGCGTCTGAATAAATGAAGGATAAGTCCGCTATTTAAGTCTAGCCGTTCTGACGGATTCGGCTTAATCTCCGAAAGATTTGCATTTAACTCTGGCGCCGAAAGCATTAGCTTCTCCCGGAAGGCTGTCAGAACCCGTCAATCACACTAAATGCACCGCTACGGCAAGGAGGATAGCGTGTTGTCAACTCATCTATAGCCGCCTATAGCTACGTTACCCCACTTGGTCGCATTTACTCACCTCTGGCTATAAATACCTCACACTTCTATAATTTTTGGGTTACTTTCCTCGAGTTGCTATCTTGTTTACGAATCCAAGTTATTGTTTTCAGAGCCGAGTTGTGCAGAGTATTTTCCCTTGTTTTCAGCGTCCATATCCTACGAAGGTCCGCCATTTGCTGTCCAAAGTTTTTGTTCCCTACATAGATTCACGACGGAGAACCTGTCAAATATAGAAGTTGTTCGTCAATTCCTGCGCCGAGGCTTAGATTTCGGCATGACTACTCCAGTCACAGCTTCGACTTATGTACATCCTGGTTATCAGGATCCCAGACAATCTCCGGCTACAAGAGCGTCGCCATCACAGCCAGAAGAACCTGTTCCAGAGCCGTTGGCGACCATGGCAAACTATATTCCGCCGCGTCCAGATGATGCGCCAGAAGTACAGATCCCGAAGAATGCAAAGTATCCCATTCCGTTACCGCCACTACCGGCTAGTGTGCGGGTAGAAGGGCAACTGTTGGGAAACATTCCACTGGTCAAGTTCTCTGACTTCAACCTCGGAGACTATAAGACATACCCTCAGTTCCAGCTAGACCGATATCTGGATATAGTGCATAATCCCACCAGGAAGGTTGACTAGTTCATCCCGAAGGGATTTGCAGCAAATCTTGAGCGCCCTGGACTCTTGAATTTGTTGAAGCTACCGCACTTTGGGCGTAGCAATGAAGCGAACGCAGTCGTTAAAACACTGCTATCATGCGTTCATGGAGGTTACCTTTGGCTCGGGAGGCCAATTGATCTAAATGTTGATTTAATTCACCGCATTACTGGTCTATCTAAGGCTGGTAAGGATCCCAATATTCATTTTGTGGGAAAGGACAAGGACAGAAAATTGACTGCACAGGTGGTGCAGAAGTACAACTTAACAAGAGGAGGTCGGGCTTATGACCTCACTGCAGTAGAAGATGAGGCACTCCGATTTACAGGAAGTCTGCTTGCAGGCAGACTCCTCACAAAGTGCCGACCGAAGGAAGTTACTGGAGCTGTCGTGGAGCTCGCCATCGCAGCTGCGGAGGGAGAGCAGTACAACTGGTCTCTCTTTCTGCTGAATTCTTGTTTGGCTGATTGCCTGAATGTGCAGGACAATGCAGCCCAATCATTCCATTTTTCATGGCTTCTAATTTTATGCGCTCTCGTTGGGTGGAAGGAGCCCCCGAATACTCAGTTCCTTCCGTGCCGCGCAGGAGAGGTTGCCGGCATGCGCTACATCAACCTCTGGGATTCCCCTAATCCCGCGAAGCGCAAGATGAATCGCGTTGTCTTTTGTGAGTACTACTATCTCCTCTGAGATACCATTCAAGAAATGCCAAGGCTGAGCGAGGAGATAGCCACGTTATATGACGGGAAGTTGGCTTTGTTGATGTATATGTAACTTCGGAATGTATTTCATCAGTATATTATATGTATATTTATTGTACCCTTATAAGAGATGTGTTATTCCTCTATAAGGAAGTGTCGTCATGTGGATTGACAAGTGTCGCAAGTGTGTGTACTTGCCGATGGGTTATTAGACCACCTTATGGGGTCGTCCCTAATTAATATATAATATAATGTGGATGTACTAAAGTAGACAAGTTGGCCCCAGTAGGTCACTGGGCAAAAAGGTGAGTATAAATAGAGATAGGAGATCTCTATTTTACTCATTCGAAAAAGCATCTATCTCTCTCTCTGGAAAGTGCGCACTAGTGAGGAGGAGGAGGATCATCTGCTAGGAGACTATCTCTGTATTATTTGGTTGTATTTTGGTTGAGCCATTGCTCTCTCTATCTCTGAGGAAGTTTGTGGGGTTTTTCACCTTAGGGTTTTCCCCACGGAAACTCTGTGTATCTTGTCTCTATGCTTTTGATTCTTGTGATGTTTGTGATGCTTGTCATATTATGATTGTCATGCATTGATATACTGTAGATGTTATTCTCTCAGCAAAGATCCTATAGTATTGTGATTTAATACTCAAAATTTAACATGGTATCAGAGCTTAACTGAGAAGAAGACATTTTACAGTGACGGAAGCTTGTATTCCTTGTTTATTGGGTTTCTCTCCACAGATTTTTGAAATTCAGTATAGTAGATTGGACCTACTCATCAAGGCGCATCTTTCTGTCCAATCAGATTTCAGTTCCGAGCATTTTCAGTTTTGGCCCTAAAAATTAGGGTTTCCACAAAAATAGGAATTTCTGGAAACTGAAGGTACAGCTGGAAGCTCCTTGCAAAAATCGAAGGTTTGAGCTTTGGATCGAGATTTTTGGCTGGGTAGATCTCCGGGAAACTCAAACCCTAATTCAGGGCTCTCCCTAGTGAACCTGGGAGGACAAAAAGGCAATTTTGAAGGACAAGACTTTGCTGATCTCAAATTCTGAATGTACTAGGCTGATCATCTCTCCAAGGCGCATCTTTCTATCCTTTCGGAATTTTGAAATTCACATTTTGAATTTTTAGGGTTTCTCTGACAAACCCTAATCCGGGACCAGATCCAGTTTTCAGCACTTCAAGTGGTAAGTTCTAAATCTTTTCTATTTCCATTTGAAGTACTCTTAAAGATGTCTCTTCACACCAAGCTTGAGGATAAGCTTGAAGGGGCTGATAACTTCCGAGCCTGGAAGTATAGGATTGGGCTAATCCTGGAAGAGAATGAGTTGGACTCATATGTGAAAGAAGACATCCCTATCCCAGAGGATGAAGAAGCCAAGGCATTGCACAAGAAGAACTTGGTCAAGGCAAAGAGAATCATTGCTGATTCTATCAAAGACCATCTCATACCTCATGTGTCTTCTCTTAAGACACCCAAAGAGATGTTTGAATCCTTGACCAAGCTATTTGAAGGAAAGAACATAAATCGGAAGATGACCCTGCGGAACCAATTGAAAGCAGTGAAGTTTCAGAATGGAGAAACCATTCAATCTTACTTTTCAAGGGTCTCCCAGATCAAGGAACAATTAGAAGCAGTAGATGAAATGGTGGAGAATGGTGAAGTGGTGATGACCACTCTAAATGGCCTACCCAGGTCATGGGATTCCTTTATTCAAGGAATTTGTGCAAGGAAGAAATTGATCTCCTTCAACAGATTGAGGGAAGAATGCTCTCAAGAAGAAGCTAGACTCATAGCTCGTGAGGAAAAGATGGGAGGAGAAGATCAAGCTCTTGCAACTCACACCAAGAGAAGCAAAACCAAGAAGGATCACTCTCACCACAAAAGATTCCATCAAAAGAGTAAGAAGGACCTAAGATGCTTCACATGCAATGAGAAGGGTCACTTTGCTTCAGATTGTCCCAAGAACAAAAGGGATAATAACAACAACTCCAGTAAGAAGAAGAAGGGCAGCAAAAGAAGGTTTCATGCTCATGCTACCGAAGATGATGAACCTCCAAAGAAGAAGGCTAGGGCAGAAAGTGATAGTGATGATGACTCATCAAGTGAAGAAGAGTATGTTCTGATCTCTGCTCTCACAGGTACTATTTCTCATGGTTGTAATGATTGGTTTATTGATAGTGGGGCCTCCAAACACATGACTGGGTTCAAGGAATCTTTTGTGAACCTTTCTGAACATGAATCACCCCATAAGGTGAAACTTGGGGATGATTATCAATATCCAATCAAAGGAAGTGGTGAAGCCTCCTACAACCTAGATTCTGGAAAATCATTGAAGATGAAAGAAGTACTATATGTACCTGGACTCAAGAAGAACTTACTCTCCATCTCTGCATTGGGTGCAAAAGGTATGAGGGTTGCATTTGTGGATGGCCAAGTCCTAATGTGGCCAAAGGGAAAGAACATAGATGATGCAGTAGTGATTGGAGAGCAAGAGGGAGGCTTGTATAAATTGAAGGGACAACCTTGACATGCCATGGTGACATAAATACAAAGATTCATCCATAGTCATGGATCACATAGAGGTATGTATAATTTGTTTCTGCAAAAGTTAACTAATGAGTTATGTAGGTCATTGAAGAGAACAAGAACACATTGCTAGACATAACTAGCAAATATGGTGACCAGGTATGTGTTTCTTATATCATAGGATCTATCATATAAGTATGCATGGCATGATTGATGATGATTGTTCATAAAGTCATAAGTTTGAATAATCATGGGCATATGCATATTATGTGTCTTACCTTAATTAATAATATGACTAACCAGAAGAGTCACAGATTTGAGTAATTACAGGTTTAGACATGTTATGTTTCTTATGATATGACTAACCATAAGAGCCCTATATAAACCTTGAATGCTAATGCTTATTATTTCTGTTTGAAATTATCATGACTATACATACTTGAGATTATTGTGTTTTAATGAATGTATGATTTTGTATGAGATCACAAGGATAACACAATCATGATACTAATAAGCATGCATAGGGACCAAGGATGAATATGAGTTCAAGAACAGGTAATCCAGGAAGCAAAGATCAAGAGGGAGCACACTCCAGTGGTTTCTGCAAGGGTGCAGATATTCAGAGGGAGTTGTCCATCTCTCTACATTCCACAACAAGAAGGTGTAGAAGGACTCCGGCAGCTCCTGCAAGGAAGAAAAGACTCAGAGGGAGTCCACCCAACAAACAAACAAAGATAAGTATTTTAATTTTCTTGCATATTTGTTTGCTTAAATAAAATTGTTCAATGATGTATATGCTCATGTTCCTAGACTTAGGATATGTATTGTGCATATTAGAATGATTGAATGAATAGTATACTACTAATATGCATGTGTTGGGTAAGTGGCCTATGGAACTGTACAACATTCCATTGCTACTTATCTAGAATGAAACCTCTTTGCTAACATGTTGGGAGTTGTGCACACTCTTAACAATGTTCTGGTAGAGATTGGAAGGCATCTAGAAAGTTACGGGATATGGATAAATGTTGTATTGAAGCATTGGCTAAGATAGTTGCATGACTGTATGACATATTTCTTCATGTGTAAGAATTTGTTCTGAAAATTATGAGATGTTTCTAATCATGCAATTTAACCTGTTTTGTAGGAAAGACCGTATATCTTCACCTACAAAAGGACTACAACATTTGTTCCAGCAATAAAGATATCTATTGAAGATATTGAAGTTCCCAGGATCTGGGATGAAGAAATGGAATGCCATGATCCGTCGATCATGAAGAATGATGTTTGGGATGCGATCCCAAGAGCTAAAGGGAAGTCTGTTGTGACTTCCAAATAGAACTTTCATATCAAGCATGTTTCAGATGGCAGCATAGAGAAATATAAAAGTGATGAAATAGAAGATACACCAGATGGATTCAAGACAGCTTTCTTGAATGGTGTAGTTGAAGAAGAAGCAGCCACTTGGTTCTGAGACACATGATAGGAAATCATATATGTGCAGAACTTGGTATGGTGAAGATAGATTGATTGTCGACACGCAGCAGAAGCTTACTACCGAGTTCGAGATGAAGAACTTGGGGATGATGCACTATTTGTTTTTGGCATGGAGGTGTGGCAGAGTGCAGAAGGAATCTTCCTTGGACAAGGGAAGTATGCAGTAGATATCCTGAAGAGGTTCGGGATGATGGATTGCAAGGCCATGGCCACACCTATGGCATCAAATCTAAAGCTTCTATGTGATGCTTCATCTGAGCCGGTTGATGTCTCTTTGTATCGTCAGATGATTGGGTCCTTGATGTACCTGACGAACACGAGACCAAACATTTGCTTTGTTGTGAACACATTGATCCAGTTCTTGACGGATCCGAGGAGTGTTCACCTGGTTGCTGTAAAGCATGTTCTGAGGTACCTGAAGGGTACAGTGGATTATGGACTCAGGTATGAGGCGGATCAAAAATTTAACCTACAGGGTTATGTTGATTCAGATTGGGTTGGCAGTGCTGCAGATAGGAAGAGCACATCTGGGTGTTGCTTCAGTATGGGATCAGGTGTGATCTCTTGGTTTAGCAGGAAGCAATCCTGCGTAGCACTGAGTACAGCTGAGGCAGAGTATGTTGCAGCCTGTTCAGCTAGTTGTGAGGCAGTATGGCTACGGAAGCTACTGTCTGAGTTATTTGATCTCCCGTTGGAGGCTACTGGTATCTTCTGTGATAACCAGAGTTGTGTGAAGCTGTCCGAGAACCCAGTGTTTCATGACAGGTCGAAACACATAGAGATCAAATACCACTATATCAGGGATATGGTGCAGAGAGGAGCTGTGAAGCTCCTGTATGTTGCGACGGACGAGCAGATTGCAGATGTGCTGACGAAGCCACTAGCCAGGGTGAAGTTCGAGTACTTCAGAGAGAGGCTTGGCGTTCTTCAGATCGAGGACACTTCGAGGAAGAAGTGATGGATACATTTGCTGAAGCCATTCCAAGCATGTTGGAAGGAGGATTCTTCACATGGCTGTGGATGTAAGCGCTGGATGATGAGCATCAGGATGATGTTCTAGTTTCTGCTTGATATGATTAGTTGGATCATTTTATGTATGTATGTACGCATCATGTTGGATGCTGGATATGATCAGTTGGATCATTTTATGCATGTATGTACGCATCATGTTGGATGCTGGATATGATCAGTTGGATCATGTGTATGTATCTTATATATGCATCATGTTGGATGCTTGGACCATGTATCTGTATATGTATCAGGTGGATACATTGTATGATCAGGTGGATCATGTATGGTGATATATATCATGTGTTTTGTATTTGTATCAGGTGGATACATTGATGATCAGGAGGATCATATATGATGATATGTATCAGGTAGATACTTGGTATGCAGCAGGATGTTGCATTGATGATCAGGAGGATCATGTATGATGATATGTATCAGGTAGATACTTGGTATGCAGCGGGATGTTGCAGTGATGATCAGGATGATCATAGATGACGAGCTTCAGGATGTTGCTCCAGATGACATGCAGCAGGATGTTGCAGTGATGATCAGGATGATCATAGATGACGAGCTTCAGGATGTTGCTCCAGATGACATGCAGCAGGATGTTGCAGTGATGATCAGGATGATCATAGATGACGAGCTTCAGGATGTTGCTCCAGATGACATGCAGCAGGACGTTGCAGTGATGATGATCAGGATGATCATGGATACATCAGGATGATGTATGGTGAGTATCAGGTTGATACTCTGTGGCTGTGGATCAGGTTGTGCAGATGAGCATGTAATTCGTTGCCCTGGGATATTTGCAGATGGTCTTGCGAGGTTTTGCCTATGGCATGTAATTCGTTGCCCTGGGACATCTGGCAAATGCTCTTTCGAGGTTTTGCTCTGGGAGGACATGTAATTCGTTGCCATGGGAGATCTGCAGATAGTCTTGCGAGGTTTTGCCTATGGCATGTAATTCGTTGCCCTGGGATATCTGGCAGATGCTCTTGCGAGGTTTTGTCCTATGGCATGTAATCCGTTTCCCTGGGAGATCCGATAGGTTGGGTTGTGTGCCCGTAATAAGTCCTGGGATGCTCTTGCGAGGTTTTGCCATGACCACATGTAATTTGTTTCCCTGGGAGATCCTATAGGTAGAGCAGTATGCTCGTAACAGCCTGGGATGCTCTTGCGAGGTTTTGTGGTGAGGTCACATGTAATTCGTTGCCCTGGGAGATCCTATAGGTAGACCAGTATGCTCGTAACAGCCTGGGATGCTCTTGCGAGGTTTTGTGACGCACGTAAAAGTCCTGAGAATTCCACAGTATGGCCAGTGATGACGAAGACCTACAGGTGGTGGGCCTACATCCAGTATGAAAAAGGACTGGCTCTGTAGAACTTCCTATGACGAGTAGAGACAGAGATTGGATGAGATAGAAGCAGCAGTGACGATGATGATGACGATACATCGATGATGATGATCCAGAGAAGAAGACTTGTCTAGCAGATCTGTGTCGAGAAATACCTTCCTAGTTAAGAGGGAGTGTTGATGTATATGTAACTTCGGAATGTATTTCATCAGTATATTATATGTATATTTATTGTACCCTTATAAGAGATGTGTTATTCCTCTATAAGGAAGTGTCGTCATGTGGATTGACAAGTGTCGCAAGTGTGTGTACTTGCCGATGGGTTATTAGACCACCTTATGGGGTCGGCCCTAATTAATATATAATATAATGTGGATGTACTAAAGTAGACAAGTCGGCCCCAGTAGGTCACTGGGCAAAAAGGTGAGTATAAATAGAGATAGGAGATCTCTATTTTACTCATTCGAAAAAGCATCTATCTCTCTCTCTGGAAAGTGGCGCACTAGTGAGGAGGAGGAGGATCATCTGCTAGGAGACTATCTCTGTATTATTTGGTTGTATTTTGGTTGAGCCATTGCTCTCTCTATCTCTGAGGAAGTTTGTGGGGTTTTTCACCTTAGGGTTTTCCCCACGGAAACTCTGTGTCTCTTGTCTCTATGCTTTTGATTCTTGTGATGCTTGTGATGCTTGTCATATTATGATTGTCATGCATGGATATACTGTAGATGTTATTCTCTCAGCAAAGATCCTATAGTATTGTGATTTAATACTCAAAATTTAACAGGCTTTTACAGCCGACTTACATCAACTTTACCTCCGCCTTTGCGGCATTCCAGATGAATGGGCGCTAGGCCTTTACAGAATGACCACCGAGGATGTTGAAGAAACCATCAAGTCTTGGTCGGATGAGTGGAGGGAGGCTGCCGATCTCGCATCCGCGCTGCCAACCGCCGCTACGAAAGAGAAGGATAAGGGCAAGGAAGCCCGTGAGCATAGAAGTGATGAAGGATCCACAGAACCAGCCACCAAGAAGCAAAAAGTGTCACATCCCGCTGAGGCTATTCCCTCGGGGATCGACCAGTACCTACACGAGCAATTTCGCGAGCTGCGCAATGCGCACGCTCACATCAGAAGTGCTCTAGACCTACAGTTTGTGGAAATAAAAGGTCTCGCGGGAAGAGTTGCGCAGACCCATGCGCCAGCATCTACTTCGCAGGCGCCACAAGAAATTCCAAGTGCCGAGCGAGTTGAAGAACTCATTGAAAGGCATACTGTCGTGCATATTCCGCCTACCAGCATGACACTTCCAGATCCGCTAGCTGCACTACAGGTAAGCGCCGTTGGGCCCGTTGAAATTAATTTGTCTCTAATTCCTATAGAGACTCTACAGCTAGTGCATGAGAAAGTTTCTCTTGAGTTGAGAGCTAGAGAGCTCTCTACATTCCAGGAAAATCAAAGACTGCAATCGCAGGAGTTAGAGTTGAAGGCAATCCATCAGAATACCTCTGAGAAGCTTGCACTTTATGAGGTGCAAGACATCGGTATCAGAAACGCAGTGGATGAGATTGCCCAGTTATTGCCGACTTGCGAGATTCAACCAGACCTCCCTCTGGTTGCAAAAGTTCAAATTATTGGCGAAAGGGTGAAAACCCTGGAGCAAGAAATAGTTGCTATGGCAGAAGGCCATAGAACCCAGATCGCTGAGCTAGAAGCTCGCGTTGCTGCGCATCTTACGGATGATGCGCAGGTACAATTAGAAGCACTGAGCAGAGCTTCCACACAGATGAAAGATCGAGTACAGGAAGCCAAGAACCTGATGAACCAGGATATGGAAGCTTGGACGGAGCTTGTGAACCTCCCTTTTAAAGTGGGACTGTCAGAACAGGTGCAAGCTGCAGAACAATCTCTCACTGTTCTGAATGAAGAAGCTAAGTCCCTAACAGGCTTACCAAAAATGAAGAAAATGGGCGAAGTGCGCAAAATGCAGCAGCAACTGCACAAGCTCAGAACTGAAGATGAGAAGCTCACCAACAGCATTCAGCCATTCATGGATGAGTATGCTGAAATCATTGCCCAGGTTGAGACAAAAATCAAAGAGATTGCTGAGTCTCAGGAGATCATTGATACCCTCACTAAAGACGAAGCGACCGCAGAAACGGTGCAAACAGCTGATGAGTGTATTGAGGAATTGGACTCCGCTATTGCGAAGTGGCAGAAAACATTCGCGGAGACTCAAGCAAAAGCAGATGCGCAAATCAAACGACCACGCGCTAGTGCGAGTGGCTCGAGGGCGAGCCACAAGTGAGTGTTAGGGGCCTGTTGGAGCCTAGGTCGTAGCTGCGGTAAAGCTGCGAATTTTGGGGAAAAGACACAAGTATGAAAGGAAAGTGCTAATTTTGGGACAAGCACTAAGTTTTGGGCAAGAAGGAGACGGTGCGCAGTACGGTGCCAGATGGACAAGCTCAGTAAAGATTATGGACCGGAAATCGCGAAGCTCGTGCGCACGTCATCGAAGAATAAAGGTGGCTCAGCTACCATAATAAATAAGGCGATGGAGTAGAGGGCTCAGCTACCCTCATTTAAAGGCTAAGTACAGAAGTTATGGTTGCTCAGATCAAGGAGGAGAAACGGACCAGAGCATTGAAGGCGAAGGACGATCGCCCATACCCACAATCTGCGCCGGAATTCATGGAGCCTGCAGGAAGCGGCGACATGACTGCAAGCGGCGCCTACAGTATACCTAGCCATGTGCGTGGTTAGGGTTTTTGGGAATCACTGTTGGGAAAGGCCCACAGTTTTGTAAAGGTGCGACCGCCATGGCCACCTATATATATGAATAATTGTAATGGGTAGACGTTAGAGAGGTTAGAGAGAGAGATTAGAGAGAGAGTTAGCGAGTAAGAGCTAGATACTCTTGAGGATAGATCATGTGTTGATTATCCTTTGCTAAGCGTTTCTCCTGTGTGTAGAACTAGAGTAGAATCGGATAGCCGAGGAGCTAATCCCTGAGAAGCCAGACAGTCTGTGTGACGTCTGCGCCTTTGTAATCTCTGTAGAGAAGAGACTGATTAAGAGAAGGGCTCCCAGCTGTGTGCGTGGAGTTTCCTGTAAAGATCTATGGCTGCAGCTGTGTGCGCAGCATATTGTATAACTCTATGGTTTTCTGGTTAATATAAACTCCCGTGGACGTGGTTTTCCTCGAGGAGATGAGTTTCACATATATCTTCTTGTTATAATGTTTGCGTGAATGATAACTGTTAGAGTTCATTATTTGTGTATGCGAGACTCCTGTATTATCTTTGTGACTGTTTAAGCGAGTTGGAAAGGTCCCTTGATAGCTATAAGTGTTAAGTACCGAAGAAGTAGTAACGCGCTGTCGCTGCTGCGAGAGAGGACTGCGTTACTGCGCTGGATGTGAAGGGCGAGGAAGTATTTAGCGCGTCGACGCAAGGAATAGTTGCCTTCTGCGCTAGAGAGGAGAGACTGCGTAGTAGGCCTGCTAAGGAAGGAATCCGCGCAGCTGCGCCGAGCGGCCTGCAGGAAAGTCCGACCGTCGATATCTGAGGAACCAGAAGAGGAAGGGCAATCTCCGCGTCACCCAGGGTAAGGAAACCTGATTCCTTAACCCCCCCATATCCACTTCGGGTGAGACCTCGAGCTGCTGCGCAGCTCGTTGCCGAGAGGGCCAGTGCGCCAAGGGGTTTTGTTGCTGCGCTTCATTAAAACCCGGGTCTGCCCAGGAAAGCAGCCAACATGCATCCTCCGATCAATAATTTTTTGGTGTTTTACATTTATTCGTTGATCGCATGCTTCATGATATTTCTCCCCGTTTGACATTAATGGAAAAGAGGTGCCTTTAATGCGCAATTCTAGATTTGTCTTTCTTCAATTTTGCATTGTCCTTCATTCAACTACTTATTTTGATTACTCCTCTTGTCTTTTTGATTTATTCTCTTCCTTAAGGAGTAACATTTTCTGCTCATGTTCCTAATTGAACTATAGTTACAAACATCTACAGAATTACCTTTGCACCTGCAACTTTTTCTTTCATTTTTCCTTCCTTGGTTAATATGATTTCCTCCATCTGTTCATCAAGGATTGACTTCAAATTTTCTACACATTCATCAATATTATCTCTGATTTCCCTTTGTAATTGCGGAAAATATTATGTGATTCTAAAGGATTATTCATGTAGAGGTTCAAGCCTATCAATTATCTTCTGTTGTTCTTCTTAAATTCTATTTACTTCTTGCTAGTGCTTCTTGCACTCTCCCATTTTTTTCATTTTCTCAATAGATGGTAGGGAATTCAAACTATCACTAATCTTTTGTTCCAATTCTTGAACAACTTGTATCCTTTTACCTACTTCCTTTAGTTGTTTGTCTTCAACCAAATTTTCCCATAGCTGAACACTTTCTTCATGCAATACTGTACACTTTAACTCCAAGGTCCTGATGTTCTCAATTGAAATGTTTATTCTTTTCAAACTACATTCTGCTCTAACCTATGGAGGTGTTCCTGGTGGTTTATTTGGTGATAGTTCTTCAACTTTATCCTATAGTCCTTGAATGACCTCACCAATATTTACCACTTTTCTCTCTAGAGAAGTGTCTTCATTGTCTTGAACCTATGGAAATGAATTGTACACTTCTTCCAATAGTACCTTCTATAGATTTAGGGATTTATGTTGTACTTTCTCCATTTCCTACTTCAGTTGATCACTTCTTATGACTGCCTCTTCTACTTTCTTCTCACACTCCGATGTCTTTTACGCAGTCTTGTATTTTTCTATATTCAACCTAGAACATTCTTCCTGTAGAAATTCCTTATCCTTCTAACTTTTATACCAGTAAGTTGTCACAGCTTCATGTCTCCATCTAATTTCCTACGTAATGGATGTGTGTAGTGCATTTATCTCATTTAAAGGTAAGTGCGACAGAGTTATTTCTACATGACTTATCGCTTTCTGCATCTCTTGAGTGCCGAAAGCTTCAGAGCTGTAGATAAAATCTTCAGCCTTTGATGTGGCTATGTTCCCTTCGTCTACACGACAAGGTGTGTCTGTGAACTACCCAAATGTGCTTCTGAGAGTGCTTCCTCATTATTTTGTCCTTTTCCCTGGGTCATCAGTATCAGTTGATTCATTTCCACAAACTTCTCTTCAATCTTAAGTAGGATCTCCTCTTGTTGTGTCGCAAGATATTCAATTTCACCCTTTGTATCCAGATTCTCCATTGCATGTTCAATCGCATTTTTGACTTCTATGCCAATATGTTCACCATCATTTGCAAATAATGTCTGAACTAGACTGGGTTTGGACATTTTTTTTCTTCTTTGAAGACCCTCCAAACTGAGTTGTCTATGTTCTCTTCTTAGCTAGCACATATTGTTGTGTGGGTTTGGGAATAATTTATGCGTCGATGGTTTCCTTTTCTATAGGTGTTGACTTATTGGTTTGTTCCTACTGCACAACCTCTTCTTCTTCTGTTAATGTAATTTTCCACATTGAATCCCATTCTTGGATGGTTTATGCAATATCATCCTCAAAACAAATAAACATGGTAGGTAACCACTGTCGGTCAGGATCCCTCTTGGCTTCTATGTAAGTATGTGATGCATTCCAATTTTGAAATGCACAATTCCCTTGTATGCTTCGACAATGTGAGGCTATATGCATGGATTCTCATGTAAGATGAACCTGATCTCCTCATTGTACAGGTAAAAGTTGATGTTGTTGTCTTCCTATCTACGCGGAATATTAGAGAACCACATATGGTATATCTGGTTGCTAAGAATGATCTTCTATTCTTTTCAAAGAATTCACTCCCTTCTAGTTCTTTCCATCCTGTAAGAGCAATACAGATCAATAACCAAGTGTAATGAAATGTGTTACCTTTTTCTTGTGCTTCCAGGAAGTCTTCCATAAATTCGTTCAACAAGCATTTTGACCAAATCATCTATACTCCCTCCACACACTTCTCTGCGGCTGCAATGATTGCTACTCAGACTTGGTCCTGACGAATCTTTCATAATATATTGCATGCCAGTAACTGGACAACAAATGTTACAGCATCATATTTTATCTATGTGAATGAGAAACTTCTGTTGGCCCGCTGATTTCCATATTTTTCGGCCATCTTCTTTCCAAGGTATTTCTCTTGTCCTCTATCCATAAGAACACTTACATATTCCCCTACAGCATGCATCTCTATGTTAGAATCAATCGTCTTGGAATCAATGGAAATAGGCGTATTTATTCATAGGTACCTACCATGTACTTACGATAACAACAATTTAACACACATTTTCACCTGCCGGGACCTTCCAAAATGAGGGACCTCCAAAAAGTTCAGTATCCCTGATTTTGACAACCCATTTTCCTATGTCTTGAGCTCCATTACAACTGGTATCTTAGGATCTGGGATAACCTTCCTATCCATGTAGTTGTCCATGATTATTTCAAAAAAAAATTCAGTGTCGATAACATCATGATCTGCAAACCCGAAATTGTAAAGTTGTCTGAGCATGTTTTCCTCAACTATTACACCTTCAAAAGCCTTTCATGCCGGTATATCTAAGTCTTATACATTTGGAAATTTAACATGCATTGCAATAGGTTTTCTAGAAGGAATGTAGTCACAAGGAACCTTTACAGGATTCAATGAAGACAGAGCTGGGGTTTGTGCAAATTCTCCCTACACATTCACTAATGGGTTCTTTGATCTGCATTGTCTTTTGGGTGCCATGGCTTCCAAGCTTCAATATTTCATCACAACAGTTCACTCTATAGCTAAAGTTCTCAATAGATGCAGGGGGTTCAAACTAGAGATATTCACGCCTTATAAGGATTTGGAAATCTTCCATCATCATTAATGGATTTTGTTCTTTGCGGATTTACCTAGATTTGGTCCTTTTTTGAAAACTGAAATGTTTTGATTTTATCAATATTTTTATTGATCTTGTCCAAATTCAACTAACCATCCTCTACCACTAAATATTGATGCCTCGCAATAATTAATTACCACTGCGGTCACTACTCCACTAGCCATTAATGCTTACCTTTTGTCGCAATCTACGTTTGTGCACAAATATTTTACTGCGACATGTCCATCTGTTTGTGAGTTAATCTTGTGTTGGAGTGGAGATAGATTGGTCCCCCAATCTCTCCACATTTTCATTTAGTACAAGATACTTGACATTTTCTAAATTATTACCTTCACCTCTAGACTTCCTTTTCCAAATCATTCTACATTGTTCTTTTCCTTGATTAGCAAGAGTATTGCTTCTTTTATAAACAATAGGCTGAGATTCCTCACATGTTTTCTTCTTCCAGTTTTTGACAGGTTTCCTTGACACTCCATAGTTGTTAGCTTTATGGCCAATTTTATTACACTTGTAATAGACTATATTATTACAGAATTTTCCAACATGCCCAAACATTGTACACTTCTAACATTGAACAATTTTGTGTGAACACAACTCCTTTAGTTACGAAGTATTCTTTTTCTCTTGATCAGTTTCCTCGTTTTCTTTCTTGAAAGAATGCTCTTCTTTCCTTCTAATGTCCCCCTCATATCCTACACCATATTTCTCAAATGGTGATATCTGCTTGCTCAGAAATTCATTCAATACTTCTGTGTTTTTGGAAAACTTGTCATTTGTCCTTATTTGAGTTTGCAGTCCTTCAAATTCTTATTCATTTTCCCGTAATTGAGTCCTCTATTCATTAAGCATTCACTTATACTCATAATTCTTCTCTTTTAGAGAGATGGTCTCAAGTTGAATTTGATGATCATCACTTTGCTTTTGAAACTGATATTTTAGTGACAGGATTTCTTCATTTGACCTAACAATTTTTTCTTCCTTTTCTTTTTCAGTATCTTCCAAATATTTCCTCAAAATTATGATTTTATTGGATCACTTCTAATTCTCTATCGCCAATTTCTTCAGTTTGCTTTCTAGAGTGTTATTCTTCAGCTTCTCAGTTTGACAAATTTTATCCATCTCATGTAATTGACTGGTGAAGTATGTTGCCAATCCTTTTGACTCTTCTTATATCTTTATCATAGTTTGCATAATGTTGGTTGCAACCCTTTTGACCTCTTCTATAGGTTTTATTTGTGTGTGAATGATATTCCTTGCTTCTATGATAGAGATATTTTCTAGGATGCCATTTTCTTGTAACCATGGTGCTTTGCTTTGAGAGGATTTTTCCTTTCCACCCATAACTACGCAAGGATCTATCTTCTAGATGTTAAGTTTTTACTGAAGACACCTGCTCCGATACTAATTGTTGGAATCTTATTAATACTGAGAGGGGGGGGTGAATCAGTATTAGCGCAATTATGAGAAATTTTTAATTCTTATCAATTTAACTTGAAATTAAATTATGCATCCAATATAAACAGAAACATTCACCATCACATGTGCAATACAAAGAACACACAATTTTTTACGTGGAAACCCGAACAGGAGAAAGCCACAGAATGCTCTCTTATATTGAAAATATTACATACATGGAAGCACCAACTTCCAAATTTTTCCAACACCAACTAGAAGGAGGCACCAAACCCCTGGTTTTACAGGTTACAACCTAAAGGAAGCAATGAATCCCTAATTTACTAGCTTCAACTAAAAGGAGGCTTCGACCCCCTATTCCTTGCCCCATGCTGCCGCCCTTGTATTATTGTAGAAAGATATTTATTTTTTGTTCTATTGATATGCGCACTCTTCATGTTATTTGCAGTTCATTATGTTGTGTGCACCTTCTACATACTGAGATATTGCAATTGTTGAACTGTATCACTTACTTCACTTGACTACATCAACATTACACTTGACATAATACTTCATGACACTCTACAATCTGCACTCTAGTTCAATATGTTGTTATGTTTTAGCGCATCTGCAAACTCAACCGATACTGTGCATATGTTGTTGTGTTGTTATTCTGACTTCACACATCTATATCAGATCAAACTTTGCACCTTCTGCTATACTGCACTTATGTCTTGGTGCATCTATATTCGTGAACTTCTGTGCATCAATTGTGGTACTTCTTTTCTATTCTTTGCACTTGTCTTAGATTACCTTCATCATATTGTGCATCTTATGCCGTGCTGCATCTCTTTCTTCACACATCTATCATTGATTAACTACTTTAATTCGTGCATCACGAGTTGTGCTTCGGGTCTATCTTCACACATTTGTCACAAATAAACTACATCGCTTCTCTCATCACTAGTTGTGCATCAAGTATGTCTTCATGCATCTGTCATATATAAACTACATTACTTCATGCATCACTAGCTGTGCATCAAGTCTGCCTTCATGCATATGTCACAGATAAACTACATCATCATGTGCACCATTTGAAATTTCATTCCTATGTTCATGCGCTCTTGGCTCTCTACTATATCATGTTGTTCTATTTCTACGAACCATTGATACCTCAAGATTAGAAGCTTTCCAAATTAGAGAACTACCACTTTCGTATCTTCGAGCTTGCTTCAACTCTCCAACTTGGCTTCCTATTTACACTTGTCTTGCGTGGATGGTTTGTCCACAAGTTGGTCATAGCATCCGTTTTTCCTTGCTTCATGGTTCCATTTACTTCACGCTTCTGCCACTTGTCATGTTCTACGCCACTGATGTATCACACCTTGTGGGTCTTGCACATATTTGTTCATTTGCACAACGGGTCTTGCACACTTTGTGTGTGGTCTTGTTCCCTTGAAGTATCATCGCTTATGGGCCTTGCACACTTGACTTGTTTAACAACCACTTCCTTCTGGTACTCTTGCGTGCTTCAACAACTTGTATGCTTCTTTCGATTGGTGAGTCTTGCGCACGTTTAGGACTTGGTTACATGTTCAACCACTTCTTCCTTCCAAGCCTCTTACACACTCCCGAAACTTGTCCATCCATTTCATTGGCATATACCTTTGAAGTAGTATGACTAGGTGGACTTGGGACTTGCATCTGTACCTTATGTGCTTCTTCAAATTGGATGTACTTCTGATATAGTTCTTCAAGCTGGGTATACTTATGTACTTCTTCAAAATGTCACAAGGATACTAATTCCTCTTTGATATCAGTTGACATCAATGAAAACCAAAGTTCGACATTTATTTGGCTATTTCTAGCAAATAAAATTTTAGCTTGGGACAACTATTTAAAGAGAGGTGGTTAAGGTCCAAATGTCTACATTTTATGTATGCAAAATAGTGAGACAATTGATCATCGTTTAGTCCATTGTGTGTTCAGTAAATAGATGTGGAGGGAACTCAAATCAATCCTAAAGTTTCCTAGGTAGTGGATAACAATGTCATATGAGCACAATTGGAGAACGTGGTTAAATTATTCCCCTAACAACACTTTTAAATAGCCTCCTTGTTATATCTGTTGGAATATTTGGTTGCATAAAAATACAATTCTATTTCAAGATTTCAAACCAAATGTTCATGTAGTAGTTACGGAAGTATTAGGTTTTTTCAAGGAAAAATCTATGGAGTGGAGTTTCATAATCTAAGGACAATTAATCCCTCTGGTCTGATCTTAAGGTATCCCTTTGTAATGTACCAACTAGGATTAGTGATACAAAAACTTACTTCTTCAGAGAATCAATCAAAACAATGTTTCATAGAGATAGTTTGAATTTGGGTGGACAAGATCAAAGGCTTTGGATGGAAGGAATGATTTGATATATGTTGATACCTCTACACAAAGTAATGAGACCATTGATGTTTCAAAATATGAAAATATAAAGTCTACTCCAACGCTCCTGGGATCTTCAACATATGCAAACTAGTATGAGTAAAAACTGGACTGGAAGCTATGGATGGGTGCTTCTGGTTTAGAGAGGCTAAATAACATTAAATATCAGTAAAAAAAATTCATAGGTCTCTCCATCAATTTTGAATAATTTCTTAGAAAGAATGACAAAGATATAAGCAAAATTGGAATTCAGGATTACACAACTAGTAAAATTCAGGAGCTCCCAAACAGGTAGAAAAGACTCCCGGATTCTTAAAATCAGACATGGATGGTGTCATATAACATTTTAATTAACTCTAGTAACATAAATCAACTCATTTGAACCTCTAATCATTCATATATTCAATATAGTCTGAAAACTAGTCAATTTCTATGCAAATCTAGAGAGGGTGGAGAAATATGAGAATAATTCAGACTTTTGTAATTTCAATTGGAATGAATGATATTATAGGTTTACATTCACTATCATTACATCAGATATGGGCCAATAGGCCTCTCAAAACATTATATAAAGATATATCTTCTTCTACACAAGAATCTAGCTCTAGAAATCCATAGGAAGCTTGGAGATTCGAACCATGAACTGAATGATGCTTCTTACTTGATAAGCTATAAGACCTGAGAATAAAATCAGTGATAGTGTCTTAATACCATCATCCTCTAATGACTTAATTCCATCATCCTCCCACAAGAAGCAGGGCACGTTCTTCATAGCTCGGACCCCCGGATCTAGCAAAATGGTCATAAATTGCTCATCCGGACACCTTTTTTTATTAGAATTTTTTTTCCTACTAGAAACGATGCTATGGACGCAATGGAACAAGTCTCAATGTCCATAAATTCTCAGAAAGGTAGAAACCAAAACCTCCATTTCATCCCTCCAACATTGTTCCCACTGAATGAAGGAATTGAACCACACAATGAGAACACCAAACAACGGATCAGAATTCAAGACCTACAATAGAATCCATCATGAATAATGGATGTCATCATCCTTTCAGTAGAATCATGGGGCACATCTCCCAGCTAAGACTAGAGGCACATCTCCCAGGTCAATGAGGCAAAATTGCACTCAATTCAAATCATAAATGATGAAAAGATGTAAAATGGAGTTGTAATCATTCTTTTATAGATTGAGGTGACTTGTTGAGCAAGTAAGATAGGATAAGGCGCCCTCATGGAGTAGATACAGCTGCTTTGATTTTTTCTTTAGCTTTTTCCTTGCTTTCTGCTTTGCTTTGCTTCATGCTTTAGCTTTTGCCTTGCTTTCTGCTTTGCTTTCTGATTTTGCTTTTGCTTTTTATTTTTCTCTTGCATTGTCCTTCTTTTATTTTCTATCCTGCTTTTTTCTACTTTTCTACCTTACGCTAGTTTTATGCTTTGTCCTTCTTTTTCTCTGCTTTTATGCCTTACCATGCTTTTCTGCTTTGTCCTGCTTTTTCTTGCTTTTCTGCTTTTTCCTGCTTTAATGCCTTTGTCCTTCTTTTTCACTTTTGTCCCACTTTTTTTTATTTTGTCTTTCTTTTTTTATTTTGTCCTTATTTTCTGCTTTTGTCCTGCTTTTCTACTTTTCCCGAGCTTTGCTACTTTATTCTGATTTCTTCTCCTTTTCCTAGTTTCCTTGCTTTGATTGTTTTATCTTTTCTTGTCTTGCAACTTAACTCTTAGCCAATCTTATCCTCTAAGGCACACTTGTGGAGCATTATCCACTTTATTCCAAAATAAAAATATCTAATTAATAAAATTTACTTCTACCAAGTGCATTTCAAACTTAAGATAAAAATAAAATTAAACTTCCTAACTAATTAATGCCTTAACTTCATAATTAACCCCCAAGTGCATAAAATATTCTACTCAAACCAAAGGATTGGTTGGGATAGTAGCTCCTTCCACTAATCATCAATGAGGGGACATGATAGTCCTCCCCTCCCAAGATTGCTTATCCTCAAGCAATAATCAAATCCAACCCAACTAAGCATCATGAGACATTATGCCTCTGTTGCACCACTCTGATTATAAACTGCTTATGAACTCTCCCAGCAGATTGTTCTATTACCATATAACCATGCACTTAGTGTGGAGAGAAATCAAAACTGATACCATGATCCCAATTTATCCTCAAGAATACAAGGTGCAAAATATATTCTCCTATGCAATGCATAAGAATCACATGAAATTCATCATAACACCCTGCAAGAAAAACAAAATTCCATCCAAAAATATGTTTCCCATGTAGGAAACCATCACCATCTACTACAAATATGAACCCATGGGGAAGAGAAGGGGCTTTTTTTCTCAATCCAACCAACCAAAATGTGCTCTCAATGAGCTGCCAATGATCAACAATGCCTGGGTCCCACTGCTTGCACACCCTCCTAGTGCACAATATCATCAAGAACCAATCTAGCAAGTATGGGATGCCATGGTTCAAACACTTGCGCATCCCAATAATACATAGTGTGAACACATATAAATCAGAATGTGGGATGCCCATGTCCCAATGCTTGTGCATTTCTATCACGCAAAAGGTCTTCCAAAACAATACCTCAAAGTAGGAGGTGTACAATATGCTCCAAATTATTTCAACTAAGTGTGGAATGCCAGGATCCCACTCTCTAATGAGAATCCTCCCAAACATCATAAGTAAAAAAGATAGATTATCAAAGTACATATCAACATCATACAAATGTATATCAAGAAGGTGCATTACCAAAGGATCATGAAAGTGCTTGTCCATCCAAGCAAGCACTAGTACAAAATGATAAATAAGTGACTAGGCAACTAAAAACATTTGTCACCATAGTTTTTTCAAGGGATAAATGACTAAAATTGAGCAATTTTAAAGAATCCAACCAAAGACGACTAAGATAAACGACTAATTTAGTCACGGGATAAAATATATGACTAAATAACAAGTGACTAAAATAAAAATGACTAATTTAGTCACGGAAATATAAATATGACTAGCTAACAACGATTAATGTGAATTAGTCGTTTATATTGTGAATTTCAACACAATTTAACAAATTGCCTTTGACCCAAGATACACAAAAGTTCCTAGAAACATAACCACTAATTCCAAGCAAGGCGAATTCAAAACACATGCGGGTAAACTTAAAGGAGAGATCAAGCTTACCACTAACCACAAGACCCTTGTGTGCCTATTGAAGATGCCAATCACCTTTCCGAGAGCAGGAATTGTAAATGTTGTATTTTCCCTTGGTCATTGCCATCCCTTACGTGGGATATATCCCACCTTCATGCTCAAACCCGATTAAATGGGATTTAAAACCCTGTACCAAATGTATCCATTTGCAGGTTTGAGGATCAAATATGCTATATGACATGAGTGCTCCCTCGCATAAGTGAAATAGATTTTCCTATCCTTTGTGCTTGTTGGAATGCCAGTTGGCTTCTAAATTAATTAATCTTAAGGGTGGGTCTTTAGACCTAAGTCCCTTTGCATGTTTGATTTTTGGTATGTAGATTTGGCTTATTAAGAGTTTCATATAAAGCACTAATCACTATAAATTCTCTAAAATTCGAATGATATTATTTGGAGGTAACTCTAAAACACTATGACAATTTACAATGTTGGATCCTTGTCAAGTACTTGTAATGTAGGAATTTATTTCAATCATCCAAATCTAATCCCACATCTAGAAAAGTGAAGCTATTTAAGTAGATAATTATTGTTGATTTTATAAATATGAAAAAATGCACAGGAAATCTTCAATGCCCTTCATGTATTGGCATCCCAACAAAAACAATCAAATTAAAGATAATATGGTAAACTATTTTTAATGATTGATCACAAAGAAATGACGATGAAATAGGTAAAATCTATTGTTTTTCCACTATTTCTAGGACAAATAAATGCAAAGTTATTGTATTAGATTATTACATTTCAAATTGATTACTAGCATTATATAAAGTAAATGTGAGTTTTGTGTGTTCATGCTAATAGGACCTTGGTTCATTAAACTATGACTGGAATCACTTTTTGGTTTACCCTACCAAAATGTAACATTAGATAGGGATGACTATACACATAAGTGTTGGTCTACTTACGTATAATAAATCCCCATTATAGCTATAACCTAAGTAAGAAAACTCAATTATGGGGTGTAACCTCAAAGCTATGGGCATGCTGTGTGAAAAAACTTTCAAAAATTGTAGTTCTTTTCTTATAATTTGGTTTTAAAATGTTGATATCCTATCTCCACCAATAACTATCCTTGATGTTGCACTCAAAATGGTGATAATATCTCTCATAGAACAAATGTTTAGGAATTCCTATCCACATCTCTCATATGAAACAATTTATCATTACTTGCCATTGCATAAAGGTTATTATTAACTTTATATGCATACAATGAGAAGACCTTACATTATGCAAGGGGTATATAATATTTGTGGAATGGCCTCACAAATCTTATTAAGCAAGAGGCCATACTTCCAACATTGACTCAACATTGGTGTGATTGACTAAAAGTTGCATAAAACATTTATAAAATTACAATACTAATTTGCTAACAATGTTGTAATTTTGGTTTTAAGATGTATATGGTGTGAATTCTAAGAATTAAATACTTTTATATTATCCATAATAGCTATTTAATTCATCAACATTTCAAATCTATAATAGAATTCGTCACAAAGACAAAGATAATGGAAAGAGTTCTACGATTTGATTCAATATTATTCAGAAAGGTGCAAAAGCTACCATAATTCATAGGTTGACTAGCCTATTTATTTCATTTTATAAAACTAAATAATAAATTTATCTATATTTGAATTGAGTGACTTTCGTAATTTATTAATATTAATAAAAAAATATATAGACAAAAAAATTCATTTTCATTTCCAAATTTAGAGTTTCCCGCCAATGGAACCCTCCTAAAAAAATAAAAAAAATATATAGAAAAAAAAATCATTTTCATTTTCCAAATCTAGAGTTTCCCACGAATGGAACCCTCCTATTGCAGGGGCTCTGCATTTTGAACAAAAACCTAACAAAAGAAGTTCCACTCGTTAGAGGTATGAACTAGGGGCTCTGCATTTTGAACAAAAACCTAACAAAAGAAGTTCCACTCGTCAGAGGGATGAACTATATGCATATGGGTGCTTTGAAAACTTTGTATGTCGTGCCCGAAGATGCAACTGTTTCATTTGAGAAGTGGTCAAACGTGATGGCTATGGTAGCTAGGTTAATCCAACAGGTATGCCTCGTGCTTCTCTTTGTAGCCCTAATTTTTATCACCGTTATTTTCTTTCCCACATTAAAAATTGAATCCCTTTTCATTAGGGATCAGTAAAATGTAGGACCATATTGGCGCCATAGAAGGTGGCCAGTGCCATAATTGAGAAGGTCCTCCACATGCCAAGCAAACCTCCACATAATTATGGCCCTGGAACAGCATAATCAAGATGGTTTTCAAGGCCATAGAAGCGCCCAAAAAACTGTGTAAAATCAGGGCAAGCAATGAGAGATAGAAGGATTCATGAGTTGTAGGAATCATTTACACAGATCAAATTAATGAAATCAATGTGTTTTGTCTCCAAGTATCAGGTGTTATTCCATCTGTGTTAATCTATTGATGTGTGGGCTTTAATCTGGGTGTGATTGAAGATTTCAATGTATAATAATTTGAATTAATCATGGCTCTGCATGAATACCTTGGACTATCAGAGAAGTCGTGTTTGTGATTATTTAATTGTTTAATTGAAGTGTTGTGTGTGTACGAAAGTTACTGTAATAGCAATTATACAATGAAGTGGGAACATAATCGAACCCAATGCATACAAGTGCACATGTTGTGTTGGGTCTTTATATGTAACACAAGTTGCTTTTGCACAAGTATCATCCAATCAATGATCCGAGTATCAATGGGATTTGAGCCTATGAATTTTTTCTAGGTCTCAAGGGTCCTGTTTTGTCCTTATATCTTTTGTTCGATCCATTGTTGAGTAGTGTAAGTAGACTAATATTGACAGCTCCATGTTCTCCTGTGGTGTTGTATGGTATTTTGTTGAATTCAATGAATTTTTACATGAGTTTGAACTCTTGACATCTTGTCAGCAATTGTTATAGCCTGCCACAATGTTTCTATGTTTCGCGTTTCGCAGATCTCGATCCCTGTCTTTATACCTGCTTTGGGCATTGCTTTAATTCTGATGATTCCTAGTTTGGGTATTAATCTGGTATTTATTACTGGATTGATATGAAATGGAAACTACTGCAAGCCACAAATGCTAAGGTGATGCAGGACTTTTTTGTTAACACTGTGCACATCACTTTCACTGTTTAGAGCTAGGGTTTGTGTTGTTTGTGCAAGTGAATTGGTTTTGTGGGATTTGATTTGTGATAATTTGTTTGCGATGACTGGCTAATAGAATGAACCTGCTCAACCATAGATAAAAAAATATGTATCGGATCTCTAGCTTTGTATATTACATCTGGACATCTTTCAACATTTCTGGGACAATCTAAGTTTTTGTCCGTTTTTAGTCATATGTCTAGTGAGGAATTTGTATCAACAAGGACCTGTGATAGCCAAAGCCGCATAGGTGATTAAGGTCCAAGTTCCCTAGTCTTGATATATATGCACATGTTTGCAATGATGCCATGCTATTTGGTTGAGTTACTTCCTACTTGTTTGGTTGAGTCACTTGCTAGTCAAATTCCATTTTAAAAGTCGTTTTCCTGATAGGATATAGAGTCCAGAAACAATATAGAATCGTTGACATTTTTTGTGCATTGATCAATATGTCTTATATAACGTGCATTTTTTTGGTTAAATTAAATTGTAGGTTAAGCTTTATGTTTTTCATCTTTTATCAGGAGTTTAGAACTCTTTGTCACCATATGTCACACAATCAATGTAGTTCACATAGGAACTCTATGCCAGAGAACATCTTATTGTCTATTTGTTTCCATTGGCTAAAATACCTTTTCCAAAAAATAATATGTTAACCATCAAAATTTCTTTAAATATTTGCTAGATTTTTCCATGTTAAATGTCAAGACTTCAACAGCCATTGAATTTGCATTATGATTCTATATTTTTTTCTTTGGTTTGAAATATTCTTTGCTTTAAAAATGATTTTTATCTACATTTCAGATTCTACTGTAAGAGCTTGCATAACCATTACAAAACTATATCTCTGATATAGAGTCCATATTTTCATTAATAGTTGCTAAATGTACCTGCTTGAAGATATGATAGTAACAAACATACCTTCATAGTGCTAACAAAAAGTTGAAAGTTGCATTTACACTCATTATTGCTAGGGTCTATTGCACAAGTCACCTCAAAAGCAAATTAAACTCGACCATTATAATTGTCACCAAAGTCTCACACTCACCTACCTTACACTCTTTGTAACCAAGATTGTGCACCTTGGAACACAACTTCACAATTCAGGATCTCACAAACTTTGTGGTAGCTTGGCAACTTCACACTTGCACTTACAAAGCGTTTACACAGTAGATTCACCACTTCACATTTTGTGGTGTAGTATCTTCATACTCAATATGAATTTAGACTCTCTACAGCTCCACACACTTCACATTCTATGACATTTCAAACTCCACATCTTTCAATTTGCATAGTGGGCATAATATTTTACATCTTCACACTTCATGCTCAAAATAGTATTGTACCTAAACTCTTCCCCGTGTTTGATTTTACCAGACATGGTGGATACCTTAGCTACTTTAAATTAGCAATCACTTCTCATGGTGCTAATCTATCAAAGCATAAGAGTGTAGGGAGCATAAGGCTGCACAAAGTAACAACATCTAAAATGGACAAATGCATCAAATCTCCATGTATAATAGTAAAACTAATTATATTTTTTATGGATCATTTTGTGCAAGTAGAAGCAGAATTTCCTGATCATCTCACCAAGGGGTAATGTGCAATGGAAATTCTCAGGAAAGGTATGTCCTCATATAGAGGAGCAAATGGACTGGTAGTAGTGGCTAGTTGGGGAAATCTTGTGCACCTTTGTCCCCATCCATTAGCCACATCGCCTCCAACCAACACATCCCATTGATTCTAATTCTCATTAGTTACAAAGCAGGTCTAAAATACATGGACTGGTCCAAGATTAGGCTAACGGAATTCTCAAAACCAATTATGAAAATCATTGTGAGAAACTGCCATTTTCTAACAGGTTTGCACATTGATAGAAGGTCAATTGTACCTTTGCTGGTAGAAACTAAACAATTATTGATACCAAAACATGCAATCATGGTACAATATTCAATGGATCCAACAATTGGTCATAAATTGAATTGTGCAATTATGATAATTCCCCATTAAGGAGTAGAAACATCACATGGAAAACTGGTGTTTTTGCAATGATGCAATCAAAAGGATCAATCAACAGTGGGCCCTAAATACGCTAATAAACAACCCAGAATTGTAAAAAACATGAACAAAGGGATCTCATAAAAGAAATTTTCCAATGGTGTGCAAGAAATTAAAGTTTAAAACTATATATTACATATGAAAGACCAGGGAATTGATCATTATTCCTAGGTCAGTGCCTGTAAAGATAAAATTACACAAACCTTAAAACTGAGAAGGCCATGAGGATAAAAGCCTTGAAAAAGACATGGCTTAACTCCTTTTTCAATATAGCAACTTTTCGTCTTTGTTTCGGCCTGAATTTTTCATTGATTCCTGCTACAGAGTAAAAGGCACCTCTTAAACTCTTAACACCAGCTGAGAGCCAAATAATTCCAATCCCAAATACAATATTCATAAGATTTCTACCATCAAAGAGTACATTGACAAAAAACATCTTTGCAGCAACATATAGCATCATTCCAAGTCCACTTCCAACAAGTGCAATAGCAAGTTGATTCAGCAGCATCAACAACTCCTCTTTACTAGATTTTGTCAATTCCAAAACCCTTGATGCTATGGAATCCTTATTGAATAGCACTGAAAGCATGAATTCATATGTGCAAACTCTCCAGATTTTGCACCACGAGTTTCTATAAGGGTCATCTTTATTTCGAAGAGAAG
Source organism: Larix kaempferi (assembly GCA_027924585.1). NCBI lineage: Eukaryota > Viridiplantae > Streptophyta > Pinopsida > Pinales > Pinaceae > Larix > Larix kaempferi. Next base: position 3,977,629 of record BSBM01000827.1, read on the forward strand.
GTATTGCAACAGTAGTCAGTGTCAATCCAGTGGGAAAATCAATAGCCATATCTGTAGAAAATTCTATCCACATGTTCCTAGAATGATTTCTTCCATGAGCATCCAGACTATTGTTATTTTTCATTGTAGGGATTCGGCGCTACATTAGTTGTGGTGGTAGCTAGTTGGCCAAATGAAACTTTAGCAACTTTACTGGTCAGAATGAAACTAGATGTTGCAAGCAATAGTGGAGCCGATACACTAGCGTTTCCATCCCATTCATGTCTTGATGAATCACTTTCTCAGTGAATAGCCTAGGCATTTCAAACTATCTTTGCTATTACCCCAGCCCAACCACTGCTTTGAAAATTCTGGTGCAGCAACCATAGTATCATCCTGCTCAAGGTGAGAATGTCAATGAACTGTAAGTCTGTAACATTTCTCTCCAGCTGCTACATCCCAGTTTGGACTGCAATCATCTGGGTTGTCAATTGTTGGTGCTCTAAGGAAAAGATGATCCAAATATTTCCAAGCCTCATCAACTTTTTTCTGAAGACGGAAATTTTGCAAATCTGTCTTTTAAGTTCCTTCTTTGTGTATCCTCCTTCTGTACTTGGAGGGTTCCTCAGGTTTTCCATGACCTAGCATAGATTCCATGCTCTGATCTAGTTTACTTTCCTTTCATGTCTTCTACTTTTTATAGGAAACTGTTTCGTACTCCTGCTTTGTAATAACATATTTGTATGCAGTAGTTCCATTGACCTACTTTTTTGGTCATTAGTTGGAGATTAATAAAATTATCTTATCTTATCTAATGTCATATCCAGACTTGGAATGATGACGATGTGGTATATATTCTGATGTGGTCTTAACTGTGGGGTAGACAAATAGAAGAATGGTACTAGTTTGGCCATGGAGGGGGAGCAACCACAACTGTGTATAGAAGCAGTTCAACCCAAAATTGAAAGAAGGGTAGGCCAATGCAACTTGAGGAAAAGTCTAGCATGGGACAAAGCCTTCTTCACTAGTGAAGGTCGACCAAAAATCTTATTTTTGTATCTATTGTTATGTTCTGTGCTATATTTGTTGTGTTTTATTTGAATTTTTGTTGTTATTAATTGGATTTTTATTGTACTATGTTTGCTCATATGCTATATTACTATTTTATGTAGAGTTCTCTATCAATTATCTTTTGCAGGGGTTCTCAATACTGAAGAACTATCACTTGTGAATAAGACTTTCAAGAAATCAAATGAGACTATGTTACTTGTTATTGAAGAGGAAGACTCTCTGAGAAGTTCTTTTGGTTCAAACGGCAGCCTTGGGGAAGAAGATCCGGCTTTACAATGTCTCGAAGAAAAACTATTTACAAAGCTCCAAACTTCAAAGCCTAAACTTGATAACGAAGTTGATAAGATATGCAATGTTGCATATTGTGAAACATTTCCTACTCAACCATTAGGACTTACACCATCCAATGTAAGGTTTACTAGTAATAGTTTTGGTGTTGTATTATTACTGCAGCGTTGAATTCCTCCATCACAAACATTTTATTTTCTTTCTGTTTCTTGTGTGTTTTCAGGAAAAACATTTATCTACAAAAAAAAGGCACATTGCCATGAAAGTTCTTGAGACTCCTTCACAAAAAAGGCTACCCTTGGACCCCAAGCTCCCTTCACATATTCTTTTTTTCATGTTATAAATTGTGATGCTTTCTTACCGTACCCATCTTAAAACTTAATTAGTAAGAAAAATGAGGTATATATAATTATCATTATTCATGCATAACCAATCACTACCTTCTGCTACACCAACTAATTGCTGCCTCACGGAGATTAGAGACATTTTCTTTCATCAACTTCCTCTCATTGACATCTCCAAACCAATCGACATCACCATAATCAACTAGCTCTATTCTTTGACTATTGTTTCCATCACTAGGTCCATTACTTCTACTACAACCAACACTAATATTATTTGTTCCTTGCAATGCCAGAAGATCCTCTTCATTTGTGAACCAATGATTTAGGCCAGGATTCAACAGAATATATTGACAACTCCCACTACATGTTCAATCTCCATCCTTCTGTAAACATTGCCATATGTTAAACTATCAATTACATGATAATAAGGAACTCCAGCCATCTGGACCACCTCCTCATTAGTTTCCAGTTCCATCTCCTTTGGCTAGACTTGATAGGGTTTGCAAATTTACAATCACTTATCCCAAATTGTTCAATGATACTGCTTAGGTACTTCTCCTGGGTCAGAACATTTTTTTTGTTCAACCTATCTTTGCTCATGTGAATACCCATGCAGTAGAGGAACTTAGCAATATCCATCATTTTCAAATTGAGATGATAATTAAATTTTGGTCATGACCACTAAAAGTACCATGTTAGAGTCTACTAATACGATATCATCCACATACAAGACAATTAAAATGAGCTAGTCTCCCTCTATCTTATATGAGATGCACTATTTGGAACTACCATGAACAAATCCATTCTGAAGCATAACAGAGTGAACTTCTTATACCATTTATCAAGTGATTGCTTTAGTTCATGACTCCAGAGTCCATACTAGGACGTCTGCAACTTGCACACTAAGCACCCCTTCCCCTTCACCTCAAATCCTACTGGTTTCATGTAAGCTCCTTCTCAAGTTCACCGTTTAGGAACATAATCGTCATCTGATGTACCCTTCAATCCAGCACAACTGCTACTACCATTAGTGACCTAATGGAGCTCGTACTCATAGTTGGTGCATATATTTATTTAAATTTGATTTCCTCTTAGCTCGAGTGTTACTCTTGAGTCTTTTTGTAATTGAGAAGCTTCTAGTTTGCTCTATGAAAAAGAATGAAATTGGATTATTTCTTGTGTAGTCACATTAGGAAGCCTTCTTTAATCTTGATGAACATTAGCAATAAAAGAAACCTGTATCTTTAGTCTTCTTGGTAATCAACATTGCATTTGAGTATAGGGAAGATAAAGCTAATTGGTTATCTAATGCATCATTCCTTTGGTTTAATCAACTATGTTCTTTCTAGTTAGTATGCAATAGTTACGTGGATTAGTGGTTGAAGATTGTGCACACAAGTATGGGGTAAATATATGTCTTCATTCCAAAGAGACATTAGAATACAAATATTCAGTTTGGGTATACTAGGGTATACTACCTTAGGCAAGATTATTTCTGGCCGCAGTTACAATATCGAATATTTTCTTGATGTATCTAGGTGGTTACGATTGAAATTTACTAGAAAGTAGCATAGCAGAATTCACTGAGGCTAAACATATGGCAATTATTACTAAGGACATTTTAGCTTCTTGTGTCATTTAAAGATTTATTATCTCTGTTTTGGATGGTCCTAAGCAATAAATGTATAAAACTCACTCTTTTGACCTCTAAGTGATAAGTTTGTAAAATATGTATTGCCTGACATTATGAACTTTTTGTAAATTGACTTGTGAGATGAGCTCAGAGTTTTTCTTGCTGTAGATGTTTGTACTGGAAGTGGTTATGATTGAAATTTACTGGAAGAAGGTTACTGGAAAGTAGCATAGCTAAGAGTGGTTATGATTGAAATTTACTGGAAGAAGGTTACTGGAAAGTAGCATAGCAGAATTCATTGAGGCTAAACTTATGGCAATTCTTACTGAGGACAATTTAGCTTCTTGTGTCATTTAAAGATGTATTATCTTTGTTTTGGATGGTCCTAAGCAATAAATGTATCAAACTCACTCTTTTGACCTCTAAGTGATAAGTTTGTAAAATATGGATTACCTGACATTATGAACTTGTTGTAAATTGACCTATGAGGTGGGTGAGAGTTTTTCTTGTTGTGGATGTTTATCAATGATATGCAAAGTCTTACAATTTATAAATTCTTAGTTTGGTAAATTTGTGTGGTATGTTGCACATTTGTTGACTGTTCATATGTTTCACTTCTGCGGCTAGTCTTTTTAGTTGTCACAAGGGAAGCATTGGGTTATCTTGGCAGTCGAAGTTCTCTAAATGAAAATATTCCTCCATAGATAACTGTGCCTTCCCAGGGAAAATTGAGTAGAGGTATTTCTAGATCAATTCTATGGTTGGAAACCCTAAACTCAAGAAGCCCTAGTTTTTGGTACTTGTCTCTTTTAGCACTGCTCTGATACCATGTTAATTTTTATAGCAGCATAACTAGGATCACTAAAAGAATGGCAAAGCATAGAAACAAAATGAGTGTGGAGCTCGTTTAACCACGATGATAACAACAATCATCTCCCAACCATAGACAAAGCTATTTGTCTCCCTCGAGCTCAGACCTTCCAATAGATTCTAAACTTCTCCAATAGTGGAGAACCCCCAAAAATCAGTCTCCTAGCTGCAGTAGCAAACTTCTCTTGAATAGTGCGAACTTGTCTTGAGATAATAACCAAATGAGAGATCGAACTCTCTATTTATACACATCAAAATGTGACTTTTTCCCTTACTGGGCCGACCTGACTGGGGTAGTTCTGCCCATTGTTTGGGGCAGACTGCCCACTGTTTTGGGGAAATTTACCCACTGGGTAGACTTGTCTTGGGGGAGTACAAAAATTTACTCTTTTCTTTGTGATTTCATCCCAAGGTTTACATTGATTCTTTCAAGGGTTTTACATGATCAAATACATTGATATATTCTCCCGTAGGAGGTACAATAACAGTAAGAATAACTTCTGAAGTTGCACTATTTCCAACACCAACAACATTTGGAAAACCAACACTCCTAGAAAATATGCTTCACTATGTCCAAAAGATGGTAAATAAGAACAAAGGCCATCCAAAAGTTTGCTCTTGGCCAACTAGGCTTTGGAAGGAATCCCCTGATAGACTACCAGCGAAGAAAAAATTCTCAACTTAAAAGAAAGTCGGACCAATGAAACACTGTAAAGTCTACACACCCATCTATTCTTTGGATCTGTGGACACCCAATGTGCATCAAGTACTAGGGATAAGGGATGTCTTTAATGAAGAACCAAATAGTCATCAACTTTTGTACAAGAAAAGTGGTTGACCAAAGCTCCATTTCAAATTCCTCCAAAATGGTTTAGGCATCCCAATATTTATTTTACATAACTTACTCTGGAACAAGGCATGTTAACTCCATAATTGAAAGACAGTTAAGTGCAAGGAGACCATACTCCTAACCAGAGAATGCCACTCCTTCCAAGAGTGAGAGACAAAAGTCCACATTTCCCCATAAGAGAATGCCCTTCCTTCTACCTACGATCTTGATAGAAGGGAAGCTCTGTGATATAACCCTAAACCCTCTAGCACTAAATAGGACGACAAGCTAAATCCCAACCAGACCTACTGCCTTCCCAATGTGAATGGACCAAACATGCAGCGATGTTCCAAGATGATCACATACTCTTGAAAATGAGTGGCTCAACACCTCAAATAAATGGGGTGATTAGATAATATCACATAAATTGAAATCTTCCTGAACTCTACATGTTTGCTGAGGAGAGATCACCTGATACCGAAACAAGACTTGCCAAGGTGTTGAGCTCTCAAGACATCACACTACCCTTTGGCCACAAGAATACTATATTGGGTAGAAACCTCAATCAAATCAAGGGTCCCCTCGTCCTTGGGCATGGTGAACATCCCAACAAATTAATGGAAGACCCCTCCCTGCCATACCAGACCACATGTATGCCCTCAAAATCTATGCGAGCCATTGAAACTGAGCTCTCCTTGGGAACTAGCAAGAGATATAGTAAACATAAGAGGCTTGGAGAATATGACCAACGACAGTCAGCTTCATTCCAAAGGGGAGATCCTTGTGATGCCAAACATGAATCTCGTTCTAAAGCTTTTCAAGACACCAGTACACATAGATACTGACGAGAGACCAACACAAGAAGAAACAACCAAATATCAGACAATGAATCTGTGATGAATATAATACCAGGCTACAGAAATACATTCTAGAGGTGAATCCAACCCAACTAACCAAAATCCTCTTTTATGAGCACTAACCAAAACACCCGAGGTAGAGAAAAATGTATCCAAGCATGCAAGAGCCCCATCAAATGACTCATTTGCAAATTATTATTAATCATCTCTGAATCATAGATATCGCTCTTGGGTTGGGGAGCATATATTTTCGGATCATTGGCCTATATTTCTGCAGTTTGATGACTTTCAAGATCCAAAAAATTTTCCATTTAAGTTCAATAATTCTTGGCTTCGGGATGAGGACTTTTGTGAGACCATTAGACAGTCTTGGATTTTTCCATTACAGGATGAGGGATTAAATCCTATGGATGATTTTATATTAAAGCTTAGTAGATTGAAGGCGGTGGTAAAGCAGTGGATCAAAAACAGAAAGAAGCAGGATCTTAAAGAATATATGGATTTGCAAGATCAAATCAGGTTGATTTATCAAAAGAAACTTGATTCCATTGAATATGAGTCTGATCATGATATTTTAAAGGATCTGAATGCAAAAAGGGAGCTTTTATTGAGACAAGAGGAAGCTGAATGGAGATTAAAAAGTCGTTCATTATGACTTGAACTCGGTGACAGGAATACCAAGTATTTTCATGCCTATGCATTGTACAGAAGAAATAAGAAAGATATCTGGGAACTTAAAAGTGATGATGGGGGCTCTATTACTGGACAGAACCAGCTTCAAGTTGTGGCCGCTAATGTTTTTGGCAATATCTTCAAAGATCCGGGTGGTAGTGATTTGCTTAAATAGATTGAGATTGCTCGTCTATTTCCTGTTTTCTTCAATGCTCAGGAAGCAATGTCTTTGGATAATGAGGTTACTCTTAAAGAAATTGAAGATACATTGAAGGTTTTTGTTAAGGATAAGAGCCCGGGGCCTGATGGCTAGACTGTGGAATTATTTCTTCACTTTTTTGACTTAATGGGTGAGGAAATTTTAGCTATGGTGGAATATTCCAGGATCAATGGTTATATTTCGGGAGCATTGAATTCTACATTTCTTACTTTGATTCTGAAATGTAACAATCCCTCAACTTTTGGTGAGTATAGGCCTATTGCATTATGCAATTTAATTTACAAGCTTATATAAAAAATTATTGTTATGAGGATAAAACCTGGACTATCCAAGTTTGTTTCATCAAATCAGTTCGGCTTTCTTCATGACAGATAGATTCTGGATGCTATGGGTATCTCCCGGGAAATTATCCATTCGATCAAGGTCCGGAACAAAAAGGCTTTCCTCCTTAAGATGGATCTTGAAAAAGCCTACGACATGGTGGATTGGTGTTATCTCAGAATTCTCCTTATTCAAATTGGTTTGTCTCCATTGATGGTGAGATGGATTATATCTTGTGTGACTTCCACTAACATTGATGTTCTTGTAAATGGGATCCCATCTGATTTCTTTAAGTGCTCTCGGGGGATAAGACAGGGATGTCCACAGTCACCTATTCTATTTGTGCTGGTAATTGATGGATTAAGTAGAATTCTCCTTAAGGAAAAGATTGATGGTCGTATCAAAGGGATCAAACTATCCAGAGATATCTCTATCTCACACTTGCTATTTGTCGATGATGTTCTTCTTGCTGGTATATATTCCATTGGTGAAAGGAGCTATTTCATGAATTCTATATCTCTGTTTTGCAATGTATCAGGAATGAAGGTTAGTGATAGGAAGTCCATCTTATATTAGCACAATCTGGATGATTTACAAATTGAGGATTTACAGAGTACTTTTCCTTATAAAATTCAGAAGTTAGAAGATGGATTTACTTATTTGGGTTACTTTCTGAAGCCAAACAATTATAGAATCAAAGATTGGTCTTGGCTTGTCAAAACGATGGAGCTCATAATTCAATGTTGGACAAAGAGACTTCTCTATGTTGGAGGATGACTTATTCTGGTCAAGGCTATTCTGACTAGCATTCCTGTTTACTGGTTATCTTTGTTTAAACTACCTAAATCGATTCTCAAGCAACTAAATAGGATTTGCTCTAATTTTCTTTGGTCGGGTGGGTTGGATCGCAGAGGTATAATAATGGCAAAGTGGGATTATGTCACTACTCCTGAGAAAAGTGGTGGCTGGGGGATTAAAAATTTGGATATCTTTGGAAAGGCTCTTCGGCTGAAGAGCCTTTGGAGAGGTATGTGGGGCAATACTCTTTGGTCACAGGTATTAAAAGTGAAATATATTAAGTCCGATGTGGTGGACTAGATCAGGAAACCATTTAAGAATACTTGGAATTCTTCTGTTATTTGGAAGGGATTTATGCAGGTTTTTCACTGGATTAGTAGTGAACTGTCTTGGCAGATTGGAAATGGTAAAAAAATTCAAGTTGGTGTAGATCGAATTTTGGGACTTGATGAGGATTTCAAGCTGTGAGAGGAAATTTTTGAATTTCTCAGGAATAGAAATTTCACTACTCTGGATCGAATGAGAAATTATGCCTCTTTTCATAATGATTCTTACTGGTTAAAGGGTGATGATTTGGGTTTATTGGGCTGTTATGAAAGAGAATGGGATTTTTTCTTTTCTCAGTTGAACTCTAGTGGGTGTAGACTCACGTCCCAAAGAGATGTATTTAAATGGGATGGGAATCCTATTTCTGGTGAGGTGACTGCCAAATCATCCTACAATTACATTATATCCAATAGGAATTTTAGCCCGCAACATTGGTGGTTCAAGAAGCTGTGGAGATGGAAGATACCTACTAAGCTCAAATGTTTTGGGTGGTTTGCCTTCAAATAAAAACTGAAAACATGGGATAATTTGGCCCGTATGGGATGGATTGGGCCTAACAGGTGCTCCTTATGTAAATCGGAGGCAGAATCTACCCAACACATCCTCGTTCATTGTAGGTATACTAGAGAAATTTGGGAATAGGTATGTATTTTTCTGGACATAAATATGCTTTGGGGAAGGGAGTCTTTCGAAGTTGCTTTTCTCAATTGGTTCAAGGAGTGCAGATCTCACCCGGTGTTACCACTATTTATTTCATGGGTAGTTTGGTATATCAGAAATAAAACAATTTTCGAAGATATGACTCCTTTGGTAACTAATGGTGTCAAGCAAATTCTCTCTCTTTATAAATCCATTTTTAAAGGCAAGAAACCATATGTGGTTAGAAAGATTGGTGCTTTTGAGCCTATTTTTAATTGCCCAGTTCTTTTCTTTGATGGCGCGGCTCAAGGTGGACTCTGTGCTATTGGGGGAGCTATCTTTCTTAATGGATCTCATCATTACACACTCAAAATGAATTGTGGCTTGGAAACAAATATGAAAGCTGAGCTCATTGCACTGTGGTGTGTTTTAAAGGTTGCAAAGATATTTGGTATTCATGATCTGAAATTCTATGGCGATTCAAGGGTCACAATTAAATGGGCACAAGGTGAATGTGATCTTAAAGTATTAGCTCTAGTCCATTGGTGCCATAGAATCAGATATGATATACAGGGATTCAGGAAGATATCATTTCAACACATTTATAGACAACACAATTCACTGGCTGATAAATTGTCTAAACAAGCCTTGTTGGGTGATATTGGTGTGTTAGTTTGGGAAGAATTTCAGAATTCACAGTTTCAGAATTTTGGGATTCTGAACCTGTTTGAGTAATTATAATGTATATCTAAGTACTGCTATTAGCTTTTTGTTTTTTTTGAGGTATTGGCGATTTGATTGACATCCTGCGTGACGATCATTGAATCTTTTTGTTAAGTTGATGATTGCTTGGGGTTTCTTGGACAGTAGTGGCTAAAGAAATCTTATGAACTTTAAGTATATTTGCATGTACCTTTTGATTCTATGGAATAACATTGGTATGCTTTTTCTTGCTCGAAAAAATATAGTTGACATACATGATATTATTAATAATATAAATATTTCAATAATGTTGCAAAATGATATATGTAGAATATATTGTTATTGATTATTATACTTGTGATAATTAAAATGTATATTATATATATACATATATATATTAAATTAATTTTATATAAACTATGATATATATAGACTATATTATTATTAATTATTATATTTGTGCTAATTAAAATATATATTATATTAAATTAGCTTTATATAAACCATGATTATTTCATTGAATTTTTGCATATATATATATATATATATATATATATATATATATATATATATATCACAACATAGCTATGCATCAATCACAAAGCATCCCAAGGCTATGTTGTTAGAGTATGAGAACACACACAACATAAACATACTCCACACAAACAAGATACAATAGCAATCACACAAGATGTACATAGATACATTTTTTACTTGGTAAAACCCTTTTTAGATGGAGAATCACAACTAGCAATTCCAGCTAATTTAAATCCTTCATCCCACAGTTACATAAAACCATAGTAGCAAGATTGGAGTGCGATAGGTAATAAAAAAATCAAATACAACTAAAATAAGGGAGTAGACATCTTATAAATATAAAAAAACATACAATTTTAATTTCAAAATAAAATAAAATTATACATAATCATTCCAAATTTTAACATCTCATTCATTTTTCATTGAAAACTTTAAAAGTAAAACTTAAAACTACACAAATCTATTTTTATATCAAATGACTTTAAAAAATGAAAACAAAATAACTATATAAATTTACTTTTTGATAAATAACAAATACTAAAATGTAAAATAAAAATAACAATCTTATAAAGTAAAACTTAAATAAAAGACTACATGTAATAAAATAAAATTTAAATAAAAAACTACATGTAATAAAATAAAATTTAAATAAAAAACTACGTGTAATAGTAATAACCAGATGATATAAAAGTATTTTAAAGTTTTTTTTTAATAAATCATTTTATTAATAGACCATGCTATGAAGTTTTATAGTTTATTGTATTAATATGGATTCCATTCTAATTCAATTCGTTCAAAATTAAGTAAATAAATAGTTGACTATATCGAATCTATCATCTCAAATACAACCTTATTTTGCTACTATGCATAAAACTAAATTATTAAATGCTGCAACTTCAACTAATTTATTTCAATAATTAATAGCTATTTAAGCAACCCAATTAACCATGTGAACCAGCTTGTCTTATTTCTGGTCAATTGGTTGCCACCAGGGATCAAATTTGAAGGGTGGGGTCCCATTTCACTTTGAAGGGCTATCAGATATTGAACCCTTCAATGCTGCCATGTAAAAATATGTTATTCTTTTCATTTGAAAATGTACTAGTACATCAAAATTTCAATGTTTACCGACGTAGTAAAGTTGAGAGGCTTTATTTTGCAGTGGGTATAGCAGCACTGAACATTATATATGTCATATAACAACCATATTTCGCCTTGATCTAGCGGCTCGGTCTCTAGGCCACTATGCCACCTTTGCCATCTTAGCAGTATCCCAAATTGATCTTGCCTCTTAAACTTTTAACCAGCCAAAATTAATACTATTTTACTCTTTCATGATTTGCTTGAACATGAGGAATTTATTAGTGAAACATAACTTAGGAGACACATACAAAATCCACTTTCCAGATGTTCATTGTGAATTGCCATAACTAATTTTATAGATTTTTTCCTGCATCAGCTACAAGTAGCTTGCTAGCCCAATTCCACTCCAACTTTTAACCAGTATAATAATATTTAATACCTCTTAAAATGGGTTCCTAGGATGCTTGGAACAATACAAGCTCGATGAATAATTGGGTTCTTCAACTCTTCTAAAAGAAATGTGATGCTTATTCTTGGAAAAGTTCAATCTTTGTAAATCACTAGCATTCTTCAAACTAATATATAAATTCTAGCATGTATAAAATCTAGCCTACTTAACAATGGAAAAAATGATAATGTAAGCAAAAAAAGGAAGAAATTGTTTCAGAAGCCAAAAACATTAGACGTTGAGTTTGGTTTGTATTTGTTGCTAAATTAGTGAACAATAGAGATGTATGTAGAAAGGCAGTAAAAAAGGTGAAGGGAAAGAATCTGAATGGTAACTTTTTTCACTTTGTTGAATTGAAGACCATAATTCACTTTCATGCACCTCTATTAGACAACTGCGTTTCCATTTATAATCCTCCTTCACGGAAGTATATTAGAGAGAACAGTTCAACAAAAAAGTTGGATTGGATTGAAAACTAATAGCAAGTTTCTTTGTCACTCTAATTGTGTACCCTATGGCAGAATTGAATGCCAATGACAACAATATATGTTTTAATTTTTCATTCAACACTATGAATGCCACACGTACTTGGGATAGAATAAGTTTAAGCACTTATTACATGTTACATGCTATGTTATGGTTTGAGCAAAGAGAACTATCCGACTCCAGGCAAATTTTGTTCTCAATAGCTAATTATGGACCTTGGATGCTTCTTCTTTATAGCCCCCCCCCTAGATCTCGTTATACATACTAAATATGTGGTATGATGGAGTAGAGGATGGGTTGTGAAGCATAAGTAAAACGTAGGTAGACCAAGCAGAGAGGAGATGCATAGATGGTTGAATTTCTTGTTATATGGTTGAAGTTCTTGTTTTATTCCAGACCAACCGATAAGGACAACAAAATCAAAAGGTAAAGTAGCACTATCATTCTAAAAATCAAGATTACAAAAACATTTTTGTCCCAGTTCATACAGTCGAACGCGGATTGTAAGTGTAGTAGCATCGGTGGTCTTCATATTAATAAATACCAAGAATCTTAAACCATGTACTAGAGGAAGGTGTCGATTCAATGACTGAGCAATTGGGGAAAATAGCTCATGTAATACAGTTTTAGTTACAAAGTATGGATTCTTGATCTGACTCATTAACTAGATGCATGGAGGTTGGCAGAGTGGGAACTTCCCCAAATCCCCGGGATTTTTGGTAAAGCTGGGGGCACATTAACATAATATATTATGCATTGAATACTCAATTAACTCACGGAGTCAACATTCACGAATTGGTATGTGATAACTGGTAACTTGGTAATCCCGCTGCCAACAACACGTATGAGCCACCAACCAGGTTTAATAAATTTGTTGATGCCATTAAATGTGTTAAACATGTAAGCGCTCGCTACAAACACAAGAACTTGGAAGCGTTCAAGCCATGGGCTGCTCAGTGTAAGCCCGTCCACGTAAGTTGGTCAATGATATTATTAGAGGCCCAATGGTCCATGATCCATGGATGATCGAACACGTGGATATTGGAGAGTAACTGAGTCCCACTCCCAAGTCACCTAGCTAGTAGCCACATTCCCAATTTCCCACTGAAAATTGTTGATGGGTGAAATTTGAAGCTACCCTTCTGTTGCAATTTTAAACAGTAGTGGTGAATTTAATTGTTGAAGGGCTTACCATGAAATTAAATTTTTTTTGCATGGTAAAATTTGAAGTGGCCTTCTATGACGTGTAAAATGGCCTCTGAAGGGCCTGAAGGCTTCAAATTTGAAGCCTGGTTGCCACATATTCCATACATAAAATACTTTCTCCTTTTTTGTATTCGATTGCAATATGGAGAGATACAGTCTTTAACAGAAGCGTCTTTTTGCATCACTCGGAATAAAAAATTCTGAGAAATAATCACATCCTTAGCTAGTCAACGTCAAAATAGGGGCTGCTTCCATAATTTTAGAACCCATGGAATCTATCCTAAACGATGAAAATAGCACAGAATAATATCCAATCCAGAATCGTAGATAATAAATTCAATCCAGAATGCCCCTTATATACAGCTTTCCAGGTTGCTAAGATTAACACAATATGTAAATCAACTCAGGGTTGGGATTATCGAAAGAAAGATCTTGATTTTCTATTGAGAGGATTCTGCCCCTTCCACTGTAAATAATTTTATGATCGGAACAAAATGCCACTACACAAACAATGAAATTTAACCCAAACAAATGGAATGCCTTTGATTCCAAATTATTCATCTATATCAGTCTATTTCATATTGGTCTAGTTTATTGTAACAAAGAGACTTATTCTATAGTTCAGTAGGAAGATGTGTAACTCTTTCTGTATTTATCCTAGAACTCACACTTATTGATAAATTTTTTTTATAAAAAATAGCATTATCTCTTCTCTTCCTTTTCTCCCTGCTCTTGGTAGATCCCCTCCCCTTTTATGATGAATCTATACTAATAATAATATCACTTGCACATAGCTACCAAGACACGCCTTGGAGGTTTGGAAGGCCTGCGTGCATGCAGTACAGCCAGGTTGTCTATAAGCAGCACGTCCCCAGCTTCCCACTTTACCTCTACGCATTCATCGTTCATAACTCTCGCAGCCTCCTCCATTACTGCGCTCGGAATGGCAGACCCATCTCCACTTAAAAGTTCGTTATAATTCTCAGATTTGTTGTATACGGCAGCAGGAATATAGTTAAACCACACCTTTCGATCGTTGTATCCTTCAAAGGTTCTTGTCGCAGGAAGCGGTCCTGCTATAATATTCGCACTTCCGTCTGCCATCCACACCAACTTAGAACCACTAGCTTCCACCCTGCAAACACCCCCAAAAAACGATTATTCAGGTTAAACTAGAATGCATTTAGGTGATTGCAAGGTGATTCAATCCTACCAAAAAATTGAAAAAAAGGATTGAAGTTGATCCATCCTGATAGGATATGTGCGAGTATTTTTAGTCTTAAATGTAGAGATTTTCAAGACTAAATTCAGTGGGAAGAGATATCTACCGTAACTGATATCTGATATTTGATATCTCGTATAGGTCAATGCTTAGATTGGTATGAAGGTAATCTAATCAAAATGAGAAATTGGCTAATTGCATAAGGCTATATGAGAGAAATTGGCTAGTTGCCATAGGGTTAGAAGAGTGCTTTTGAGATAAAGATCTCAGTGTGCTTCCAGATTTTTGGGAGGGAAGGGTTGTTTATTGGTCCCTTGTGACAAGGTTCTAAGGGTAAGTGACCCTTCGGATAGAGGCTCTCCTCTGGAATAAAGGATCTTGGCTCTTGCTAAGTCACAAGTTTCTGATATATCTGACTTGCAGGCTGTTAAATATACCCTTGGGAAGTTGCTGTTCCCATGATTAAAAAAAAAAAAAAAATTTGAGTTTACAATTCAACGAAAATATATTTGTAACATGGATGGAAGGAGGAGATGAGGAAACTTACTTTCTCTGGGCTTCTTCCGGGTCATTGGTCCGGAAAAGAGATTGCCAGCTTTTTCCAAGATGAGATTGCAAATTATCTTTTTTCGGCATGGGTATGCACGTCAGGATGCCTTCTCTATCGAGCTTTTGTACGAAGCTTGGGAATTTGCTTTCCATCTCACGAGCCACCGTATCACTGCGAACAATTGCAGTCTGCCCGCCCTCAGGAGGTGCAATCTCGCAGAAGAAGAATAGCTTCGATGGAAATTCTTTTAACTGCATGCCTATGACTTATTAATATAAATGCTCTCCAAATTTCTATAAAACACCAAAAACACTTGACTGAGAAGCATATAATGATATAATACCAGAGCCATTTCATGATGGAAGAAGATATCCTGATCAAGGGAAGCTTCGTTTGCAGTCCACACTCTTCCGACAACATTGGTTCGACGGGCGGGTCCCTCGAATAAATACTCATCCCATCCAAAGCTATCCACAAAAGCATTGAAGTCAGATGCTGATTTCATACACTCAAATCCTCTGAAAAGAAGAGCCCCGGATTCGTGTAACTCGTGCTGAATCCAGTCTTTCTCCTTTCTTATAAACCCTAAAACTGCATCCATCTCTTCATCCTTAGATTGAGAATTATGATATTGATCAGCTGTTCCAGGTATCACAACTTTGGGAAACAAGCAACCAATTTCAATCTGCTTTTGCTCCGGAATTTTACCTTCTTTCATCATAACCGGCATTCTTTAATCAAGATGATCCAAGAAAGAAACAGAGATGGAGGAATTGGGTAATACTGCCCAGTGCCCAGGTTCAAGAATGAAACATAGATTAAGGAATAAGGAATTGGGCATTACAGGTTCAGTTGTATGTATCTTTATATGGAATTGTAGAGTAATACTGCCTAGGTTATGACCGATTCTTCCGCATCAAGACCGTGGCTGGTGGTATTTTTTAACTTGATTTTGCGTTTTTGTTAATGGCTGACTTTTCTTCCGCATCAAGACCGTGGCTGGTGGTATTTTTTAACTTGATTTTGCGTTTTTGTTAATGGCTGACTTTGCTTGTTGCACAATCAAAGTGACAAGTTAATTTTGTATCGAAAAAATAAATTTTTAAAAACATCGTTTCAAATTTTCACAAGATTCTTTACTCTAGATTTCTTTTCTTAAATAAATCATATTAAATTACCACAAACTCCAAGGATCGGCTCGACTTTATAACTCCATGTCATAGAACGAAGACTAACACAAACTCCAAGGACCGGCTCGGTTTTAGAACTTCCTGTTGCAGAACCAAGACTCAATCACTACAAAACTTTGAACCTTAGAAAATAACACATCTTTGTCTAAAGGTATTCTGAACACAAGTCATCAATACATATCGGCGCAAGTCTTCAATTTTGGAGCTGGATCATCATCACTGGATCATGGAGCATCATCATCATCACTGTTGCTGTACTCGACATCTCGATCAGTGAGCTATCTCATAATTCTTCTCATCATAGGAAGTTCTACAGAGCCAACCCTTTTTCATTCTAGATGTAGGCCCACCACCTGTAGGTCTTCATCAACACTGTCCATACTGTGGAATCCTTAGGACTTATTACTTGTGTCACAATGCCTCGAAAGAGTATCCCAGGATCCTTTATGTGCCGAAGCACGACCGGCAAGATCTCCCTGGTCAACTTACATGTGACTCCCACCACAATGCCTCGAAAGAGTATCCAAGGATCCTTTATGTGCCGAAGCACGACCGACAAGATCTTTGAGGTCTAGTTACATGTGGTCACCACAAAGCCTCGAAAGAGCATCCCAGGACTGATTACGAGCGTACTGTTCAACCTATCGGACCTCCCAGGTCTAGTTACATGTGGTCATGGAAAAACCTTGAAAGAACATCCCAGGACTGATTACGAGCATACTGCTCAACCTATCGGATCTCCCAGGGTGCTATTATATGCCATAGGACAAAGCCTCGAAAGAGTATCCTAGGATCCTTTATGTGCCACAGCATGACCGATAAGATCTCCCATTTCTAGCTACATGTCCTCCCAGAGCAATGCCTCGAAAGAGTATCCTAGGATCCTTTATGTGCCGCAGCATGACGGACAAGATCTCCCAGGTCAACTTACATGCTCATCTGCACAACCTGGCTACGGAGTATCAACCTAATACTCACCATACATCATCCTGATCATCATCATAGCATCGTCGTGATGCATATCATCCACAGTATGATACTCATCACACATGATCATCATGATCATCGTCACTGCATCGTTCTGATGCATGTCATCCAGAGCATTGTCCTGATACTCATCACACATGATCATCCTGATCATCGTCACTCGCATCATCCTGATGCATGTCATCATACATGATCCAACTGATCATACAAATCATCCACCTGATGCATATAAATCTACATGATCCAACTGATCATACAAAGCATCCACCTGATGCATACACATATACATGATCCAACTGATCATACAAAGCATCCACCTGATGCATATACATATACATGATCCAACTGATCATACAAAGCATCCAACTGATGCATATCCAAAGCAGTAACTGGAGCATCATCTTGATACTCATCACACAATGCTTATATCCACAACCATGGGAAGGATCCTCCTCTCACCAGGATTGGAATGGCTCCTGCAAATGTGTCCCATAACTTCTTCCTCAAAGTATCTTCAATCTAAAGAACACCAAGCCTCTCTCTAAAGTACTCAAACTTCACTCTGGCTAGTGGTTTTGTCAACACATCTGCAACCTGCTCATCCGTCACAACATACAGGAGCTTCACTACTCCTCTCTGCACCATATCCCTGATATAGTGATAATTGATCTCAATGTGCTTCAACCTGTCACGGAACACCGGGTTCTCATAAAATTTCACACAACTCTGGTTGTCACAAAAGATACAGGTAGCATCTAACGGAAGATCAAATAACTCGGACAGTAGCTTCCTAATCCATACTGCCTCACAACTGGCTGAACAAGCTGCGACATACTCTGCTTTGACTATACTCAGTGCTACGCAGGACTGCTTCCTACTAAACCAACATATCACACCTGATCCCATACTGAAGCAGCACCCCAAAGTGATCTTCCTATCTGCAACACTGCCTGTCCAATCTCAATCAACATAACCCTCTAGGTTAAACTTTTGATTCGCATCATACTTGAGCCCATAATCGATTGTACCCTTCAGGTACCTCAGAATATGCTTTACAGCAATCAGGTGAACACCTCTGGGATCCGTCAGGAACTGGCTCAATATGTTCACCGCAAGGAAAATATCTGGTCTCGTGTTCGTCAAGTACATCAAGGACCCAATCATCTGACAATACACTGTGACATCAACCGAATCAGATGAAGCATCACACAGAAGCTTCAGGTTCAATGCCATAAGTGTGCCCATGGCCTTGCAGTCCATCATCTCGAACTGCTTCAGGATCTCTACTGCATACTTCCCTTGTCCAAGGAATATTCCATCTGCACTCTGCCACACCTCCATGCCTAGAAAATAGTGTATCATCCCCAAGTCCTTCATCTTGAACTCGGCAACAACCTTCCTCTTTGTATCAGCAATCAATCTATGCTCACCTGTAACGAACAAGTCATCCACATACAATAGTAGTATCATTGGATTGCTTTCCTCAACCTTGTAGTAAAGGTTGGAATCCGCCTTACTCTTGGTAAAGCCCAAACTGGATAGAAAGTTGTCTATCCTATCATACCAAGTCCTTGGAGCTTGCTTCAAGCCATACAAGGCTTTCTTCAATCTGCATACATATGACTCCTTGTCACGTGTCTCAAAACCAAGTGGTTTCTACACATACACTTCCTCTTCGACTACACCATTCAAGAAAGTTGCCTTGACATCCATTTGGTGTATCTTCCACTTCATCACTGCAGCCAGAGCAAGTACTAATCTGATGGAAGTGTATCTGGCTACAGGATCAAAATTCTCTTCATAATCTATCCCCTCTTTCTGGGAGAAGCCACGAGTAACAAACCTCGCCTTGTATTTCTCTATGCTACCATCTACAGCATGCTTGATCTTATAGATCCACTTGGAAATCACAACAGACTTCCCATCTGGTCTCGGGACCACATCCTAGACATCATTCTTCATGATCAACTGGTACTCCTTGATCATGGCATCCTTCTATTACTGCATCCCTAATCTTGGGAACTTCAGATTCTTCAATACCTTCAATAGATAGTTTTCTTGAACTTCGTTTCTTGTAACAAATGTTGTTGTCATTCTTTTGTAGGTGATTGTACACGATCTTTCCTACAAGTCAAATTCAGTTGCATGATTAGAAATTTCTCATAGTTTTTCAAAAACAAAATCTTACACATAACTACATATGTCATACAGTCATGCAATCATCTTAGCCAATGCTTCAGTACAACATTTATCCATATCCCGTATTTACACGGTAACTTTCTAGATGCCTTCCATCTCTACCAGAACATTTGTTATGAGTGTGCACAACTCCCAACATGTTAGCAAAGAGGTTTCATTCTAGATAAATAGCAATGGAATGTTGTACAGTACCATAGGCCACATACCCATTACTATATTAGTAGTATCTTGTTCATTAATGCAACTTTTCTAATATGCATAATATACATCATAAATCTAGGAACATAAGTATGTACATGACTAGAAAACATTATTTAAGTAATCATATATACAAGAAATGACAATTCAAATACTTATCTTTGTTTGGTTGTAGGGTGGACTCCCTCTCAATCTTTGCTTCCTTGCATGAACTACTGGAGTGTGCTCCCTCTTGATCTTTGCTTCCTGGATTACTTGTCCTTGAACTTATATTCATCCTGGACCACTATGCATGCTTAAGTGTGCACTAGTGTCATGATTGTGTCATCCTCAAGATCTCATACATAATCATACATCCATTAGTATAATCTCAATATTATCAAATGATTCTAAACATGTATGGTCATGATCATTTCAAACACAGATAATTTATCATAAGCATTAGTATTCAAGGTTTCAGGGAGTACTTCTTTTACTCATGCATATTCTTATTTGACCATAGAACTCTTATGGTTAGTCATATCATTAATCAAAGTAAGAAACATAATATGCATAATTCCATGATTACTCAAACTTAAACTTCTAACTTCAAGAATAATCATCATCATTCATACAAAAGTATAAGATCCTAACACAAGGTAGGATTCTAACTTGATATAGGAAACACATACCTGGTTATCATGTTTGCTAGTTATGTCTAACATATCCACATAGTGTCTTCTTGTTCTCTTCAATGACTTGTGCTAGTAGCCTGCATATCTCATAAGTTAATCATTGTAGAACCAAATTATACACACCTCGTAAGTAGAGCTTCTATGTCATCCATAAGTCTTTGTCTTCATGTCACCATGGTCATATGTTCTTGATCTAGAACTTGATTTGTACCATTCATGTTAGTGGACAACATCATCCTCATACAATACCACATTGCATTAGTACAATCATATAACACTAATCAATGAATGTATTCTATCATTCACATGCATTCATACTTTTACTAGGGTGATAAGAAAATTCTAAGGTTAATCAAGATTGTACTAACCTCAATAATATGAAGACAAACATATCATAAACTTAATCATGAACAGATTTCAACACATACCTCTATCTCCTCAAGTCATACCTGTCGAGATTTCTTGTAGTCTTCTTATATAAGGCCTTAGCCTTATCTCCCTCTGGAACTGGAACTTTCTTCACTTATGCAGGTGTCCAATTCATTCTCTTGTAGGATTAACCCAATCCACTTTGATTTGCTGAAACTGGATCTGGCACTGGATTAGGGTTTGTTAGAGAAAACCTAAAAACTCAAACTTTGAATTTCTAACTTTTGATTGGATGAAAAGGTGTGCCTTGTTGAGCTGATCAAGTTGGTATACTTCAATTTTGAAAACTGCAAAATTTGAACCCTCAAAATTGCCTTTGAAACTTCTGGATCTTCTGGACAGGATCCCAAACCAGGGTTTGATAAATCTCGGTCTTCTGCCCATCCAAAAGGTTCGATCTTTTGTTCTAAACTTTGATTTTTCTGAGGAGCTTCCAGCCGTGGTCACAGATTTCAAAAATTCCAACTTTTACAGAAGCCCTAATTTTCCACCTTTCCGATCAAAATCCCGAACTAGGGTTTGATCAAGCTCGACCTTCTGCCCAACCAAAACATTCAATCTTGGTCTCTAAATTTCGATTTTTATGAGGATCATCTAGCTGTGGTCTCTAGTTACAATAATTACAACTTTCTCTGAAAACCTAAATTCCCGCAACAGTGACAAGCCAAGAATGAAGGTGCTGAAAATCCAATTCTGTTTTGACAGAAATATACACCTGATTGTTTCTGGTGCATCTCTGAAATTACGAATCCACTAGGTTTGAAACTTCGGCTTGTGGTATCCTGACCTGTCATATTTCCAACCCCATAGGTTTGACCTCAATTGGATTCTCTGAGAGAGAGTTATGCCAAGTGTCGCAACAAGACCTGTTTATGGGATAAAACAGGAGAGCGAACTTGTACGGCGTGCCACGTGTCACTGGTTCAACTTCGGCCTCTAGAAAGCGGACCTATGAAATTAAAGTCCGTTCCATACCTGTCAAGTTTTACAAAATTTAATTAGGAGCTTCCTAGCCCATGTTGTGACCATTTTTCCTAGGTCACCTGTTTATGACTGCGATCTGGAAGAGATAGAAACCTTAGATTGTACAGGTCATAAAATAGAAATTACAGTGAATTAGATGTTGTGCTTCGAACACAAGGTACATGGGGATGTTATATACGACCTATAGAAGTTTTAGAACCTGAACCTTCACCAAAATGGATTTATAGCGAAAGTTCCACAATCACTGGTTTTTTCTATATCAAGCCCTAGCTTCCAATTTGTCGCAAGTGCAACAAGTCTCATAAATGCCATACCATGCCTTCCTTCAGGCTATCTCTGATACCATATTAGATTTTCATCATTTAATTCAATAGATCTAGGATCTTAACTGAAAGAACAACATGTACAACATATCAAGCATAAGAGACAAGAGACAAGAGACACAAAACATTTCACCGAGGAAAACCAAGAATGTGAAAAACCCCACAACTTCCTCAGAGATAGAATAAGCATCAATAAAAGGATCACAATGATCAAACCCAAGAGATAGATATCTTCAATAGCATGCTCCTCCTCCACTTGTGCACACTCCTCCTCTCTCTCACTAATGCGAAGTGAGTGAAGAATAGAATGTGTATAATGCGAGAGTCACACTCTTTATTTATACTCTTACTTTCACTTGACCTTTACTCAACTAGGTCGGCCCCAACTTAACCACTTAACCTAAAGCTGACTGGGCTGACCCCTCTAGGGTGGTCTAATAACCCTTTGACCCACATAACTCATACAGGGCTGACCCCATCAAGGTGGTCTAATAACCCATCAAGTATAAGTGACGACACTTACAATATAACTTGCGACATTTGCAAGTACACATGATGACACTTCCAATCAGAGGAATTTAACATCTCTATTGGATATACAATAAAGTACAAATGTAATACATACAAGAATATTTTCTGAAGTTACAAATACATCAACACTTTAGATGACCCTGACATCTATGATTTACTTAAGGCTTATATCTTACCCCAAGGATTTAAAATGGATAATGGATCTAAAATCTTTGGTTGTTGTTCGCTTTGGTAATGATATTCTTCCACCCCACACCCATAAAGTTCATGATAGCTCTCACTTGCTAAGTGTTGTGGAGTTAGACAAGTCCAAACAATCCACTCCTGTAA
Source organism: Larix kaempferi (assembly GCA_027924585.1). NCBI lineage: Eukaryota > Viridiplantae > Streptophyta > Pinopsida > Pinales > Pinaceae > Larix > Larix kaempferi. The sequence continues at coordinate 4,000,556 of BSBM01000827.1, forward strand.
CATTTAATTAGATTGGGATAAATTACCCAAAGCAATGGGAGGTCAAATACAAAGAACTAAGTCAAAAAGAAAAAAATGTTGAATAATCAAACAATTGTAAATGCTCTTGTAGTATTTGACAAACCTTCCCACTCTTTCCAGTTACCTGATGGATTTTCCACTCCTATGTTTACTCCTCCTCTCACTATATCTACTTCTATAAATTCATTCTCCTCTTCTTCATCTCAAAGTGTGGAATAAACCATACTCTTCGTGCCCTTCGACTTTCTCTTCATCTGGTGTTTTTAATACTAAATATAAAGGACAACACTCTGAATGTCCTACTTGCATAATTTTTTTACAAAGAATGAGAGCCAAAAATAAAGCCCAAGCTTATTCATGTTCACCCTTCCCAAAAGAAGACCAGGTTATGAAGTCAAAACACCAAAGGGTGATACTTCTTTCATTCCTGGAAAAAATATTCTAAATGCTTCTTTTAGACAGTTTTCACATGATGGCCAATCTAAAAGGGAGTACCTTCCTCTTAGGTCCTATGTTGTATCTGAAACTGTCTCAAATGAAATCAAACTAGCAAATTATGGCAATATGCAACATCACTTAACAACTCAGAATCTAGATGATATGGCTCATGATATCCTCCTCTTAAAACAGGAAGCCAATGAAGAACATGAGAAGATCACTCTACTTAGTACTAAGATGGATCTTATTGATCATTTTTTACATGATTCTGATGAAATAAAGAATGTTATTTTTATAGCTGCAACAAGCTAGAACAATGATTAGATGTTTTGGGAAAACTCTTCATTAAAACCCAAAACTTAGAGAAAAAGACTAAGTCTGTCAATCAGTCTGCTTTAGAGATTGCCTTTAGAGGTCATAAAGAGCATAAGGATAAGAAACATGCCAGAAGTTATTTATTTAGTATGATGAGTATCAAAGAAGAAGATAATAGACCATAGTTTACCTTTGGACAAGATGAAGAAGAATTTAATGCAATATAATATATGGTCTCTAAATTAAAAAAATGCCAAAATCTCTCCCCAAAATATATCTTGCAGCAATGGCAGTTCCAAAAAGGGAAAATTCTCCACTTCAGGATGGATCTTCTTCCCATCCAGGTTTTAATCCACTTGCAGTACCTCCTCCTCCCACTTTTGATGAGGTAATGAATGATGCTTCTGCTTCTTATGCTCCTTCTCATAGATTCTATTTCGGCATTAATGGAATCAATAACCTTATTTCTCAAATTCTAGAACAACATGTCTTGAATATCCAATGTCAATCAAGGGCTGAAATTAAGACAACCATTCAATTGCTAAGCAAATGGGTTCTTTACAAAAGGACTCAAGACCAGAATATAACGTCTCAGCAATTAGATGTCCAACTAGTAGCATGCCTGTCAAGTTTGGCATATGAATGGTGGTGGTGGCTTCCTCAAGAAGCCAAAGATGAAATGCTTATTGCTCAAGATGCAGATGACCAAATTCTCAAAGCATTAGGAAGAGAATTCTATGGTCCAGAAGAAACTAAAGACTTTAAACATCTTCCATATTTGTTTATGTCTGCTAGAATTTGTCATCTTAGCAAAAGTGGTGCGCAATATTTCTGTTATATGCAGAATTTGCTTATCTCTTCTGGAAATGCAAACAATCCAAGCATACTTAAAGCATTATCTCATAGGTTTTTTGGGTCATGTTCCAGATGCAATAGAACAATTCTTGAAAGATAAAAGTATTACCTTGCAAGGAATCTCTCTTTCCTAGTTGCATGGATTCATTATGGAAACATGGCAAGAGCATTGTTTAGAAAGGAGAGTTGCCAAAGACTTTAAAAGGCATCCATCCATGTACTCTCCCGGTTTTTGCAAAGATGTGGCAACAATGCTCAATTGGGGTTGTGGAGCACACAATAGAGGTCACTTTGGTAAAGAATCTTGCAGTTGCAAGAAAAAGAAGGGAAAACCCTTCTATACTAGTGCTCCCAGATTTCACCTAGACAAAGCCTACAGATATAAGAAGAAGAAGAGTTTACAGAAAACAAAGGATTTTGTCAAGAAACTCTATGCTCCTTCTGATAAAGAAATTTTTTTTATTTGTGGCAAGAAAGGCCGCTGCGAAAATAAATGCCCCAAGAGAAAATATAAGCCTCGGCTTGTAGCAAGGTTTACTGATGAATTAGATCCTGCTTGGTGGGATCTTGACTACTATGATGCTAACCAATATCCTGAAGGAGAAATAGTTTTTCTCCTAGATGAAGGATCCTCTGATTCAAATGACTTAGATCTTTCCATGAATAAATTTGATCTTGCAAAATCCACCGACTCCTCTTCTGATTCCGATCAGGATGCGAATTTAGGAGGGTGTGATGGTCCTCCAAATTTTTGTTTTTATATGTTTTCAAAATCAAAGGCTTCTCCTCAAATTAGAATTACTGAAATTGATAAAAACTTATTTAGAACACCAGCATATCAGTATGTTCCAAGAAAAGAATTAAAAGATGAAAACAAGCTTTTAGCTCAACTAAAAGCCAACCGTCCAAATTTGACTCTTTCTCTCTTAATATCAACATAAATCAACATTCTATAATCCAGCAGAGCTTTACAAAGAATATCCCGATATTCATGAAGATATACAAAGATTCATAAAAGATAAAGAGCACCTACTCAGGTTGGAGATCAAAGAAAATCAAATCTCTTTGAAGAAGCTTGTCAGAGAAATAGAAGAGCTAAAAAGAATGCTAGAAATAACTATAAGAGAGAAAGATTAGTCCTCGGAAGAAGAAATGTGCAAAGCCTATGAAGAATCTCTTAAGAGCCCCAAAGATAGAAGCATACCCAGTATCAGTGAAGAAATCTCAACAGAAGAAGATGACGAACATACTTTGTTTCCTGCTCCAAATCCAGAGCCAATTCTAGGACTATTTACTAGTCTTAAGTTATATATAAAATTCTACTTTTTCCCTCCAAAGTTCAAGCCATACCATCTAGATTGCATGATAGACTCTGGATGCCAGATGAATTTGGAAAAAGGAGATTCCATACCATCATTTTATTGGGAATAGATTTATGATCGCAGCATAGAAGTCGAAATAACTCATGTATAGCTACTTGTAAGAGTTTCAGACTTTCCAATTAAGATTGAAGGTTTTCCAGAAGTTTTGCCTTTAAATAGACTAGACAATATAAAAGAGGATTGTATTTTAGGATCAGAGTTTTTGACTAGAGTTAGTCCTGTTACTGTTGATAATAATAAAATGTTGTTCAAATGTAAAATAAATGGTAGATTAGTGTCTTGTCCCATGTCCTTTGAAGCTAAATCCAAATTCCCAACTTCTGTAAAGAGGTTCAATCATGCCCCTAATATTGCAGAATTATTCAAAATGGAAAGGTGTATAAATTATGTAGAAATGCATAAGGAATCTGCCTTATCTAATATTTCAGAAAAGCTTGAGAAATATTGCACCTCTGAAAGTCCTAATGCCTTTTGGACCAAAGAAAAATATTTTGTATCTCTACCGTATGATCCTTTGGTTACTCCTAGAGCCCAACGAGCCTCTACAACCTTAAAGTTTCCTACAGAAAAAGAGTTTTGTGCCAATGAAATCTAAATACATGATTTCTAAAGGTCTCATTAAACCCTCTAGGAGCCCTTGGGCTTGTCGTTCATTTATAGTAAACAAGCATTCATAAATTAAGAGAGGAAATCCCAAGTTAGTTGTAAATTACAAACCTCTGAATGCATCCCTCCAACATGTCAGATACCCTCTTCTTGATAAGTCAAGCCTTTTACAAAGAATTGCAGGTTGTACAATCTTTAGTAAGTTTGATCTAAAATCTGGATTTGACGAGATTGGGATTGAAGCAAAGGATCGCTTCAAAATGGATTTTGTTGTCCCACATGGTAAGTATCAATGGAAAGTTCTCCCATTTGGAATAAATAATGCTCCTTCTGAATTCTAGAAGAGAATGGAAGATATTTTCAGGGAAAAGAAATGTGCACTTGCATATATTGATGATATCCTAATTTTCTCAAAAAAATTGCAGGAAATTTAAAGCATCTACTAGATTTCTACGAACTGGTGTATAAACATGGCTTAGTTATTTCCAAAAGAAAAATGGAGATTGGAAAGACAGAAATTGATTTTATTGGTCTAAAGATTAATAAAGGTCAAGTAATCCTCCAAGAGCATGTTCTTAATTTTTTTTATCATTTCCCGAATCAAATCTTGGAGAAAGTCCAGTTGCAGCGCTTCTTAGGAAGCACGAATTATATCCGACCTTTCTATAAGGGCCAAGCTGATGACATCCATATTCTACAACAAATATTTAAGAAACACCCTCCAAAATGGAGCAATGAAATGAACGAAGTTGTTAAAAGAATTAAAGCAAAAGTAAAACAAATTCCTCCCCTCTTCCTTCCCCAAGGTACGGGAGACCTTGTCATAGAAACATATGCCTCCATCAAAGCATGGGGAGGTGTCTTGATAGAAAAGCATGGAGATAAAGAAGAAATATGTGGATATGACTCGAGTTCTTTTAAGAGTTCAGAATTAAACTACCCCTCAAGACACAACGAGATTCTTACTGTCAAAAGGGAAGTAAACCATTTCAAACTATATCTGAAACTTGTAAAATTCTTGATCATAACAGATTTAAAAATCATGCCAGGAATTTTTAAGAATGAAAGTTTGTGGTTGAAAATAATTCTAGAATTCTTCAATGGTTTATGTTGCTTCAGAATTTTGATTTCGATATTGTATATAAACCTGGTTATCTTAATTGTATTGTTGATATGCTAACCAAAGAATAATCTCAACCTAGTCTCAACATGTTCAATGTCCATGCATCAAATGTTGGACCATCAGATAAGAGAGATGGAATCAAGCATGATATGGAGAAATCCAAAGGAAAAAAGAATTTTTCGAGACCCCGTGAGTTCTCCAAAGTGCCTGGAATTTCTGGAATATGCCAACAAAAAAGAAGAAGACAAGCAGCTGGCCATCTCATTGATAAGACAGATTCACTCCTCCTATGAAAATTTAAATTTTAGAAAGATGGGAGAAAACAACATTTCTAAATATCAGAAATGCATATTATAACTTATCAGACTTAAACGATATCTGGCAAGATACTGTTGAGTTTGATGGGAAAAATATTTTCTTTGTTGATATAGGCCCTGTATATTTAACATGGACAAGTTACCATCTGATTCTACAATTTTGCAACGAACAAGGAGAGATCATAATTTGTGGAGATCCATCCTCCTTAGTTCAACAAAAATGGTCAGGATGGAAAGAAGTATTCCTTAATAAGTTATGTCCTGGAAAAGATTGGGTACAAAGATGAGCTAATTTATTTTGCATCTCCAGGCTGACCTGATTGTAGCTCATCATAACTATATGTGGTTCAAATTCAAATTGAAACACATTGGAGGGAAATATTCACCCTTAGAACCACCTATCAAAATGACATAGAATTTTCTCTAATGGGATAAAGATGGAAGGATGATTAGACACTATACCAAAGAAGTCGCGCTCAATTACAAAGTGGAATCATGTTTTGAAGGAGAATTATGTTGCTTTCCCAATGAAGTTATGATGGGGTATGATGTAGAAAGATGTTTTTCACATTGTTTATTTCCTGATACTGAAATATCTTTCCCATATACCTATGACAATGATGTTGACAACAATGATGGATTTGTTGGATCTGGTTGTGTTTGTGGAAGACCATATCTTGGGGATGGAAAAGAAATACGTATCTTCCTAGTAGGATATGATCCTTATGACTGATGTAAAGCGTCGTGGGCCTCTAATAGTAGCTCCACCTTGTAAATTTAAATTATCTTGTTAGTATGGGTCCTCAAGTAATTAGATTCATTCACATGGCTTGGATGAATTATCTGACAAAGGGTACGATTTGATCTACCACCATAAAAGAGAATCTTATCTTTTACTTTCATTTGTCAGTTTGGTGTCACTTGTTTACCAGATAAATTTGTATAAATAAAGCCTCCCCCACCCACTCAGGTATTTGGAGTTTGGGAGTTGATATTTTTTTAAGTATTCCAGTCGAAGTCTGTATATCCTCTGTGCCCACGCTTCTTGTGACTATTCATATGAAAAACAAATATCTAAGTGTAAGAAGAAGTCAGTGGTGTATTCCCTCCCTATTAGTTTTTCAGAAATTTCAATCTGATCTAGGATCTTAACTGAGAGAATAACATGTACAGCATATCAATCATGGACACAATAATGCAATCACACAAGAGACACAGTTTCATCGAGGAAAACCAAGAAGGTGAAAAAACCCGCAACTTCCTCAGAGATAGATAGAGAAATGATACAACCCAAGTACAAGAGGTAGTCCTCCTAGCAACAGCTTCTCCTCCTCCACTAGTGCACCACTCTCCAATGAGTGTGTGAGTGAAGAATAGAATGATCAAATATAGTGCCTCCCAGACTCTATTTATACATGAATTGACTTGCCTAATAACCTTTACTAGGTCGGCCTCAACTTAACCACATAGCATAATGCTAACAGGGCCGACCCCCAATAGGGTGGTCTAATAACCCTTTAACCCACATGACTTATACAGGGCCGACCCCATCAAGGTGGTCTAATAACCCATCAAGTATAAGTTACGACACTTACAATATAAATGACGACACTTCCGTATAGAGGAATAATAACATCTCTATAGGAATACAGACACTTTCATATAGAGGAATAATAACATCTATATAGGAATACAATATACATCTATGAAATACATTGCGAAGTTACAAATACATCAGGCATAGGCTTCTTTTTAAAGTCCTGAAATGTTTCGGTTTCTCTGAGGAATTTGTTAGATGAATAAGTTCCTGCATTATCCACCTGTGGATTTCCCCTTTGATAAATGGTAGACAAACAAAATTCTTCAAAGCCTCGAGGGGACTCCATTAGGGTTTCCCCCTGTCCCCCTTTCTTTATATCATTGTGGCAGAAGCCTTAAGTAGACATCTTAATAAGAAAATTGATGATGGTGTCCTCCCTAGAATCCTTATCTCGAGAGGGGTTAAAGCTACAAACTACACTCAATTCGCAGACGACACCATCCTGCTCTATAGCTAGATTTGTCCTCCCCCCCTTCTTGCGAAGATTTCTAGGATTCTTGGTTTTCGAGGTGTCTGCAATTGGACGTATTTCAAATACTTAGGAATCCCCTTCTCTCTCAAGAAGTGCAAGGCGTGGGATTGGGAGGATGTCTTTCAAACAATCAATGGTCGGATTCAATCCCGGGGTATAAAATGGTTAAAATTAGCTAGGAAGATCACCTTCTTAAAATTGGTTCTCGCTTCCATGCCTATCTTTCTCTGTTCATCCATCCTTGCTCCTATCGGGTTCATGAATAGCCTGAGCAAAGAATTTAGGAATTTTCTCTAGTAGAGGGGCAAGGAAGGCCACAAACAATTTCACTTAGTGAAATGGTAAATAGTTCTCAGTGAAAACGGAAAAGGAGGTATATCCATGAGGGATCCAAGGATGGTGAATTTATCTATGGGAGCTAAAATCCTTTGTAGAATAATTAACGAAAATAATGAATGGTGGAAGGAATTCCTTCGCAAAAAATATTTGAAAAATCCTAGGCAGCGCTGCTTAGATTATGACGTCCAAGGTCGAGTGTCCTAGATTTGGGACCTATGTAAAGTGGCGTCCAAGTTATTAAGAGACCATCTACATTGGGTGTTAGGAAATGGAAAAAAGATTGATATCTAGGAAGATGGGATATTAAATAGCTCGCATCTAAATTAGAATGAAGACATGAAAGGAGTAATGGAATGGATTTAGAGAGAAGGCATATTTAAAATTTATGACCTATCTATCTAGCACGATAACGAGAGATGGAAAGAATGGAAAAGGCTCGAAACTCCTGCCCAATTGGGTGATGGATTCAAACATATTCTCCTAGATTTGAATGGGAAATCCCCCTCTAATAGAAAGGACAAGGACTCCAGAGGGTGGGGTCCCAAAGGTACCTACAGTGTGAAAGAAGGATATCAGGTTGTGCTCAAGTATCTACCTGCTCCACCTTCAACTGGAATATGGAAGAATCTCTGGAAGCCTGAATTTCCACCCAAAAGTAATGCCTTCTCTTGGATGTTGTTCCATCAAAAAATTATGACTGCAAAAAAATCAAGAAAAGAGGCATCGAAGGGCCAAACAGGTGTACTCTATGCAAAGCTAAAGAAGAAACCATAAGGCACATGTTCATAGAGTGTTCCTTTGCCAAAGAGGTTTGGGAGGCCTTCACGAAGGATCTGGAAGTTTTCTTCAAGTTCCCTGATCAAGTTGAAGGTTTTTTCATAGGTTGGAACAAAAACTACCCCTGGACTCTATCACATAATAAATCTTTGTTAAAACTCTGGTGTGTGGTTCTTAAATTTATCAATTGGAATATCTGTCTATCGAGAAACAAAGATATTTCCGAAGGGAATAAAGCCTCCTCTAGCAGAACCGCCATGAAATCCCAACTTCAAATGAAATAATTTCTTATGGCTCAAGGATAGTCGATCAAAAATTCTTGCGAGCTTACCCCCACCCCCCCACCAAAATTTTGTGGGAATCTCAATTTATTGGGATTATCTTCCTTTATTCCAACGACTACTCTAAGAAAAAGAGCTGGGAAAATAACCTTTATCCTAAGGAATTTCAAAAATGATAGAATAATCAATCCAGATATCCCTTTTCTTTGATGGCACCTTGAAAGGAAACCTAGGGGAGGCAGGTGCGTGAGGGTTCATTTTTTACCATAGAGGAAACAAGATCAAGTCTTTTTCCTAGGGGTTTGGAATGCGAACGAACAATCACGATGAATGGGTTGCGCTAATGCAAGGTTTGGAAACTATGTATGAATTGAACATAGACAACTTCAATGTCTTTGGCGATTCCTGGATTGTTATTCAATCAATGCACGACCTTCAACCGGGTAAGGAGATGGAGAAAGGGATAGTCCAAAAAATATCCTTGACCTTCTTACTGGACATTTCCAAAGTCAACTTCTTTCATATCAAATGCCAGAACAATCATGAAGCTGATTGACTTGCTAACCATGGTTCAAGACTAAATCAAGGAAAAATATTGTTTGATAATTCTATTTTATTGCAAAAATGGTTATGCGCCCTCAACTTTTAGCATTTATGGCCCCCCATCCCATGCGCCTTTGGATTTGGGACAAGGGTGACATTAGTCTGACCTCTTCGCCAAGTGTTTCACTATGAGTGTGGGTTGGTGTGAGCATTTTATGGCCCTACCAGTGCTCATTTAATCCCATCCCCTTGGCTTGTGCTTTCTGCAAAAGATGACATGATTTGGTTAATTGTGAAGATATGAAGTATCTTTCCATTGTTTATGAGTTGGATTCCTATAGAAGCATCCATTCGCATCTTCAACTCTTGCACATCTCTGAGCATCCCTTCCGTAGAATAGGGTTGGCTTTCCAAGAGGTGCTTTTTATTGACGGAAGTGATAGTGCAATGGAGAAGGATATGGAAGATCCCCTTTCGACTGAGGACATCACTCTGAAATAGGTCCTGGATGAAATTCATGGTCTAAAAAATGATATGGTGGATTACAAGAATATGTTAAGATGTGTTTTAGAAGTGGTGAAGGTGAGTTTGGAAGAAACTAGGCGAGTCTCTTTGGACATTTCCTGTCTCAACTCCCTTGTGGAAGATATGGAAGGAGGTTAATGGGTCCAATATAGAGAATTTGAGGACATCAAGTGTTTCCTGAACGATATGGAGAGGATGTTGAGGTCTAGGTTCGACGGGATGTGTGGGATGGTTGCGGAATCGAAGTGTGTAGTGTAGTAACAAAGCATGAATGCCTCTAAAAGAAACGAGTCGTGTTTCGTGCAGTTGAAGGAAATCCTAGAAGAAGTTCAAGCGGATGTCAATGGTTTGTACAGAGGAAATAATGTCCGCAGTCATGACCAGGCCAAAGCTTCCCCTATGGATGAAGTCTCCAAGGTCCAGCCAACTACAGATGAAGACCCTCCCCAGAAATGATGTTTCTAGTTTTGGTTTTCTAGCTTTTTGTTATGTTTTTTTGCCAATATATTAGTGGAAAATATATCAAGGTTTACATAGTTAGAAGTAGTAGAACAAATTTTGATAAGAATTGTAAATATCGATATCTGACTGAGCAGTTTGTGGGCCTTGCTTGCATAAAAGTTTTATGTTCAGACCTTTATTCTGTGTTTTTTGTTGCCCCGGGGGCTTCTGTAACTCTTGTTTTTTAATATATATATAAAGGCTTTTCTTGTTTATGTTTAAAAAAAAAATCCCTTTAGTTCTATTGAATTACAACTATTTTCAAGTCCATAATAAGGTTTCCACTCTCCATTTATCCTTGTGTCAATGTTATAGTTCTAGTAAGCTTGTGATAGAGATCGATTATGAGATATTTGTATGAATTCACTTCCTCCAAGTTGTTGGACTTCCATACATGAAATCAACATAAGTATTTCTTTTGTATTTTATTAGCCTAACCTTTGTTTTGGTAGTGTTAATAGTCATACTTGTACTAGAGACAAAACCCTTGAGAATTTTTAGTTGTTTGTAGAGATCATAGGGACTCATGCCATAATAACATATCATTGTTGTAGAGAAGAAGAATGATGACTATACTAGCTAGATTCATGTCAATGCAACCTACTCCTTCCAAACAACCCTCTAACTTATCAATATATATACCAAAAAGGGTAGGGTACATGGGTAAACCTTTCATGGCTCCTATATTACAATTGATTTATTTTGAGAACCCTTAGAGTTCTTGAACTTAGTAATAACATTCTCATACAACCTTATCGTGATAGATCTCAACTCGAAAGCAACGTTTATCTCTTCTAATATATTCCAAAGGTTAGTTATGGTCATTGTGTGTAATATCCCTCATGTGTTACTTTGATTATTGACTAAGTACAAATTCGGATTTATGAGTAAGTGGTTAATTTTCTATTGCTTTATTTTGAAAATGTACAATATAAAAGCAAGTGCCACTTTTCCTAATGATAAGACATATGTAAAAGATAGTTTTTGGCATTATTAATTAAACATTGGAGCAGTTGGAATGGCCATGTTATAAATTGATGAACCATGAACCCATAGGTGGGGAACACAGTCTTGCTACTCATGATGTGGGAAAGACAAGTATCAAGAGGCAATTTCCTTAACCAACTCCTAAAATATAGGAGGGAATCCAAGGCCAAAGAATTCCCGAGGAGGGAAAGTTGGGCCTTGCTTAAGACTCCCAAGGAAAAATATTATTTATATGCATGTGTGTGAGGAAAGGAGGTTCTCTAGTATGCATAATAAATCTATTGTGGGAGAAGTGTCATGTGTTAGGAAAATTTTGAGAAGTGAGTGCTTTGCTTGAGATAAGAAAGAGTTGTTTATACACTTGTGAGTGGAAATACTACTTTTGAATTTTTTTGTAGATGGAGAGCAAGTTGTTTATTCATATGGTGTCATGGTCCATGCTAGGGGGTGACTACTGAGCAAGTAAGATTGGTTGTTCAGAATTATATGGTTGGGAGGAACGTGCCTATTCCAACTAAATTTTCCATCAACTATGTTGTTAAACTATTTTATTTATAGTTATTATTCAATTTTAATTGATCAACTATCTAATCGCTATTTACTTTTAGTTTATATATTTATTTAACTGGCTCAAGTATGCTCTGCAAGATTTTATTTTCCTCATATTATTTCACTAGAAGTTAATTGCTATAGGGTGAAACTTTATATCTCTACTTCGATTGATTAATGTTGTTAAGATTATTCTGATTAGTTATCATAAATCAAGCTAGAACATAATTGTTTGCACTAAGTTAGTTTTGTATTATGCTAGGATAAAATTCTACAAGTTTCAAATTAGTACAAATTATTCTCACCTATGATATTGGGTTAGAACTGCATAGTATGTAATTAAATTATTTTATGGTTTAGGAGATAATATCATAATTATTAATAAGTCATCAAGACAATAATAAAATGAATAAATTAGTTACCTATAGTAGGGTATAAGTACATATATATTTTATAATCAAAACAAGTAATTTATTGAAGTAATTGTACATGAAAACAAAACGATGACCAGATGAAAATAAACTAATGCATACCAATTTATAAATGAAGCATAACCTAGATTATACACTCGACATCATTAAGACAAATAAGCATGCTTAACTAACCTAGTAGTTGCATCCCTAGTTCCAGAGCCTGCAGATCCAAAGCTAGTCGATGCCCCATTATAATTAGGTATGCTATTATTGGATGGAAGAAGAGCTTAGCGTAGCCTACACTGTGTCCTCCTTTAGAGGATCCTACATGCCTTTTTAGCCTTCTATGAGGAATACTGGAACCTTACCTCCCTTATATTCTTTACCCACTCTTCTTTTTATTATATGTGCTCTGTACCCATACAATTTATATCCGACCTTAAAGTTTGTAGATGTGTGGATGGAAACTAATTAACTTCTTTTAGTCTTCCTTAGAACTGGAGGTTGGGCACTTGGAAGCTCTCATGGTGGCGACTTCTTTGATCTAACCATAACGGACCTTTAGACGAAGGACATTGTGAACAGGCCCAAGAAGCACACTCGTTGTATGCTCAGAGCTATTTAACAGTTAGGAAATTTACCTCTATGATATAGAGGACATAGGAGCCTTTAACTCTTTATTTTAGGCTGCTATCTATACCATTAACCAAAACACCTAGGAAGGGTTACTTACACAAGACTCTTTCTCATGGTTACCGAGCACACCTTTTGAGGAAGGATTACACTCCCCTCTTAATTACGATATTTATGTATTGTTTAGCAGCCTCGGACCAATACTTTTTTCTTTTAAGGAAACCTATTCTTTGAAGGGAAGGAAGGATGGAAGGAAGGATGGATGGAGTCAGAGCTTTGCCTAGCACTCATTGCGCATCCTCCTTTATAGATACAGGCCTTAATAAAACCTATAATACTGGGACCTTGCTTTATTACCACTCTCTTCTTTTACCTCTCAGTGTTGTGTATCAATAAAAGGACTCTCTGAACTTTGAGTTTGTTGATCGCTACAAATTCACGTAGTTGTTCCATCTTCCTTGGAAATAGAGGTTGGACACTTTTAAGCCTCATATTTTTTTCCTCATAGGAACACTTTTTTATTTTATTAGCCTCTGAAACTTTTCCTTTTAGCCTCAGACCTTATAAGCCGGGACACTTCTTTTCTCTCTGGGGAACCTTTACCTTAACGCCCAAGGATTACCCCAAGGAATGAATGAATGGGTAGAATGGGACACAGGCCGAGCAAACATTGTCACTCTTTTACGATCTGAGCTATTTTAATAGTTATTAATTTTACCTATATGGATTATCTCGAGAACATAGGAGGATGCCTTTACCTCTCTCTTGATGCCTAGAACTTTTAGCCCACATTCCAAGGGTTACACAGCTTGAGAAAGAACGGGGACACTGCACACCGTGAGAAGGAAGGAAGGATTGATTGACTAGACTCCCATATTACCTACGTTTTGTATTACTTATGTTATTTCCGTACTTGGTTTAGCGCTTTTATAACCTTCGTACGCAGGGAGGAAACTGAAGGAGTCACTTAGGAATTATTTATTGGAGGAACTTATTAGCAGAGGAATGCTTCAACCTTTTAGAATATACCCCTTATCATGGGTGATCACAACGAGCCTTCAAATGCATTCTGGATTAATAAAATTAGGGCCTCTTAGTCTTTTATAGAATACAACCTCGATTCCGGTATGCCAATTAGACTTTGGGTGACCTTCTACCTCTAATAAATTACTGTAAGGATTATCTTCATTTTATCCTCATTAGAACTTCACGGCGAATAGGGGAATTTTTTTACCTCTCCCAGGCCAGCCAGATGAGCCTTTAGGTCCATATAACAGTAAAAGTAAAAAAGCAAGATTCAATTATCAAGGAAGATTAAGAAGTTAAAAGAACAAGAACAACAATAAGATAAGTTTGGGACTTGTACTTGGAGAATACAACATTAATGGTAAATTTAAGAGTGAAAGGGTGGCATATCGGGACTTTCCCATACAAAATAAATAAATAAAGAGGAGAGATTCAGTGAACCAACTTTCTCTGTGATTTATTCGGTCCAATAGATTCAATTCCTCCCTAAATCCCTCCCTCCTAAGAAGAATTCAGGCAAGTGTGCATTTCCTACCAGTCATAAGCCTATGCATCCAAGGAGGTTACTCTGATAGACCAACCATAGTCCCATCTACCCAACCTATCTGGGGCAGTTAAATGATCTCAGCTAAAGGTCAACCACATACCTATCCTATAGGCTACTCAACTATCCATCCCATCCCATCCAGCTATGTCTCATCAGCTCCAACTGTTTATTCTAAACCTCTCTGGGGCAATTCCACAATATCTATCTAAAGCTAAAGTTTTTGGCTGTAGATAATAAACCCAGTAGTTCCCAGGATCTCTGCTAAAGGTTGTGTTTGTAGTTCATCAATTAAAGAAGAAGCAGTTCACGACGTGTCTGTTAAAGGTTCTGGAAAAGGTTCTAAGTGCGTACCCAACATCCAATCGTAAGTAAAGGCCCAATAGGGGTTAAACACGAAAGGTTGGTAGATTGTCGTACTTAAAGGGCCCGTTGTTTGCTCCTCGTCAACCGATCAAGCAAGAAGTCATCATCCTAAAAGTCGAAATATTTCCTCTCATTTTAGTTGAGCCTTCTTGCACATCCATGACGTTACGAAAGGCATAAGTAAAAGTCCCTCGGGTGAACTATTAGCAGGTCTAATATCTGAACAATGGCCTTACCAAAGATAAGTGATCCAAAAATAAGTATAGGAGCCTAGCTTATTGCAGAGTAAACCCAAGTAAGGCATGAAGGGAAGGGGACTAGCGAATAAAGGATTTATGCTCCTGGGGTGTTTTGTTCATTGCTTGGGTAAAAATGGTTGAGAGTGGCAAGAGGCAAGAGGGCTAAATGAACTTGGCGGTTGGTCTTCCTCACTGAAGGATCTGTTGTTTTAAAAGGGTAATAGGCTCCCCTGGGCATTCTAGTTGAGTATTTGCTTGAATCTCTACCTGGAAGCAAGATGAGGAGATAACTCTAATAAAAAGTCTGTATTAGTAAAGGTAAGTTTGTTCCTAATAAAAAAAGGTAGCTAAAGGGTATAAAAATCTGGGTATGTTAAAAAGAGGAAAAATCTGGGTATGTTTGTGGTGAACGCAGTCTTTCCTGCATTAAATAAGTGTGGATGATGAAGAGGAAGGAAGGTTAACTCAGTGTTATAGTAAGCTATGGATGGTAGACTACTATTAAATGAAGGTAAATGCTTTGGATTTTCCTTTGGTATGACTGGTACAACCTGGATCTAGGGCCTAGGGCTGATATGTTTAGCTAGGGCTAAAGTCTTTAGTAAAATAAAAATACAAAGTTAGGTAAGTGGGCAGAGAATAAAATAAGATGTTGCTGAAGTAGGCAGGCAGATCCAACCCAGAATAAAAGATAAGGGCTCGGGTAGGGGCAGAGAGCTTAGAAAAGAGTGAACAGGCCGAATAGACAATAAAAGCAATAGGCCCGAGAATCAGAGCTGCCTATTCACACCAGCCCATGAATTCAGGATGAACAGGGTTATTGCCCCATTCAACATTTTGGCTCCCTCCCTGAGGACTGGTCGGGGGAAGGAAGGAAGAAAGGAAGGATATTTACTCAATACAACAAAGTATATATATATATATATACGTAATAATACATCAGTTAGGCAGAACAGTTAGAGGGAGGGTACTTAGCGGATGAGGTAGAAACCTATGAAATGGCCATTTTAGAGCTCTATATGGACACTTTTTGAACCTTAAACCTTACCCGGTTGACCTAGCCTTTACTTAGACTTACTGCATTATATGTACGGATGGGATAGGATGGAGGGACTTCAACATAAACTGGACGGGCTTCCAAACAACCACTTGCTTTAGGAATGCTTAGGAGAGGAGGTAGGCACTTTTACCTTTACTATTTACCTTTCCTTTCACTTTAATGCCTGCTACCACCTTATAGTTTCCCATCTTAAGAACGACCTGCCCTATACCACTTAATGAATGTTTAGTTGCTACTACACTATTGCTATTTAAACTCTGCTTGCCTGAACTGTTACCACTATCAAACCACTTAACTAACTGTTCTTTATATTTATCCCCTCACTTACCTGCTTACTTACTCAAATTCGATAAAATAGTGAGTTTCACGCCGATGTATTTGGAGAGTGGCCTAAAGTTCTAAGGGAGTAGCCCGAAGACACTTTACTTTAATTGACAACACCAGAAACAGAGACTACTCGAGCTAATGAGAGAGACAAGAAGACCTTCCGACCCAGTCCCATTGATTGACCATAACGATATCGTGGAAATGCTGCACGAACCCATATATATAAGAAGGGAGAAAATCACCTTTATACTAAACCAGATCAAGCCCGAGATCTTCTTGGAAATGTTTGGCAAAAGCTCACTTCTTTTTATCACAACTTTGCTGACAAGTAGGCCGCCATGAGAAACGTGAACCAATAAACTTACCCTTGCGAGTAGTTTTCTTCCTGCCAAACATCTCTATTCGTCTACTTGGAGAAAAATAAAATGTGTACCCTACACGGTTGTACGTACAGAACAATGGTTACTACCTCGATTTGATGACATGAACAATGCATTCCTTACAATTTACAATCATTCCCAACCGGTCATTCCCAGTAAGCCAATAGTCGAGACATACCCGCCCACCGCATTGCCCATCATACACGATTTACATTAACGCATGCCCCACCCAACAACACGAGATGGCACTATGATTGGAGACACTTTTAATCATGAATACCCACTTGCTGATACCACTTGCTCCTTGTCGAAGGTGCTCGATCCTGCCCTGGAGATGATTAAAATAATTTTCCACCGCTTGCTTGGACTAAATGGCTAGTAAGAATTAAATTGATATGGATTCTTTTATTTGATAATAAATCTTTACATCATTAATCTCTACATATGGATACTGGCATAGATACGGTTCTACTTGCATAAGAGTTATTTGTGCAAGTGAACTACAGCAGCAAGCTAGCAAGGAAGATTATGAGCTAATGAATGCCACGGAGTTTATTTAGTAAGCATGTATGGGAGTAGTATGGCAGGCTAGGAAGGGAGTTACGCTCGGGAGAGGCAGTTCCTCTTCTTTAGTAAGCGCCTTTATCAACAACATACCCGATGCAAGGCCAGCTCTCCTTTAGCACAAGGGGGGATTCCAGAAGACAATGTGAAAGATATACTATAGAAATAAATGGGATGGTGGATCGCCTAGACCAGTGCCTATCCAATGGGTGATGGAGTCAAGCTCAACAATCAAGAGGGTTTTAACTGTATGGAAGAAGCTGTCATAGTCAAGTTGTTACAAACATTCTCAAACTAACCATGTGGATTTATTTAAATATGTAGAAAATGAAAGGAGGGCTCTTCCAAAGAGGCTTCTCACAGCAAGTACAAAATAAGCCACGTAATATTTTTTCACCATGAAGAATTAAAGGACAACCACATATAATATCATAAATTAAGTAGTCATAAGTAGGAAGCCCTCTTTATAGAATGAATAGCCAACAATACATTAGTTTTCAAGTTTTATTTAACCCCAAGATAATGAGAGCCTAAACGAACTTGCCACCCTTAACCTTGAACCCTAGCTAGGGTAGCCTTCGGAAATTGAATGAAAACCCTAACCGAGAGATTTGAGTAGAAACACAATGATTCAACAAGATGAAGGAAGGGAGGGTTTAACCTCAACCCTAACGCCCTTCCTCTTCGTGGAGAAAAACTACCCATCTAAAATATTCTTTTTTGTCTATTTTTACAAGTTATTCCCAACCATCTTGAGGAGGAACCCAATAAAAATGAAAGAAAAATGAGGAACTTCACATTGAAATTCCCCTTAACCTCTTTTTAACAAAATATTTTCAACTAAGCTTGGAGGGGAGCTCCAGGAATTCCAACCATGCCTTGCAAATTATATTTCTCTTCCTTTTATAGAGATAGCTCCTCCTCAACCATTTTATAAAAAATATTATTTAGAATCTTCTAGACCCATGATCCTTATAGAAATAAGAAAATGAAAAGACATAAAAGGTATAGAAGTCTCCTTAAAGCTAGGCACTCCTTAAAATAAGGTGATTCATTGGAAATATTACATAAATGAGTTTGAGTTGTTCTATATGTTTCCAAGTGGAGCGCTCTCACCCTTGAAATCCCTTCAAAATATATTTTGATTGCAATAGGTTGCTTAAATGTATCGGAGAAAGCAACATTCACCAAAAGCCGAGGAATTGCCCAGATATTTACAATACAAAGAACTCATCCTTCAATCAGAGACAAATCTCATACATGCAATGTGAAAATATAGAATCAATTGCATTTACAAGTTAACTGCCCCTTAGTTTCATCCTTTAAACATCCATGCCATCTAGTTATGATAAAAAATGCATATCCTCTTCCTACCTTTTATGGTTACATAATAAATAGAAAATGCTCTTCTGAGGAAAGCTAGAAAGGATTAAGAGTGGTTGGCCGAGAATACAACTGGTCATAGTTTGGCCGAGAATACATAACGAATAACTTCCAACCAAAATTTTCTATGAATAAGAGTGGTTGCGTTTATGTGATTTGGCAGTTAGTGTTTTGGTGATCACTTGAAAGGATTGTTGAAGTTTAGAGTGGGGGAGGTAAAACGCTGGAGAGAAGATTGAAATTTTGGGGACCAACAAATTTGTGTAGCTTCACGTCTTATCTATCTTTACGATGCGTGCCTTCAAAGTTGACTATATTTGGTGGCCTTAATTAGTGTATAGAGACCTGCCACTTTGACTACATTGTCTTAGAGGAAATTCAGATGTTTTCCCTGTCATTGGTCTTCTTCATTTTTGTGAAGATGTGTGTTGAAATCGGATGTGTGTTGAAACCGTTCATCAATTTCATAAACAGTCAGATATTGTTTTGCTGTATATTTTTTGTTGTTGTGTACAAGGATAAATCTGGTTCTATCCATATGGTGGTCATTAGAATTTCAAGCCACTTCCTTGAAAGGGGTCTAATATATTACATAGACTCGATGTTAACGTGTCTAAAATCTATAAACTTATATTTGAAGACTATTATACTGGATTTACATCCAAAACCATTTTTTTCTTCAATGGAAAAAACCTTACATAGTGATTTTGGCTAAAATAACATGCAACACTCTTACAAATAATAGGTACCTTTTGTCTTATGGAGGTATCTTCCGTTGCACTACAAGAAGTCCATATAGGACATGACCATGCCTATGCCTATTCTATCAATGTTTGCAACTAATGGGACATGGATTCATCCTTCATATTAACTTCTTTCAAAAGCATATGGTGGCATTGAAAAACATCCATGACCTCCTTAACTCACTATCCAAAATACACACTATATATCACTTCTCCAATCCATTATTCATCTACACCCCATAACATGGATCTCTTCATGTCACCAACCAAAAACAAACCATTGCTCCTTGGCACATCCAAATACTTATGTCACATGTACTGAGAAACCTGAACTATCTAATTCTTTCAAGACTCAGTTCTTTCTCTTTACAATTTTCAAGTTATCTCCACCAAGTCTTTGTTCCAAGAATCCCTTCTTCACCCAAAGTTGCCACAACAACTCTACCACTAATGAACTTTGGCATTGTAATATTCCAAGAAAAGATCAAAGGAATGTATTCAAGAATCCACTTGGTCTATGGAATTTGAAAACACAAAGAATAGCTTAGCAAAAACTTAGTTGCTTGGGTCCTCGGATATCTTTGTATTTTTTTTAAAAATTACACATAGTCGTCGGATATCTGACTCCCCATTCCATGACCTCCGACGAAGTTTCCATACCACCGACGGCTGAAAACGTCAGATATCCATCTTCTTACAATGCAAGTCCCGTCAGATATCTGACGTCCACTTCCGGGATATCCGACGCACATGCCATACCATCGACGACTAACAACGTCGGATAAACGACTTCTTATAATTCAAATCCCGTTGGATAACTGATGCCCACTTCCGGGATATCTGACGCACCTGCCATACCACCGATGGCTGAAGGTGTAGGTGTTTGATGTAAAGCGTGCCAGATATCTGATGCCTCTATTGTCGAATATCTGAACTCCTATAAAGTTACATTGGTCAGAAATGCGATAGACAAATTAATAGTGGTGTAGTCAGATATCCGATCGCCTATAAAGCGAGCATTGTCGGATATGCGATGGTAATATTAAAAGAGTATTTGTCTGATATCTGACCTGTAGGTATCGGATATCTGACACATTATTTTATAGTCGGATATCCGTTGAAGTACCACCAACGTTTAAACAAGAAGATGCTTGTCAGATGGTTGACAGCAAGATGTCAAAAATCAGACATCTATGCCGTTGGATTTTGGGTTAAAAAGACCTATTGTTTACGTGTAAACCCAAACAAGAGAAAACCACAGAATGCTCTCCTATATTGAAAAGATTACATTCATGGAAGCACCAAGGTCTGAAGTTTTCTAGCACCAACTGGAAGGAGGCACCAACCCCCTGGTTTTATAGGCTCCGACTCCCTATTCCTTATCTCATCCTTCTGCCCTTGTATGACTGTAGAAAGATATTTATTTGTTTTCTACTGATCCACGCACTCTTCATATTATCTGCATTTCATTATGTTTTGCGCACCTTCTGTATACTGAGATAATGCAATTGTTGAACTATATCACTTTCTTCACTTGAATACATCAACATTACACTTGACATCATACTTCATGACATTCTGCAATATGCACTCTGGTTTAGTATGTTGTTTCGTTTCAACGCATCTACAAACTCAACTGATACTGTGCATCTTTTGTTGTGTTGTTATTCTAACTTCACACATCTGTATCATATAAAACTGGGCACCTTATGCTATACTTCACTTCTGTCTTGGTGCATCTATCTCTATGACCTTCTGTGCATCAACTGTGATACTACTTTTCTGTTCTTCGCACTTGTCTCAGATTACCTTCATCATACTGTGCATCTTATGTTGTGCTGCATCTCTGTCTTCACACATCTATCACTGATAAACTACTTTAATTAACGTATCATGAGTTGTGCATCGGGTCTGTCTTCGCACATTTGTCACAGATAAAATACATCGCTTCATGCATCACTAGTTGTGCATCAAGTATGTCTTCGTGCATCTGTCACAGATAAACTACATTACTTCACGCACCACTAGTTTTGCATCAAGTATGCCTTCTTTCATTTGTCACAGATAAACTACCTCATCATGTGCACGGTCAACAATTTTGTTCCTCTGTTCATGCGCTCTTGGCTCTCTACTATATCATGCTGTTTTGTTTCTACGGACCATTGATACCTCGAGATTAGAAGCTTTCCAAATTAGAGAACTAGCACTTTCATATCTTCAATCTTTCTTCAACTCTCCAACTTGGCTTCCTATTTATACTTTTCCTGCACAAATGGTATGTCCACAAGTTGGTCATAGCATCCCTTCTTCCTTGCTTCATGGTTCTGTTTACTTCACGCTTCTGCGACTTGTCATGTTCTGCGCCACTGATGTATCACACCTTGTGGGTCTTGCACATATTTGGTCCTTTGCACAATGGGTCTTGTGCACTTCGTGTGTGATCTTGTGCCCTTGAAGTAACATCACTTATGGTCCTTGCACACTTGAATTGTCTAACCACCACTTGCTTCTGGTACTCTTGCGTGCTTCAACAACTTGTATGCTTCTTTCGATTGGTGAGTCTTGCTCACTTTCAGGACTTGCTTAAATGTTCAACCACTTCTTGCTTCCAAGACTCTTACACTCCCCCAAAACTTGTCCATCCATTTCTTTGGCATATACCTTTGAAGTAGTATGACTAGGTGGACTTGGGACTTGCACCTGTACCTTATGTGCTTCTTCAAACTCGATGTACTTCTTATATAGTTCTTCAAGCTGGGTATACTTATGTACTTCTTCAAACTGAATATACTTCTTCAAACTGGCACAAGGATACTAATTCCTCTTTGATAGCAATTGACATCAATGACAACCAAACATCAACATTTATTTGGCTATCTATAGCAAATAAAATTTTAGCTTGGTACAACTATTTAAAGAGAGGTGTTCAAGGTCCAAATTTCTACATTTTATGTATGCAAAATAGTGAGACAATTGATCATCTTTTAGTCCATTGTGTGTTCAGTAAACAGATGTGGAGGGAATCCAAATCAATCCTAAATTTTCCTAGGTAGTGGATAACAATGTCATATGAGCACGACTAGAGAACGTGCTTAAATTATTCCCCTAACAACACTTTTAAATGGCCTCCTTGTTATATCTATTGGAATATTTAGTTTCATATAAATACAGTTCTATTTCGAGTTTTCAAACCAAATGTTCATGCAGTAGTTATGGAAGTATTAGGTTTTTTCAAGGAAAAATATATGGAGTGGAGTTTCATCATCGAAGGACAATTAATCCCCCCTGATATGATCTTAAGGTATCCATTTGTAATGTACCAACTAGGATTAGTAATACAAAAAATTACTTCTTCATAGAATCAATCAAAACAATATTTCAGAGAGCTAGTTTGACTTTGGGTGGACAATATCAAAGGATCTAGATGGAAGGAAGGATATGATATATGTTGATACCTCTACACAAATTACTGATACCACTTATGTTTCAAAATTAGAAAATATGAATTCTACTCCAACGTTCCTAGGCTCCTCGGCATATGCAGACTAGTATGGGTCAAATCTAGACTAGAAGCTATGGATGGGTGTTTCTGGTTCAGAGACGCTAAATAAAATTAAATATCAATCAAAACAAATTCATAGGTTTCTCCATCAAGTTTTAATAAGTTCTGATAAAGAATGACAAATATATAAGCAAAATTGGAATTCGGGATTGCACAACTAGTAAAATTCAGGAGCTCCCAAACAGGTAGAGAAGGCTCACAAATTCTTAAAATAATACATGTATGGTGTCATATAACATTTAATTAAATCTAGGAACATAAATAAACTCATTTGGACCTCTACTCATTCATTTATTCAACATAGTTTGAAAACTAGTCAATTTCTATGCAATTCTAGAGAGGGTGGAGAAATATGAGAATAATTCAGACTTCTATAAATTTAATAGGAATGAATAATATAATAGGTTTACATTCACTATCATTACATCATATATGGTCCAATAAGCCTCTAAAAACATTATATAAATATCTCTCTTCTTCTACACAAGAATCTAGCTCTAGAAATCCATAGGAAGCTTGAAGATTTGAACCATGAATTGAATGATGCTTCTTATGAAATTAAAATTCAACTTAATCAGATACAGGACCTGATAATAAAATCAGTGATAATGTATTAATACCATCATCCTCTAATGACTTAATTCCATCATCCTCTCACAAGAAGCAGGGTGCGTTCTTCATAACTCAGACCCCGGATCTAGTAAAATGGCCATAAATTGCTCATACGGACACCTTTTTTATGATAAAAAAAGTGTTTACTACTGTAAATGATGCTACAGATGAAATGGAACAAGTATCAATGTCCATAAATTCTCAAAAAGGTTGAAACCAAAACCTCCATTTCGTCCCTCCAACATTGTTCCTACTGAATGAAGGAATTGAACCACACAATGAGAAAACCAAACAATGGATCGGGATTCAAGACCTGAAATAGAATGAGTGATGAATACTAGATGTCATCATCCTTTCAGTAGAATCATGGGGCTCATATCCCAGATAGGACTAGGGGCACATCTCCTAGGTCAATGAGGCAAAATTGCACTCAATTCAAATCATAAATTATCAAAAGATGTGAAATGGAGTTGTAATCATTCTTTTATAGATTGAGGTGACTTATTGAGAAAGTAAGATAGGCCAAGGCACCCTCATGGAGTGGATACGGTTTCTTTTCTTTATGATTTAGCTTTTTCCTTTCTTTTTGCTTTGCTTTGCTTCCTGCTTTAGCTTTTGTCTTGCTTTCTACTTTGCTTTTCTTTATGATTTTGCTTTTGCTTTTTCTTTATCCTGTTTTTCTTTTATATCCTGCTTTTTCTTGCTTTTCTACCTTACCGTGGTTTTATGCTTTGCCCTGCTTTTTCCTTGTTTCTTTGCCTTACCCTGCTTTTCTACTTTATCCTGCTTTTTCTTGCTTTTCTGCTTTTTCCTACTTTCCTGCTTTTGTCATGCTTTTTTGCTTTTGTCCTTCTTTTCTGCTTTTGTTATGTTTTTCCTGTTCTTTGCTACTTTATTACGCTTTCTTCTCCTTTTCCTACTTTCCTTGCTTTGACTGCTTTATAAATTTCTTGTCTTGCAAGTTACCTCTTAGTCAACCTTATCCTCTAAGGAACACTTGTGGAGAATTATCCACTTTATTCCAAAATAAAAATATCTAATTAATAAAATTTACTTCTACCAAGTGAATTTTAAACTTAGGATAAAAATAAAATTAAACTTCCTAACTAATTAATGCCTTAACTTCATAATTAACCCCCAAGTGCATGAAATATTTTACTCAAACCAAAGAATTGGTTGGGCTAGGAACCCCTTCCATTAATCATCAATGATGGGACATGATAATCCTCCCCTCCCAATATTGCTTGTCCTCAAGCAATAATCAAATCCAACCCAACTAAGCATCATGAGCCATCATGCTTCTGCTGCACCACTCTGATTATAAACTGCTCATGAACTCTCACAACAGATTGTTCTATTACCATACAGCCATGCACTTAGTGTGGAGAGAAATCAAAACTGATACCAGGATCCCAATTGATCCTCAAGAATACAAGGTGCAATATATATTCTTTTATGCAATGCATAAGAATCAAATGAAAGTCATCATAACACCCTGCAAGAAAAACCAAATTCCATCAAAAATATGTTTCCCATGTAGGAAACCATCACCATCTACTGCAAAGATGAACCCATGGGGAAGAGAAGAGGCTTGCTTGCTCAAGCCAACCAACCAAAATGTGCTCTCAATGAGCTTCCAATGATCAACAATGCCTGGGTCCCATTGCTTGCACACCCTCCTAGTGCACAATATCATCAAGAACCAATCTACCAAGTATGGGATGCCAAGGTCCCAACACTTGAGAATCCCAATAATACATAGTGTGAACACATATAAATCAGAATGTGGGATGCCCATGTTCCAATGCTTGTGCATTTCTATCATGCACAAGGTCTTCCAAAACAATACCTCAAAGTAGGAGATGTACAATATGCTCCAAATTATTTCAACTAAGTGTGGAATGCCAGGATCCCACTCTCCAATGAGAATCCTCCCAAACATCATAAGTACAAAAGACAGATCATAAAATTGCATATCAACATCATACAAATGTATATCAAGAAGGTGCCTTACCAAAGGATCATGAAAGTGCTTGTCCATCCAATCAAGTAGACCACCATTTTCCAAGTGCACACAAGCATCAAGTGGCCAATAAAATCTGATCCAATGACATAGGTGAGGATCCCATGTCCTATAATGTTGCTCCAAAAGAATGTAAGAATCTTCAAAATAATCAACCATGTGTTCTTTCATCCAAGAAGTGAATGAAGAAACTCTACCAAAATTTGAACCAAGTAAGGACCAAAAAAAACAAGGAGACTTTAAGGGGATCAAAGAAGTCTCATCAATACATCCAAGAATGTTAGAGTCATCAAATGAGAGAAATGGATGCTTCCCCAAGGAGGTGTGGAAGGTGTCAAGTAATTATTCCATGTGGCCTTTCACCCAAAAATTGGATGAAGGAACTCTCCCATCAAGTAAGGAACAAAGAGAACAATGGGCCTTCAAGGGGATCAAAGGAGTAACATATGTGCATCCATGAATATGTGTATCATCATAAGGTAACAAAGGATGTTGCTGCAAATGTAAAGAAGAAGGTGCTCTAGTCATGTCATCATCAAAAGAAGAGATAGGAGTTTCACACTCCTCATGTGGCACCATAAAAAATAAACATTTCACCCATACTTTATTAGGATGAATGCAACAAAATGTGGAAGTGTAGGGTGTAGGAGAATGAACCAACTCACCCATATGATGAAAAAGTGTGAAAACTTCATCATGTGAAGGCTCCATAAGGGTAGTATCATACACCTCCCTCAAAAGTGCGAAACTTTCCTCATAGGTTGGTTCCAAAGTAGTGGAATCGTGCACTTCTTCAAAAAGTGTGTAACCACCATCAACAGGAAACCCAAGTTCCTCTTCCACCATAACAAGTTCTTGGATCTCATCAAGATCATATTCAAACACATCAAGGACATGCAAATTTCCATGTTTCTCATGATCCATCATGTCATGAGAATCCTCCAAGAAATCTACCATATGAAAATCTAAAACATAGGAGGAAGAACAAGTATATTGCAACCTCTCAAGAAGTTGCTCATTTTGAATTTTGAGCTTATGAATATCCTCATTATTCTTCAAGTATGATTCATGTAACCAATCTTTAATATCAACCAAATTGTTTCTATCAAAAAGCAAATACTTGAAATTACTTTCGATGTTGCACATTGCTCTTTGAATCTTCTCCATGTATTCAAGGAAGGATGGCTCCTCCAATGAAGAAACTCTCCAACAAGAATTTGATACCAATGATTGAGTGCCATGAAGTATGCTAAGGGCCTCATAAATATTCCTTTCACTCATCTTCAAAGATCCTTGAATGAAGGATGGTTCATGAGAGAGAACCTCCTGTTCTTATTTTTTCTTGGGATCAACTTCACATGGAAACTCAAGTGGTAACTGGGAAGATGATGTTGGTTCATATTTTTCTGCTACAAGGTCTTCTTCTTCATGCTCCATGGATTTAGGTCTTTCAACAACCTCATAAAGGCTGATCTCTATGTCACCAATATAGAGATGAGAGCATCCATCAGTAGATGTCTCCTCAAAACTTAGGCACTCATCAGGATGTACCTCTTCATAGCACCCATCAGTAGATGCTTCTTCATAACCTGAACAATCAACAGTAGATGCCTCTTCTTGGCACCATTCAACGGGGACTTTCTGATTAAGAACGAGATGATCCTTAGTACAATCAGTGGTGGCTTATTCATGCTTACAACCCTCCTCAATAATGATTGTACCTTCATCTTCTTCATATGGATGATTTGTACTTTGTTCTTACTCCTTCAAGTGATTTGATGTATCTTTCTCTTTAGTTGCCTCGGGATCAATATATTTGCAAACTCTTTTTGAAGTAGATCCAAAAATTCTCATCAAGTATGAAGCACATACATCCAACGAAGCTTCAAATATTTTTCTTCTCTTTTAACAAGTAGGTTGATCTTTGACTATGGAACATGCAACCTTTTCATACATATGGCTATGAGAATAACCATAAATTCTCCTTCAAAGTATGATATGATGGGAGATACTTGTAAAAGTTACCTCTTGGAAATTTTCTTCCCCATACTGTCTGCAATACTCTTTATAATGCTCATCATAGTCATCATCATATTGCTCATAAAAATCATCATCAGAGTAAGATTCTTCTTCACTAAACATGGACATGACTACAAATTCATCGAATCAAGAATATTCTTTCCACAGGAGTAGAGGAAAGAGCTTTGATACCACTATAATGTACCAACTAGGATTAGTGATACAAAAACTTACTTCTTCAGAGAATCAATCAAAACAATGTTTCAGAGAGCTAGTTTGACTTTGGGTGGACAAGATCAAAGGCTCTAGATGGAAGGAAGGCTCTGATATAAGTTAATACCTCTACACAAAGTACTGATACCGTTGATGTTTGGGAATCAACAAATCTGAAGTCTACTCCAACACTCCTGGGATTTTCAGCATATGCAGACTAGTATGGGTCAAAATTGGACTAGAAGATATGGATGGGTGTTTCTGGATCAAAGAGGATAAAGAACATTAAATATCATTCAAAAAAAATCCATAGTTCTCTCCATCAATTTTGAGTAAGTTCTGAGAAAGAATGACAAATATATAAGCAAAATTGAAATTCAGGATTGCACAACTAGTAAAATTCAGGAGATCCCAAATAGGTAGAGAAGGCTCACAAATTCTTAAAATCAGACATGGATGGTTTCATATAACATGTTAATTAAATATAAGAACATAAATAAACTCATTTGGACCTCTACTCATTCATTTATTCAACATAGTTTGAAAACTAGTCAATTTCTATGCAAATCTAGAGGCTGGATAAATATGAGAATAATTTAGAATTCTGTAATTTTAATTGGCATGACTTATATCATAGGTTTACATTCACTATAATTACATCAGATATGGACCAATAGGCCTCTCAAAACATTATAGAAATATCTCTCTTCTTCTACACAAGAATCTATCTCTAGAAATCCATAGGAAGCTTGGAGATTCTAACCATGAACTGAATGATGCTCCTTATGAAATTAAAATTCGACTTAGTCAAATACAAGACCTGCAAATAAAATTAGTGATAATGGCTTAATACCATTATCCTCTAATTACTGAATTCCATCATCCTCTCACAAGAAGCAAGGCACGTTCGTCATAGCTCGGACCCCCGGATCTGGTAAAATGGCCATAACTTGCTCATCCAGACACCCATTTGATGAGACAAAAAGTGTTTCCTACTGGAAACGATGCTACATATGTAATGGAACAGGTCTCAATTTCGATAAATTCTCATAAAAGTCAAAACCAGAACCTCCATTTCGGCTCTCCAACATTGTTCCTACTGAATAAAGGAATTGAATGGTCACACAATGAGAACACCAAACAATGGATCGGGCTTCAGGACCTGCAATAGAATCAGTGATAAAGAATGCATGTCATCAAATTCTTTTAGTAGAAGAATGGGGCACATCTCCCAGCTATGACTAGGGGCACATCTCCCAAGTTAATGAGGAAAAATTGCACTCAATTCAAATCATAAATGATCAAAAGATGTGAAATGAAGTTGTAATCATTCTTTTATAGATTGAGGTGACTTGTTGAGCAAGTAAGATAGGCTAAGGTTCCCTCATGGAGTGGATAAGGTTGCTTTGCTTTCTGCTTTAGCTTTTTCCTTGCTTTCTGCTTTGCTTTGCTTTGCTTCTTGCTTTAGCTTTTTCCTTTCTTTCTGCTTTGCTTTGCTTTCTGCTTTTGTTTTTCCTTTTTATTTTGCTTTATCCTGCTTTTTCTTTTCTATCCTTCTTTTTTCTGCTTTTATACGTTACCCTACTTGTATGCTATGTCCTGCTTTTTCCTTGCTTTTCTGCCTTACCCTGCTTTTCTACTTTGTTTTGCTTTTTCTTGCTTTTCTATTTTTTCCTACTTTTCTGCCTTTGTTCTACTTTTATGCTTTTGTCCTGCTTTTCTACTTTTGTCCTGTTTTTCTACTTTTGTTCCGCTTTTCCTAAGCTTTGCTGCTTTATTCTGCTTTTTTCTCATTTTCCTACTTTCCTTGCTTTTACTGCTTTATCTTTTCTTTCCTTGCAAAATACCTCTTAGCCAACCTTATCTTTTAAGGAACACTTGTGGAGCATTATCCACTTATTCAAAAATAAAAATATCTAATTAATAAAATTTACTTCTACCAAGTGCATTTCAAACTTAGGATAAAAATAAAATTAAACTTCTTAACTAATTAATGCCTTAACTTCATAATTAACCCCCAAGTGCATGAAATATTCTACTCAAACCAAATGATTGGTTGGGCTAGGAACTCCTTCCACTAATCATCAATGAAGGGATATGATACCCTTAGGGTACTTTGATGGAGCATGTCAAATATTAGAGGGTTCTTGTGGAGCTAGAATGTGTCTTTTTATGTTTGAAAGCCATATTTCATCTTAAACTAGGAGGTGGTTTAGGAACAAATACTCGAATTGAGCTTATTGCTTTGTGGGGTCTTCTGCAGTTTGCATCTTCAAAAGATGTGCTTCACTTACTGGTCCTTGGTGACTCTAAAATTATCATAGATTGGGTGAGTGGGAAGGTAGGTCTAAATGTTTTCAATTTGGGGTGGTGGCAGAGGAAGATTCATTATTTATAGGAATATTTTTTTGTTATACAGTTTTCTCACATCTACAGGGAATTTAATTCTCAAATTGATAGTCTCTCAAAGAAATCTCTTCCACTCCAGGAAGGTTCTCTTATTTTTGAAGAATTGTAGCATGAGCGGGTGGTTTCCAATGGTTATCTTTTTATTTTTTAATTGGTTCCGTTGGACTCTCATGAGTTAATGATAGTTTATGTAGGAAGATGAAGTCAATATAATATTTTAAGATAATTATATGTATGGGTGATCCATTAGACAATAATTTTTTGGTCTTGACTAACGTATAAAAGGCTCGATTTTGGAACTGCATGTCTCACAAGATGTACTTTATATAAAATAACATATATATGTTTTTTGGGATGGATATATGTGTGTGTGTGCGTGTGTTTTGGGGATATATGTATATATATATATATATATATATATATATATATATATTAGGGATATATATATATATATATATATATATATATATATATATTTTTCCAAAGACGTTCCAATATATGGTTCACATATTGTATTATTAATTAATGTGGATGTTCGAAGTGAACATATTAATTAATATTATGGTTGACATACCGTATTATTAATTGATATGGTTGTGCTGGCATAACATTATTAATTAATATGGTGAAAATTATTAATTTATCGTTGTGCTACTTGCATAACCATATTAATTAATAATATAGTTGACATACATGATATTATTAATAATATCAATATTTCAATAATGTTGCAAAATGATATGTGTATACTATATTATTATTAATTATTATATATATGTATTTCCCCATATATATATATATATATATATATCCGTGTGTGTGTGTGTGTATTTCCCCCAATATATATATATATATATATATATATATATATATTTCCAAAGACGTTCCAATATATGGTTCACATATTGTATTATTAATTAATACGGATGTTCGAAGTGACCAAAATAATTAATATTATGGTTGACATACCGTATTATTAATTGATATGGTTGTGCTACTTGCATAACCATATTAATTAATAATATAGTTGACATACATGATATTATTAATAATATAAATATTTCAATAATGTTGCAAAATGATATATGTATACTATATTATTATTAATTATTATACTTGTGCTAATTAAAATATGGGCATGTGCAAGTTTATGAGGGTCACTTTTGGCACGTTAGATGCAATAGAAAACTGAAAAATCAGGCATCTATCAACTTACTTGGTTTTTTTGAGATACTTACATAAGATATCTTGTATCGAGTAAAAAAGATGAAATGTAGGAAATTGAGTCATGTTTCCAAATATACCAACCTAGATCCAAATCCTAGGCTCTATCAAGTGCCGAGAGGGATCAAATCTCTCGAGGTACAAACCTCGGCTCAAGTATTGCACTCAAGGAGCTATTTGAGGAGAGGTTTGCACCTCGGGAGATTTGATCTCTCTCGGCGCTTGATAGAGCCTAGGATTTGGATCCAGGCTGGTTCCAGTCATGGGCGGTGACACAAAACTGGAGTTTGATCAGCATTGTAAGGAACAGATTAAGTTGAAAACACAGATAGAATTATGAGGATTATCATAATGTAAGTAATAAGTATTAAGGATTGAGTAAATTGTTAAAGCAAAGGTTTGCACCTTTTTTTTGTGAAGGAAATCAAAGGTTTGCACCTCAAGGGATTTGATCCCTCTCGGCGCTTCATAGAACCGGAGTTATATCGGTGTATGCTGGTTCCAATCGGAGTGTGTGCATCAAAATGATGTGATGTTGTAACGTATTACCGATAATCATTGTTAAATTAGTTCGTCAAAAATTTTAACAATGTAGATGAATACAGATCAAATAAGATGATGTTTAAATATGATATATGTCAACATGTTGGTTGATGTTATCAAATAATATAAGCCTAGATAATGTTTAAATACAAATATATTACAATCTGATCAACTTTGATATTTCTTCTTCCTTTTTTCTTGATTCCACTCCTGCTCCCTTTGGCATCTTCTCCTACCGATCATATGTGAAAGGGGGAAGACCATCCAGACCTTTTACTCATGATATTGTTGTAAATGAGAGTCCTCAGCGTTCTTTGTTTCCAATATTTATAGTTTCATTCTCCAATGTTAATATGTTGAAATCATTGCAAATAGTTTTTCTATTAAATAGATAAATTCAATGTATAAATATAAATAACAAAAAACAATGCATTGTTGAAATCAATGAAATTTTTTACTTTTTATTAAATTGATAAATTGAATACATACATTTAAAAAACAAAACAAAATATGCAGTGCTAAAATCAATGCAACGAATCAAATAAATATGCATCTTGTGTTTTTTAACAACATTTGTGTGTGGTCTATTGGTAAGCAGTAAGGTTATTGGGCTTGTGTTACCCTAGAGACCAAGGTTCAAAACCCATTTTGCTTGGAGTTATATTTAGTTATCAAATCTAACTATTATTATGGCTGGCATTGTTAAAATCAATGCAATGAATCAAATTAATATGCATATTGTGTTTTTGAAAAACATTTGTTTGTGGTTTATTATTAAACAATGAATTGTTGAAATCAATGGAACAATGTTTTTTTATTAAATTGATAAATTCAATGCATACATGTAAAAAAAAAACAATGCATTGTTGAAATCAATGCAACTAATCAAATTAATATACATGTGTTTTTTAAGGACTTAGGGTTCAAATCCCTTCTATTTTTTCTATTTCTTATGTGGACTATAATATTGTTTTTTACTTCTTTTGTTTCTACTTCTTATGACTACTATAATAGTTTTTTTAATTTTTTAATTTTATTTTTTATGTTTCTACTTTTTATGTGAGTTATAATATTTTTTTGCTTCTTACATTTCTAGTTTTTATGTCAGCTATAATATTTTTTTTGTAACATGTTTCTATGAAATTGAATAATTCAATTTATAGATGTAAATAACAAAAAAAAAACAATGCATTGCATTGTTGAAATCAATGCAAATAATCAAATTAATATGCATATTGTGTTTTTTAAGAACATTTGTTTGTGTTTTATTAAACAATGCATTGTTGAAATCAATGCAACAATGTTTTTTTATTAAATTGATGAATTCAATGCATACATGTAAAAAAGAAAACAATGCATTGTTGAAATCAATGCAACTAATCAAATCAACATGCATCTTGTGTTTTTTAAGAACATTTGTTTGTTGTCTATTGGTAAGTAGCTGCTACCTTGACCTTTCATGGAGACAGTCTTTCCACCCCAACTAGTCATCCTGCCTCTGGTCGCTGCAGACCTTCTCGAAAGTTTCTCTTCTGCCTTCAGAGCGAACTGATAGGCTTCTCTGACTGTTCTGAATCTTGACATGTTGAGTTCATCCTGAACAGCGTATTTCAAGCCATTTACATATCTGGTGACAACTTCTTCTCCTTAATCAGTCTGTCCTGATCGAATCGACAATCGGTAGAACTCCTCCGTGTACTCCTTCACGGTCATCTCTTTTTGTCGAAAGTTTTGTAGCTTTTGGAACAAGGAAACCACATAGTCATTCGGCAAGAAATTCCCCTTCATCTTAGAAACCATCCTGTCCCAAGATTTGATTTTCTCCTTTCCTTTCTTGAGTCTATCAGCCTGTACATTGTCCCACCATAACGAGGCATGACCCTTCAATCTTAGACATGCAGTCTTAATTCGTTTAGGATCCTCGATCTGCTCTACATCAAAATATTTCTCCATCTCTCTGAACTACTCGATCAATTCTTCTGGGTCTAGGCTTCTCGAATATGTACGCACATCTATCTTCGCTCGACCTCTCATTTCTATCAGAAGCTTGATGAGTTTCTCCTCTGGTTCTTCTGCTGCGGCTTCCCGAGCTTCCACTTCCTCGTCGCTGTGGTCTAGCGCTTTAAGAATGAAACCATGCCTCTGGATTTCTTTGATCGCTGCAACTTCATTTGTCAAAGTCCACATCGTTTGGACGCATTTGTCGAACATCTCACGATCCACTTTGACGGCTGCTGCGTCACGCGCTCTTCATCCTCGAACATTAACGCCTATGTGATCCATTTTCAACTTCTGTTGAAGGTTCTCACACTTTCCGACTCTAATACCAACTGACACAAGTCAAGTTTGTAGGGCCTTCTCTTCTCCAACCGGACTCGCCTTCGGGCTCTGATACCAACTGATGCAAGTCAGGTTGGTAAGGTCTTCTCTTCTCCAACCGGACTCACCTACGGGATCTGATACCAACTGACGCAATTCAGGTTGGTAGGGTCTTCTCTTCTCCAACCGGACTCGCCTTCAGGCTTTGATACCAACTGACGCAAGTCATGTCGGTAATGTCTTCTCTTCTCCAACCGAACTTGCCTCTGGGCTCTGATACCAACTGACGCAAGTCACCTTACAGAAATAAGGTTCTTTCTTAACAATACACACGACACAAACCATAATGATCACACAAACAAGGTGTAGAACAAGATGCCTGGATTGGCTTATATTACTTCTCTGAAATCAGTTACAATGTAAAATAACTATAAGCATATAACTAACTACAATCGGCCTCAGCCGTTACAACTTAGAAGTAACTGTGGTGTGTTCTCCCTATGTGTCGACCTCACCCTCTCCTGGTTCACCTTGGAACTCTGAGCTATGAACTCTGAGCTATGATTTGATCTCAACACTCTACACTCGGCCAGTGTGACTCTTCTTCACAACTCTCTCGGCTCTGGGCTCTTCTTTGCTCTCCTCTGCTCTTTGCCCTCCTAGGATGAAAACCTTTTCTTCTTATTCTACTCTGTGGGTGTCGTTTCCAATATTATCACAATCCCGAGACACGCGTTCCCTTTTGTTCGCCGATCCTATGAACCTGCACTGTCCGCTCCTATCCGTGCTGCACAGCCTCTGTACATGATGTCCTCTATCATGTCCTTCACTAACTCGCAATAACTGTAATAACTTCCTCAGCAACCCGGAACGGCTACTGGTACAATCCCTTGAATTTATGTCCTTCCAACCCTGCTACAGTAGTTAGTCACATCTCGACTGTCCTATCGGTTCACTCTTTCCCAATATACTTGGTTTCGCCAAACCTTATCGTGTTGTAGTTCGACCACTTGTCGACTACCCGACCTCTTACGTCACTCTTCATCTATCGACCATCTTCTGTCGGTTCTCAACTTCCCGCGAAATCTATTGTTCCTTCATTCGGCCGCACCCCGACTGCTTCTGCTCGACTCGTTGACTTTGACAAGTCAACCTACTCCCCGCACTAGTGGTCATCGGTACTCCCGCTGGTCGGCTCCCTTTGGTCGATCAACTTCGACTGATCTGCCTAGGTCCCGATGCTCCTTCATCAGTATCAGATCTCAGGGCATGAAGGAGATAAGATTTGTCAAGAAAACTTGAGCCTACATAGATCCTGAGGAGTTGAGCACAATAATTGAGAGCCATGGCATCGATCTCTGCTCAACCATAAGACCGTCTTGAGGGCACTTCAAATTTCAACACTTGGAAGGCGAGGGTGTTGAACATTTTGGAGGAACATGAC
This sequence comes from Larix kaempferi, assembly GCA_027924585.1. NCBI lineage: Eukaryota > Viridiplantae > Streptophyta > Pinopsida > Pinales > Pinaceae > Larix > Larix kaempferi. The sequence goes on from BSBM01000827.1 coordinate 4,036,233, forward strand.
TTGGATGGCTACGTATCCACTGTGGTGGAGGATCCTACATCTAATGAAGGGCGCATCAACTTCAAGAAGAACCATGCTAAATCCAAATGGATCATCTATGATTCAATAAAGGACAATTTGATGTCCATGATCACTCCGTTGACAAACCTATATGAGAAGAAGGCCCTGATTCAAAAGAGGGAATTGAAGAATAAGCTTTGAAACCTAAATATGGAGAAGGATGAGATAGTGGCCTCCTTCTTCACCAATATCTCTCAGGTAAGAGATCATATTTCTAGTATTGGAGTAGTGGTGGATGAGGATGATCTTCTCCAAACCGCTATTGATGGTCTCCCATCCTGATGGGAGACATTATTGGATGCGGTAAATGGCTGAGAGGTACAACCTAAGTTCAAAAGGTTGTGGCACGACTTCCTCCAAGAGGAGGGGTGAATCCATAGCAAGTCAGTGTGCATCAAAGAATAAAACCTTGCCCTCATGGCAAGGATGAAGAAAGGCAAGAAGAATTTATCTCAAAATAATTTTTCCCATTCGAAGAAGAAGGTATACAACAAGGAATTTGACAAGTTGAAGGTTAGATGCTACAAGTGTGACAAGAAGTGACATTATGCAAGGGAGTGCAGAGCAAAGAAAAAGGGAAAAGGAATTTTTCATGATTCTACCGCTATAGAAGATGAAACTACTCAGAAGAATTCACCCAAAGAAAATGAGACAAGGAGGGAGTATTACCTAGTCTCAAAAAATTTCGGATCCATCACCACAAGTGAGGACACATGGTTGTTTGACAGTGGCACATCAAAACATATGATTGGTTATAAAAGCTCCATCACGAATCTCAGGGAGAAAAAAATTTCATGCAAGGTAGAGTTGGGAGACAACTCAACCTATTCAATCCAAGGAGTTGGATCCACCTCCTTCCAGCTGAGTTCAGGAGATATTTTACATGTGGAGTACATTCTTTATGTTCCAGGATTGAAGTAGAACCTCATAGATAATCAAGCACTATTATAATCTAAGAACAAAGACTTGAAATATGCAGTAGTGATTGGATTTAGAGAGGGAGGTATCTACAAAGTACTCGGGAAGTACATTCAAGCTATGGTTCACAACATTATTAGTCCATGCAAGATATGGCATAGGAGCTTGGTCACCTCCACTACAAAGCCCTACTGGGAATAAAACAAATGGTGAAAGGTAAGCTTGTATTTTATTTTGGGAATGATAGTGTATGTAGGGGTTGTGCACTTGGAAAGAATGTTAAAAAGAGTTTCTCTAGCAGTATTACTAGATATAAAGGTATTTTAGATTTAATACATTCTGATGTATGTGGTCCCATGTCATCCTCTTCCCTGTGTGGCTATTTATAATATGTATTGTTTATAAATGACTTCTATATAAATTCACGGATTTATTTCCTAAAGGATAAGAGAGAAACCTTTAGCAAGTTTCAGGAATTCAAAGCCCTAGTTGAGAATTAGACAAGAAAGCACATTTGTGCTTTGAGACTTGATAATGGAGGTGAATTTGATTCACATGTGTTTAATGAGTTTTGTAGTGATGCAGAAATTTGTAGAGAGTCAAATGTACCCTAGAACCCTCAGCAAAATGGGGTTTCTGAAAGGAAGAATAGAACTATATGTGGGGTTGGAAAAGCCATGATGCATGATCAAGACCTATCTACCTCATTATGGGAAGAGGCCACCAGTACAACAGTATATATCCAGAATAGAATTCCTCATGCCATTCTGGATGAGAAGACACCTGAATAAATGTTCACTGGTGAAAAAAGAAATATTTCACACCTGAGGATCTTTGGAAGTCCTGTATACATTCATGTGTTGAAAGAAAAAAGTAAAAATATGGAGCCATCGGGAAAGAATGGATCCTTTTTTGGTTATAGTGAATCATCCAAAGACTACAGAATATATGTGTCAGGTGAAAGACACATTGAGTTCATTCGAGATGCGACCTTCCATGAATAGGACACATTCAAGCGATCAAAAGAGCTTCAGTATGATACAGACATATAGGAGCATGAGATTCATATGATGGAGGACCCAAATACTAATTCTCCCCATTCAGATGTTCAGAGGGAGAATCCAGTAGAGTTCTCATATTCGCAAGCTCCTGATGAACCAGTAGAACTAGTTGATGAACCTCCTATCAAGAGGAGGTCTACATGGTGTTGAGATATATACTACTGGATGCAGAGAGGCATGAAGCACCATTAGGATCTTTTAGAGAGCGAAAGGAACCTGACATATATTCAAGGTATGTTGGACAGATGAGTCACATCGGTGATTCAGAGCCTTCCACTTATGAATAGTCTACAAAGTAGCAAGTATGGAAATATGCAACAATATAGGAATACAAGTCCATTATGAAGCATAATGTTTGGGAATTTGTTCCTAAACCTGAAGAGAAGTCCATAGTTACTTCTAGATGGCTTTACAAGAACAAGCATGCTGCTGATGGCAGTATTGAAAAGTATAAAGCCAGATTTGTTGCCCGAGGTTTCTCTCAAAAAGAATGCATAGACTATGAGGAGGCATTCGCTACTGTGGCCAGGTACAACAATATTCGAGTTATGATCTCACTTGCATCTATTCGAGGATGGAAGCTTCACTAGATGGATGTGAAGATAGACTTCCTCAATGGTGAGGTTGACGAAGAGGTTTATATTCAACATCCTGAGGGGTTTTTGGTTCATGGGAAGGAGTCCCATGTGAGAAAATTGAAGAAATCCTTGTATGGGCTTAAGCAAGCTCCCAGAGCTTGGTATTCAAGAATTGACAGCTATCTTCAGAGACTGGACCTCTCTACGAGCGAAGCTGGTCCAAATTTGTACTTCAAAGTAGTGAAGAACCAACTATTAATATTGATTCTATATTTTGATCATTTGTTCCTTACTAGAGAGGAACAACTAATTGCTTGGTGCAAGAGGGAGCTCACTTATGAGTTTGACATGAAATAATTAGGTATTATGCACTACTTTCTTGGCCTTGATATTTGAAAAAGAAAATATGAGATATTTCTTTCTCAATGGAAGTAAATTGTTGATATTTTACATAGGTTTGACATGATGGATTGAAAATCCATGAGTACTCTGATGGTTTCCAATTTGAGGAAAGTACATGACTCATATTTTGGATTGAATCCAGTGGACCCCACTTTGTATAGACAGTTTATTGGTTCGTTGATGTACTTGATACACTCAAGACCAAATATATGTTATGTTGTGAGTATTCTGAGTAAGTTTATGTCTTATCCAAGACACAGACATTAGGTTTCTTCTAAGTGTTGGTTGTGGAGCCAGATCTTCTAGTCTCATAGATGATATTGTATTAGCCGTGTTTGTACCCCAGTTCTATATGATGTGTAGGTGGACTGTACACTCGCCCCAGCGGGGGGGTGTGGGGGGGCATCGCCCCCCCACGGGAAGTGCAGCGGTTGTGCTGCAGGTTGTATCCCTTCGACTTGTTGGACGGTAATAATAATAAGGACTGGCAAATTTAGTGTGGACGTAGCCCAAGTTGGGTGAACCACGATATATCTGTGTCTCTCTTGTAATGTGTATGTGTGATTATATTTGCATTTCTGTTTATTGTTATTGCTCTGCGATCCTGTTTTTCTAACAATTGGTATCAGAGCCAAAGGTCTATTTGGTAGTTAAACCCGCAGGAAGCTAGGGTTTCTGGTTCGAGTGGGAGCAATGGCAGAAGAAGGAAAGTTTAAGGTCGAAAAGTTTAACGGCCAAAACTTCGGGTTATGGAAGATGCAAATGGAGGACTATCTGTACCAGAAGGATCTATACCTACCGTTGGGAGGAAAAGCAAAGCAGCCGACGACTATGAAGGACGAAGAATGGGTGGTTCTTGACAGAAAGGCTCTGGGAACAATACGGTTGAGCCTGGCTTCGTCGGTGGCTTTCAATATCTCAAAAGAAACGACAACAGAGGGTTTGATGAAAGCATTGGGTAAGCTGTATGAAAAACCCTCGGCTTCCAACAAGGTATTTCTAATGAAGCGTTTATTTAATATGAAGATGTCTGAAGGTGGATCTGTTACTGATCATTTAAATGACTTTAATACGGTTACAAATCAGCTAAGTTCTGTAAGTGTGACCTTTGATGATGAGGTTAGGGCTCTTCTAATCTTGTGTTCATTGCCAGAAAGCTGGAATAGCTTGGTCATGGCTGTAAGTAACTCTGTCTCTGGTTCAAACACCTTGAAATTTGATGATGTTATTGGTGTTATTCTTAGCGAGGAAATGCGAAGAAAAAGCACAGGTGAGACATCAGGTAATGCGTTGACCATGGAGAGCAGAGGAAGACAAAAGGAGAGAGGAAAGAGCCAAGGTAATCGTGGAAAGTCTAAAACGGGCAGATCTAAGTCCAGACTGGGAAAGATAGAGTGCTGGAACTGTGGAAAGAAAGGACATCTGAAGAAAGACTGCAAATCTCTGAAGAAGAAAGGAGATGCACAGAAGGAAACTACCCAGGAAGCAAATGTAGCAGGTGATGTGTTACAAGATGCTTTGATTCTTGCATTAGATAATACTAGTGATTATTGGGTAGTAGATTCAGGAGCTTCATGTCATGCTACACCCCATAGGAAATACTTTCATGAGTATGTTCCTGGCGATTTTGGACATGTTTTATTGGGTGATGATGAGCCATGTAAAATTGTTGGAATGGGTAAGGTATGGATAAAAGTTAAGAATGGAACTGATTGGTTGTTGAAAGATGTTAGGCATATTCCTGCTATGAAAAGAAATCTGATCTCAACAGGGCAGTTGGGAGATGGCGGCTGTCTATCTACGTTCGGAGAAAAGTGGTGGAAGATCACTAAAGGATCAATGGTGATAGCAAAAGGAGACAGAGTAGGTACGTTGTATTTATGTCCTCATAATACTGACCATTCTCTCTCTTTAGCTTCCACAGGAACAGATACAGCATTGTGGCATCATAGGCTTGGCCACATGAGTGAGAAGGGGATGCAGATTCTCCACTCAAGGAAGTTGCTGCCGGATTTGAAGCAGGTAAGTTTGGAATTCTGTGAAAACTGTGTTTATGGAAAACAGAAGAGAGTCAGATTTCTTAGGGTTGGGAAACAGAAGAAGAATGAAAAATTAGAGCTTGTGCATACAGATGTATGGGGACCAGCTCAGGTACAATCTCTTGGTGGCTCTCATTATTATGTTACATTTATTGATGATGCAACTAGAAAAACTTGGGTTTATTGCATTAGACAGAAATCTGATGTGTTTGCTACTTTTAAGAAGTGGAAAGCTTTGGTTGAGAATGAGACAGGAAAAAGATTGAAGTGTCTCAGATCTGATAATGGAGGTGAGTACTGCGGCAAGGAGTTTGATAGTTACTGTTCATACCATGGGATTCGTAGAGAGAAGACAGTCCCAGGAACACCACAGGAAAATGGTGTGTCAGAAAGGATGAACAGAACGATCATGGAGCGTGCAAGGTGTATGCGACTGCATGCAGGGTTGCCCTTACAGTTTTGGGCGGATGCTGTAAATACTGTTGTTTATTTAATAAACAGAGGACCTTCAAGTGCTTTGGATGGTGGTATTCCAGAGGAAGCATGGACAGATAAAAAGGTAAACTACTCATTTCTGAGAACGTTTGGTTGTGAAGCATTTGTCCATATTGATAAAGAAAATAGAACAAAGCTTGAAGCTAAATCCAAGAAATGTACCTTTATTGGATATGGGGTTGATGAATTTGGTTATCGTTTATGGGATTATGAAAATAACAAAATCATCAGGAGTAGAGATGTGATATTCAATGAAAAGGTCATGTATAAAGATCAGTTGCAGGGAAAGAAACAGGAAAAGGAAAGCACAGAGTACATAGTGCTTGATGAAGTTAAAGAAAATGAAGTTCCAAAGGTGCCAGAAAATCAAGAGCAGCAGCAAGTACCTGAAACTACTGCAACTGTAAGAAGATCTACCAGGTTAAGTAGACTCCCTGAACGATACTCTCCTTCAATGTATTATTTATTGATGACTGATTCTGGTGAACCAGAATGTTATGAAGAAGCAATGCAGGTGGAAACTAGAAAGAAGTGGGAGCAAGGCATGAATGAGGAGATGGACTCATTGGTAGGAAACCAGACTTGGGATTTGGTTAAGTTGCCTGCTGGTAAAAGAGCATTGCAAAACAAATGGATTTACAGGTTGAAGGAAGAAGAAGGAGGTAAGAAGCGGTACAAGGCCAGACTTGTTGTAAAGGGGTTTGCACAGAAGAAAGGTATAGATTTTGATGAAATATTTTCTCCTGTTGTAAAGATGACTTCAATTAGGACTATCTTAAGTCTAGTGGCGGTAGAAGATTTGCATCTTGAACAATTAGATGTAAAAACAGCTTTCCTCCATGGGGATTTGGAGGAAGAAATATATATGCAGCAGCCACAAGGGTATGAAGTCAAAGGTAAGGAGGATCTGGTATGCAGGTTGAAAAAGAGCTTGTATGGCTTGAAGCAAGCTCCAAGGCAATGGTATCTAAAGTTTGACAGGTTTATGACAGAACAAGGTTATAGTAGATGTCATTCTGACCACTGTGTTTATTTCAAGAAGCTAGACAATGGAAGATATATTATCTTGTTATTGTATGTGGATGACATGCTTGTTGCAGGGTCTGACATGCAGGATATAAATGTACTCAAAAGAAAGCTAGCTAATTCATTTGCGATGAAGGATTTGGGTGCTGCAAAGCAAATCCTTGGTATGAGAATAATGAGAGACAGGAAAAATCGCAAATTGACATTGTCTCAAAGTGAGTACATACAAAAGGTGTTGGAGAGGTTCAGAATGCAAAATGCAAAACCTGTAGGTACACCTTTGGCTAGCCATTTCAGTCTAAGTAAGGAAATGTGTCCCAAGACACAAGAAGAGATAGATTACATGTCCAAGGTTCCCTATCAATCAGCAGTTGGCAGCTTGATGTATGCCATGGTGTGCACAAGACCAGATATTGCACATGCAGTGGGAGTTGTGAGCAGATATATGAACAATCCAGGTAAAGAACATTGGAAGGCAGTACAGTGGATTCTCAGGTATTTGAGAGGCACTACCACTGAGGCATTATGTTTTGGAGGTTCAGACACTGTTCTACAGGGATATGTTGATGCAGATATGGCAGGTGACAAGGATAGCAGGAGGAGTACCACAGGGTATGTGTTTACTGTAGGTGGAACAGCAGTAAGCTGGATTTCGAAACTACAGAAGGTTGTTGCACTTTCAACAACAGAAGCAGAGTATGTTGCCATTACAGAGGCTAGTAAAGAGATGATTTGGTTGCAGAGGTTTATGGAGGAAGTGGGTAAGAAGCAGAAGGATAGCAGACTGTATAGTGACAGCCAGAGTGCCATTCATCTTGCAAAGAACTCAGCATTCCATTCCAGGACTAAACATATACAGCTCAAGTACCATTTCATACGCTCTGTTCTGGAAGATGAACTGTTAAAGTTGGAAAAGATACATACTAGCCAGAATCCTGCAGACATGTTCACAAAGGTAGTGACCAGAGAGAAACTGAGTTCGTGCTCGGTTTCAATTGGCCTTCTAGCATGAAGGTGAAGAGGAGAAATTTGCCAAGTCCAAGTCCAGCAAGTGCAGCAGCGGTGGAGTTGTTGTGATCAGTCTCTAAGTGGGAGATTGTTGGTTGTGGAGCCAGATCTTCTAGTCTCATAGATGATATTGTATTAGCCGTGTTTGTACCCCAGTTCTATATGATGTGTAGGTGGACTGTACACTCGCCCCAGCGGGGGGGTGTGGGGGGGCATCGCCCCCACACGGGGTTCCAGGGGGGCCCATCCCCCCTGGCTGGGGGGTCCGGGGGCCAGCGGTCCCCCGGCGGGGGTTCGGGGGAAGCGCCCCCGAGAAATGGGGGTTCGGGGGAAACGCCCCCGAAGAAAATTTTTAGGGCTGTTTTCGCCAACTGTTTTGCGGGCCCATGGTTTTGGGTATCCCGTGGTATTTTCCCATTGTATTTCCCTTATAAAAGAAAGACATTGTAATACGGCTAGGGTTGATGTATTAGGTTTTATGCATTGTAAAGATCTTTGAGATCTGGAGAGAGACTGTAAAACAGAGAAGAGGAAGTGCAGCGGTTGTGCTGCAGGTTGTATCCCTTCGACTTGTTGGACGGTAATAATAATAAGGACTGGCAAATTTAGTGTGGACGTAGCCCAAGTTGGGTGAACCACGATATATCTGTGTCTCTCTTGTAATGTGTATGTGTGATTATATTTGCATTTCTGTTTATTGTTATTGCTCTGCGATCCTGTTTTTCTAACACTAAGCATGTGGTTAGGTATATTCGAGGTACGATTGCTTATGGACTCGGATATGACTCCAATGGAGGGGTGTTGTTACTTCATTATACTGACAATCTAACTTTTATTGGGGTGGTATGATTGTGGACCGAAAGAGTACATATGGCTATTTTTTTAGCTTGGGTTCTGCTATGATCTCTTGGTCCAACAGGACACAGGGATCTATAGCCCAGAGTACTACAAAAGCAGAGTATATTGCTTCTAGTACTGCCTGTCGAGAAGCAATGTGGCTTAGGAATCTATTTGATAGGTTGTTCGATGAGAATCTTGAGTCTATAGTCATTCGGTGTGACAATCAAATTTGCATCAATTTTTCCAAAAACCTTGTGTTTCATGATAAGTCAAAGCACATTGAAATGAAGTATCACTGCATCAGACATGGTCCAGAAAGGTATAGTGAAACTTCAGTACATTGATACTTATGTGTAGATTGCACATGTGTTAACAAAGCCTCTATTAGTGAAGAATTTCAATTACTTCTGAGACAAGCTTGGTATTGCAGAGAATTCATCCCTCGTTGATAGGAAGTGTTAAATGTACAACATCATGAGTCATTCTCCAAGCCAATATTGTGCATCCAGGATTGGGCCTCATGTGTTGAGGTAGGGATCCTAAGTTGGATTCAAGAACTTGGAGTAGATTCTTGAGTTGGACTCAAGAATGACTAAGCCTTTAGTTGTAAAATGTTATTCCTCATGTGTTGATGTGAATGCTTTGATGTGTCAAAGTGATGATGTTGTAAAGTATTGTTGGACAAGGCTTAGGACTTGTGTATCAAGTCAGATTCTCATGTGGATCTCCAATTATAGTAGGTACCCATGGGGTGGACCTCCAGTTATAGAGGTAGATGCATTGCATGTTGAAGAATTAATGTTGTGTGATGTATTACTAACCATGGTCATCGATTGCTATTACATCTCATTTAGAGACTAGCCACCTCTAAAGTGAATTACTTTAGCATATGATCATTTGGTCTGATGGCAATATAATATGATCACAACATTTGACAAATCTTCTGAGTATAATTTGATATGATAGTTAATTAAAGTTAACACATATTTACCATGTAGTAAAGACAAGAGAAAAAGATATTTTGAATTGCTCATGAGATGACTAAGTGAACTCGAATTGTTAAACTTCAGTGAAGAATTCAATTAATCAAAGGAGAACTCAAATTGATCACAACAGTGATGTTAACAAGAAAGAATCAGTTAAAGAGATTTAACTAAGTGATAACAAATAAGATCTAGTTAACTAAGTGCTATTGCATGACGAAACTTATGTTAAACTAAAAGGCGACACTTATGTTAAACTAAAAGATGACACTTGATTTGCGGCACTTGCATGAAGACACTTAATTTAGCCACCTAACTAAGTGGGAAAGCTTTCAGTTAAGGGGCAAGTTCATCCTAAGACTCAGTTCAGTGAGTTAATGCACTAAATGAGAAGTGGGGTGCTCTTCTTCATGCAAGATTGATTCATCCATATGGAGGGCGAGTTCATCGTGAAGGTAAAAGATAAAAATAGAAGCCAATGCATGTGAAGAATATATAAATATGTTATTCATGATTGATGAATTCAATGTGAAGTGAATTCTTTTCTCCCTTGAAGGAAAGGCGCTTCTATTTGTGCAAGATAATTCTCCAAGAAGGCAATTCACATTTTTTTCATGTGATGCACCATAACCCATGCAACCATTCACTACAGCTTGCATGGAAGTGATTCTTTCTGGTTGTTAATTTGTTTGGCACATGGAAAGTTGATACAGTTGATCTCTATTCTCCATTGCTCAGTATTCTCTCTTATCTAGCACTTGGGTGTCGAAAGGAATCTACTATTTTGTAAAAGACATTCTCTGCTATATATCATAATTATACTTTGAATATTTGCTAGGTTTTTTCATCCTCATTGTTTTGAGGGTTTTCCCCAAGGTACATCTTGTGTTATGGTATAATGTTTCATGTGATTGAATGGTTCACTGATTCAAGTATTCAATATTTCCGCACTTAAATTCTTAAAGTTCAAAGCTCATCATATTTGCTCAAAAATTAACATGATCTGATCATATATCATACCTCTAATATAGTGCATTTGGATCTCAATTTTTTTGGTCCCCTGTCATCAAACAATTCTGTAGAGATCTTAATAGTACTATGTGTTAATTTTTTGAGCATTAATTCAATATACTCTAGGATATTTACTGAGAGAATAACATGTATAGTATATCAATGCATATCAATCATAGCAAGCATGTCAATCATCACAAGATGCAAACATAAGAGACAATAGACACACAAAGTTTCTGTGGGGAAAACCCTAAGGTGAAAAACCCCACAACTTCCTCAGAGATAGATAGAGCAATAGTACAACCAAAGTACACAGAGATAGACTCCTCCTAGCAGCTGATCCTCCTCCTCACATGTGCGCCACTTTCCGAGTGATGGAAGAGTGAGTTATGAAGTGATCCAAATAGAGATTGGGAGATATCCATTTATACTTGTCTTGACTTCCCAATAAACTTATGGGGACGACTTGTCTAGCTTAGTACAATAACCCAGTGTTTACTTAATCAGGGCCGACCCCACAAATGATGGTCTAATAACCCATCGGCAAGTTACGACACTTGCGACACTTGTCAATACAAATGACGACACTTCCGTATAGAGGAATAATAACATCTCTATAGGAGTACAATATACATAGATGAAATACATGGGTGAAATACATTCCGAAGTTACATATACATCAACACTCCCTCTTAACTAGGAAGGTATTTCTTGACACAGATCTGCTAGCACAGGTCTTCTTCTCTGGATCATCATCAACAAATCATCATCCTCGAATTAGCATCATCGTCATGGCTGCTGCTATCTCAATCAATCTATGAATCTACTCGTCATAGGAAGTTCTACAAAGCCAGTACTTTTTCATATTGGATGTAGGCCCACCACCTGTAAGTCTTTATCATCATTGGCCATACTGTGGAATTCTCAGGACTTATTACGTGCATCACAAAACCTCGAAAGAGCATCCCAGGCTGTTACAAGCACACAGCTCTACCTATCGGATCTCCCAAGGTTAGTATTATATGTGACAGTCACAAAACCTTAAAAGAGTCTCTTGACTAGAAAGAACCCTAAAGAGCATTTGAGGCCTTTTTCATCGTGTCCAAATCTCCAGGACTTATTACATGTGACCCCCACCACAAAACCTTAAAAGAGTGTCTTTCCAGGAAAGAACCCTAAAGAGCATCTGAGGCCTTTTTCATCCTGTCCAGATCTCTAGGACTTATTACATGTGGTCATGGAAAAAAATCAAAAGAGCATCCCAGGACTGATTATGAGCACACAACTCAACATATCGGATCTCCAAGGGCTAGGATTACATGCCATAGGACAAAACCTCGAAAGAGCATTTTCCAGATCTCCTAGGGAGCTATTATATGCCAGCGGAAAAACCTAGAAAGAGAATCTGCAAACCTCCCAGGGCTAGGATTATATGTCCTTCAAAGCAAAACCTTGAAAGAGCGTTTTCCAGATATCCCAGAGCTAGTATTACATGCCATGGGAAAAACCTCGAAAGACTATCTGCAAACCTCCTAGGGATAGGATTATATGTTTTATTTGCACAACCTGTTCCACGACCATAGAGTATCAACTTGATACTCACCATATCAACATACATGATCTACCTGATCATACAATGTATCCACCTGATACATATACAAATACATGATCCACCTGATCATTCCTGATACATATCAACATACATGATCTACCTGATAACACAATGTATCCACCTGATACATCTACAGATACATACACATGATCCAACTGATCATATCCAACATCCAACGTGATTCATACATATACATATACATATAAATGATCCAACTGATCATATCCATCATCCAACATGATGCGTACATACATATAAATTTTCCAACTGATCATATCCAGCATCCAACATGATGCGTACATACATATACATATAAATGATCCAACTAATCATATCAAGCATCCAACGTGATGCATACATACACATATAGAGCAGTAACTGGAGTATCGTCCTGATGCTCATCACCCAGTGCTTACATCCACAGCCATGTAAAGGATCCTCCTTCCAACATGCTTGGAATGGCTTCAACAAATGTCTCCATCACTTCTTCCTCAAAGTGTCATTGATCTAAAGGACACCAAGCCTCTCTCTGAAGTACTCGAACTTCACTCTGGCTAGTGGATTCGTCAGTACATCTGCAATTTGCTCATCTGTCGCAACATACAGGAGCTTCACTGCTCCTCTTTGCACCATATCCCTGATATAGTGATATTTGATCTCTATGTGTTTCGACCTATCGTGGAACACTGGGTTCTTAGAAAGCTTCACACAACTCTGGTTGTCACAAACTATACCAGTAGCCTCCAGCAGTAGATCAAATAACTCAGATAGTAGCTTCCAAAGCTGTACTTCCTCACAACTAGATGAACAAGCTGCAACATACTCTGCTTCAGCTGTACTCAGTGCTACGCAGGACTACTTCCTACTAAACCAACAAATAACACTTGATCCCATACTAAAGCAACACCCAAAAGTGCTCTTCCTATCTGCAGCACTGTCTATCCAATCTGAATCAACATAACCCTGCAGGTTAAAATTTTGATTCACATCATACTTGAGCCCATAATCAACTGTACCCTTCAAGTACCTCAGAATATGCTTTACAGCAACTAGGTGAACACTCCTTAGATCCATCAAGAACTGGCTCAATGTGTTCACCAAAAAGCAAATATCTGGTCTCGTGTTCATCAGGTACATCAAGGACCCAATCATCTGACGATACATAATGAAATCAACCGGCTCAGATGAAGCCTCACATAGAAGCTTCAGGTTCGATGCCATAGGTGTGGCCATGGCCTTGCAGTCCATCATCCCGAACCTATTTAGAAACTCTACTGCATACTTCCCTTGCCCAAGGAAGATACCATCTGCACTCTACCACACCTCCATGCCTAGAAAATAGTGCATCATCCCCAAGTCCTTCATCTCAAACTCGACAGCAAGCTTCCTCTTAGTATCAGCAATCAAACTATCATTACCTGTAACAAACATGTCATCCACATACAGGAGTAGTATCAATAGATTTCCTTCCTCAACCTTGTAGTAAAGATTGGAATCCGCTTTACTCTTGGTAAAGCCCAAACTAGATAGAAAGATGTCCATCCTACATACCAAGTCCTAGGATCTTGCTTTAATCCATACAAGGCTTTCTTCAACCTGCACACATATGACTTCCTGTCATGTGTCTCAAAACTGAGTGGCTACTCTACATACACTTCCTCTTCAACTACACCATTCAAGAAAGCAGTCTTGACATCCATCTGGTGTATTTTCCATTTCATCACGGCAGCTAGAGCAAGTACTCATCTGATGGAAGTGTACTTGACTACAGGAGCAAAAGTTTCTTCATAATCTATTCCCTCTTTCTGAGAGAATCCACGAGCTACAAATATTTCATTGTATTTCTCTATGCTGCCATCTGCAGCATGCTTGATCTTGTAGATCCATTTGGAAGTCACAACATACTTCCCTTCATGTCTTCGGACAACATCCCAAACATCATTCTTCATTATTGATTGGTATTCTTCGACCATGGCATCCTTCCATTCTTTCTTTTCCATTGCTTCTTCATAATTGGAAGGTTCTTTGTTCATGATATCACAGAGTAAAGCAACATAGTTGGTGTGTGATCTAGTTCTCTTCTTTGCTCTATGTTCTTCTTCTGGAATGCCATATATTTCTGCATCTTGAATGAGCTCTCTAGATCATCCAGGCTTCCTCTTGTGAGAGTCCTTCTCACGAGGTGGATCTACAGGTTCTTGCGGATCTTCAATTTGACGATCAACATCTGGAATTGCTTCAGTCATAGTAGTGTCTTGAAATCTAGTTTCCTTTGGTTCTTCATGATCTTCAATAGGTGTCTTCCTCAATTTGATAAATGTTGAGTTTTCATCAAATGTTACATCCCTGCTGACATCAATATTCTTGAACCCTGGAAAGTATATTCTATAAGCCTTCGAGATTTCACTGTAACCCACAAAGATACCCTTCTTTCCTGAAGGATCTAACTTAGTCCTCTTTTCCTTTGGGACATGAGTGTATACTGGACAACCAAATATTTTGAGATGGCTGACTTCAGGCTTCTTACCAGAGAAGACCTCTTCTGGTGTCTTGTTGTCCAATATCTTGTGGGGAGTTCTGTTCTGCACATATACAGTTGTCCTAGTTGCTTCTTCCCATAGATGCATAGATAGATCCTGGTCATGTAGCATTGCTCATGCTGCTTCCATGATTGTTCTATTCTTCCCTTTTGCAACTCCATTCTATTGTGGATTGTAGGGAGCAGTCAACTCCCTCTTAATCCCTGAATCACTGCATAGATTCTTGAAGTCACCTGAAGTGAATTATCCGCCATTATCTGATCTGAATGTCTTTATTTTCTTATCAGTTTGATTCTCCATCAATGTTTTGAATTCCTTGAACTTATCCAACACTTAATCTTTGTTCTTCAAGAAGTAAACCCAAGTCTTCCTGGAGAAGTCATCAACGAAAGAGACATAGTAAACATACCCACTCATATAACTGGATGACATTGGACTGGATACATCGGAGTGGATAATTTCCAAGATTCCTTTTGATTTGCTTTCACTGCTTGGAAATGCCTTCTTTATGTTCTTTCCTTTTGCACAACCCTTGCAAACACCTTCATGCTTGGTCTTGATTTGAGGAATACCTTCTACAACTTTGCTTGCAATTGGTAGTGCTTTGTAGTGCACATGTGCAAGTATTATATGCCAAAGTTCACTTGGCTCCATGGAATCATGCACCATGGCATGTTCAGGTTGTCCCTTCAATTTATACAATCCTCCCTCTTTCTCTCCAATCACCACTCCATCATCTATGGTCTTTCCCTTTGGCCACATTAAAACTTGGCCATCCACAAATGAAACCTTCATACCTTTTGCATCCAATGCAGATATGGAGAGTAGGTTTTTCTTGAGCCCAGGTACATAAAGAAATTCTTTCATCTTCAAAGACTTTCCGGAATCTAGGTTGTAGGAGGCTTCACCACTTCCTTTGATGGGGTATTAGTAGTCATCCCCAAGTTTCACTTTATGGGGTGATTCATGTTCAGATAGATTTACAAAAGATTCTTTAAACCCAGTCATGTGTTTGGAAGCCACACTGTCAATAAGCCAATTATTACAACCATGAGAAATAGTACCTCTGAGAGCAGAGATTAGGACATACTCTTCTTTTCTTGATGAGTCATCATCATCACTTTCTGCTCTATCCTTATTCTTGGGAGGCTCATCATCCTCAACAGCGTGAGCATGCTATCTCTTCTTGTTGAATTTATTGTCTTTCTTCTTCTTGGGGCAATCTGCAACAAAGTTTCCTTTCTCATTACATGTGAAACATCTCATCTCTTTCCTATTCTTATGATTGGTGTGAGAGGATTTCTTGTAATGAGAGTGTTCCTTCTTAGGCTTGCTTCTTTTGGTTTGAGCTGTGAGAGCTTGATCTTCATTTCCCATCTTTTCCTCTCGGGCTACAAGCCTAGCCTCTTCTTGTGAACATTCCTCCCACAATCTACTGAAAGATATTAATTTCTTTCTAGCATATATTCCTTGAATAAAAGAATCCCATGACCTAGGTAGGCCATTTTGAGTAGTCATAACCACTTCACCATTATCTACTACTTCATCGACAGCTTCAAGTTGTTCCTTGATCTGAGAGACCTTGCAGAAATAAGATTGAATGGTCTCTCCATTCAATAGCTTGACCCCTTTCAATTGGTTCCACAGAGTCATCTTCTGATTTATGTTCTTCCCTTCAAATAGCTTGGTCAAAGAGTTAAACATCTCCTTGGGTGTCTACATCTCTAGATACATACACATGATCCAACTAATCATATCCAACATCCAACATGATGCGTACATATACATATACATATAAATGATCCAACTGATCATATCCATCATCCAACATGATGCGTACATACATATAAATTATCCAACTGATCATATCCAGCATCCAACATGATGCATACATACATATACATATAAATGATCCAACTGATCATATCAAGCATCCAACGTGATGCATACATACACATATAGAGCAGTAACTGGAGCATCGTCCTGATGCTCATCATCCAGCGCTTACATCCACAACCATGTAAAGGATCCTCCTTCCAACATGCTTGGAATGGCTTCAACAAATGTCTCCAACACTTCTTCCTCGAAGTGTCATTGATCTAAAGGACACCAAGCCTCTCTCTGAAGTACTCGAACTTTACTCTGGCTAGTGGCTTCATCAGTACATCTGCAATTTGCTCATCTGTCGCAACATACAGGAGCTTCACTACTCCTCTTTGCACCATATCCATGATATAGTGATATTTGATCTCTATGTGTTTTGACTTATCGTGGAACATTGGGGTCTTAGAGAGCTTCATGCAACTCTGGTTGTCACAAACGATACCAGTAGCCTCCAACGGTAGATCAAATAACTCAGACAATAGCTTCCGAAGCCATACTGCCTCACAGCTAGCTGAACAAGCTACAACATACTCTGCTTCAGTTGTACTCAATGCTACACAGGACTACTTCCTGCTAAACCAACAGATCACACCTAATCCCATACTAAAGCAGCACCCAGAAGTGCTCTTCCTATCTGCAGCACTGTCTGCCCAATCTGAATCAACATAACACTGCAGGTTAAACTTTTGATTCACATCATACTTGAGCCCATAATAAACTGTACCCTTCAAGTAGCTCAGAATATGCTTTACAGCAACCAAGTGAACACTCCTTGGATCCGTGAGGAACTAGCTCAATGTGTTCACCGCAAAGAAAATATATGGTCTCGTGTTCTTCAGGTACATCAAGGACCCAATCATCTGACGATACATAGTGAAATCAACTAGCTCAGATGAAGCATCACATAGAAGCTTCAGGTTCAATGCCATAGGTGTGGCCATGGCCTTGCAGTCCATCATCCAAAACCTCTTCAGAATCTCTATTGCATACTTCCCTTGCCCAAGGAAGATACCATCTGCACTCTGCCACACCTACATGCCTAGAAAATAATGCATCATCCCCAAGTCCTTCATCTCGAACTCGGCAGCAAGCTTCCTCTTGGTATCAGCAATCAAACTATCATTACCTGTAACAAACAGGTCATCCACATACAGGAGTAGTATCACTGGATTTCCTTCCTCAACCTTGTAGCAAAGGTTGGAATCCGCTTTACTCTTGGTAAAGCCCAAACTAGATAGAAAGATGTCCATCATACCATACCAAGTCCTAAGAGCTTGCTTTAAGCCATACAAGGCTTTCTTCAACCTGCACACATATGACTTCATGTCATGTGTCTCAAAACCGAGTGGCTGCTCTACATACACTTCCTCTTCAACTACACCATTCAAGAAAGCAGTCTTGACATCCATTTGGTGTATCTTCCATTTCATCACTGCAGTGAGAGCAAGTACTTATCTGATGGAAGTGTACCTGACTACAGGAGCAAAAGTTTCTTCATAATATATTCCCTCTTTCTGAGAGAATCCACGAGCTACAAATCTTCCCTTGCATTTCTCTATGCTGCCATCTGCAACATGCTTGATCTTGTAGATCCATTTGGAAGTCACAACATACTTCCCTTCATGTCTTGGGACAACATCCCAAACATAATTCTTCATTATTGATTGGTATTCTTTGACCATGGCATGCTTCCATTCTTTCTTTTCCGTTGCTTCTTCATAATTGGAAGGTTCTTTGTTCATGATATCATAGAGTAAAGCAACATAGCTGGTGTGTGATGTAGTTCTCTTCTTTGCTGTGTGTTCTTCTTCTAGAATGCCATATCTTTCTGCATCTTGAATGAGCTCTCTAGCCCATGCAGGTTTCCTCTTGTGAGAGTGCTTCTCACAAGGTGGATCTACAGGTTCTTGTGGATCTTCAATTTCATGATCAACATCTAGAATTGCTTCAGTCATAGTAGTGTCTTGAAATCTGGTTTCCTTTGGTTCTTCATGATCTTCAACAGGTGTCTTCCTTGATTTGATAAATGTTGACTTTTCATCAAATGTTACATCCCTACTGACATCAATATTCTTGAACCCTGGAAAGTATATTGTGTAAGCCTTCGAGCTTTCACTGTAACCCACAAAGATACCCTTCTTTCTTGAAGGATCTAACTTAGTCCTCTTTTCCTTTGGGACATGAGTGTATACTGGACAACCAAATATTTTGAGATGGCTGACTTCAGGTTTCTTACCAGAGAAGACCTCTTCTGGTGTCTTGTTGTCCAATATCTTGTGGGGAGTTCTGTTCTGTACATATACAGTTGTCCTAGCTGCTTCTTCCCATAGATGCATAGATAGATCCTGGTCATGTAGCATTGCTTGTGCTACTTCCATGATTATTCTATTCTTCATTTCTGCAACTCCATTCTATTGTGGATTGTAGGGAGCAGTCAACTCCCTCTTAATCCCTAAATCACTGCATAGCTTCTTGAAGTCACCTGAAGTGAATTCTCTGCCATTGTCTGATATGAATGTCTTTATTTTCTTATTAGTTTGATTCTCCATCAATGTTTTGAATTTATTGAACTTATCAAACACTTCATCTTTGTTCTTCAAGAAGTAAACCCAAGTCTTCATGGAGAAGTCATCAATGAAAGAGACATAGTAAACATACCCACTCAGAGAACTGGATGACATCGGACTGCATACATCAGAGTGGATAATTTCCAAGGTTCCTTTTGATTTTATTTCACTGCTTGGAAATTCCTTCTTTATGTTATTTCCTTTTGTGCAGCCCTTGCAAACACCTTCATGCTTGGTCTTGATTTGAGGAATACCTTCTACAACTTTGCTTGCAATTGGTAGTGCTCTGTAGTGCACATGTGCAAGTCTTCTATGCCAAAGTTCACTTGGCTCCATGGAATCATGCACCATGGCATGTTCAGGTTGTCCCTTCAATTTATACAATCCTCCCTCTTTCTCTCCAATCACCACTGCATCATCTATGGTCTTTCCCTTTGGCCACATTAAAACTTGGCCATCCACGAATGCAACCCTCATACCTTTTGAATCCAATGCAGATATGGAGAGTAGGTTTTTCTTGAGCCCAGGTACATAAAGAAATTCTTTCATCTTCAAAGACTTTCCAGAATCTAGGTTGTAGGAGGCTTCACCACTTCCTTTGATGGAGTATTGGTAGTCATCCCCAAGTTTCACTTTATGGGGTGATTCATGTTCAGATAGATTTACAAAAGATTCTTTAAACCCAGTCATGTGTTTGGAAGCCCCATTGTCAATAAGCCAATCATTACAACCATGAGAAATAGTACCTGTGAGAGCATAGATTAGGACATACTCTTCTTTTCTTGATGAGTCATCATCATCACTTTCTGCTCTATCCTTCTTCTTGGGAGGTTCATCATCCTCAACAGCATGAGCATGATATCTCTTCTTGTTGTTCTTCTTCTTGTTGTTGAATTTGTTGTCTTTCTTCTTCTTGGGACAATCTGCAGCAAAGTGTCCTTTCTCATTACATGTGAAACATCTCATCTCTTTCCTATTCTTACGATTGGTGTGAGAAGATTTCTTGTAATGAGAGTGTTCCTTCTTATGCTTTCTTCTTTTGGTTTGAGCTGTGAGATCTTGATCTTCATTTCCCATCTTTTCTTCTCGGGCTACAAGCCTAGCCTCTTCTTGTGAACATTCTTCCCACAATCTACTAAAAGAGATTAATTTCTTTCTAGCACAGATTCCTTGAATAAAAGAATCCCATGACCTAGGTAGGCCATTTAGAGTAGTCATAACCACTTCACCATTATCTACTACTTCATCGACAGCTTCAATTTGTTCCTTGATCTGAGAGACCTTGCAGAAATAAGATTGAATGGTCTCTCCATTCAACAACTTGACCCCTTTCAATGGGTTTCGCAAAGTCATCTTCCGATTTATGCTCTTCCCTTCAAATAGCTTGGTCAAAGAGTCAAACATCTCCTTGGGTGTCTTCAGAGATGACACATGTGGTATGAGATGGTCTTTGATATAATCAACAATGATTCGCTTTTCCTTGACCAAGTTCTTCTTATGCAATGCTTTAGCTTCTTCATCCTCCAGGACAGGGACTTCAGAACTGATATATGTATCCAATTCATTTTCTTCCAGGATTAACCCAATCCTATACTTCCAAGCTCAGAAGTTATCATCCCCTTCAAGCTTATCCTCAATCTTGGTGTGGTGAGATATCTGTAACGAGTACTTCAAATGGAAATAGAAAATATTTAGGTCTTACCACTTGATTTGCTGAAAACTAGATCTGGTCTCGGATTAGGGTTTTTCAGAGAAACCCTAAAAATCCAAAATGTGAATTTCAACTTTTAGAAAGGATAGAAAGATGTGCCTTGATGAGCTAATTATCTTGGTGTATTCGGAATTTGAGATCTGCAAATCTTCACCCTTTAGAAATGCCTTTTAGTCTTCCCGGGTTCACTAGGGAGGACCTTGAATTAGGGCTTGAGTGTCCCGGAGATTTACCCAGCCAAAAATATCGATCCAAAGCTTTAAACTTCAATTTTTCCAAGGCGCTTCCAGCTATGTCTTCAAATTTTAGAAATTCCTATTTTTGTGGAAACCCTAATTTTTAGGGTCAAAACTGAAAGTGCTCCGAATTGAATTCTGATTAGACAAATAGATTCACCTTGCTGAGGAGAGTCAATCTATCATATTACTTTTCCAAAATCTATGGAGAGAAACCCAATAAACAAGAAACCTTGGTTTTCATCACTGCACAATGTCTTCTTCTCAGGTTAGCTCTGATACCATGTTAATTTTTTGAGCATTAATTCAATATACTCTAGGATCTTTACTAAGAGAATAAAATGTACAGTATATCAATGCATATCAATCATAGCAAGCATGTCAATCATCACAAGATGCAAACATAAGAGACAATAGACACACAGAGCTTCCGTGGGGAAAACCCTAAGGTGAAAAACCCCACAACTTCCTCAGAGATAGATAGAGCAATAGTACAACCAAAGTACACATAGATAGACTCCTCCTAGCAGTTGATCCTCCTCCTCACATGTGCGCCACTTTTTGAGTGATGGAAGAGTGAGTTATGAAGTGATCCAAGTAGAGATCGGGAGATCTCCATTTATACTTGTTGTGACTGCCCAATAAACTTATGGGGCCAACTTGTCTAGCTTAGTACAATAACCCAATGTTAACTTAATCAAGGCCGACCCCACACATGGTGGTCTAATAACCCATCGGCAAGTTATGACACTTGCGACACTTGTCAATACAAATGACGACACTTCCGTATAGAGGAATAATAACATCTCTATAGGAGTACAATATACATATATGAAATACATGGGTGAAATACATTCTAAAGTTACATATACATCAACACTATGGTTGTCACAAAATCCCAAACTTAGTGAGAATGTGTTGCAACCAAATGCATTGGATTGTTGCATTTGTTGCACCTATACACTTTGCTTCTACTAGCAATAAACAAATGGATGCATGCTTCTTTATTGGCCAACATATAAGCACTGAGCCAAAATTGAAAACATACCCATAGGTGGACTTGCAATCAATTCCATTACCATCCCAATTAGAATTTGAGTACCCAACTAGATCCAGAGAGAAACCTACTACATAATGAATCCAAAAGGTATGAGTACCCTTCACATAGCGTAGAATCCTCTTTGCAACTTTCTAGTGTAGCTAGTGAGGCTCTTGGATGTATCTGAAAACTACTCCAACAACATAATATATATACGTTCTAGTGTTGGTGAGATAAAGGAGACTCCCAACCAAATGTCTATACCATGTATTGTCTAGCAAAGGTATAGTACTTCGATCTTCAATATTTACTCTTGAAGCGAAGGGAAATGGGGTTTATTTGAAATCAGTCATCTCAAATATTCTAAGAAAATATTATGCATATGTATATTGTGCCATTGTGACTCTTGAAA
This sequence comes from Larix kaempferi, assembly GCA_027924585.1. Classification (NCBI taxonomy): domain Eukaryota; kingdom Viridiplantae; phylum Streptophyta; class Pinopsida; order Pinales; family Pinaceae; genus Larix; species Larix kaempferi. The sequence goes on from BSBM01000827.1 coordinate 4,058,655, forward strand.
CAAATCAGATGATTTTAAGTCCCATAAAGTAATACAATAATCCTAAATCGATCATGCAAAAATTTTCGTGCAAAGCACATTTAAACCAAGCAATGGATGAAGCTGAACTCCATGTTTAGTAGATCATCTAACTAAAGTAAAATCAACAAAATAGATTCACCCCATTGAAGCATGCACACATTTGGATTTGAATTACAGCAAAAGAATCCTTTGGATAACAAGACGGAATCCATCTTTTCATGCCAAGCTTGTGGTGCTTGCTTTAGTCCATACAAGGATTTTTGCAATTTGCAAACAAGAGATGGATCTTAGATATACCCCCATAGCTGCTCCATGTAGATATATTATGCAAGATCCCCGTGAAGGAATGCACTCTTCACATCCATATGATGATGCTCCCAATGTTGAGTTGTTGCAATGGTAAGCACAAGTTGAATGGAATCCATCCTGGCAACTAGTGCAAAATTTCATTGTAATATATGCCACGTACCTATGAGAAAACTTTTTCTACAAATATTTTTTTTTACCTACTAATAAGTCCATATGTTGTTATCTTAATTTCATAAACCCATTTATATCGAACAATTTTTCTCCTAGGAGGAAGAGGTACTAACTCCCATGTTTTTTTGTCATGAGAGATTGATACTCCTCATCCACGACAGCTTCCCAATGTGGATTACCAGTAGCTTTTGCATAAGATTATGGATCTATAGCAATAACCATGTAGAAATGTGTAGGAAACAAAGGATCTATAGAAATGAGTGCATGTGGAGCATAATGAAATTGTGAGTGATTCCTCCTTGCATCTAATGGATCTCCAACTAGTTCATTTGTCAACTGAAGAGTCGCTCTTCCCAACGTGGTCAAACTGTCCGATCTGCAATACTTTCTTAATCATTATCAGTAGCTTCTTCTTCATATGAATCTAAATCTGCATCTCAAATAGTGGAAGAACCATTGGTGAGATCATCATTAATTATAAATGGTGCATCGGTAGTAGGAGTTTATGCATGCAAGGGGCCCTCTTCAAACATGACACTTCTTTCATTGAATATATTTTTAGTGGTGATATTTAGTATTATATGCCCCATTACTCCTTCAATATATCCTACAAAGATGCATTATTCACTTTGTGGATCCAAGGCCCATATTCTTTTGGAAAGAATGTGCACCCATGCACGAGAACTAAACACTTTGAAGTGTTTGACTTCTGGTTTTCGGTCGCTCCAAGCTTAGAATTGAGTGACAACTTACAAGGATTTATGAGGAACTCAATTCTAAATGTAGGCTAAATGGTTGATGGCATCCCAAAGTTGTGGAGCAAGGGAATTGGACTATAGCATGCATGTTACCATCTCCTTCAAGGATATGTTCTTACTGGTTGCAACTACATTTTGTTGTGGAGTATATAGACCTGTACGATGCAACTCAATGCATGCTTCTGCATATAGATGTTGGACATCTATGTTGACATAATCCCCCCATTTTTTATACACGAGATCTTGATCCCTTTTCCTAAATTATTCTCTGAAAGGATTTTTAAATCTTTGAAACATTTGAAGACTTAATATTTCTACTTAAGGAAGCAAACCCATGCATATCTTGACCAATCATTAAAAAAATAATACATACTTGACCCTACTCATGGAAGGGTGTGGGAAAGGGCATGTTATGTTAGTGTCGGAAAGTTAAAGGATAAAAGAGGCTCTCCATGCCTTTCCTTTCTCCAATTTTTCTTCATGATGCTTTCCAAGAATGCAGCCTTGGCATACACCACTAGAATATTTAATATCTGGAAAACATGTCACCATATCTTTCTTGCTTAGGTCTTCCAAGTATTAGTAGTTTAGGTGACCAAACCTATCATGCCATAATCTGTTTACTTCATTATAATGTTTTCGAAGTATAGAGGAAGGACATTTGGGATTAAAGTTAGAAAAGAAATACAATCTAGATTGGTGGTTAGCTTTCCCAACAACAACCTTTGATTCATTAGTCATTTAAATTATGAATACTAAATTTGGGATAAATTCCACTTGTTTTCCTAAGCCTAAGTGAGTTATATGATATATAGAAAGGATATTTGTGGAAAAGGAAGGAATATAAAGTACATCCTGAAATTGTCCACGCGCTTGATTAATAACTTATTTTTCACATACCTGAATTGGTGTGTCATCTCCCATCAATATTGTACGACTAGCACATGGTTCCATGGAAGAAAAAATGTCCTCTAATGAGGCCATGTGATTCAATTCTCCTGAGTCAAAAACCCGTGAGGACGGTGAACATGAGGAAATGGTAAAAAGTACATGGCCTATGTCATTTTACGGTCTTTTCGTTTCATTGTTCTTCTTAATGTTATCGGGAACATTGATGTTTTTCTGCTCAAGAAATTGGTTCAATTGATCGATTGTTTTCCTCATGCAATCATGTCCTTCATGGTTGAACTTTTTAAGGTATGCACATGTTTTCTTCTCCCTCTTAGTATTCCCAACTTTATAGGAGTAATTCTTCTATGTAGATATAAGCTTTTGCTCCTTCTTGCCTTTGGATTGTTGCTTATGCTTGCTTATTTTCTTGTTTCCTTGTTTGGAAGCAAGGGCATCCACCTTTGGGAATCTCATTAAATTGATATTATCTTTATCCTAGAGAAGACATGTTGCAAAATTATCTAATGTAGGCATTTTCCAAGTATCAATAAGTGTCAATCTTGTTGCATGGAATGTGGAGACAAAAACTAAGTATTATGGACTCAATTTTGATAGGATTGATAAAATTAGTTGATCATTATTTTTGTCTATTTTGCACATTTTGATTTGAATTAATCCATAGTTAAATTTAGTAAATAAGTATTGGATAAATTCAAGGTTACTTGGGATCAAACTAAGGAGCTCAATCTCCAATTGATGTCCTCTCATCTCATCTTGCTTCCCAAAAATTATAGGCAACTTGGTCTAGATTTCATTTGTGGTTGTTTCATCTTCAACATGATACAAAAGGTTTGGATAAATTGAGTAACAAATTAATCCAAAAGCTTCATCCATTTTGTTAAAGAATTTTAATTTTTCCATATCCAAATTTAGCTTTGTCTATATTGTTCCCATTGTGATCTTATGAAGTCCCTTCATGCACAATAATATTTCAACCTTTGATTTCCATTTTTATTAATTGAATGGAGTAAGGATTTCCTGTGGATAATGATACATCCTCGTTGATGCTCTATGCTCTGTGTATTCTACTTGCAAACATGAAGACAAACTTCTTTAGAATCCCCAAGGCTCTAATACCATGTGATATTTTGGCGCAATGGATCTAGAAGCTAAATGGAGCTGCAATATAGTTAGTAATATAGAGAAGAAGAGACAAAAGAATTACAGTAATAAAATCTTCATTAACTATTAAATAAGAGAGTTATAATTCTCATCAAATATGAGAGTTACAATGCAATGTGCATTGGAATTCAAGAGATAATGCTCCTTGCGAAAATGTACCTTAGTTAGGATTACTTGAGTGAAACACTCCATTGAATGTGCCCTTGCATGCATGAAATGAACAAAATGCATCCTTGCATGACCATGTGGCTCTCATGATGGATTTAACTGATCTTTGACTGCCCAAGTGGTGTCAACTAGCTCATAGTTGTTAAGTGAGACTAGTTAACTTAGCTTTTACAAGTCAAGAGGTATCAACTAGCTCATAATTGTTAAATGAGGCAAGTTAGTTGAATGAGCTTAGTTAATTAGTTAATCACATGCAAGAGAGGCACACTTATCTAGTCAGTTGGGTGACAACATGCATGAAAGGTGCACTAATCCCTAAAAGAAAGGAGGAGGTCACCTTTATTCCCTAAAATGGTGGAGAAGGGGGAATGAGGTCCTAATAGCAAGGAAAAGAGGCTTAAGTGATCCCAAAAGAGTGCATGTACACTAACAGAATCAAACACATTTAAGTGTTCAGGTTGTGATCAAATCCATCAAATTAATTTTCCATAAATAGTGAACCAAATAAATGACTATGGGACGTACACAAATAAGGCATGTGACCAATTACAAATCAAATATAACATAGGTGCATCTAATCCAAATATACCACTTAAGCATGGTATAAGTATAATTCAGTTCCTATTATACATCAAGTAAATCTAATTAATTAGGTGTGAGTACTTGTAACATCTCTTTCCAAGAAAAAAATGTTATATTGATATTTCAGAGTTTGAAATCAAATATACATTTGTTTGTCCTATTCGGACTCAAAGAATCAAGAAGAAAATTCAATACATTAATCAAAATACAGACAAGGCTATTGTTTCGAATATCATTATCTTCCTTGGTATATCAACCTGGGTATTCATCAATAACAACTTCAGGTCATCATGAAAAATCCAAGTAGTAAGCCAAAAAACCACGTCTAGTAGAACCACCTGATCATACAAAGAATCCACCTGATGCATATCCAGAGCAGTAACTGGAGCATCATCCTGATGCTCATCACACAGCCATGGGAAGGATCCTACTCTCACCATGCTTGGAATGGCTCCTACAAATGATAGTTTTAACCCTTAACAGTGTAGTAAAAACTCATACAGATTCTTAACCAATAACAGAAAATACACAATGGCACACACATAACACAAATATTTTCACCTGGAAACCCTTAACTGGGGAAAAACCAGCAAAACTTAGAGCCGCACAACTCTTTTCATTATATGTTTTCTTAACCATTTACAATACAATATATGGTATTCGCAGCATCTAAAACCCTAATTCGTTTACCCAAAATTAGGTTACAACCCTATTACCGGGATTAGATAGAATACAATGGGCCAAAACAACAAAAAAGAAAAAACATCCCAAAAATGTTTTGCGCTCCATGCGGACTCCAGGGGCCTAACGGCCCCCTCCGTGTTGTTTTGGAACCTAACGGTCTGAAACGAAAGGGGGGGGGGCTGGCGGGCTACCCCCCCCTCGTGTACACGCACCCACCATGTGAAGAGATATAACATACCCAACAACAAATATGTCCCATCACTTCTTCCTCGAAGTATCTTCAATCTGAAGAACACCAAATCTCTTATGAAGTATTCAAGCTTCACTTTGGCTAGTGGTTTAGTTAACACATCTACAACCTGCTCATCCGTCGCAACATACAGGAGCTATTAATTTTTCAGAATTTACTTCAATCTAATCTAGGATCTTAACTGAGAGAACAACATGTACAGCATATCAATCATGGACACAATATAAAAAAACCACCAGAGACACAGAGTTTACTTGGGGAAAACCATAAAGGTGAAAAACCCCAATAACTTCCTCAGAGATAGATAGAGCAATGATACAACCCAAGCATAAGAGATAGAAATCTCCTAGTAGAAGCTTCTCCTCCTCCACAAGTGCGCCACTCTCCACTAAGTGTATGTGAGAATAGAATGATGAAATAGAGTGCCTCCTGCACTCTATTTATACTTGACTTGACTTGCCTAATAACCTTTACTAGGTCAGCCTTAACTTAACTACATAACATAATGCTGACTGGGTCGACACCCAATAGGGTGGTCTAATAACCCTTTGACCCACATGGCCAACCCCCAATAGGGTGGTCTAATAACCCTTCGACCCACATTGCTTATATAGGGCCAACCCCAACAAAGTGGTCTAATAACCCATCAAGTATAAGTTACGACACTTACAATATAAATGACAACACTTCCGTATAGAAGAATAAGAAAATATCTATAGGAATACAAACACTTCTATATAGAGGAATAATACCATCTCTATAGGAGTACAATATACATATATGAAATACATTCCGAAGTTACATATACATCAACACTCCCTCTTAACTAGGAAGGTATTTCTTGACACAGGTCTTCTAGCACAAGTTTTCTTCTCTGGATCATCGTCACTGGATAATCGTCATCGAGTCATCATCATCACTGCTGCTACTATCTCAATCAATCTCTAAATCTACTCGTCATAGGAAGTTCTACAGAGTTAGTGCTTTTTCATATTGGATGTGGGCCCACCACCTGTAGGTATTCATCATCACTAGCCATACTGTGGAATCCTCAGGACTTATTACGTGCGTCACAAAACCTTAAAAGAGTCTCTTGGCTAGCAAGAACCCTAAAGAGCATTTGTGGCCTTTTTCATCCTGTCCAGATCTCCAGGACTGATTACATGTGACTCCACCACAAAACCTCGAAAGAGAATCCTAGGACTTATTATGAGCACACGGCTCAACCTATCGGATCTCCCAGGGCACAAATTACATGTGGTCACCACAAAACCTCGAAAGAGCATCCCAGGACTGATTACAAGAACACGGCTCAACCTATCGAATCTCCTAGGGCACAAATTGCATGTGGTCATGGAAAAACCTCGAAAGAGCATCCCAGGACTGATTACAAGCACACGACTCAACCTATCGGATCTCCCAAGGCACAAATTACATGCCATAGGACAAAACCTCGAAAGAGCATTTGCCAGATATCCCAGGGCACAAATTACATGCCATAGGCAAAACCTCAAAAGACTATCTGCAAATCTCCCTGGCACAAATTATATGCTTATCTGCACAACATGTTCCACGACCACAGAGTATCAACCTGATACTCACCATACATCATCCTGATGTACACATGATCATCCTGATCATCATCACTGCATTGTCCTGATGCATGTCATCTCAAGCAACATCCTAAAGCTCATCATCAATGATCATCCTAATCATACAATGCATCCACCTGATGCATACACAGTATCTTCCTGATACATATCATCATACATGATCTACCTAATCATACAATGTATCCACCTGATACATATACAAATACATGATCCACCTGATCATACCTGATACATATCAACATCCATGATCTACCTAATCATACAACGTATCCACCTGATACATATACAGATACATGGTCCAAGCATCCAACATGATGCATATACAAAATACATACAAATGATCCAACTGATCATATCCAACATCCAACATGATGCGTACATACATAAATGATCCAACTGATCATATCCAGCATCCAACATGATGCGTACATACATAAATGATCCAACTGATCATATCCAGCATCCAACATGATGCATACATACATAAATGATCCAACTGATCATATCCAACATCCAACATGATGCATACATACATAAATGATCCAACTGATCATATCCAACATCCAACATGATGCATTCATACATAAATGATCCAACTGATCATACAGAGCAGAAACTAGGACATCATCCTAATGCTCATCATCCAGCGCTTACATCCATAGCCATGTGAAGGATCCTCCTTCCAACATGCTTGGAATGGCTTCAGCAAATGTCTCCATCACTTCTTCCTCGAAGTGTCACCAATCTGAAGAACACCAAGCCTCTCTTGAAGTACTCGAACTTCACTCTAGCTAATGGCTTTGTTAGTACATCTGCAATCTTCTCATCCATCGCAACATGCAGGAGCTTCACTACTCCTCTCTACACCATATCCCTGATATAGTGATATTTGATCTCTATGTGTTTCGAACTGTCATGAAACACTGGGTTCTCAGACAACTTCACACAACTCTGGTTGTCACAAAATATACCAGTAGCCTCCAGTGCTAGATCAAATAACTCAGACAATAGCTTCCGAAGCCATACTGCCTCACAAATGGACGAACATGCTGCAACATACTCTGCCTCGGCTATACTCGGTGCTAAGCAGGACTACTTCCTGCTAAACCAAGAGATCATACCTGATCCCATACTGAAGCAACACCCAGAAGTGCTCTTCCTATCTACAACACTTCCTGCCCAATCTGAATCAACATAGCCCTGCAGGTTAAACTTTTGATTCGCATCATACTTGAGCTCATAGTCAACTGTACCCTTCAGGTACTTCAGAACATGCTTTGCAACTATTAGGTGAACATGTCTCGGATCTGTCAGATACTAGCTCAAGGTGTTCACCTCAAAGCAAATGTATGGTCTCGTATTCATCAAGTACATCAAGGACCCAATCATATGACGATACATTGTTGCTTCCATCGGCTCAAATGAAGCATCACACAGAAGCTTCAGGTTTGATACCATAGGTGTGGCCATGGCCTTGCAGTCCATCATCCCGAACCTCTTCAGGATATCTACCGCATACTTCCCTTGTCCAAGGAAGATTCCATCTGCACTCTGCCACACCTCCATACCAAGAAAGTAGTGCATAATACCCAAGTCCTTCATCTCAAACTCGGCAGCAAGATTCCTCTTCATATCGGAAATCAATCTATCCTCACCTATTACAAACAGGGCATCCACATACAATAGTAGAATCACAGGATTTCCTTCCTCAACCTTGTAGTAAAGGTTGGAATCCGCTTTACTCTTGGTAAAGCCCAAACTAGATAGAAAGTTGTCTGTCCTACCATACCAAGGTCTGCACATATATGACTCCCTATCATGTGTCTCAGAACCAAGTGGCTACTCCACATACACTTCTTCTTCAACTACACCATTCAAGAAAGCTGTCTTGAAATCCATCTGGTGTATCTTCCACTTCATCACTGCAGCCAGAGCAAGTATTGATCTAATGGAAGTGTGTCTGGCTGGAGGAGAAAAAGTCTCTATGCTACCACCTGTAGCATGCTTGATCTTGTAGATCCTCTTGAAAGTCACTACAGACTCCCCTTCAGGTCTTGGGACTGCATCCCAAACATCTTCATGAATGACTGGTACTCCTCAATCATGGCATTCTTCCCAGATCCTGGGAACTTCAATATCTTCAATATTTTCAATAGATAACTTTGTTGCTGAACAAATTTTGTAGTCCTTCTTTTGTAGGTGATGGTATATGATCTTTCTTCCACAACAAGTTAAATTGCATGATTAGAAAACATATCATAGTTTTCATAACAAATTCTTACACATAAAGAAATATGTCATATAGTCATGTAATTATCTTAGCCAATGCTTCAATACAACATTTATCCATATCTCGTAACTTTCTAGATGCCTTCCAATCTCTACCAGAACATTGTTAAGAGTGTGCACAACTCCCAACATGTCAGCAAAGAGGTTTCATTCTAGATAAGTAGCAATGGAATGTTGTACAGTGCCATAGGCCACTTACCCATGTATATTAGTAGTATGTTGTTCATCAATGCAACTATTCTAATATGCATAATACACAAACTAATTCTAGGAACATCAGTATATACATTATTGAACAGTATTATTTAAACAATAAAATATGCAAGGAATGATAATTCAAATACTTATCTTTGTTTGTTTGTTGGGTTGACTCCCTCTCAGTCTTTGCTTCTTTTCTGCAACTCCATTCTGATGTGGATTGTGAGAAGTGTTCAACTCCCTTTGAATATCTACATCCTTGCAGAAACTACTAAAGTGTGCTCCTTCTTGATCTTTTCTTCCTTGCAGGAACAACTGGAGTGTGCTCCCTCTTGATCTTTGCTTCCTTGCAGGAACAACTAGAGTGTGCTCCCTCTTGATCTTTGCTTCCTTGTAGGAACAACTGGAGTGTGCTCCCTCTTGATCTTTTCTTCCTAGATTACCTGTCCTTGAACTTATATCCATCACTATGCATGCTTATTAGTATCATCATTGTGTTATCCTCGAGGTCTCATACATAATCACACATTCATTAGTATAATATTAATACTATCAAAACACAATAATCTTAAACATGTATATTCATGATCATTTCAAACACAGATAATAAATATTAGTATTCAATGTTTCAAAGAAGTCTTCTTTTACTCATGCATATTCTTATTTGATCATAGGACTCTTCTGGTTAGTTAAATCATCAATCATGATAAGAGACATAAAAATGCATAAACCCTTGATTACTTACATTTCTAACTTTATGAGTAAACATAACCAATCATACCAAGTATATTTATATAAGGGATCCTAACACAAGGTAGGATTCTAACTTGATATAGGAAAAACATACCTGGATTGGTATGTTAGCTAGTTATGTCTAACATAACCACATGATGTCTTCTTGTTATCTTCAATGACTTGTGCTAGTAACCTGCATATCTCATAGGTTAACCATTATAGAACCAAGTTATACATACCTCACAAATAGATCTTCTAAGTGATTCATGACAATGAATGGATCTTTGTCCTCATGTCATCATGATCATATGTTCTTCAACTAGAACATGATTTGTCTTTCTTGGTGTACCTTTCATGTTAGCGGACAACATAAACCTCATACAACACCATAATGCATTAGTACAATGTTAAGTGTCAACACCCTAATCAATGAATATCTTCTATCATGCACTCATAATTTTATTAAGGTGATACGACAAGTCTAAATTTAATCAAGATTGTACTAACCATAATAACATGAAGACAAGCATACCATAAACTTAATCATGAACAAATCTCGAAACATACCTGGATGAGTCATACATGTCGAGATTGATTGTAATCTTCTTACTTAAGGACTTAGCCTCATCTCCCTATGAAACAGGAACTTCTTCACTTATGCAAGTGACCAATCCATTCTCTTCTAGGATTAACCCAATCCACTTGATTTGCAGGAACTGGATCTGGAGCTGGATTAGGGTTTGTCAGAGAAACCCTAAAAATTCAAACTTTGAATTTCAAACTTCCGAAAGGATAGAAATATGCGCCTTGATGATCTGATCAAGTTGGTATACTCATAATTTGAAAACTGCAAAGTTTCACCCCTCAAATTTTCCTTTGAAACTTCTGAATTCACTAGACATGACCCCGAACTAGGGTTTGATAAAGCCCACCCTTTTTCCCAATCAAAAGGTTTGATCCAAATCTCTAAGCTTCTATTTTTCTGAGGAGATTCCAGCCGTGGTCACAAATTTCAAAAATTTCCATTTTTGCAGAAGCCCTCATTTTCCACTTTTCTGATCAAAGTCCCGAATTAGGGCCTGATCAAGCCCGACCTTCTGCCCAACCAAAAAATCTGATCTTGGTCTCTAAATTCCAATTTTGATGAGTGGCATTCAGCCGTAGTCTCCGATTACAAAAATTCCAACCTTCTCCGAAACCCTAAATTCCAGAAGCCATGAATGAAGGTGCTCAAAAATAATTTTGTTTTGATAGAAATATGTACCTGATTGTTTCTGGTGTAACTCCGAACTTTTAAATTCACAAGGTCTGAAAAATTTTCTTGTGATAGCCCGACTTGTCATCTTTCCAACCCCATAGGTCTGACCTCAAATGGATTCTCTGAGAGAGAATTATTCCAAGTGTCACAATGTGACCTGTTTATGGGATAAAACAGGAGAGCGAACTTGTACGGCATGCCACGTGTCACTGGTTCAGTTTCGGCCTCTTAAAAAGTTACCTGAGAAATTAAAGTCCATGCACTACCTGTCACTTTTTATGAAATTTCACTTGGATCTTCCTATCCCAAGTTATGACCTTTTTTCCAAGGTCACCGTTTTAGGACTGAGATCTGGAAGAGGCCGAAACCCTATATTGTACATATCATAAATCACAAAGTACGAAGAATTAGAGGTTTTCCTTTGGAAACAAGGTACATGGGGACCTTAGCTTCTCCCTATATGATTTTCAGACCTTGAAATCTTTCCTAAATTTATTTATAGCGAAAGTTCTACGATGACAGGTTTTTGCTATATCAAGCCCTAGCTTCGCAATTGCAACAAGTGTCATACATGCCATACCATGCCTTCTTTCAGGATAGCTCTGATACCATGTTAGTTTTTCAGAATTTACTTCAATCTGATCTAGGATATTAACTGAGAGAACAACATGTACAACATATCTACAGCATATCAATCATGGACACAATAATGCAAGCACACCAGAGACACAAAGTTTACTTGGGGAAAACCATAAAGGTGAAAAACCCCAATAACTTTCTCAGAGATAGATAAAGCAATGATACAACCCAAGCATAAGAGATAGACATCTCCTAGCAGCAGATTCTCCTCCTCCACAAGTGCGCCACTCTCCATTGAGTGTATGTGAGAATAGAATGATCAAATAGAGTGCCTCCAACACTCTATTTATACTTGACTTGACTTGCCTAATAACCTTTACTAGATCGGCCTTAACTTAACCACATAACATAATGCTGACTAGGTCGACACCCAATAGGGTGGTCTAATAACCCTTTGACCCACATGTCCGGCCCCCAATAGGGTGGTCTAATAACCCTTCGACCCACATGACTTATACAGGGCTGACCCCAACAAAGTGGTCTAATAACCCATCAAGTATAAGTTACGACACTTACAATATAAATGATGACACTTCCGTATAGAGGAATAATAACATCTCTATAGGAATACAAACACTTCTGTATAGAGGAATAATACCATCTCTATAGGAGTACAATATACATATATGAAATACATTCCGAAGTTACATATACATCAACAGGAGCTTCACTGCTCCTCTTTGCACCATATCCCTGATATAGTGATATTTGATCTCGATGTGCTTCGACCTGTCGTAAAACACCGGGTTCTCAGACAGCTTCACACAAATCTGGTTGTCACAAAATATACCAGTAACATCCAACGAAAGATCAAATAACTCAGACAATAGCTTCCTAATCACACTACCTCACAACTAGTCGAACAAGCTGCAACATACTCTGCTTTAGATGTACTCAGTGCTACGCAGGACTGCTTCCTGCTAAACCAAGAGATCACACCTGATCCCATAATGAAGCAACACTCGGAAGTGCTCTTCCTATCTGCAACACTGCCTTCCCAATCTGAATCAACATAACCCTCCAAGTAAAACTTTTGATTCGCATCATACCTGAGCCCATAATCAACCATACCCTTCAGGTACCTCAGAATATGCTTTACAGCAACCAGGTGAACACTTCTCGGATCCGTCAGGAACTGGCTCAATGTGTTCACTGTAAAGCAAATATCTAGTCTCGTGTTCATCAGGTACATCAAGGACCCAATCATCTGATGATACATAGTGACATCAATCGGCTCAGATGAAGCATCACAGAGAAGCTTCAGGTTTGATACCATAGGTGTGGCCATGGCCTTGCAGTCCATCATCCCAAACCTCTTCAGGATCTCTACTGCATACTTCCCTTGTCCAAGGAAGATCCCATCTGAACTCTGCCACACCTCCATGCCTAGAAATTAATGCATCATCCCCAAGTCCTTCATATCGAACTCAGCAGCAAGCTTCCTCTTCGTATCGGAAATCAATCTATCCTCACCTGTAACAAACAGATCATCCACATACAATAGTAGTATCACTGTATTTCCTTCTTCAACATTGTAGTAAAGGTTGGAATCTGCTTTACTCTTGGTAAATCCCAAACTGGATAAGAATTTTTCCATCCTACCATACCAGGTTATAGGAGCTTGCTTCAATCCATACAAGGCTTTCTTCTACCTGCACACATATGACTCCCTGTCATGTGTCTCAAAACCGAGTGGCTTCTCCACATACACTTCCTCTTCGACTACACCATTCAAGAAATCTGTCTTGACATCCATCTGGTGTATCTTCCACTTCATCACTGCAGCTAGAGCAAGTACTGTTCTAATGGAAGTGTATCTGGCTACAGGAGCAAAAGTATCTTCATAGTCTATTCCCTCTTTCTGGGAGAAGCCACAAGCTACAAACCTCACCTTGTATTTCTCTATGCTGCCATCTGCAGCATGCTTGATCTTATAGATTCACTTGGAAGTCACAACAGACTTCCCTTTAGGTCTTGGGACTACATCCAAAACATCATTCTTCATGATCAACTGGTACTCCTCGACCATGTCATCCTTTAATTCTTTCTTTTCCGCTGCTTCTTCATAACTAGAAGGCTCTTTGTTCATAATGTCACGGAGTAAGGAAACATAACTGGTATGTGATCTAGTCCTCTTCCTTTTCTCTGTGTTCTTCTTCTGGAATGCCATACCTATCTGCATCTTGAATGAGCTCTCTAGCCCATGCAGGTTTCCTTTTGTGAGATTTTGTCTCACGGGGTGTATCTATAGGTTCTTGTGGATCTTCAATTCCACGATCTTCTTCTGGAATTACTTCATTCATAGTGGTGTCTTGAAATCTGGTTACCTTTGGTTCTTCATGATCTTCAAAAGGGGTCTTCCTTGATTTGATGTATGTTGAGTCTTCATCAATTGTTACATCCTTGCTGATGTTAATTTTCTTGAACCCTGGAAAGTATATTATGTAAGCCTTCAAGCTTTCACTGTAACCCACAAAGATTCCCTTATTTCCTGAAGGATCAAGCTTTGTCCTCTTTTCTTTTGGAATGTCTATGTATATTGGACAACCAAATATTTTGAGATGGATAACTTCAGGTTTCTTACCAGAGAATACTTCTTCTAGTGTCTTGTTGTCAAGAATCTTATGAGGTGTTCTATTTTGCACATATACAGTTGTCCTAGCTGCCTCTTCCCATAGGTGCATAGAAAGATCTTGGTCATGAAGCATTGCCCGTGCTGATTGCATGATAGTTCTATTCTTACTTTCTGCAACTCCATTTTGTTGTGGATTGTAGGGAGCAGTCAACTCCCTCTTAATCCCTGAATCACTGCATAACTTCTTGACCTGAAGTGAATTCTCCACCATTGTCGGATCTGGAAGTCTTAATCTTCTTATCTGTTTGATTTTCTATCAAGGCTTTGAATTCCTTGAACTTATTAAACACTTCATCTTTGTTATTCAAGAAATAAACCCAAGTCTTCCTAGAAAAATCATCAATGAAGGAAACATAGTATACATACCCACTCAGAGAACTAGATGACATTGGACTGCATACATCGAAGTGGATAATCTCCAAGATTCCTTTTGCTTTTCTTTCACTGCTTGGGAATGCTTTCTTTGTGTTCTTCCCTTTTGCACATCCTTTGAAAATACCTTCATGCTTTGACTGGATTTCAGGAAGACCTTCTACTGCTTTGCTTGCAATTGGTAGTACCCTATAGTGCACATGAGCAAGCCTTCTATGCCAAAGTTCACTTGGCTCCATGGATTCATGTACCATTGCATGTTCAGGTTGTCCCTTCAATTTGTATAATCCTCCCTCTTGCTCTCCAATCACTACTGCATCATCTATGGTCTTACCCTTTGGCCACATGAGTACTTGGCCATCCACAAATGCAACTCTAATCCCCTTTGCATCCAAAGATGATATGGATAGGAGATTCTTCTTGAACTCGGGTACATATAGAACATCTTTCATTTTCAAAGACTTCCCAAAGTCTAGCTTGTATTAGGCTTCACCACTTTAGGATATTGATAGTCATCCCCAAGTTTCACCTTGTGAGGTGACTCATGTTTAGATAGGTCTAAAAAGGATTCTTTGAATCCCATCATGTGTTTGCAAGCCCCACTATCAATAATCCAATCATCACATCCATGTGTGATAGTACCCGTAAGAGCAGAGATCAACACATATTCTTCCTCACTTGAGGAGTCTTCACTTTTTTCCTTATTCTTCTTCTTGGGAGGTTCATCATCCTCAGTAGCATGAGCATGATGCCTCTTCTTGATGTTGTTGTTGTTGTTGTTGTTGGAGTCTTTCCTTCTCTTGGGACATTCAAAAGCAAAGTGTCCTTTCTCATTGCATGAGAAGCATCTTAAATCTTTCTTATCTCTTGGATGGTAGTGAGAAGATTTATTGTGATGATGAGATGGTTCTCTCTTGAACTTTATTTTCTTGGTGTGTGCTATGAGAGCTTGATCCTCACTTCCCATCTTTTCTTCTCGAGTCACAAGCCTAGCTTCTTCTTGTGAACATTCCTCCCATAGTCTACTGAAGGAGATCAATTTATTTCTTGCACAAATTCCTTGGATGAAGGAGTACCATGACCTAGGTAGGCCATTTAATGTGGTCATGAAAATTCTCCATTCTCCACCACTTCATCCATAGCTTCAAGTTGTTCCTTGATTTGAGATACCTTAGAGAAGTAGGATGGAATGGTCTCTCAATTCTGGATCTTTACAGCTTTCAATTGGTTCCACAGAGTCATCTTCTGATTTATGTTCTTTCCTTCAAACAACTTAGTCAAAGAGTCAAACATCTCCTTAGGTGTATTTAGGGAAGACACATGGGGAATGAGATGGTCCTTAATAGAATCATCAATGGTTCTTTTGGCTTTGAACAAGTTCTTCTTATGTAAGGCCTTAGCCTCATCTCCCTATGGAACTGGAACCTCTTCCTTTATGTAGTTGTCCAACTCATTCTCTTCTAGGATTAACCCAATCCTATACTTCCAGGCTTGGAAATTATCAGCCCCTTCAAGCTTATCCTCAAGCTTGGTGTGGTGAGACATTTTAATGAGAAACTCAAATGGAAATAAAAGACTTAGGTCTTACCACTTGGTTTGCTAAAAACTGGATCTGGAGCTGGATTAGGGTTTGTTAGAGAAACCCTAAAAATTCAAAATTTGAATTTCCAACTTCTGAAACGATAGAAAGATGCTCCTTGCCGAGCTAGTTAAGATGGTATACTCAGAATTTGAAAACTACAAATTTTCACCCCTCAAAATTGCTTTTGAAACTTCCAGAATCACTAGGAAGGACCTTGAATTAGTGGTTGAATTTCCTGGAGCTTCACCCAACCAAAAATTTCAATACAAAGCTCTAAAATTCGATTTTTCAAAGGTGCTTCTAGCCGTGGTCTTGGATTTCAGAAATTCCAATTTTTGCAGAAACCCTATTTTTTAGGTCAAAAACTGAAAATGTTCAGAATTGAATTTTGTCTCGACAGAAAGATGCGCCCTTGCTAAGAGAGCCAATCTAGAATCTTGCCTTTGATGATCTGTGGAGAGAAACCCAAATATTAAGAATCCTTAGCTTTCACATCTGCATAGTGCTTTCTTCTTAGTTCAGCTCTGATACAATGTTAATTTTTCGATAATTTCATTCCATTATCATTCAGGATCACTAAGAGAATAACATGTACAACATATCTATAGCATATCAATCATAGACACAATAGCAATCACACAAGACACACAGAGTTTCACCGGGGAAAACCAAGAAGGTGAAAAACCCCGCAACTTCCTCAGACATATAATAAACCCCAATACAAGATCACAAGGATCAAACCCAATAAGATGTCTCTAGCATATGCTCCTCCTCCTCCACATGTGCGCCACTTTCTCTCTTAGCTATGCGAGCTTGAGAAGTGAGTGAATGAATCAAATGAGAGACACAACCTCTCTATTTATACACTGACTTGACCTACCAATAAATCACTGGGGCCGACTTGCTACTCAAGTCTAATAACCCAACCACATGACCTAACTAGGGCCGACCACATCTCCCTCAATTCAAGGAATTTTGTTAGATTTGGAGACTATAAAAGAATGACCCTATGGGTTGTATTGATATAGCGATGAATATTTGTTTTTTAATAGATAATGCATTGAGATGTTCTAGTAATAATGTAGTGTGCTTAAGTGCTATGAATGGTGTATATTTACACCATCTTTGTTCTTGGAATGTAACATCCCTACCATGAAATTTTGTTAAATTTTGGCCAATTTCAAACTTTGGACTAGTGAAACCCAAGCTATTCCAAATGCTCGCAAATGATTTTAAATTATGTCTGGAAGGGATTTATGGGTATTAGGACATCCTAATGCATCTATTGGACACCCATAAACTTTATTAAGACATTTATGACTTGCATTAATCAGGGAGGAATGAAAGGGAAAAATACTAGCAATTTCGATGTTGAAACCCCCCCACTAGTCACTGACTTTTGGCTTTCCAAATGTTGTACGAAACTTCCTAATTTATGAATAGAGGCTTTTATTGGATAAAAAAATTCAATGGTAACCAAAATTCAGCATTTATCATGATCTATTACTTGATATTGCACCCATAAAACAGAAAGTTGTAACACATAAACATTGCTTGGAAAATGTAAACAATATACATGGAAATTGTTACATAAACTTTGATAAAAATCCCAAGGGAAATGCATAAAATAACTTGGTAATATAAAGTACAGCAGAGGCTTCTCAATCATCTGCAAAAACATAGACAAGATCTGATGCAAAACTGATGTATAATTGCTCCAAAGGTTCACAGGAAAATATAGAGGAAAACTAGCTCGAATCAGAGGTTTGTTTGGAATTTATACATGATACACATGAGGTTTCGAGCTATGGTTCAGATATGAAGCTCAACATAGTTACATAAATCATATATTACATCAATGGAGTCACAAAAACACCCTCAACAATTTTTATCCATCCATTAGTGCGCCATCAACACTAGAACATAGTATGGAGAAGAGAATGAGGGAAGAGACAGTAGAAGAAGAACTATAAGATGAAATCGAACTGTAGAGGGACTTGAACCTACAAAAAAAAAATTCTTTAAGCTATGATAAGTGATATGAATGGACTCTCCATAAACCAAATTTGATAGTGATCTTTCACCTTCGAAATTGGTTCAATGGCAGGGAAGGTAAACACACATCATGCATGGACAAGCTAATCTGTCCAAGAGTGAAAAACAAAAATGATCCAAAAGCTGCTCTCCTTCCTCATCCTCCCTTTTTATTAACTTCCTATGGACTACTTCCCTCCATGAGCTCTAATTTCCCTCCAATATACACACCCAACTCAAGTTATTGGTGCTTCCTTCATGAGACACTTGTCCTCCTCATTCTTGCACTCCTCTTTCCCCGATTCGAATTGGGAATATTGGCTGACCATAAATCCCTATATGCACCCTATTGATGACTATTTTTATCCATGACATTTCTTATTTTTCATAGGTCTGTCATCAGGTCTAAATTTTTCATATTTGTCATATATTCCTTCATTATTGTTGTCATAGTTTCCATGGAATCTTGTTACAAGTGTTACAATTTGTCTATTATGCCTCTTCCTCTTCAGTGGGATTTACTCTTCCACTCCAAGTTGAGTCTCCTTGATTCTTTCCATGAATATTGCCTCTTCATCTACCCCAAGTACATTACCATACACCTTGAACTCAAATTTGTGTGATAATGATGCCAAGTGTAGTGGGAAATCTTGCCACATGTAGGTCCCACAACCTCTTATGCACCCTCATGATCCAATGCCACCTTATATCCCTTTTTATTATTTTTTATTTGCCCCATTTAATGTGAATTTGTAAGTCTAAGGTCATTTTGGGTCTTGAAGCTCCCTTATTTCAAATTTTAATGCTTCCACCCCAACCTAGGGAACTAGTAGGTTAGTGGAATTTTTCCTCCATGATAATTTATTTGGATGGGGACATTACAGTCCTCCCCACCCAAGATTGCTTGTCCCCAAGCAATTCCGAACTTGGATGCTGCAAAAAAATTTCATCTTCCTAGGTGGCATCCTCACTTGGTAAATCCTTCCATTGCACCAAATATTCTCTTATGGTCCTGTTCCTTAATTTTCTTCCCCTTACCTTCAAATTTCTTTATTTTTTTTTTGGAATGAGTATGAGCTTCCCTTCATAATCCATTGGAGGAAGTGTATGAAACTAAAATTTGCTACCCTAACACCTTTTTAAGACATGAAACATGAAACACAATATGGGTTTTACTCCCTTTCAGGTTCTCCACTTCATAAGCTACCTCCCCAATTTTTCGAATTATTTTGTATGGGCCATAGAACCTGGGCTTTACATTTTTCTGAACCATATCCCTTCAAGGTGGTTTGTTAATAGGGTTGTAATATCAAATAGACCAAATCATTCACTTGAAAATTTCTTTCTTTCCTATGTTGATCTACATATAGTTTTTGTTTATTTTGGGAAACCTACAAATTGTCTTTTAAAACCTTCAAATTTTCTTGACTTTCCTCAATCCAATCCTTATATTTTGGAGCTCTACTATCACCAAAAAAATTATCAACAAAAGTAGGTGCTTCATAACCATATAGTGCTTTGAAAGGAGACATTCCAATGGACATATGAAAGGTAGTGCTGTAGCATAACTCACCCAAATGTAGCCATTTAACCCATGCTTTTTGTTTCCCACTAACATAGTTTCTCAAGTATACCTCCAACCATTGGTTCACCCTTTCTGCTTGACCATAGTTTCTCAAGTAGACCTCCAACCATGCTTGTGTTAGGATTCAATTGTGTTCCCACCAACTTGAAAATTTATTTCCAAAATGCACTCATAAACTTGCTATCCCTGTCACTAACAATGTTTTTTAGGAGTCCAAGCAATCTGGAAACATGTCTAAAGAATAGATCAACCACTTGTGCAGCAGTAAAATATGAGGTAATAGAAAAGAAATGAGCAATGGGTGAGTCTATCCACGACAACAAAAACGCATTCCTTACCAAGTTCCTTGGGAAAACCTATTATGAAGTCCATAGAGATCATTTCCAACTTTTATTTTGGAATAGGAAAAGGGTGCAGGAGACCAGCAGGATGGTTGTGCTCAATTGTTTTTTGTTGATCTATCATGCATTCATTTACATACTTTAGAACATCACCCTTCAATCCTTTCCAAAAAAATCTTTCTCTCAGCTACCCATATGTTTTAAAGAAACCAAGATGGCCTACTAAGGGAGAATCATGAGCTGCGTTCAAGATCTTTTGCTTCAAATTCGAACTAGAAACTAAATAGATTCAATATTTATAGTAGATTATGCCATTCAACACTTTATACCTATCATCACCATTGGCCCCATCTAAAATTTCACAAGCAAATTTATCTTTGGCGTACTCTACTATTACTATTTCTTTCCAATCCTCTTAAATTTCCATAAGAGAGAGTGAGGGTCTCCTAGACAATGCATCTGCTACAACATTATTCTTCCCTTTAACATATTCAATGTCAAAATCAAAGGCTTAAATCTTACTCACCCATTTTTGTTGCCTTTCATTGAGATCTTTCTATGTAAGAAAATGCTTCAAGCTATTGTGATCAGTTTTGACCACAAATTTGTTCCCCACCATTTATTGTCTAAACTTGACCAAATAATGCATGATGGCCAACATTTCCCTTTCATATATGGAGTAGAGTTTTTCATGTGGTTGTAGATTCCTAATTTCAAAATCTATGGGGTGTTGATTTTGCTTTAAAACTGCTCCAATGCCTTCCCCTAATGCATCACATTCTAAGAGAAATGGTTTAGAAAAATACAGTAATGCAAGTACTGGGCAACTACTCATTACCTATTTCATTCTTTGAAAGGCCTTTTCTGCATCTTCATTCCATTGGAACGCATCCTTCTTAGTCAGGTCAGTGAGGGGGGTTGTTAATTGGGAGAACCCCTTCACAAATTTTCTATAGTAAGTGCAGATCCCAATAAAACCCCTCAATTCAGTGATGTTCTTGGCTGGTGGCCAATCAAGAATGGACCTTATTTTCTCCAAGTGCACCTTTACACCATCTTTCCCAATAATGTGTCCCAGGTACAGAATTTCTGTCAACCTAAACTCACACTTGGACAACTAAGCAAACAAAGATTGTTCATGCAATATTTTCAATACAACTTATAAATGATGCAAATGCTCCTCCCTTGTCTTACTATAAATCAAAATATCATAAAAAAAAAAAACTTATCGAGCTGCTTGAAAAATATTTTGTTCATGCATGACTAGAAGGTTGCAGGAGCATTGGTCAAACCAAAAGGCGTAATAAGGAATTCGAAATGACCATAATGGAACCTGAAAGCAGTCTTCTGCACATATTCCTCCTTCATTCAAATATGATGGTAACCATATCGAAGATCAATCTTTGAAAATAACTTTGCTCCAAACAATTCATCCATGAGCTCATCTATCCGGGGAATGGGATATATTCTTCACTATCTTCTTGTTTAGAGCTCTAAAATCAATGCACATTCTCAAGGTTCCATATTTTTTATTCACCAATACAACTGATGAAGCATAGGGACTTGAACTTGGACTTATGAGTCCCAACTCCAAAATTTCTTTGATATCCTTCTCAATCTCATCCTTGAACCTTTTTGGATGTATGTATGGTTGTATTTGGATAGGCTGAGTGCCCGCCTCCAACACAATGGCATGTTCAACTCCCATGTTAGGTAGCCTTCCAGGGGGAAGGTCTCCAAAGACCTTTTCATACTTGAGTAATAGTTTCCTTATCTCCTCTGGATGTTCTAAAACCTTTATGCTTGGTTTGGGGGAGGTGATTAGACACTATACAGCCCATTCAATGTCTCGATGTCTAAAAATGGACCTCATACTATGGGAGGACACCACTTGGTTAGGATAGGTGTGCATTCCCCTCAGTAATATTGGATTTCCCTCTTAATATTTAAACCTCATTTCAGGCACTCTATAGTTCACTGAATTCTCTCCTATAGAGTACAACCAATGTACTCACAAAACCACATTTCTATCAGTAATATTCATCGCATAGAAACTTTCAGTAATAGTGTAATTTCCTATGGTAAGTTGTAGTTTTTGAATCCATGTGTTACAGTCCATAGAATGTTACCTGGGATGATGAATGTAAATCCATCAAATGTATCGGTAGGAAACTTTCTCCTATCCACCAAGGACTAAACAATGAAGTTACGGGTTTCTCCTCCATCCACATGGACTAAAACCTTATTTCCTTGTACAACTCCTTTGCATTGAAGGGTATGAAACCGAGGAACCCTTGAAAGTACTACAATATTCCATATTTCATGTGACGCCTAATATTCTTCTTCTATTTCACATCCTTCTTCTAGGACTGATTGTTGTACTTATTCCTCCATTTCCTCATCATCATCAGAAAAAATGTCAATGAAATGTTTTTTCTCCTTAGCACATTTATGTCCGAGTACCCATGGTTGATGGCATGTGAAGCATAGATTCTTCCTCTTGAGATCTTCCTTACTTTGTTCCTCTTTCTTATCCTTCCCAAATGAGTATTTTTTCCATGGTTTCTTATCATCTTTGAACTTGGAAGGAAAAGTGGGCTTGGGAGGATACCTTGTCTTGGGTAGCACACTTTGCATATCTCTTGTCAAGTTCATAGCATATTTCAATGTAGATGGCTTGTGAGATTTAACCAATCCTTTAAAAGGTTCATCCAGCCCTTCAGTATAGAGAAATACTAAGCGAAGCATAGATATTTCAGTGACCATAACTGCCAATTATTGAAACCCCAATCTATAGGCCTAAGGAGTTCCAGTTTGCTTCAATTGTGCCAATTCCTTGAAAGGCATTTCAAGGTACTTTCGATCAAACCTCTCCACAAGCCTAATAACAAACTCTTAATAGGATGTTATTTGGTCATGGCCTAAGGTTTTAATTCCATGGAACCACCAATCATTAGCTTCTCCTTCAAGATGCATAATAGCCATCTTCAATGTATCCTCTTCAACCATTGGATTTAGCTAGAAATACACATCTAATTTATGTATCCAAGCAATAGCAGAACATTGTGCTGAGACATCAAAAGTGGGAAGGGATACCTTGCCTATGTTAGACTTCAATTCTTGATTTTGGAAAGGTATTCTGCTACCTCCTCTAGATTTAAGCTTGTTTTAGACATTGAAGAATTGTTCGAATTATAAGGTCCTCCTACACTCTTCACTCAGTTGCTGCCAATATTCAAGGGCTTCCTTAATCCCATATTGATTACTAGGATCCTCTTTAAGCTCAAGAAACTTGGGAATTTTGGGTCATCTTTTTCCCATTTTGTCAGCACCATGAAGCAGATCAAACCCCATGGATCCTAGTGATAGATTAGAATTAATTAATTAATGAGGGGTTAAGTTAAGGCATTAATTAATTAGGAGGTTTTAATTTTATTATTTTCGTAAGTTTGAAATGCACTTGATGGGAATTAGTTTTCATTAATACTATTTTATTTCAATAAAATAAGTGGATAATGATCCACAAGGGCACATTAGAGGATAAGATTGACCAAGAGGTAACTAGGGTATTTTTTAAGGACTGCAATAGTATACCTAAGTATAGTATTCTAGGTGATTATTTTGGATTGAAAAAATCATATATATAGATAAGTAGGAAAATATAAAATATCAAACATACAGTTTTCTACTAAAACTTGTAAATTTTGGCGAATATTATAGTTAAAAAACATATTTTATGTAAATATAGGCGATATTAGAGCTTAAAAATGACCAAAATAACAAATTTAGTTTTTGAAAAAAGGCCTAAAAAATAGCCAATTGGCGAAATTTTGCCCCTAAAAATGACTCTGGAGGTAACTTGCAAGAGAAGAAAAGATAAAAGCAGTCAAAGCTAGGAAAGTGGGAAAAAGAAAAGCAAAATAGGAAAGCTCGGGAAAAGCATAATAAAGCAGAAAAGCAGATAAAAGTATAAAAGCAGGATAAGGCAGAAAAGTAAGAAAAAAGAAAGACAAAGCAAAAATGAAGGATAAGGCAAAAAAGCAGGACAAAGTAGAAAATGAAGATAAGGTAGAAAAGCAGGAAAAAGCAAGACAGAAAATCAAAAGCAGGATAAAGCAAAAGCATAAAGAAAAAAGAAAAATCAAAAGCAGAAAGCAAAGCAAAGGCAAAAGCTAAAGCATAAAGAAATCCAACCTTATCCACTCCATGAGGGAACTTTATCCTAGATTACTTGCTCCATAAGTCACATCAAATATATAAAGGAAGGAGTGTGCACCACTTGTCCATCTTGTGACAGTTTGAGAATTGAATTAAGTGCAAGTGTGCCTCTGTGACTTGGGAGATGTGCCCCTAGTCCAAGCTAGGAGATGTGACCCTGCTTTTTGTAAGAGGATGATGACATCCAATATTCATCATGGAGTTTTGTTGATACCCCGGAGATCATAGCATCAATCAGCAAGGGATTCTCCCCGGTAAGCAAGCCCAATTAGATCGCTCACCGTTTGGTGTGGGGAATCCATTCGGTTGGCGGTTCCGTCTACCGTGAGATTTAAAAATTCTTATTCTCAGCACCGGTTGCGGCCCGATCCACCGTTTATGTATTTTTATTTTAAGGATGATATGCAAGTGCCCTAAGTTAAATGCATGTAACTAATCTAAGCTAATTTAAGATTGTATAAACAAATCTAATCTATCCTTGCAAGGAGAAAACATTAAAGATGAGTAATAGACTGAAAGAGACATCTAAAGATCAGATAGATAGCTATTTAGTCCTAAATATGCACCCACAGCAAAATATACAAGATATTAAAGATAGCTTTAATTCAATTACTCATTTGAGATAGACATCTTTGCACAGAAAATGTAGAAATCATTCATTACAGAGAACTAATTCACAATAGTAAAGAAAGATCTCACAGTAGTGTATGACTGATACAAGAGTAATTCAGCACACATTCAACACATCTTTCAGGCAAAAATGTAGTCTCCCAGGCTTTCATTAGGCAAAATCGAATTCCTTATACATGCAGAGAAATAGTTCACGTACAAGACAGAAAAAGTATTTCACCTGCCAAAAGTCCTTGTACTATTCACTAACTATCTATTTATAAGTTTACAAACTGCCTCCAGGGCTGCCACCTATCCCCTCTTCTTTAACTCTTTTAATTTTCTTTTAAATGTTTTACAAAATTAAGTGACTCGTGGCACCCTTTACATAACAGAAACAAAAGAGGATAGTTTTCCCTTTGACTTCATGACTCAATAACAGGGAAGGAAAAAATCGATGCACTATGGCTATCGAGCTAGCTTTGGGGCGGTGCCTCTGCTTCAGCCGGAGCAGTCATTTCGGAGGGTGCTTCTGTCTCAACTGGTGCCTCTATCGATTAATGCCGCTATTGCCACCTTCTTATCTTCTTCTTCAATATAGCTGAACCAAACACCAGTGTCTATTATGACAACATTGGCAGGTGAAGGGAGCAAGATCTTCTTAGAAGTTACATGCTTGTCGAGCTCTGCCTCGATGTCTTGAATTTTTTCTATTACTGTCTGGCGGATTTCATGGAGCATTTGAGCATGTAATGAAGGCAGCACGATGCATTGATGGAGATCTTTTGTGGTTAACACATCAATTCTTCTCACATACTCCAATTGAATGCTCAGCTCGTCTTTTAAATCGGAGAGGCGCTGCTCTTTACTTGTAAATTCATCAAGGGTGTGGGGAAATACAACCTTGCACTTTACATGCACTTCTTGAATCCTTTGATAAAGGCTATTGCACTTTCCCATTGTAACCTGGATCACAGTAATTAGTTTAGTGCCACAGTTCCTACAAAATTCCATGAAGGCTACATCTTCCTTAAAATCAACCACAGATTTGAACGGGAGGTGCTTGGGGAAATCCACCTCCCCTTCTCTCCACTCCATGTGGCTTAAAATATTTGATTTTACCCATGTATACTTGTTCCTTAGCCTGACAGCTTCAGAGTTGATTTCCTTCATTCTGTCCAGCATGGCTTTTAGCCTGCAAACTTCTTCAGTAAGCAGTTCTTGCTTCTCATGCATCTTCTTAATCACAGCACAGGATTGCTCATGAAACAGAGTCATATCCATTTCTCTGTTGTTTTGTTGTTCTAGCTTCTCAACCAAAAATTGCTTATCTTCCTCTAATTGGACAACTTTAGCTTCATAATCATTCTTATTTGCTTCAAGTACCATCATTTGTACTACCAGGTGTTCTTTTTCCTCCTCCAGGTGTTGATATTTATCCAACAACTCCTTATGATCGGACAAGAGGTGATCATGTTTCTTTACTACGATCTCCCTATAGGAATACTCATTGGCCACAGTGTGTTGTAGCATACAAGCCCTTTTCTTAGTTGACTCGAACTTATTGACTATGTTGGTTACATTGTCCTCGCTTGCTTTGGCTGCTACTAAAATAGAAGATGCCATAGCCATAGGAGCATGCTTTGTGTTTTGCATAATAGTAGTTTCATGATGGGTGACAATGTCCGACTCAAAAAGTATCTTTAACCTTGTCTCTGACTTCAAAACAATAGACTTCTTGTCGCTGTTATATACAAATCTATTCCGCTGGGACACAGTATGATCCTAATTTGATTGGGTGAAAGGGATCAGTGGCAGATTTTCTATGGGGACATTCTCTTCCGCGGGTGGGATTTGTACCAATTGGGATGAACCTATATCCATGTCCTATGTATTAGAACCACCAGCTCATGCATCTTCATTTTCCTCATTTTCTTCTTCGGCCTTGTGTCATCTTTCTTCTTCTTCAGCCTTTAGCTGATTTTCCACTGCCTCCCTTTCTTCCTGCTCTTTGGCAACTTGCTGCAATCTTTCCTCTTCTAACTCTTGATCTTGAAGCCTTTGGGCTTCTTCTTCTTGCAACCTAAGAGTTTCTGCTTCCTGAAGCTTAAGGGCTTTTTCTTGC
Organism: Larix kaempferi; assembly: GCA_027924585.1. Classification (NCBI taxonomy): domain Eukaryota; kingdom Viridiplantae; phylum Streptophyta; class Pinopsida; order Pinales; family Pinaceae; genus Larix; species Larix kaempferi. The sequence continues at coordinate 4,085,904 of BSBM01000827.1, forward strand.
TCCTTCTGCAACTTGTCAGCAATTTCTTTCTGGGTTCTATCTGCTTCCTCCTTTAGCCTCTGCTCTTCATTAGCTAGAGCTTCCGCTACTTCCTTTTCTTTCTGCAACTTGTCTTCTTAGGCACTTTGGACAATGATAGATCTAGAACTTGCTCCACCTTTGTAGTGGAATATTTGTAACTCAGTCATGTTGTTGATTCCCCTATATACTTCTTCATCCTCATCGTAATAATGGGCATAATCAAAGTGGGTGTACAATTCTTTACAGTGCTCTACAACTTTATTTCGTATGTCATTTCTATGAAATATTGCTTCTCCGAAATGAAAACCTTTCAACTCTTGAATGAATTCCTCAGCGAATGCAACCCCTGACAACTTGTAGGCTCCCAGATAGAATGGCAAAGAAGGGAAGGAAGCCTTTTTCAATTTATTCAGAAATCCTTCAACTCCATCAATAAAAAATTGCCTAACTGCTTCTTTCAAGACTATATAGTCAATAGCATATCTGGGCAAGTTAAATGGTGGCTTAGAGCCTCCATACATTCTGATATAAGTACCATCTTCTGAAAAATAGAAATCGCCATAATTTTCCAACATTGCCATGGCATTCTCTGATAAGCAATTGGATTCTTCACTAAACATTTTCTCATATAGAGGTATGATGAACTCCTCACAGATGAGTTTGTAATGTATCCAGTAATTTTGAGCCCACAGTATCTTATAGGAAGTATAGACCGGGGTTTTGGACTGGTCCCAAACGCATCCCAACTTTGGGAAAGGGAGATTTGCCAAAATTCAATCAACAAGATATGAAGACATGAAGAATTTTGACTTCTTCAGAGTCATTCATTCTTTGGCTGTGGCTACGGTGGATGATAAACTGTCCGAGAGGATAGTTTCCCAATCAAAGAAAGTTCCCTTGAATGCTACGTAATGGATTATGGGGGGCCATTGTATCCTATAAATGATTCCATCAACCATGCCGAAGATTTTTCTTAACATAAGGGCGATCATCCGAAAAGGGGCCCTTAGATTTTGACTTCATATTCATCATTGTCTCTTTTCCTGAGCTGCTTTCCTATAATTAGCAGCTTCTTAGCCATTTCAAGATTGTCTATTTTCCCCAACCATTCATCATTCAGTGGCTGCTGAGAGTGCAATAACTTGTAGGCTGCTGCAATGTAGGCTGGGTGGAATGAGGCGAATGCCTCTCCTTTGCTATCATACAACACTCTTGTTTTCGGGTTTGCGTGCTCTAGGATCCATCCAATCACTTCTGAGCAAGGAAAGAGCTCAGGACGTTTGGAGGCTTTGGATATCCCAAAGCTTCTGATATTCTGATAGATGTGCTCTTCCTCCAAGAGTACTCCTGGGATGTCTTGGTCTCTGAGCATACGATAAACATCTCCCCATTTGACCTTGGGAGGAACTCCTGTGGTGGACTTGGTATCCTCAAATAGAGTTTCAACTCTTGGCTCTTATAGTTCCGGCTCAACCACCTTAACTCTCTTTCTGCTACCCTTTGGCATTCTGTCTTAATCCTGTCAAGCAACTATGCATGAATAAACATAAGATTGCAAAATAGTACAGAACATAGAGAAAGATGCAGGAATTTTAAAACAAAATATCGACATGATATTACGTAATACTACCAAATGAAGATAAAAACAAAGATTTTGTTTCAGCACAACTACACTTCTCCCAACCAAGGTAAGTAATTTCAGGGGGGGGGGGGGGGGCGCTAACTGAGTTGTGTTCTTTTTTTTTATGTTCAGGATTTCTTCAGATGACAGTGCGAGTGGCGCGATGGGTAAAATCCGGCCAGGAAGGTTGAAGCTCGTAAGTTCAAGAGACTTAGGGAAAGCTGAAAGTGTACATGGTTAGAAAATATAGGCTTGGGAATGGCCAAAATAACAACACATGCAGACGTCTACCGGCCATGCAGCTCACATGGGGTAACGTTACTGAGCAAAGATTTACACATTTAGCATTAAAACAAAACAGTGGTAGAGCCACCTACCTGGAAAAAGATTGTTGGTCTCGCATAGGTTGACTATGCTGCGAGTGAGCTGAACTGGATCAGTCTAACAGCTTCGAAACGGCGTTCTCCGGTACAAATTCTATCAATAAAAACAAAACAAACTCCCCAAAACCTTATATAAAGGTTGACCCATGCAGGTAATTAATAGGTTGGTGGAGGCTTTAAAATGGCATTTAAAATGTGTACGACGGCGTCACCTCAGCACGTTTGGTATTGAAGCGTAACCGGCGAAAGTGGGAGGAAAGGGTGAGCTCACCCGACGTTGCGGCGAAGACTCGTAAGTTCTATCCACTACTTCGACGAGAGTTGCTGAGTTTATCTAATGTTGCGGTGGAAACTCGTAAGTTCCACCCGAAGTTGAAGGTTTTGCAACTTGAATAAAGCATCCGCCCATTGCGGCCAAAGATAGGGAATCATTCCGACGTTGAGGCGAAACTTTGTGAGTTTTCCGCCGTTGCGGGGAAACTTGCCTAGTTTTTCCAAAGTTTTCTTTGCACCTTGGAAAAAGAATGATGAGAACCTTTCGCTGTTGCGGAGAGAATTCTTGAGTTGGTCTGCTGTAGCGGGAGGACTCGCCGAGTTCGCCCGAAGTTACGGATGGACTTGGTGATTTTTCCCGAAAAGTACAAGGTAGAAAGACTTGATAAAACAGGCGTCCATTGCGACCGAACTTTATGATTTCTTCCGCCATTGTGGGTGAAAAGCTTGATTTCTTCCACCGTTGTGGGTAAAAAACTTGAGTTCTTTCGCCATTGCAGGTAAAAAACTTGAGTTCCAACTTAGAAGAAAAAGATCAATCAACTCAAAAAGAAAGGTTAATCCTATAAAAACTAAGTATGAAAGAACTTCTAAAAAAAGTTTAACTCCTAAGTAACTTTATAAAAGAATTCAAAGGAGGGGCCCCAATATCTACAAAAATTTTGGGGGGGATGTTTCAGCAACAAAAATTGGCGATTCTCTAGTGAACACAGATCTCTGAAAAAACACTCTCCTTAGGGGTAGAAAACTTAAAAACTGTTGATTTACATGAGTGATAAAATGTCTTCATAGTTCAGCTCTCATGAATACAGTGATCACTCTCATCATCATGGTCATTTTGGGAGGGGCAACTTAGAATCATACTTCTTTTCGATTCTCTCAGGGCCTAAGTATGGAGTTCATTTTGGAATTCTGCCTTTTAGAGATCAATTTAAAAAAACTCCACAGGATCATAACAATATATTACAGTCATATTCATTTGTTCCTCATTCCCATGGTATTTATAGGATTTTGGATATTTCTTGATGACTTTTGTCATTTGACTCTTCCATAAATGAGTTTCTTCAACTTGCATATTTGATTTCCCTGGTTCTTCAATCCATAATGGGATTTTGTGTGAGTGATAAGTTTGTTTGATTATCATGCTTCATGGACGGAGAAGAACCTTGTTGAGATGATTTATTTGGACAGCTTTGATTGAATATGCTTAGTTTCTCTCTGTTGGCTTATCATATGCTGACCCAGAGGGTTTTCAATAAAGACCCAGGTTCTTCGCGGTTTCCCTTTGACCAACAAAACCCCTTCACACCGGCCCTTTTGGCAACAAACTGCAAGTAGGTTGAGGTCTCACCCGAGGTGTATCTATGGGGTACTGCAGAATCAGGTTTCCACAGTAGGTGATGAGTTGTTTAGTCTAACGTAATGCGCAACGTGACATGGGACGCGTGCTGCGGGGAAAGACTGCGCGGCTATAGACGACACCATGGTCCGCACCTCTAATCCTTCTTTCGTGTAATTTCTTTGTGACTGCAGCCAATGCAGTTCACACTACGACTTGAAATACTTGCAGTTAACTAGTGTACTGAAGTTATTAGCACTCAATCATTCATTCATTCACTTAGGGTGTTCACTGCTCAAGCATGTGCCATGGAGACAGTCCAACTACCATGAATTCTTCCTACTCCGTAATGTGAAAGTGCTTAAACAATATCTTAACACTTAGTCGAATAACGGATTCATTACTGCTTCATAAGTAAAGGCCAAACATTCACCATTCATCTATTCATGCAGAGCTTAACATATTATTTCCATATTCTTCGGATGGAAAATACATATAAAATTCCTATCATAATAGTATGCAAGGGAAAATTCAGACATTCATTCACAAGAAGTAGATAAATGCGCAATACACAACACAATCTCACTGCACAGTATTTAACGTGGTTCACTCCCCTGAGTAGGAAGCTGCATCCACAAGAACTGTTGTTATATTTATCTTTCAGGAAGGGCACAACAGTTCTTAGTCTGCACACTCAGCTGCAGACTCTCTTTTCTCTCAGATAGGTCTCTGCGCACTCAGTTGCAGAACCTTTACAGTATCTTTTCTCAAAAAATATTTTACAATGCTCAGTACTAAACTTCTAACCCTTTCCCATACAAAAATTCCTCCTTTTATAGATCATGCCCGTAGGTCATGTCTTTACAATGCTAAAGGCCGGAACCCTTAGGGTTTACAAAACTACTATGGTTTCTCTAAACTGGATTGCTGGCCTCTGGTAGTGAGTGCACCATCGTGGAGGTCCTCCATGCCTTCGTCCTGTCGCTATGGGCCTTCCTGTTGTGCACACGCCAACAGGTCACTTTCATCGAGCCGCTCTTCCTCTAACGACCTCATACAATTGGCTCAGCTCCCAATCGCTTTCATCAAGCCATTCTTCCTCTGATGGCCTCATACAACTGGCTCAACTCCCAGTCGCTTTCATCAAGCCATTCTTCCTCTAACAGCCTCGTACACCTGGCCGCCTTCCTAATTTTCTCATGGCTGCCGCTCAACCTTCCTGGAGTATCTTTTCCAAAACTAGACCATCGACGGTCTAACTGATACCCGTTCCTGTCCTTCATCCAACACTCTGCTTTTTTGGCTCCACGTGGACTGGTCACTTCGCAGCACTGGTTCCTCGTAGCACTAATCTTCGCAGCACTCTTTGAAGTACTGCCAAAATTTGGTTGTTGCGCGTAACTTCGCAGCATCCCCACCACTTGCACAAAATTGTATTTTTGTTGAGCTGCGCGCAGCTCCACAGCTAAAAATTCTTCTGTTATCAAAATTTGCCCCAACTTGGGCGAGGCCCAACATGCCCCTAACACTTACATGTGGCTCGTCCCCGAGCCACCTTCAGCTTCGGCTATTTTGATTTGCTCCATGACTTGCGAAGCTAGCTTTGCCGCGAATTCATTGAATGTGCCGACCAGCTGCTCCACTGTTTCCTTTATATCATGCTTGACTTGCTTGACTATGTCGAGCATCACCGCAGTTATTTCTTCTCCAATCTGTCCTTCCACACGCTCTTGGTTCTCGCGCAAGTCCTTGAGTTTGTCTTCAATCTGCTGCGATATTGCAATGGCATCCTGCAGTAGTGGTTGGGACTAATCGTCCATCACAGTCTCTTTCTTCCTTAATGCTTGTAACTCCTTTTTCAAGTTGGTTATTTCCCTGTATTTCGGAATCCTGTCTCTGGCTAGCAGGGCCTTGACTTCTATATCCAGCTTCTCCAGTGCAGCCTACTTTTCTTTGACTGCAGTCTTTACTTGTAGTAGCCCTGGATCCTCCTAGAGGGCAGTGAATGCCTTCGAAGTTGCAGTCGATAACTCTTGGCACTTAGCCACATCCATTGCAATATTCCACGCTATAGTCGTTACTGTGTGCTCCCTTAACTGCTGCTCAGTTAATGGTATCTCCGAATTGATTTTTGCCTTTAGGGCGGTAATATCAACCTCATGAAGAATCTCCTTGTCCTTCATTTCTATCTTCAGAGATTTCACCATATTTCCCATTCTCATAACGGTGACCGCAGGATCACTCTAGGGTTCCAAATATTCAATGTCATATGTGACAGAAGTAATAGTGGCCTCTAATCGCAGCCGACGGTCCTATTCATCGTGCAATTGCATATCTATGCACGAGTTAAATTCCTCGAGCTGCCTATTTGCGGCTTGCATCTCAGCTTGTGACTTCATTGAATCAATGGTCCTTTCATGCATTCCGTCTACAATCTGCAGGTGCAAAAAGTGCAAGCCAGGTAACGGAATCTTGTCTAGGTCGAGCTCTACCCGCTCGACACCCTTTGCATCCATAATCACTTGTTCTGACATTGGCAGCGTTATGCTCATTGGATCCATTGGATCCAGATGAACGAGCTGAGTCTTCGCTGGCAGTGTTATGGCTAGCTGCAGTGGTGTCTACTGTGAGGTTCCTCCTAACCTCCCTTCAGATTCTGTGTCACACAGCAAAGGTATCCTTTTCTGGACATCGTTCATCTTCTGCATGAGCCCTTGCAGTGCGAGCCAATTCTTTTGTAGGTCATCATGTATGTCCTTGTCCTTTTTCTCTTTTCCTATCATCAGCTCTTCCATCTGTTCTGTGAATTTTTCAACAATCATATCGAACTATTCCTCATTAAGCATTGTTTCTGACTGACCATTGGTTGCTTTAATCTTCTTCCATGCCTTTGGCTTTGGCGGGCTTTCAGGTTCTTTCCTTTTTCCTTTTTCCTCAGTGATTGGGCATGGCCACGAAATTGGTTCATCTTCTTCTGAATTGGTCGCAACATCCATGACCTCAACACAGAACTCGACCGGCGAGTCCCTCATGAGGATGTTGATGTCTTCCTTGTACATGTGGTAATTATCCGCATACCATTCTGGCTTCTTCGTCTTTCCTTTGAGTGAAATAAAAATACAACGCATGTCTGCATGCAAATCAACAATGCAAATGTATTTTAATGTTACCTGCTTTGTAATGCGCGATGTGCGTGTGATCGCCTTGCGTAGCTGGGTGTAATACTGGTAAAAGACTTCAGCTATCACATGTTGTTGATCCGTGTTCAAATTTTCCCAAAGGTTGGCATATCGAACTCCTTTGGGATCATTGGTGTTTGCAATCACGCCGACATAGTCCTTCGGCTCCTTCCATCCGACAAAGGCGATCAGGATAATCAACCATGTGAAGTGGAAGCGACCTCCATTCACCTGGGTGTCATTGAGTTCTTCCAGGAACTCATTGAGAAGGTACTGACACCAATTGAACTCGGTTCCTTCAGCCACCGCGGCACCGAGTAGTACTGCGCCCACAGGCACCTCCGAAGGCCTGGCTATTCTTAGGATTTTTCCAGCCAGCAACTTTGTAACAAACTTTGTCGCCCTATCTTTGATTTCTTCTGTCGAAAAACCCATTTTTCCTTTCACCAATGTGTGGCTTTTCTTCATCTTTGCGACAAATTCTTTTTCCTTACTCTTCCCTTGAAAGAACTGCTTGGGGTCCTTGCCGCGCTTACTTATTCCCGTGACACGGTGGATTGAGTGAATGTTCAAATCAACATTTCTGTCTAGCCATAGGTATCCCTGATGGATTTGCAACATCAAAGTGCAAACCACCACATTGACTTCTGTTGAACGATCAAAATGGGGTAATCTTAGCAGGTTCAGCAATCCTGACTGGACTACTGGTGTCAACCAGCTTTCGGAGACCAAGTTAAGTATGCCTTTAGCATCTTTCTTCCATCACATGTACTGGTCAGGCTGGAAGTGCAGGAACTTGGGATCATGGGGTTATTCCTTCTGCACTCTTAGGAGGTCATAGTCTTCCCACTTACACTCTGGGATCTTTCCTAGCAATTTATGGGCAACATCTACATGCTTCAAGATTAGAGACAAGGGGATTTCATAGCGGGCATTCTTAACCAGTTTATAGACTGGGGTATCTAGCGCCCGTGGTGATATGTACTCTGGCGTAAGCTTTAAATGTATCTCCTTCTGAAATACTAGTGATTGTGGCACCGCCGAACTTGGCATGGGGTTCTTTGTTCATGTCCCGACTATATCTTTCCCCCTATCCTGCATGACTGGGTTGTGTCTAGGTGACCTTCGAGATGCCTGACCTGGTTCCAATGTAACCTTCTTGGCAGGGGTTTTCATTAACCCTTCAATCCCTCCATGCTGAAAGACTCTGACCGCTTCTTGGATTGTAAACTCTTCTTCTCTATACGACCACTTGGACATTCACTGGCGAGAGTAGGAAAATGTTTCAGATATGTTACTAACGATTGCTAACACAGGAGTGAGCGCATGAAAATTCTAAGTGTTTGGTAATGCCCACAAGTTCTTATGCAGCAATACTTATAGGCACAGGTCAGTCCTCCCGCACCTTCCAACAGCTAGATGAGCATTAAATGTGGTGTCCGTTGGCCAAATTGAGCATATCCTTCAGTCCCTTTCTTCATCACCGTGTTTAGAACGGCTATCTTTGCGTTAAATGCTCAAGCGGTTGTTGGCAACGATCATATAACGGCTATTTTTGTGAGAGTTGCGCCGAGCTATGAGGCAGGCCATCTCTGATCCTGCGCAGTTGTTGATATATATGTAACTTTGGAATGTATTTCATCCATGTATTTAATTTATATATTATTGTACTCCTATAGAGATGTGTCATTCCTCTATACGGAAGTGTCGTTATGTGTATTGACAAGTGTCGCAAGTGTGTGAACTTGCCGATGGGTTATTAGACCACCATGTGTGGGGTCAGCCCTTATTCTATGTAATATATGGTTGATGTACCTAGCTAGACAACTCGGCCCCATAAGGTCACTGGGCAAACAGAACAAGTATAAATAGAGATCGGGAGATCTCTATTTGGATCACTCGGAAACTCATTCTTCCTTCACTCAAAAAGTGGCGCACTAGTGAGGAGGAGGATCATCTGCTACTAGGAGACTATCTCTGTGTATTTTGGTTGTACTTTGGTTGAGCCATTGCTCTCTCTATCTCTGAGGAAGATGTGGGGTTTTTCACATTAGGGTTTTCCCCACGGAAACTCTGTGTCTCTTGTCTCTCATGCTTTTTCTTCTTGTGATGATTGACATGCTTGTTATGATTTAGTATGCATTGATATACTGTACATGTTATTCTCTCAGTAAAGATCCTAGAGTATTGTGAATTAATGCTCAAAATTTAACATGGTATCAGAGCTAACCTGAGAAGAAGACACTGTGCAATGACGGAAACCAGGATTTCTTGTTTATTGGGTTTCTCTCCACAAATTTTGGAAAAGCAGTATAGTAGATTGACTCTACTCATCAAGGAGAATCTATCTGTCTAGTTAGAATTCAATTCTGAGCATTTTCATATTTCGCCCTAAAATTTAGGGTTTCCACAAAAATAGGAATTTCTGGAATCCGAAGACATAGCTAGAAGCTCCTTGAAAAATCAAATTTTAATGCTTTGGATCGATATTTTTGGCTGGGTAGATCTCCGAGAAACTCAAACCCTAATTTAGGGTCCTCCTTAGTGAACCCGGGAAGACAAAAAGGCATTTTTGAAGGGTGTAGCTTTGTAGATCTCAAATTTTGAATACACTAGGTTGATCAACTCATCAAGGCACATCTTTCTATCCTTTCAGAAAGTTGAATTTCACATTTTTAATTTTTAGGGTTTCTCTAACAAACCCTAATCCGGGACCAGATCGAGTTTTTAGCAATTCAAGTGGTAAGATCTAAATATTTTCTATTTCCATTTGAAGTACTCTTTAAAGATGTCTCACCACACCAAGCTTGAGGATAATCTTGAAGGGGTTGATAGCTTCCGAGCGTGGAAGTATAGGATTCGGTTAATCCTGGAAGAGAATGAGTTGGATTCATATGTAAAAGAACACATCCCTATCCCAGAGGATGAAGAAACTAAGATATTGCATAAGAAGAACTTGGTCAAGGCAAAGAGAATCATTGCTGATTCTATCAAGGATCATCTCATCCCCCATGTGTCATCTCTGAAGACACCCAAAGAGATGTTTGATTCACAAAGTGTTAAAGAGCTCCCCTCATAAGTTGTTCATAGAGTGATATCAACATTGTGTCATGGAGGATGGAGCGGCTGCGAGGGTTTGGTGCTGAGGGTTTGTGGGTTCTTCGGTAAGTTAGTCTATCTTTAATTGCAGTAAGCTAGATTGTTTGAGCTCGGAGAAACTTGGAGTCATAGGGAATCTGTGGGTTGTCTACAGTACCAACCAAGGTAAAAAATAAGTGGGAATGTGATTTTTGTCTCCTAGCTCCAATCTTGTCTTATTTGCAGTTTTTTTTGTCGTCTCTCTATTGGTTTGCTACCGAGGGTATTGGACTTTTGCCATTAGTTTACTGCCCTCTTTCGGTATACCTTGGATTGTCCTAGTTTTGGCTTTTGTAGAAGGTTACTATTTTGGGGGTCTTTTGGCAGTTTGAGGGTTACTAGGTCAATTTTTAGCAGGTAGCTATTTTTGTTGCTATTGTCCTATCAGGGAAGGTGGCAACATTTGGGGGCCTTTGTCAACGATCTTTTTGTTTGATTGTGACGGTTAGGGTTTGGATTATACTATGGAAAACTCTGGTGTGTCCCCTTCATTTACTATTTCATCTTCGTCTGTGAAGGATTTTGAGTGCTCCAAGCACTTAAACCGTAACCTCCAGGGCTCTCGGGCTCGCATTCGCCGGTAGACAAATTCCATTAGGGCTAGAGAGGGTCGGCTTCTATTCTTTGTTGACTATGACTATAACCTGGAAAGAATGCAGGTTCTTGCTACTCGTGGGATAGTGGGTCATGTGGAATTTGCTGGTAGTTGCAGGGAAGATATTGTATCGTGGGTTAATGAGCATTGGACGCCCTTATGCGGCCTAGCTCCATTGGTAAATTTGTTGGTCAACAGATGGATTTTGTTCACTTTTCCTACTGGTTTTGACATGGAGAACATCTTGAACTGGGTCCGGATTTTTAAGGAGGGCTCCATTTGTCTTAAGAGGTGGTACATTGGGTTTGACCCACTCAAGGATTCTCAGCATCTATGACATTTGTGGGTTTTTTTGCCTAGATTTCCCATTGAATTATGGTCTGAGAAGAATTTTATTGGGGTTGCGAATATTATTGGTAAGTTTATTAGAATTGATAAACAAACCCTATTTGGGTATGACCACAGAGAGGCTAGGGTGATGGTTGAAATTGACTTAAGGCAGGGCTTACCGGCGGATATTGATATATGTTGGGGTTCCAGGACTATGAACCAGTGATTGGATTACTTTAAAATCCTGTTTCGATGCTTTGTTTGCAGAGAAACTGGGATACTGCTTCAAAATGTCCATTCAATATGAAGAGGGTGAAATCTGCGCCGTTAGCTGATCTGGTATATATTCATTCATCTTCTTCGAATGGTCTTACGGTGGTTAAGTCATATTCGGGTAAGTCCATTGATGAAACCCCATATAAAGGAATTTCTCAGAAAGAATTAAATTTTTATGAAGATGTTGAAAATTCTTTAAATCTTCGTATATCTAAGGGGGAAATTTCTTTAAACCCTTTTGTTGCGGGTGGGCCTTTTTTTATTGAGGGGACTCTAGGTTCAGCTCAAATTGACCAAGGTAGGGTTAAAAATATTAATAGCCCTGCTAATTCGGATCCACCTCGTGTATCTACCTATAATGTTGCTAGGATATTAAATTTTGAAGAAAAGGATATTTTAAAAGAGAGTGGTTATACACCTGATTTTGGATCATCCTATTTATCCCCATTGAAAGTTTTTTCTAAGAAAACAGACCCAAATTCTGACGTTCTCCCTGCTGAAAGCCTTAAGTTCAAAAATGTAACAATTAGGAAGTCAAAGAAGTCTCGACTGTCGCAAGGTGAAGGCCATATTGGCGATGTATTTGGTCCTCTATCGTCGAGAATTGATGTTGCTTCTGATGGTGGTGAATCTTCAAACCCTAGGGCACTTAGAGCCATGATGCCCTCAAGCCAAGGTTCTTAATGTTGATTGCTTCATTAAATATTCGAGGGTTAGGAAAGGTTTCCCGAGGTAAGGCCTTGTCGAAACTGTTAAATGCTACTAGCCCGGATGTCCTTCTTATTCAATAAACCATGAGTTCTGATTGTGAGGCTATCCTTAAGTTGGTCAATAATTGTCCTAGGTGGGATTTTTCTGCTCTTAGTGCTTGTGGGAAGTCTGGTGGGTTGATTGTAGGCTGGAACCCTAATTGCTGCTATTTTAGTACCTATAAATCTAAATGGGGGATTTTATTGCAAGGATGGGGGATTTTTCATAATTCTCATATTTCTATCCTAAACTGTTATGGGCCTTATTCAAACAGGGTTGAGTTCTGGGATGAACTTAAGGATTTTGGGCTATTAACTTTACCTAATCTTATTCTTACAGGAGACCTCAATTTCACATTAAATTGGGCTGAAATATGGGGATCCAAGGCTCATTATGATGATTTAGCTGATTATTTTTTTGATCTTCTCATTAAATGTGACTTGGTGGATGTGGCTCCTGCATCTATTCTGCCCACATGGACTAATGGAAAGTGTGGGAAAGAGGGTATACTTAAAAGACTTGATCATTTCTTAGTTTCTAGGCCACTGTTGCAACTTTTTCATAGATATCGCTCTTGGGTTGGGGAGCATATATTTTCAGATCATTGGCCTATATTTCTGCAGTTTGATGACTTTCAAGATCCAAAAAATTTTCCATTTAAGTTGAACAATTCCTGGCTTCAGGATGAGGACTTTTGTGAGACCATTAGACAGTCTTGGATTTTTCCATTACAGGATGAGGGCTTAAATCCTATGGATGATTTTATATTAAAGCTCAGTAGATTGAAGGCAGTGGTAAAGCAGTGGATCAAAAATAGAAAGAAGCAGGATCTTAAAGAATATATGGATTTGCAAGATCAAATCAGGTTGATTAATCAAAAGAAACTCGATTCCTTGAAGATGAGTCTGATCATGATATTTTAAAGGCTCTGAATGCAAAAAAGGAGCTTTTATTGAGACAAGAGGAAGTTGAATGGAGATTAAAAGGTCATGCATTATGGCTTGAACTCGGTGACAGGAATACCAAGTATTTTCATGCCTATGCGTCATACAGAAGAAATAAGAAAGATATCTAGGAACTTAAAAGTGATGATGGGGGCTCTATTACTGGACAGAACCAGCTTCAAGTTGCGACCACTAATTTTTTTGGCAATATCTTCAAAGATCCGGGTGGTAGTGATTTGCTTAAATAGATTGAGATTGCTCGTCTATTTCCTGTTTTCTTCAATGCTCAGGAAGCAATGTCTTTGGATAATGAGGTTACTCTTAAATAAATTGAAGATACATTGAATATTTTTGCAAAGGATAAGAGCCCAGGGCCTGATGGCTAGACTGTGGAATTATTTCTTCACTTTTTTGACTTAATGGGTGAGGAAATTTTAGCTATGGGGAATATTCCAGGATCAATGGTTATATTTTGGGAGCATTGAATTCTACATTTCTTACTTTGATTCTGAAATGTAACAAGCCCTCAACTTTTGGTGAGTACAGGCCTATTGAATTATGCAATTTAATTTACAAGCTTATATCAAAAATTATTGCTGTGAGGATAAAACCTGGACTATCCAAGTTTGTTTCATCAAATCAGTTCGGCTTTCTTCATGACAGATAGATTCTGGATGCTGTGGGTATCTCCCGGGAAATTATCCATTCAATCAAGGTCTGGAACAAAAAGGATTTCCTCTTTAAGATGGATCTTGAGAAAGCCCACGACAGGGTGGATTGGTGCTATCTCAGAATTCTCCTTATTCAAATTGGTTTGTCTCCATTGATGGTGAGATGGATTATGTCTTGTGTGACTTCCACTAGCATTGATGTTCTTGTAAATGGGATCCCATCTGATTTCTTTAAGTGCTCTCGGGCGATAAGACAGGGATGTCCACTGTCACCTATTCTATTTGTGCCGGTAATTGATGGATTAAGTAGAATTCTCCTTAAGGAAAAGATTGATGGTCGTATCAAAGGGATCAAACTATCCAGAGATATCTCTATCTCACACTTGCTATTTGTCGATGATTTTCTTCTTGCTGGTATATATTCCATTGGTGAAAGGAGCTGTTTCATGAATTCTATATCTCTGTTTTGCAATGTATCAGGAATGAAGGTTAGTGATAGGAAGTCCATCTTATATCAACACAATCTAGATGATTTACAAATTGAGGATTTACAGAGTACTTTTCCTTATAAAATTCAGAAGTTAGAAGATGGATTTACTTATTTGGGTTACTTTCTGAAGCCAAACAATTATAGAATCAAAGATTGGTCCTGGCTTGTCAAAAAGATGGAGCTCAAAATTCAATGCTAGACAAACAGACTTATCTATGTTGGAGGATGACTTATTCTGGTCAAGGTTGTTCTGACTAGCATTCCTGTTTACCGGTTATCTTTGTTTAAACTGCCTAAATCGATTCTCAAGCAACTAAATAGGCTTTGCTCTAATTTTCTTTGTTCGGGTGGGTTGGATCGCAGAGGTATAATAATGGCAAAGTGGGATTATGTCACTACTCCTGAGAAAAGTGGTGGCTGGGGGATTAAAAATTTGGATATCTTTGGAAAGGCTCTTCGGCTGAAGAGCCTTTGGAGAGGTATGTGGGGCAATACTCTTTGGTCACAGGTATTAAAAGTGAAATATATTAATTCTGATGTGGTGGACTGGATCAAGAAACCATTTAAGAATACTTGGAATTCTTCTGTTATTTGGAAGGGCTTTATGCAGGTTTTTCACTAGATTAGTAGTGAATTGTCTTGGCAGATTGGAAATGGTCAGAAAATTCAAGTTGGTGTAGATCGAATTTTAGGACTTGATGAGGATTTCAAGCTGTCAGAGGAAATTCTTGAATTTCTCAGGAATAGAAATTTCACTACTCTGGATCGAATGAGAAATTATGTCTCTTTTCATAATGATTCTTACTAGTTAAATGGTGCTGATTTGGGTTTATTGGGTTGTTATGAAAGAGAATGGGATTTTTTCTTTTCTCGGTTGAACTCTAGTGGGTGTAGACTCACATCCCAAAGAGATGTATTGAAATGGGATGGGAATCTTATTTCTGGTGAGGTGACTGCCAAATCATCCTACAATTACATTATATCCAACAGGAATTTTAGCCCGCAACATTGGTGGTTCAAGAAGCTGTGGAGATGGAAGATACCTACTAAGCTCAAATGTTTTGGGTGGTTTGCCTTCAAAGAAAAACTGAAAACATGGGATAATTTGGCCCGTATGGGATGGATTGGGCCTAACAGGTGCTCCTTATGTAAATCAGAGGCAGAATCTACCCAACAAATCCTGGTTCATTGTAGGTATACTAGAGAAATTTGGGAATAGGTATGTATTGTTCTGGACATAAATATGCTTTGGGGAAGGGATTCTTTCGAAGTTGCTTTTCTCAATTGGTTCAAGGAGTGTAGATCTCACCTGGTGTTACCACTATTTATTTCATTGGTAGTTTGGTATATCAGAAATAAAACAGTTTTCGAAGATATGACTCCTTTGGTAACTAATGGTGTCAAGCAAATTCTCTCTCTTTATAAATCCATTTTTAAAGGCAAGAAACCATCTTTGGTTAGAAAGATTGGTGCTTTTGAGCCTATTTTTAATTGCCCAGTTCTTTTCTTTGATGGCGCAGCTCAAGGTGGACTTTTTGCTATTGGGGGAGCTATCTTTCTTAATGGATCTCATCATTACACACTCAAAATGAATTGTGGCTTGGAAACAAATATGAAAGCTAAGCTCATTGCACTGTGGTGTGTTTTAAAGGTTGCAAAGATATTTGGTATTGATGATCTGAAATTCTATGGTGATTAAAGGGTCACAATTAAATGGGCACAAGGTGAATGTGATCTTAAAGTATTAGCTCTAGTCCATTGGTGCCATAGAATCAGATCTGATATACAGGGATTCAGGAAGATATCATTTCAGCACATTTATAGACAACACAATTCACTAGCTGATAAATTGTCTAAACAAGCCTTGTTGGGTGATATTGGGGTGTTAGTTTGGGAAGAATTTCAGAATTCACAGTTTCAGAATTTTGGGATTCTGAACCTGTTTGAGTAATTATAATGTATATCTAAGAACTGTTGTTAGCTTTTTGGTTTTTTTGAGGTATTGGCGATTTGACTGACATCCTGCGTGACGATCAATGGATCTTTTTGTTAAGTTGATGATAGCTTGGGGTTTCTTGGACAGTAGTGGCTAAAGAAATCTTATGTACTTTAAGTATATTTGCATGTACCTTTTGATTCTATGGAATAACATTGGTATGTTTTTTTCTTGCTGGAAAAAATAAATATAGTTGACATACATGATATTATTAATAATATAAATATTTCAATAATGTTGCAAAATGATATATGTAGAATATATTATTATTGATTATTATACTTTTGCTAATTAAAATATATATATATATATATATATATATATATATATATATATATATATAATTAATTTTATATAAACTATGATATATGTAGACTATATTATTATTAATTATTATATTTGTGCTAATTAAAATATATATTATATTAAATTAGTTTTATATAAGCCATGATTATTTCATTGAATTTTTGCATATATATATATATATATATATATATATCACAACATAGCTATGCATCAATCACAAAGCATCCCAAGGCTAAGTTGTCAGAGTATGAGAACACATAGAACATAAACATACTCCACACAAACAAGATACAATAGCAATCACACAAGATGTACATAGATACAATTTTTACTTGGTAAAACCCTTTTTAGATGGAGAATCACAACTAGCAATTCTAGCAAATTTAAATCCTTCATCCCACAGTTACATAAAACCATAGTAGCAAGATTCCAGATTCAAGTACGATAGGTAATAAAAAAATCAAATACAACTAAAATAAGGTAGTAGACATCTTATAAATATAAAAAACATACAATTTTAATTTAAAAATAAAATAAAATTATACATAATCATTCCAAATTTTAACATCTCATTCATTTTTCATTGAAAACTTTAAAAATAAAACTTAAAACTGCACAAATCTATTTTTATATAAAATGACTTTAAAAAATGAAAACCAAATAACTATATAAATTTACTTTTTGATAAATAATAAATACTAAAATGTAAAATAAAAATAACAATCTAATAAAGTAAAACTTAAATAAAAAACTACATATAATAAAATAAAATTTAAATAAAAAACAACATGTAATAGTAATAACCCAGATGATATAAAAGTATTTTAAAGTTTTTGTTTTAATAAATCATTTTATTAATAGACCATGCTATGAAGTTTTATATTTTATTGTATTAATATGGATTCCATTTCAATTCAATTTGTTCAAAATTAGGTAAATAAATAGTTGACTATACCCAATGGTATCATCTCAAATACAACCTTAATTTGCTACTATGCATAAAACTAAATTATTAAATGCTGCAACTTCAATTAATTTATTTCAACAATTAACAGCTGTTTAAGCAACCCAATTAACCATGTGAACCAACTTGTCTTATTTCTGGTCAATTGGTTGCCACATATTCCAAACATAAAATACTTTCTCCTTTTTTGTATTCGATTGCAATATGGAGAGATACAGTCTTTAACAGAAGCGTCTTTTTGCATCACTCGCAATAAAAAAATCTGAGAAATAATCACATCCTTAGCTTCCATAATTTTAGAACCCATGGAATCTATCCTAAACGATGAAAATAGCACAATATGGAATCTATCCAATCCAGAATCGTAGATAATAAATTCAATCCAGAATGCCCCTTATATACAGCTTTCCAGGTTGCTAAGATTAACACAATATGTAAATCAACTCAGGGTTGGGATTATCGAAAGAAAGATCTTGATTTTCTATTGAGAGGATTCTGCCCCTTCCACTGTAAATAATTTTATGATCGGAACGGAATGCCACCACACAAACAATGAAATTTAACCCAAACAAATGGAATGCCCTTGATTCCAAATTATTCATCTATATCAATCTATATCAGTCTATTTCATGCTGGTTTAGTTTAGTGTAACAAAGTGACTTATTCTATAGTTCAGTAGGAAGATGTGTAACTCTTTTTGTGTTTATCCTGGAGCTCACACTAGTTGTTAAATTTTTTTTATAAAAAATAGCATTTCTGTTATTTAAAACATTTACAAAAACATTATATCAAAAATAAATTAAAAAACTTCTTCAACATTTGCAATCTAAAAACAACATTTGCAATCTAAAAACACTTTAAAAACACTTTAAAAAGAAGTTTACAGATCTAAAGATTTGATCTCTCTTCTCTTCCTTTTCTCCCTGCTCTTAGTAGATCCCCTCCCCTTTTATGATGAATCTATACTGATAATAATATCACTTGCACATAGCTACCAAGACACGCCTTGGATATCACTTGCACATAGCTACCAAGACACGCCTTGGAGGTTTGGAAGGCCTGCGTGCATGCATTACAGCCAGGTTGTCTATGAGCAGCACGTCCCCAGCTTCCCACTTTACCTCTACGCATTCATCGTTCATAACTCTCGCACCCTCCTCCATTACTGCGCTCGGAATGGCAGACCCATCTCCACTTAAAAGTTCATTATAATTCTCAGATTTGTTGTATAAGGCAGCAGGAATATAGTTAAACCACACCTTTCGATCGTTGTATCCTTCAAAGGTTCTTGTCGCAGGAAGCGGTCCTGTTATAATATTCGCACTTCCGTCTGCCATCCACACCAACTTAGAACCACTAGCTTCCACCCTGCAAACACCCCCAAAAAAGGATTATTCAGGTTAAACTAGAATGCAATTAGGTGATTGCAAGGTGATTCAACCCTACCAAAAAATTGAAAAAAAGGATTGAAGTTGATCCATCCTGATAGGATATGTGCGAGTATTTTTAGTCTTAAATGTAGAGATTTTCAAGACTAAATTCAGTGGGAAGAGATATCTACCGTAACTGATATCTGATATTTGATATCTAGTATAGGTCAATACTTAGATTGGTAGGAAGGTAATCAAATCAAAATGAGAAATTGGCTAATTGCATAAGGCTATATGAGAGAAATTGGCTAGTTGCCATAGGGTTAGAAGAGTGCTTTTGAGATAAAGATCTTAGTGTGCTTCTAGACTTCTGGGAGGGAAGGGTTGTTTATTGGTTTCTTGTGACAAGGTTCGAAGGGTAAGCTACCCTTGGGATAGAGGCTCTCCCCTGGAATAAAGGATCTTGACTCTTGCTGAGTCACAAGTTTCTGGTATATCTGGCTTGCTGTTAAGTATACCCTTGAGAAATTGCTGTTCCCATGATTAAAAATAAAATAAAATTTTTAAGTTTAGGATTCAACGAAAATATATTTGTAAAATGGATGGAAGGAGGAGATGAGGAAACTTACTTTCTCTGGGCTTCTTCCGGGTCATTGGTCTGGAGATGAGATTGCCAGCTTTTTCCAAGATGAGATTGCAAATTATCTTTTTTCGGCATGGGTATGCACGTCAGGATGCCTTCTCTATCGAGCTTTTGTACGAAGCTTGGGAATTTGCTTTCCATCTCACGAGCCACCGTATCACTGCGAACAATTGCAGTCTGCCCGCCCTCAGGAGGTGCAATCTCGCAGAAGAAGAATAGCTTCGATGGAAATTCTTTGAACTGCATGCCTATGATTAATTAATATAAATGCTCTCCAGATTTCTATAAAACACCAAAAAAACTTGACTGAGAAGCATATAATGATATAATACCAGAGCCATTTCATGATGGAAGAAGATATCCTGATCAAGGGGAGCTTCGCTTGCAGTCCACACTCTTCCGACAACATTGTTTCGAGGGGTGAATCCCTCGTAGAAATGCTCATCCCATCCAAAGGCATCCACAAAAGCATTGAAGTCAGATGCTGATTTCATACACTCAAATCCTCTGAAAAGAAGAGCCCCGGATTCGTGTAACTCGTGCTGAATCCAGTCTTTCTCCTTTCTTATAAACCCTAAAACTGCATCCATCTCTTCATCCTTAGATTGAGAATTATGATATTGATCAGCTGTTCCAGGTATCACAACTTTGGGAAACAAGCAACCAATTTCAATCTGCTTTTGCTCCGGAATTTTACCTTCTTTCATCATAACCGTTTAATCAAGATGATCCAAGAAAGAAACAGAGATGGAGGAATTGGGTAATACTGCCCAGTGCCCAGGTTCAAGAATGAAACATAGATTAAGGAATTAGGCATTACAGGTTCAGTTGTATGTATCTTTATATGGAATTGTAGAGTAATACTGCCTAGGTTATGACCGATTCTTCCGCATCAAGACCGTGGCTGGCGGTATTTTTTAACTTGATTTTGCGTTTTGTTAATGGCTGACTTTTCTTGCGCATCAAGACCGTGGCTGGTGGTATTTTTTAGCTTGATTTTGCGTTTTTGTTAATGGCTGACTTTGCTGGGTGCACAATCAAAGTGACAAGTTAATTTTGTATCGAAAAAATAAATTTTTAAAAACATTGTTTCAAATTTTCACAAGACTCTATACTCTAGATTTCTTTTCTTAAATAAATCATATTAAATTACCACAAACTCCAAGGACCGGCTTGACTTTATAACTCCATGTCATAGAACGAAGATTAACACAAACTCCAAGGACCGGCTCGGCTTTAGAACTTCCAGTCGCAGAACCAAGACTCAATCACTACAAAACTTTGAACCTTAGAAAATAACACATCTTTGTCTAAAGGTATTCTGAACACAAGTCATCAATACATATCGCGGCAAGTCTTCAATTCTGGAGCTGTATCATCATCATTGGATCATGGAGCATCATCATCATCACTGCTGCTGTACTCGACATCTCGATCAGTGAGCTATCTCATAATTCTTCTCATCATAGGAAGTTCTACAGAGCCAGCCCTTTTTCATTCTAGATGTAGGCCCACCACCTGTAGGTCTTCATCAACACTGTCCATACTGTGGAATCCTTAGGACTTATTACTTGCGTCACAATGCCTCGAAAGAGTATCCCAGGATCCTTTATGTGCCAAAGCATGACCGGCAAGATCTCCCAGGTCAACTTACATGTGACTCCCACCACAATGCCTCGAAAGAGTATCCAAGGATCCTTTATGTGCCGAAGCACGACCGACAAGATCTCTGAGGTCTAGCTACATGTGGTCACCACAAAGCCTCGAAAGAGCATCCCATGACTGATTACGAGCGTACTATTCAACCTATCGGATCTCCCAGGTCTAGTTACATGTGGTCATGGAAAAACCTTGAAAGAGCATCCCAGGACTGATTACGAGCATACTGCTCAACCTATCGGATCTCCCAGGGTGCTATTATATGCCATAGGACAAAGCCTCGAAAGAGTATCCCAGGATCCTTTATGTGCCACAGCATGACCGATAAGATCTCCCAGTTCTAGCTACATGTCCTCCCAGAGCAATGCCTCGAAAGAGTATCCTAGGATCCTTTATGTGCCGCAGCACGACCGACAAGATCTCCCAGGTCAACTTACATGCTCATTTGCACAACCTGGCCACGGAGTATCAACCTAATACTCACCATACATCATCCTAATGTACATGATCATCCTGATCATCATCATAGCATCGTAGTGATGCATATCATCCACAGTATGATACTCATCACACATGATCATCATGATCATCGTCACTGCATCGTCCTAATGCATGTCATCCAGAGCATTGTCCTGATACTCATCACACATGATCATCCTTATCATCGTCACAGCATCGTCTTGATGCATGTCATCATAGATGATCCAATTGATCATACAAAGCATCCACCTGATGCATATACATATACATGATCCAACTGATCATACAAAGCATCCACTTGATGCATACACATATACATGATCCAACTGATCATACAAAGCATCCACCTAATGCATATACATATACATGATCCAACTGATCACAAAAAGCATCCAACTGATGCATATCCAAAGCAGTAACTGGAGCATCGTCTTGATACTCATCACACAGCGCTTACATCCACAACCATGGGAAGGATCCTCCTCTCACCATGCTTGGAATGGCTCGTGCAAATGTGTCCCATAACTTCTTCCTCGAAGTATCTTCAATCTAAAGAACACCAAGCCTCTCTCTAAAGTACTCAAACTTCACTCTGGCTAGTGGTTTTGTCAACACATCTGCAACCTGCTCATCCGTCGCAACATACAGGAGCTTCACTACTCCTCTCTACACCATATCCCTGATATAGTGATAATTGATCTCAATGTGCTTCGACCTGTCACAGAACACCAGGTTCTCAGAAAACTTCACACAACTCTGGTTGTCACAAAAGATACAGGTAGCATCTAACGGAAGATCAAATAACTTGGACAGTAGCTTCCTAATCCATACTGCCTCACAACTGGATGAACAAGCTGCGACATACTCTACTTCGGCTATACTCAGTGCTACGTAGGACTGCTTCTTACTAAACCAAGATATCACACTTGATCCCATATTGAAGCAGCACCCCGAAGTGCTCTTCCTATCTGCAGCACTGCCTATCCAATCTGAATCAACATAACCCTCTAGGTTAAACTTTTGATTCGCATCATACTTGAGCCCATAATCGATTGTACCCTTCAGGTACCTCAGAATATGCTTTATAGCAACCAGGTGAACACCTCTGGGATCCGTCAGGAACTGGCTCAATATGTTCACCGCAAGAAAAATATCTGGTCTCGTGTTCGTCAAGTACATCAAGGACCCAATCATCTGACGATACACCGTGACATCAACCGAATCCGATGAAGCATCACACAGAAGCTTCGGGTTCGATGCCATAGGTGTGGCCATGGCCTTGCAGTCCATCATCTCGAACTGCTTCAGGATCTCTACTGCATGCTTCCCTTGTCCAAGGAAGATTCCATCTGCACTCTGCCACACCTCCATGCCTAGAAAATAGTGCATCATCCCCAAGTCCTTCATCTTGAACTTGGCAGCAACCTTCCTCTTCGTATCAGCAATCAACCTATCCTCACCTATAGCGAACAGGTCATCCACATATAATAGCAGTATCACTGGATTGCTTTCCTCAACCTTGTAGTAAAGGTTGGAATCCGCCTTACTCTTGGTAAAGCCCAAACTGGATAGAAAGTTATCTATCCTACCATACCAAGTCCTTGGAGCTTGCTTCAAGCCATACAAGACTTTCTTCAATCTGCATACATATGACTCCCTGTCATGTGTCTCAAAACCAAGTGGTTTCTCCACATACACTTCCTCGTCGACTACACCATTCAAGAAAGTTGTCTTGACATCCATCTGGTGTATCTTCCACTTCATCACTGCAGCCAGAGCAAGTACTAATATGATGGAAGTGTATCTGGCTACAGGATCAAAATTCTCTTCATAATCTATCCCCTCTTTCTGGGAGAAGCCACGAGTAACAAACCTCTCCTTGTATTTCTCTATGCTACCATCTACAACATGCTTGATCTTATAGATCCACTTGGAAGTCACAACAGACTTCCCATCTGGTGTCGGGACACCATCCCAGACATCATTCTTCATGACCAACTGGTACTCCTTCATCATGGCATCCTTCTATTACTGCATCCATGATCTTGGGAACTTCAGATTCTTCAATACCTTCAAGAGATAGTTTTCTTGAACTTCGTTTCTTGTAACAAATGTTGTTGTCCTTCTTTTGTAGGTGATTGTACACAATCTTTCCTACAAGTCAAATTCAGTTGCATGATTAGAAATTTCTCATAGTTTTTCAAAAAAAAAATCTTACACATAACTACATATGTCATACAGTCATGCAATCATCTTAGCCAATGCTTCAATACAACATTTATCCATATCCCGTATTCACACGGTAACTTTCTAGATGCCTTCCATCTTTACCAGAACATTTGTTAAGAGCGTGCACAACTCCCAACATGTTAACAAAGAGGTTTCATTCTAGATAAGTAGCAATGGAATGTTGTACAGTACCATAGGCCACTTACCCATTACTATATTAGTAGTATCTTGTTCATTAATGCAACTTTTCTAATATGCACAATATTCATCCTAAATCTAGGAACATAAGTATGTACATGACTAGACAACATTATTTAAGTAATCATATATACAAGAAATGACAATTCAAATACTTATCTTTGTTTGGTTGTAGGGTGGACTCCCTCTCAATCTTTGCTTCCTTGCATGAACTACTGGAGTGTGCTCCCTCTTGATCTTTGCTTCCTGGATTACCTGTCCTTGAACTTATATTCATCCTGGACCACTATGCATGCTTAAGTGTGCACTAGTGTCATGATTGTGTCATCCTCAAGATCTCATACATAATCATACATCCATTAGTATAATCTCAATATTATCAAATGATTCTAAATATGTATGGTCATGATCATTTCAAACACAGATAATTTATCATAAGCATTAGTATTCAAGGTTTCAGGGAATACTTCTTTTACTCATGCATATTCATATTTGACCATAGAACTCTTATGGTTAGTCATATCATTAATCAAAGTAAGAAACATAATATGCATAATCCCATGATTACTCAAACTTAAACTTCTAACTTCAAGAATAATCATTATCATTCATACAAAAGTATAAGATCCTAACACAAGGTAGGATTATAACTTGATATAGGAAACACATACCTGGTTATCATGTTTGCTAGTTATGTCTAACATACCCACATAGTGTCTTCTTGTTCTCTTCAATGACTTGTGCTAGTAGCCTGCATATCTCATAAGTTAATCATTGTAGAACCAAATTATACACACCTCGTAAGTAGAGCTTCTATGTCATCCATGAGTCTTTGTCTTCATGTCACCATGGTCATATGTTCTTGATCTAGAACTTGATTTGTACCATTCATGTTAGCGGACAACATCATTCTCATACAATACCACATTGCATTAGTACAATCATATAACCCTAATCAATGAATGTCTTCTATCATTCACATGCATTCATACTTTTACTAGGGTGATAAGACAATTCTAAGATTAATCAAGATTGTACTAACCTCAATAATATGAAGACAACCATATCATAAACTTAATCATGAACAGATTTCAACACATACCTGTATCTCCTCAAGTCATACCTGTCGAGATTTCTTGTAGTCTTCTTATGTAAGGCCTTAGCCTTATCTCCCTCTAGAACTGGAACTTTCTTCACTTATGCAGGTGTCCAATTCATTCTCTTGTAGGATTAACCCAATCCACTTTGATTTGCTGAAACTGGATCTGGTGCTGGATTAGGGTTTGTTAGAGAAAACTTAAAAACTCAAATTTTGAATTTCTAACATTTGATTGGATGAAAAGATGCGCCTTGTTGAGCTGATCAAGCTGGTATACTTCAATTTTGAAAACTGCAAAATTTGAACCCTCAAAATTGCCTTTGAAACTTCCGAATCTTCTGGACAGGATCCCAAACTAGGGTTTGATAAATCTCGGACTTCTTCCCATCCAAAAGGCTCGATCTTGTGTTCTAAACTTTGATTTTTCTGAGGAGCTTCCAGCCGTGGTCACAGATTTCAAAAATTCCAACTTTTGCAGAAGCCCTAATTTTCCACCTTTCCAATCAAAATCCGGAACTAGGGTTTGATCAAGCTCGGCCTTCTGCCCAACCAAAACATTCAATATTGGTATCTAAATTTCTATTTTTATGAGGATCATCTAGCCGTGGTCTCCGGTTCCAATAATTACAACTTTCTCTGAAACCCTAAATTCCCGCAGCAGTGACAAGCCAAGAATGAAGGTGCTGAGAATCCAATTCTGTTTTGACAAAAATATACACCTGATTGTTTCTGGTGCATCTCTGAAATTACGAATCCACTGGGTTTGAAACTTCGGCTTGTGGTATCTTGACCTGTCATATTTCCAACCCCATAGGTCTGACCTCAATTGGATTCTCTCATAGAGAGTTATGCCAAGTGTCGCAACGTGACCTGTTTATGGGATAAAACAGGAGAGCGAACTTGTACGGCATGCCACGTGTCACTGGTTCAACTTCGGCCTCTGAAAAGCAGACCTATGAAATTAAAGTCCGTTCCATACCTGTAAAGTTTTACAAAATTTAATTTGGAGCTTCCTAGCCCATGTTGTGACCTTTTTTCCTAGGTCACCTGTTTATGACTGAGATCTGGAAGAGATAGAAACCTTATATTGTACAGGTCATAAAATAGAAAGTACAGTGAATTAGATGTTGTGCTTCAGACACAAGGTACATGGGGATGTCATATACGAACTATAGAAGTTTTATAACCTGAACCTTCACCAAAATGGATTTATAGCGAAAGTTCCACAATCACTGGTTTTTGCTATATCAAGCCCTAGCTTCCAATTTGTCGCAAGTGCAACAAGTCTCATAAATTCCATACCATGCCTTCCTTCAAGCTAGCTCTAATACCATATTAGATTTTCATCATTTAATTCAATAGATCTAGGATCTTAACTAAAAGAACAACATGTACAACATATCAAGCATAAGAGACAAGAGACAAGAGACACAAAACATTTCACTGAGGAAAACCAAGAAAGTGAAAAACCCCACAACTTCCTCAGAGATAGAATAAGCATCAATAAAAGGATCACAATGATCAAACCCAAGAGATAGATATCTTCAATAGCATGCTCCTCCTCCACTTGTGTGCACTCCTCCTCTCTCTCACTAATGCGAAGTGAGTGAAGAATAGAATGTGTATAATGAGAGAGTCACACTCTCTATTTATACTCTTACTTTCACTTGACCTTTACTCAACTAGGTCGGCCCCAACTTAACCACTTAACCTAAAGCTGACTGGGCTGACCCCACTAGGGTGGTCTAATAACCCTTTGACCCACATAACTCATACAGGGCTGACCCCATCAAGGTGGTCTAATAACCCATCAAGTATAAGTTATGACACTTACAATATAACTTGCGACATTTGCAAGTACACATGACGACACTTCCAATCAGAGGAATTTAACATCTCTATTGGATATACAATAAAGTACAAATGTAATACATAGAAGAATATTTTCTGAAGTTACAAATACATCAACACTTTAGATGACCCCGACATCTATGATTTACTTAAGGCTTATATCTTACCCCAAGGATTTAAAATGGATAATGGATCTAAAATCTTTGGTTGTTGTTCGCTTTGGTAATGATAGTCTTCCACCCCACACCCGTAAAGTTCATGATAGCTATCACTTTCTAAGTGTTGTGGAGTTAGAAAAGTCCAAACAATCCACTCTTGTAACATTTAATTAGATTGGGAAAAATTACCCAAAGCAATGGGAGGTCAAATACAAAGAACTAAGTCAAAAAGAAAAAATGTTGAATAATCAAACAATTGTAAATACTCTTGTGGTATTTGACAAACCTTCCCACTCTTTCCAGTTACCTGATGGATTTTCCACTCCTATGTTTACTCCTCCTCTCACTATATCTACTTTTATAAATTCATTCTCCTTTTCTTCATCTCAAACAGTGTGGAATAAACCATACTCTTCGCGCCCTTCGACTTTCTCTTCATCTGGTGTTTTTAATACTAAACATAAAGGACAACACTCTGAATGTCCTGCTTGCAGAAATTTTTTACAAAGAATGAGAGCCAAAAATAAAGCCCAAGCTTATTCATGTTCACCCTTCCCAAAAGCGGACCAGGTTATGAAGTCAAAACACCAAAGGGTGATACTTCTTTCATTCCTGGAAAAAATCTTCTCGATGCTCCTTTTAGACAGTTTTTACATGATGGCCAATCTAAAAGGGAGTATCTTCCTCTTAGGTCCTATGTTGTATCTGAAACTGTCTCAGATTAAATCAAACTAGCAAATTATGGCAATATGCAACATCACTTAACAACTCAGAATCTAGATGATATGGCTCATGATATCCTCCTCTTAAAACAGGAAGCCAATGAAGAACATGAGAAGATCACTCTACTTAGTACTAAGATGGATCTTATTGATCATTTTTTACATGATTCTGATGAAATAAAGAATGTTATTTTTATAGCTACAACAAGCTAGAACAACGATTAGATGTTTTGGGAAAACTCTTCATTAAAACCCAAAACTTAGAGAAAAAGACTAAGTCTGTCAATCAGTCTACTTTAGAGATTGCCTTTAGAGGTCATAAAGAGCAAAGGATAAGAAACATGCTAGAAGTTATTTATTTAGTATGATGAGTATCAAAGTTATAATAGACCATAGTTTACCTTTGGACAAGATGAAGAAGAATTTAATGCAATACAATATATGTTCTCTCAATTTAAGAAAATGCCAAAATCTCTCCCCAAAATATATCTTCCGGCAATGGCAGTTCCAAAAAGGGAAAATTCTCCACTTCAGGATGGATCTTCTTCCCATCCAAGTTTTAATCCACTTGCAGTACCTCCTCCTCCCACTTTTGATGAGGTAATGAATGATGCTTCTGCTTCTTATGCTCCTTCTCATAGATTCCATTTCGGCATTAATGGAATCAATAACCTTATTTCTCAAATTCTAGAACAACATGTCTTGAATATCCAATGTCAATCAAGGGCTGAAATTAAGACAGCCATTCAATTGCTAAGCAAATGGGTTCTTTACAAAAGGACTCAAGACCAGAATACAATGTCTCAGCAATTAGATGTCCAACTAGTAGCATGCCTGTCAAGTTTGGCATATGACTGGTGGTGGTAGCTTCCTCAAGAACCCAAAGATGAAATGCTTATTACTCAAGATGTAGATGACCAAATTCTCAAAGCATTAGGAAGAGAATTCTATGGTCCAGAAGAAACTAAAGACTTTAAACATCTTGCATATTTGTTTATGTCTGCTAGATTTGTCATCTTAGCAAAAGTGGTGAGCAATATTTATGTTATATGTAGAATTTGCTTATCTCTTCTGGAAATGCAAACAATCCAAGCATACTTAAAGCATTATCTCAGAGGTTTTTTGGGTCATGTTCTAGATGCAATAGAACAATTCTTGAAAGATAAAAGTATTCCCTTGCAAGGAATCTCTCTTTCCCAGTTGCATAGATTCATTATGGAAACATGGCAAGAGCATTGTTTAGAAAGGAGAGTTTCCAAAGACTTTAAAAGGCATCCATCCATGTACTCTCCCGGTTTTTGCAAAGATGTGGCAACACTACTCAATTGGGGTTGTGGAGCACACAATAGAGGTCACTTTGGTAAAGAATCTTGCAGTTGCAAGATAAAGAAGGGAAAACCCTTCTATACTAGTGCTCCCAGATTTCACCCAGACAAAGCCTACAGATATAAGAAGAAGAAGAGTTTACAGAAAAGAAAGGCTTTTGTCAAGAAATGCTATGCTCCTTTTGATAAATAAAAATGTTTTATTTGTGGCAAGAAAGGCCGCTGCGAAAATAAATGCCCCAAGAGAAAATCTAAGCCTCGGCTTGTAGCAATGTTTACTGATGAATTAGATCCTGCTTGGTGGGATCTTGACTACTATGATGCTAACCAATATCCTGAAGGAGAAATAGTTTTTCTCCCAGATGAAGGATCCTCTGATTCAAATGACTTCGATCCTTCCATGAATAAATTTGATCTTGCAAAATCCACTAACTCCTCTTCTAATTCCAATCAGGATGCAAATTTAGGAGGGTATGATGGTCCTCCAAAATTTTGTTTTTATATGTTTTCAAAATCAAAGGATTCTCCTCAAATCAGAATTACTGAAATTGATAAAAACTTATTTAGAACACCAGCATATCAGTATGTTCTAAGAAAAGAATTAAAAGATGAAAACAAGCTTTTAGCTCAACTAAAAGCCAACCGTCCAAATTTGACTCTTTCTCTCTTAATATCAACATAAATCAACATTGTATAATCCAACAGAGCTTTACAAAGAATATCCCTATATTCATGAAGATATACAAAGATTCAGAAAAGATAAAGAGCACCTACTCAGGTTGGAGATCAAAGAAAATCAAATCTCTTTGAAGAAGCTTGTTAGAGAAATAGAAGAGCTAAAAAGAATGCTAGAAATAACTATAAGAGAGAAAGATTAGTCCTCGGAAGAAGAAATGTGCAAAGCCTATGAAGAAGCTCTTAAGAGCCCCAAAGATAGAAGCACACCCAGTATCAATGAAGAAATCTTAGCAGAAGAAGATGACGAACATACTTTGTTTCCTTCTCCAAATCCAGAACCAATTCTAGGACTATTTACTAGTCTTAAGTTATATATAAAATTCTACTTTTTCCCTCCAAAGTTCAAGCCATACCATCTAGATTGCATGATAGACTCTAGATGCCAGATGAATTTGGAAAAAGGAGGTTCCATACCATCATTTTATTGGGAATAGATTTATGATCGCAGCATAGTAATCGAAATAACTCATGTATAGCTACTTGTAAGAGTTCCAGACTTTCCAATTAAGATTGAAGGTTTTCCAAAAGTTTTGCCTTTAAATAGACTAGACAATATAAAAGAGGATTGTATTTTAGGATCAGAGTTTTTGACTAGAGTCAATCCTGTTACTGTTGATAATAATAAAATGTTGTTCAAATGTAAAATAAATGGTAGATTAGTGTCTTGTCCCATGTCCTTTGAAGCTAAATCCAAATTCCCAACTTCTATAAAGAGGCTCAATCATGCCCCTAATATTGCAGAATTATTCAAAATGGAAAGGTGTATAACTTATGTAGAAATGCATAAGGAATCTGCCTTATCTAATATTTCAGAAAAGCTTGAGAAATATTGCACCTCTGAAAGTCCTAATTCCTTTTGGACCAAAGAAAAATATTTTGTATCTCTACCGTATGATCCTTTGGTTACTCCTAGAGCCCAATGAGCATCTACAACCTTAAAGTCTCCTACATAAAAAGAGTTTTGTGCCAGTGAAATCTAAATACATGCTTTCTAAAGGTCTCATTAAACCCTCTAGGAGCCCTTGGGCTTGTCGTGCATTTATAGTAAACAAGCATTCATAAATTAAGAGAGGAAATCCCAAGTTAGTTGTAAATTACAAACCTCTGAATGCATCCCTCCAACATGTCAGATACCCTCTTCTTGATAAGTCAAGCATTTTACAAAGAATTGCAGGTTGTACAATCTTTAGTAAGTTTGATCTAAAATCTTGATTTGACGAGATTGGGATTGAAGGAAAGGATAGCTTCAAAATGGATTTTGTTGTCCCACATGGTCAGTATCAATGGAAAGTTCTCCCATTTGGAATAAATAATGCTCCTTCTAAATTCTAGAAGAGAATGGAAGATATTTTCAGGGAAAAGAAATGTGCACTTGCATATATTGATGATATCCTAATTTTCTCAAAAAAATTGCAGGAAATTTAAAGCATCTACTAGATTTCTACGAACTGGTGTATAAACATGGCTTAGTTATTTCCAAAAGAAAAATGGAGATTGGAAATACAGAAATTGATTTTATTGGTCTAAATATCAATAAAGGCCAAGTAATCCTCCAAGAGCATGTTCTTAAATTTTTTTATCATTTGCCGAATCAAATCTTGGAGAAAGTCTAGTTGCAGCGCTTCTTAGGAAGCATGAATTATATCCGACCTTTATATAAGGGCCAAGCTGATGACATCCATATTCTACAACAAATATTTAAGAAACACCCTCCAAAATGGAGCAATGAAATGAACGAAGTTGTTAAAAGAATTAAAGCAAAAGTAAAACAAATTCCTCCCCTCTTCCTTCCCCAAGGTACGGGATATCTTGTCATAGAAACAGATGCCTCCATCAAAGCATGGGGAGGTGTCTTGATATAAAATCTTGGAGATAAAGAAGAAATATGTGGATATGACTCGGGTTCTTTTAAGAGTTCAGAATTAAACTACGCCTCAAGACACAACGAGATTCTTGCTATCAAAAGGGAAGTAAACCATTTCAAACTATATCTGAAACCTGTAAAATTCTTGATCATAACAGATTTAGAAATCATGCCAGGAATTTTTAAGAATGAAAGTTTGATGGCTGAAAATAATTCTAGAATTCTTAAATGGTTTATGTTGCTTCAGAATTTTGATTTTGATATTGTATATAAACCTGGTTATCTTAACTGTATTGTTGATATGCTAACCAAAGAATAATCTCAACCTAGTCTCAACATGTTCAATGTTAGTGCATCAAATGTTGGACCGTCAGATAAGAGAGATGGAATCAAGCATGATATGGAGAAAGCCAAAGGAAAAAAGAATTTTTCGAGACCCCGTGAGTTCTCCAAAGTGCCTGGAATTTCTGGAATATGCCAACAAAAAAGAAGAAGACAAGCAGCTGGCCATCTCATTGATAAGACAGATTCACTCCTCCTATGAAAATTTAAATTTTAGAAAGATGGGAGAAAACAACATTTCTAAATATCAGAAATTCATATTATAACTTATCAGACTTAAACGATATCTGGCTAGATACTGTTGAGTTTGATGGGAAAAATATTTTCTTTGTTGATATAGGCCCTGTATATTTAACATGGACAAGTTACCATCTGATTCTACAATTTTGCAGAGAACAAGGAGAGATCATAATTTGTGGAGATCCATCCTCCTTAGTTCAACAAAAATGGTCAGGATGGAAAGAAGTATTCCTTAATAAGTTATGTCCTGGAAAATATTGGGTACAAAGATGAGCTAATTTATTTTGCATCTCCAGGCTGACATGATTGTAGCTCATCAGAACTATATGTGGTTCAAATTCAAATTGAAACACACTGGAGGGAAATATTCACCCTTAGAACCACCTATCAAAATGACATAGAATTTTCTCTGATGGGATAAAGATGGAAGGATGATTAGACACTATACCAAAGAAGTCACGCTCAATTACAAAGTGGAATCATGTTTTGAAGGAGAATTATGTTGCTTTCCCAATGAAGTTATGATGGGGTATGATGTAGAAAGATGTTTTTCACATTGTTTATTTCCTGATACTGAAATATCTTTCCCATATACCTATGACAATGATGTTGACAACAATGATGGATTTGTTGGATCTGGTTGTGTTTGTGGAAGACCATATCTTGGGGTTGGAAAAGAAATACATATCTTCCTAGTAGGATATGATCCCTATGACTGATGTAAAAGCGTCGTGGGCCTCTAATAGTAGCTCCACCTTGTAAATTTAAATTATCTTGTTAGTATGGGTCCTCAAGTACTTAGATTCATTCACATGGCTTGGATGAATTATCCGACAAAGGGTACGATTTGATCTACCACCATAAAAGAGAATCTTATCTTTTACTTTCATTTGACAGTTTGGTGTCATCGGTTTACCAGATAAATTTGTATAAATAAAGCCTCCCCCACCCACTCAGGTATTTGGAGTTTGGGAGTTGATATTTTTTTAAGTATTCCAGTCAAATTCTGTATATCCTATGTGGCCACTCTTCTTGTGACTATTCATATGAAAAACAAATATCTAAGTGTAAGAAGAAGTCAGTGGTGTATGCTCTCCCTGTTAGTTTTTTAGAAATTTCAATCTGATCTAGGATCTTAACTTAGAGAATAACATGTACAGCATATCAATCATGGACACAATAATGCAAGCACACAAGAGACACAGTTTCACCGAGTAAAACCAAGAAGGTGAAAAACCCCGCAACTTCCTCAGAGATAGATAGAGCAATGATACAACCCAAGTACAAGAGGTAGTCCTCCTAGCAACAGCTTCTCCTCCTCCACTAGTGTGCCACTCTCCAATGAGTGTGTGAGTGAAGAATAGAATGATCAAATAGAGTGCCTCCCGCACTCTATTTATACATGAATTGACTTGCCTAATAACCTTTACTAGGTCGTCCTCAAGTTAACCACATAGAATAATGCTGACAGGGCCGACCCCCAATAGGGTGGTCTAATAACTCTTTAACCCACATGACTTATATAGGGCCGACCCCATCAACTATAAGTTACGACACTTACAATATAAATGACGACACTTCCGTATAGAGGAATAATAACATCTCTATAGGAATACAAACACTTTCATATAGAGAAATAATAACATCTCTATAGGAATACAATATACATATATGAAATACATTCCGAAGTTACAAATACATCAACACTCCCTCTTAACTAGGAAGGTATTTCTCGACACAGATCTGCTAGCACAAGTCTTCTGCTCTGGATCTAGATCATCGTCATCATCCCTGCTACTGCTATCTCAATCAATCTCCAATCTAATTGTAATAGGAAGTTTTATAGAGACATCCCTTATTCATGCTGGATGTAGGCCCACCACCTGTAGGTCTTCATCATCACTGGACATATTGTGGAATCCTCAAGATTTATCAACAAAACCTCGAAAGAGCATCCCAGGACTGATTACGAGCACATAGCTCAACCTATCGTATCTCCCAAGAACTTTTACATGCCACTGCACAACCTGTCCATAGCCATAGAGTATCATCCTGATACTCATGATCATACCGATCATGTCATCTCAGTGAGAAAGCCATCAAGTAGGTACACCTCAGGACTGATTACACTGCCTCTGCAAAACCTGCAAGATCTCCCAAGACTGATTACACTGCCTCTACAAAACCTGCAAGAGCATCTCAGGACTGATTACATGCCTCTGCAAAACCTGTGTACCCTACTGTCACATCATCGTCTTCAGATCACCTCATAGTCCCACGGAGCACAACCCAGATGCAAATCACACAGTACTTACACTCACCGGCATGGGAAGACACACTTCAACCATCCGTGAAAGGCTCAACACTTATATCTACGCTATGGGAAGACACACTTCAACCATGCAAGAATGGCACAACACTTATATCACAGCCATGGGAAGACACACTTCAACCATGCTCGAATGGCACAACACTTATATCGCAGCCATGGGAAGACACACTTCAACCATGCTCGAATGGCATAGCATTTATATCGTAGCCATGGGAAGACACACTTCAACCATGATCGAATGGCACAGCTCTTACATCAACGACCATGGGAAGACACACTTCAACCATGTCGGAATGGCCCCAACCCTTATATCTACACCATGGGAGGACACACCTACCACCATGTGAGGATGGCTCATGTGCATGTATGTCTCCTGAATCATCACTTCCCCTTGGAAGGAATCTCGATCTGAAGTACACCAAGCCTCTCTCTGAAGTACTCAAACTTCACTCTAGCCAATTGCTTGGTCAACACATTGACTATCTGCTCGTCCGCCGCAACATACAGGAGCTTCACTGCTCCTCTCTGCACCATATCCCTGATATAGTGATATTTGATCTCGATGTGCTTCTAATTACTACACTGTAAGAGCGTACTAATTAAGTGGAATTCCACAAATATTAGATGCATGTAAATACACCTCTATGTATCATCAAGTTCTCACCTGATGAAATGCAATTAGGTTGTCTGTAATGTAAGGATTGATCTCGTCGAACCACTTTCCCACTGCAATCATCCTGAACAGGATAAACATGATCCTGAAGAAATTTCCCTTGCTGCGATGCATGCTCCACATGTGAGAATCCACATCTATCATATACTCCACCACATCTTTCTGCTGCAGAGGCTCAGCCCTGCATATCCTCATCGCCACTATGTTCATCACTTGATACTGTAGGCTCTCTAGCTAATTCACGAACAATGTGTGCAGGTAATGCATCTTGGGAAACAGAGGGGTGATATACATATGCATCATGTTCACTAGAGACAAGCAAGTGAATCACACTGCGAGCTTAAGCTCACCCATTTTCTTCACAACATTGGGATGCGATACCAAAAGAGAATAAGCATGAGTATAAACTCGATCAGTTTCAAGGGTCGAGAGCTAAATACGTTCCTTACCAATATTGGCATCATTGGGGGCCTTGTCATTACCACCCCATCCATGTAGATGAAAAT
Organism: Larix kaempferi; assembly: GCA_027924585.1. Taxonomy (NCBI): domain Eukaryota; kingdom Viridiplantae; phylum Streptophyta; class Pinopsida; order Pinales; family Pinaceae; genus Larix; species Larix kaempferi. Next base: position 4,121,609 of record BSBM01000827.1, read on the forward strand.
TATCAAAAACCCCAACTGTGATCACAGTGCAAGGATCATAAACCTCCCATGTATACTTCTCATTCCACTTAGGACTAAAGCTATTGATAATGGTCCTATTCCTAACCCATTTCTTCCCATACTTGGAAACACAATAGGCATCTGTGGTGCCTCTTTCATCCTTGGTCTTCATTGGCTTCAATCCATGAGCACTCAGAATTTCAACCTCCAAAACCCCAATCGAGGGTTTCCAAAATGTTGTAATGTGTCGACTCAACCTGAACATGGCACCCACCATCCAAACATAGCCTAAGGTGTATCTGGCTTGCAAACTTGATCTCCTTCTTCGTGGGCTCCATATCAGCTAGTGTTGGTTTCTCCAGGTTAAACCACTTTGAATTCAATCTTGTGATCCATTCTCATGGGTATAATATTCATAGGAATGATACATCTTCCCAATATTTCATACGTGTTGGGACCTAACCGATCCTCGACACTAAGCACCAGTTGTTCTTCAAAGGGCTTCGCTGCTACAAAGACCAAATATTTGTTCCAGAGCAGTCTTGTGGTTCGATTCACGGCAAACATAGTCTTCAACATCTGGTTCCCCGGTTGGTCCTTCACAGTCACCTCTAGATAACAACCCTTATCACTGGGTTGAATATCTTGGGTCTCTATGATATTAACCATAACATACCAAATCTTTGAGGAGAGATATACCTTGGAGCGGATAATTTCCAGTACGTCCGAATGAACCGTGGTTGTGCCAGAATGCCAGGACTCCCGGAACGCCTCATCCCCTGGGTTCCCTATGTATTGCAGGGTCTCCCAAAAATCAAATGGCATCCCCGTAACTTCAACACATTTCTATCTAAACTCGAATGGCACCTTTCTATCTGAACTCGAACGGCAGGCCCTGCAACTTCAGCAACACGCTATCAGAACTCGAACGTCGGGTCACGTAACTTCGGCATAGTACTATCTCTCCCGCTAAGAATTCGATGCAACGAGCCTCGTAACTTCAGCGTCACATTATCCGAATTCGAACTGCAGGCCTCGTAACGCGCTATCTCTCCGCTAAAAATACGAAAATGGTAAATTAAACGGAAATGACCAATTTGGCTGTGACAGTGAGTGAAAATGTATGTGGCAAGATTCTATTCGTCTAATAGATGAGGAATCTAGCTACAGTGTCAAGGAACAATTCTCATTGAGAAAACACCTTTGGCGTAATTATTATATCCAAAGGCCTACTATCACGTCATTTTCACATCTTCAAAATTTAATATTTCTATTTTTAACATAATATATAATTATTTCCATATTTGTTTTTTTCCTTTTGTCTCATCCATAAGACTATAATAAGTGAATAGTATTGAAACCAGCAATGGTGCATATACTTTCTATTTTTTTTAAATCAAAAGATTCTACTCATGCTTTTTAAATCCTTAAAAGTATGTGAAAACTAAAAAATTCATTTTTATTTAAATTTTAATTCATTTTTTTTTTAAATTACTAAAATTATATTTTATTAGTTAATAAGATTATATAATTTAAATTAACAAAATATTTGAAAAAGTTAAATTTTGTTGAGGTGTAGTTTAAATATTTTACATTTTGGTTGGTCTTTGAAAGTGAATAAATAGACTACTCATATTTTTATACATTAAAAAATACAATTTAAATTATAAAAGTCAAATTAATACAAGTACCTCTCACATTTTTTATTGTTTCTTTTGGAATATTTAAGATTGAACTTTGTTTTATAATTTCTTAGATTTAGGGCATGCACATCATATTTAACCACTCTATTTTGGCTTCATTTGAAAGAAACATATTTTTTTATTATAATACTTTCACGATGTAGCTCGTTGTCCATGGACCCTCATGATCGATACATGATAATACCCATACCCCAAATTCTGGATCAGTGTTCTCCGGGGAATCCAAGAGTATGTGCATGGATAATAATTGTTTAGATAAGCGTGTACATGAAGGGGATTGCATTGGATATGTCGATAATAATTGTTTAGATAAACGTGTACATGAAGGGGATTGCATTGAATATGTCAATTTGATAAACTATTTGTTTTGATGTTAAAGTTTATTTTTTATTGAAAAAGGAGGTAAGAATGTAAGTGAGAGTGTTTTTGGTATCTAAAACTATATCTATCTATCTATATGTTTGTGTATAGAAAGAGAGAGAGTGTGTCGTTACCAATGCTTAAATTCGAGGTTTCAACCATGCCAGCAAAAAAAAAAATCATGACATTGTAATAGTTTTATTATCCTTCAATTTGCATTTACATAAATTTATAGTCTTCAATTTTAATTTCGCAAAAACTATACAATGTGATTATTTAAAATGAAAAGATTGATGATTGTTTTCAAGGTCTAGGGCAATAGATTCAAGAAATAAAAAAACACATTTTCAATATAAACAAATCAAAATTAAAACAAGGTGATGATGGTTATTAATGTCCACTAAAACCAACTGTGGTCTATTAGGCCTTTAAAAATGTAAGGAATCAATTGGCTTTATTTAGAATAATTTTGTTTATGTGCTCAAAAATATTTAAAAGAAGCATTCCTAGATCACCATAGTTGTAATAAGTTAAAAGGTTAGGAAGACATGTATTGTAGCAAATTAATCTTTTAAAATTGCAATCTAACATTCTAAGACAAAGTGAATTTTATCTTCAACCCTCTTTGTGTTACAAAGAGGACACATTCAAGATTCATTCCACGACATTAGGAATTCTTTAATGCTATGTTTCACTATGGATCTCATGAGAGTTTGTTCTTATTTTAGCAATGATGTTTCTTCTTTATGCTAGTTGAAATACAAAAATACATTTTATCTTCCAAATTAGGGTCGATCACCTCCTTATAGTATCTTATTTTTCTCTTATCCTCGAATTCTTTATTGCACCACAACTTGTCCTTATATTTAGATGTAATAATATTTTTAATATTATCATATTTATACAAAGTGACATCTTCCTCGACTCCCCAATGATTTAGCTAAGACTTGGCATCTTTATGCAACCTTGCTTATGTTGTAGGAGGTTTTCATTAGAGTTTGAAGCAATCTTAGGAAGTCTCTTGTATCCCATGTTTTTTTAATCTTGTTCTTGTATATTGCGTATCTAGTCATAGCCATGGTATCAATGGGGTAGACACTTGATTCTATGAGGATGATAAGATAGGGTGTATTGCCTTTAGTTTAGAGATTATATGTAATAAAAACACTGTAGATTTGTTTTATCCTTGTTCATGACTCTCTAGAGATGTTGCAGCCCCAAACTTCAAATCCATACAAGATAACATGAGTGACAAGAGTCTCAAATAGAAGTTTATTCCAAGAGATATTTTATAGCCCATGCGCTAGTATTCAATGTTTTTTTCGAAAAAACATTAGTCAATTTCCATTTTTTCTAAAATTATTCGCCCAAATTCCATAGGATAAATTTCATGCCCCCTTCCATCAATCGAACTCAAGGAAGGGAACATGACTAAAATTACGGGCTTTTTCAAAACTCAACCCCATTCATCATTAACCAATTCATGTAAACAAAAACATGTGTGTGCAGATGCATAATCAAAGTAAACATAGCGGAAATAAAATATACACACATATAGCATGCAATTGCCATCATAACTAAAACATGCATCAATTAAAAACATTGCATAATGAAATACAAGAGAATACGTATCTTGAAATGATGATGTCCCGAGCAACTAGCTATGAAACTGCAACATTCCACCCAACCATAGGCTAGTTGTGCTCATCAATCTATCAACACAACTGTCACCCCCAAGCTCGGCATGATTTCCACGAGGAAAATGGAACAAAAACTAACAAATAGCCAAGAATACACCACATTTCAACCAAGCCAGTCCACAGTTGGGTTTATCAATATTTTAAGGCAGTAGAAAGGAAGAATGGCTAAGCTAGTGAGCTCATCCATAGAGCTATTGGAAACTCTCCAATATTTAGCTAGATTACCCCCCCCACAATACCTACACACCCAACACAAGGAAGTATCCACTTCATTGCTCCACGGTCCCTTAGGCCATACCTTCCCTTCCAGTTCTCTTCAAGGTGTGCATAGAAAGGTATCAAAATCCCTATCATATTTGGGAGGTTACACTCTTCACTAAGTTTATCAGGCCAATTCTAAATCCTCTTTTACTCCTAGTTGCTTACACACTCAAGTTCAAACCAAAACAAGGGATGCATCTAACCCCCAAACCACAGAAATATCAAGGTAATTCCCAACCGTTGGAACTCAATTTAATAATTACAAATTCAATATACAACCACTGGTGCAATATAACAATTTTAGAGAAGGGAAATTGACCCTGGGAAAAAAACCGAGTTTCTAAGAGGTATATAGGCGTTTAAATGGAAAAAACAGCCTCCATGGACCCCCAAATCACGATTATTTTCCTCCCAATCATTCTGCAACCCAAAAACGACTTCCTAGCTAAAGAAAATGGAGGAAAACTTAGGAAAACATGAAGGAAAACACCCAACAAGCTAGAACTCCATGAGAGAGCAAAAACCAATGGATGAATAATGGGATGGGAAGCAAAATCATGGGTCTTTTATTTCCCAGGAATCCAAACATGATTTTCCAAAATGATGGCTTGCCCATACAAAAAATTTGGACAGCCATAGCTCTCCATTTCCCAAAATAATAACTTCCTCAACCACCTCTTGGAAGAATTAAATGATTGGGTGCATAAGTCAAAATGGTTAGTTGATGGTTTATTTGTTCTCTCATTGACACTCGGATTGACACTATTGGCTTCAAGGGTTTGAATATTTACCTCCCTATTCATTGTAAAAAGTATGCCCCCATACTCTTGTTTCATTGCATAGTTAGTTGTGGGTATTTTTATTAAAATACATTTACATCATATTTATGATTTCCATCATGCCATGCTAGCACGCGATCCACATGCATAGATATTTAATTGTCTATACGAGAACGATAAATCGATGATGGGGCCTTGGCCTTGAGCTCCTCACCACAATTTTATAATGATATTACATAATTTACATGTTTAATGTAACGAGGTCAAAACCGGGGTGTTACAATAAAAATATTTTACTCTAAACATCACCAAAAAATGTCTAGAAACTATATAAAATCCTTAGAAATTTGAATATTTTTATAAAAATGTCACCAAAAATTTTAGGTTAGAAATTTAAGAATAGGTAAGATTCGCCAAGGTTTCTACACTTTAAGAAAATTACAGATACTTAAAATTTTCCCTAGTTGCTTATTACCCCAAAGCAAAATCTCTATAAAAATTGCATTTGGCTATCATCTTAAAATCATTTTTTACTGCTTTTGACTCTACGCTAGGGTTTTCACATCTTAGGGTTTCCCCTTATCCTCGTAGCGTTCATGGTTTCTCCTTTGTTTCCTCACCGGAGGAGGTCGGCTACTTTGACTCTCGCTTCAAACGAGTAATCTTTGTTACAATAGAAACTGGCGCTAAGTTGGATTCCAACTCAGGTGTCAAGTTTGTCAAGCTCTCGGCCACGTCCGAAGTCACACTTTCCTTTGCGGGGACAAAGAACAAGATCATTTCCTTTTCGAAAAAGGGACTAATTGGGCATTTCACTTGATTATGGACGTTCCCAAAGGCTATCGAATTGTGGCTAAATAAGAACTGGAGGTCGTTGATCAAAGGAAAATTTGTTCAGAATTTCTATGGTAAGGACTTCTATGTCTTAGTTTTTTAGTTTAAGGAGGATAAAGACCTGATTCTTCAAAACGGTCCTTATTTTATAGGCCCTAGGGGAATGTATTTGAACCAATGGAATGCCTCTTTTGACCCCGACAAAGATATACCATGAGTTGTTCTGGATTGGGTCAAGCTCCCTCACCTTCTGCTTCATTGTTGGGGAGATGAGGATCTGAAGGCTATTGGAAATGCTTTGGGCAAGTACATTCATAGAGCTGAGCCAAAGCCCCCCTTTTTTCTTGTTCCATAATTTGCATGGAAGTAGACATTGAAAAGGGTTTACCAGAGGAGATTAAGGTTTCTCCGGAAGGTTGGAATCACCTTCAGAAGGTTGATTACAAGCAAATACCCTTCAAGTGCAAGCATTTCCATGAATACGGGCAATTTTCCAAGAAATGTGCTAGAAAGAAAGCAAAGGACGTGGAAGTAAACAAGGATGAGGACCGGAACATTGTCTCTAAAAAAGGTAGAAAGGCCCCTCAGAAGTAGACACAACCTCCACATCCACCGGCGAAAGTAGGACCCTCTAAGAACAAATTTCAGGCCCTAACCAATCAAGAACTTGACGTAGATGTAGAAGGAGAGATAAGAGAGGAGAGGCATGAAGGAGAAGTAAATGATCATTCGGTGTTGATGGAAATAGTGAAAGAAGAAAATTATATACTAACTCTTCCTGAGTAACCGATTATTGAGGTCCAATCTAAAATTTTGGGGTCGGTTACGAGATCCAAATCCAGAACTTCTCAAGAAGAAACATCAGAGTACAGAGAGGAAGAAAAAGACCTCCCAGGAAAAAAGGGAAGGAATTCAAATAGAACTCATCGGGAAGAACAGTAAGAGAAAGAAAAGGCAGAGGGGAAACAAGTCAGTTTAAATCAACATATACAAATTACGACTTCTTCAGGAAAGAAACCGATCTGAGATTTTGAGAATCAAAAAGATTATGAACACCCCTATAAACCCCTGTAAAGAATGAAAGTAGTCTCCTGGAACGGTAGAGGATTGGGAAGTAAATAAAAAAATAGAAGAAATAAAAAGTATGATAAGAATGGAAAAAATCTCTATCCTTCTCCTCTAGGACACCAAAATGAGGGAGGAAGACATCAAGGAAATATTGAAGAACATCTAGAAGCACGGTGATGGAATATCATTAGTAGTCATAGGAAACTCAGGGGGTGTTGGCAGGCGGTTTGGTAAAGTGCTATCACGGCATCTCTGATGCTACGACAAGACAGAAGATGGTGCGAAAGGCAACAAGCGAAAGATTACTTTATGCATTTGGGGGTCAATTGTACCGTAATTTGTGGGTTTTGGGTCATTTGGACCACATATTATGTACTGTTGAGTCAGTTATACCGCAAAATGCGGGTTTTTGTTCGTTTTGGACTAGGTCAGTTAGATATTGAGTCATTTGTCCATAGTGTCGGTTAACAAGTTGTTAGAAAGTGGACAAGAGTTGTAAGGCAGAAGCCTATATATAGATAAGAATTGTAAGTGTTGTAGGGCATCATCGAATGTTGGAGATATTATGTGAAGCTCTGTTGTTGGTTGTAGGTCTTCTGGGTATGTTTTGATGTCAAGAGTCATTGCGGAGATCTAGTTTTTACAGAGACATTGTATCTGGGTCGACAATGATAATATGATGAAGCTATTTTGGTACAATCTCTGTGTTCAATCTGTTCAGTTATGGTAATGCAATGTTGCACTATACAAATAATGTCATGCTTCTTTAATGCGATACTTGTTTTACAGTTACTGTTGTGGCAATGATGAATGTATTGGTTGAATATTGCTTTAATAACATGTCCAATGCTTAGAAATCTCTATCCCAGTTATACAAAAAGTTTAAGTATTATAGCCGCAACCATCCTCCTTCATTCAGTGGAAACATGGTTCTGTTTGCTCTTCCTCGATGCCTCGGGTGAGACCTCATCTACTCTGCAGGTGTTGCTGGGCGGGATAAAACCTGTCCGGGCTGGTGGCCAGGGAGACTGCAGTATGTGTCGACAGTGAGTGGAACCCCTGTCGACTGGCGTCGCGCTAAGTCACCATGACTCAGGGAAAGAATCAACCAAAACAATATCGTATGATAGTGACCGGGCCCTTGAAGAAACCCGCTCGAAAAAGTACCAAGAGCATGCAACGATGAGTGGGTTGTCCTTGCCAGCTGAGGCGCAGTTGGGCCACCTGCTCATAGCACTCAATACTGCATCCTCTGCGGCAGCGGACAAGATGTCAAGGAAAGAGGATGAAGGGTTCCATTCGATCACCGCTCGGTTAGAGTCTCTGTATGATATGGTTTCCAGAAAGGCACCAGAGGAAGCAACGGTACCAAAATTTGGCACAATCAGCACTACACCGTGGGTCCGGAATGTGGAAATTCCCCTGACTACGATTGTGACCGAAGATGTGGTAGTAAACATGTTGCTGCAGCAGTTGAAGATGGTGACCCTCAATGTTAATGCATTGCCATCAGAAGGGTTGACCAGTATGCAGTTGCGACCAACCAGGAACTGACAGACAGACTAAGGGAGGTTAGTGATATGTGCTTGCAATTGCAGGAAAGCAAGGCCGAGGAAAAACGTGATGTCGCGGACTTGACATGCAGGGTGGCTTCGGCGCGGCAGGTTGTCAATGACTTGGAAGATGACATTAGGAAGGAACGGGCTAAGAAGGCACGAGAAGTCGAAGCACTGAAAAAGGAACATGATTTCCTTATTGCGGAGAAGGCTCGCATGTGGGATGACAGTGTACGGGTCGACCGGGCGATCACGAAAGCTTATCAACATGTGTCGAAGCCCACTGAAGAGGTGGAAGTGCTCCACTGGGTGCAGCGACTGGGGGCTGCCATTATTCAGTTGCAGCAGGAGAATCACAAGTTGAAGGCCTAGATGAATCCCGGTATGCCTCAGGCTGAAGTTGATGAACGAAGAAGGGCAATTTAGGAAGTTGTCGCTCAGAGGAAGGAGCTGGAGACGTAGGCAACCAGGCTCACGACCGACACTATACAATTCTGGGGCCGCATTGTTCATGACGAGTAGGTTGAACAGTTGACTAAGTATCGGCAGGAAGCTGAGGGACAGTTGGCCACATTGAAAGCGACAATGCACACAATGCCACCACTGGAGCAAGTTGCTAAGTCTCAGGAGCTAAAAGATTTGCAACAACGTGTCACCAAGGCGGATGAGAGACAAAAAACGCGCATGGCACAGTTAGAGGAGTTCCAGGATAGCGGCAGAAAATTCATGATGCAAGCTAGTGAAGCTCTGCAAGCAGTGCAGAAATGTCGACAGCAGGTAGTGGCAAAGCTTACAGATCACCCATCTTCCGAAGACATGGTCGATAGTCAGTCAGCCGCTACGGAAACCAAGGAGGTGGTGCGGACAGTTGAACAACCGTATGAGGACTTCAAAGTTAAAAGGACGGAGTACACCATCTCCTATTGACGTGGCTCGAGGGCGAGCCACAAGATTGTGTTGGGGGCCTGTTGGCAGGAGGTTTGGTAAAGTGCTATCGCAGCATCTCCAATGCTGCGACAAGACAGAAGATGGCGTGAAAGGCGACAAGCGGAAGATTACTTTATGCATTTGGGGGTCAATTGTACCGCGGATTGCAGGTTTTGGGTCATTTGGACCACATATTATGTATTGTTGAGTCAGCTATACCGCAGAATGCAAGTTTTTGGTTTTTTTTGGACTAGGTCAATTAGATATTGAGTCATTTGTCCATAGTGTCGGTTAACAAGTTGTTAGAAAGTGGACAAGAGTTGTAAGGCATAATCCTATATATAGATAATAATTGTAAGTGTTGTAGGGAATCATTGAATGCTGGAGATATTATGTGAAGCTTTGTTGATGGTTGTAGGTCTTCCGGGTATGTTTTGAAGTCAAGAGTCATTGCGGAGATCTAGTTTTTGCAGAGACATTGTATTTGGGTCGATAATGATAATATGATGAAGCTATTTTGGTACAATCTCTGTGTTCAATCTGTTCAGTTATGGTAATACGATATTTCACTATACAAATAATGTCATGCTTCTTTAATGCGATACTTGTTTTACAGTTACTGTTGTTGCAATGATGAATGTCTTGGTTGAATATTGCTTTAATAACATGTCCAATGCTTAGAAATCCCTGTCCCAGTTATGCATTAAGTTTAAGTATTATAGCTGCAACCATCCTCCTTCATTTGGCGGAAACATGGTTCTGTCTTCTCTTCTTGGATGCCTCGGGTGAGACCTCATCTGCTCCGCAAGTGTTGTTGGGCGGGATAAAACCTGTCCAGGTAGGTGGCAAGGGAGACTGCGGTATGTGTTGATAGTGAGTGGAACTCCTGTCGATTGGCATCGCGCTAACAAGGGGTATTATTATATTTTGGGACAAGAAAATGTTTTTCCTCTTGGCCAAATGGAAAAACCCAAACTGGATTATGGTGGAACTAGAATATGTTAAGGAGAATGAAAATTTCAGAATCTGCAATGTATAGGGGTAGGCTCTCCATCATAAGAATCAGTACTTCCAGCGCTCTCTAGATAAACTCAAAAGGAATGATTTGCATCTATGCAGTATTGTCGATGGTGACTTTAATGTCACCATCTCCCCTTCAGTTAGGAGAGGGGGATTGAATGTTAGAGACCCCTTCGGGGAAAACCTCAAAGACATGCAAGCAACCTATAACCTCACAGACATCAAGCCAAAGAAATTTCTCTTCACATGGAACAACAGAAGAATCATCCCAAGTCACATTGCGGCTTGGCTCGAGAGGTTCCTGGTAAGTGATCATTTCATGTTAAAAAGTTATATCCCTTCTTCAGAACTCTTCCCTCTTCAGTTTTAGATCACAAACCCATTTTGTTAGATTTTTTTAATACTAAAAATGGTGGGCCCATTCCTTTCAAATTCAATACGGCCTGGGCTAGAGAAGAAGAAGTATATAACATGGTTAAACAAGTGTGAAAGGTTCACATCACCAGCACCCCAGGTTTTATCTAGGAGGCAAAGTTGAGGGAAAAAAAATATGCTCTAAATATTTGGGCGAAATGACTCAAGAATCCTATCCATGAGAAGTGTAGGCTCCTAGATGAAATGGGGATGCTACAAGATTATATAGGAATCAATGAGCTATATGAGAAAATCATAAGAAGATAAAAATAAATGGAAGAAGAGATCCTTAAAATAGACAGAAAGGAAGAAGAAGAATGGAGACTCAAGTCATGGAGACTTTGGCTCAAGGCTGGAGATAAAAACACTAAGTTATTCCATAACCAGTATAGTGAAATGATGAGAAGAAATACCATCTTTTACTTGAAGATGATAGGGGGAGAAAATTTCTTCTCTCCCAAAAATTAAAGAAGAGGATCAAAGGCACTTCCAATCTTTGTATCAAGAGGAAGGGGACGAAGATACAGATTCCTTTGAAACTCTATGTAACAACATTCCTGCTCTGGTGACTAGTGAAGAAAACAACCTCCTTTTCAATCAAATTTCAAAGGAGGAATTCAAGGCTGCGATCTAGTCTCTCCAACCTAAGAAAGATCTGAGGCCAGATAGTTTCCTGATCTAATTTTACATAAAGTTTTGGAATATTATAAAGGTGGATATTTGTAGAATGCTCAATTTCTCCAAGGGAAGAGATAATATTGGGGGAGGAACAAACTCTTCCTTCATCACCTTCACCCCCAAAGAAAGAAATCCTACTTCAATGAAATGACTTACACCCATTTCCTTGTGCAACTCTTCCTATAAGATCCTCACAAAAATCATCGCTTGCATACTCAAAACGATTCTTCCCAAAATCATCTATGAGAACCAAGGCGGCTTCATAGTTGGTGGATAGATCATTGACAACATCATCATTGTCCAAGAGGATATCCATTCCATCTATGCCAGGAAATAAAAAGGTATGGCCATAAAAATGGATTTGGCTAATTCCTTTGACATGTCAGGCACAGGCTTCTTTTTAAAGTCCTGAAATGTTTCAATTTCTCTGAGGAATTTGTTAGATGAATAAGTTCCTGCATTATCCACCTGTGGATTTCCCCTTTGATCAATGGTAGACAAACAAAATTCTTCAAAGCCTCGAGGGGACTCCATCAGGGTTTCCCCCTGTCCCCCTTTCTTTATATCATTGTGGCAGAAGCCTTAAGTAGACATCTTAATAATAAAATTGATGATGGTGTCCTCCCTAGAATCCTTATCTCGAGAGGGGTAAAAGCTACAAACTACACTCAATTCGCAGACGACACCATCCTGCTAGGAAGTGCTTCCAAAATAATTTTAAGGAACTTCAATCAAGCTCTATATTCTTTTCTGTAGGCATCTAGTTGGGAGAGAAATGCTGAGAAATGCCGCATCTATATCTAGAATTGTCCTCCCCCCCTTCTTGCGAAGATTTCTAGGATTCTTGGTTTTCGAGGTGTCTGCAATTGGATGTATTTCAAATACTTAGGAATCCCCTTCTCTCTCAATAAATGCAAGGCGGGGGATTGGGAGGATGTCTTTCAAACAATCAATGGTCGGATTCAATCCCGGGGTATAAAATGGTTAAACTTAGCTAGGAAGATCACCTTCTTAAAATTGGTTCTTGCTTCCATGCCTATCTTTCTCTGTTCATCCATCCTTTCTCCTATCGGGTTCATGATTAGCCTGAGCAAAGAATTTAGGAATTTTCTCTAGTAGGGGGGCAAGGAAGGCCACAAACAATTTCACTTAGTGAAATGGTAAATAGTTCTTAGTGAAAACGGAAAAGGAGGTATATCCATGAGGGATCCAAGGATGGTGAATTTATCTATGGGAGCTAAAATCCTTTGTAGAATAATTAATGAAAATAATGAATGGTGGAAGGAATTCCTTCGCAAAAAATATTTGAAAAATCCCAGGTAACGCTGCTTAGATTGTGACCTCCAAGGTCGGGTGTCCTAGATTTGGGACCTATGTAAAGTGGCATCCAAGTTATTAAGAGACCATCTACATTGGGTGTTAGGAAATGGAAAAAAGATTGATATCTAGGAAGATGGGATATTAAATAGCCCGCATCTAAATTAGAATGAAGAAATAAAAGGAGTAATGGAATGGATTTAGAGATAAGGCATATTTAAAATTTATGACCTATCTATCTGGCACAATAACGAGAGCTGGAAAGAATGGAAAAGGCTCGAAACTCCTTCCCAGTTGGGTGATGGATTCAACCATATTCTCCTAGATTTGAATGGGAAATCCCCCTATAATAGAAAGGACAAGGACTCCAGAGGGTGGGGTCCCAAAGGTACCTACAGTGTGAAAGAAGGATATCGGGTTGTGCTCAAGTATCTACCTGCTCCACCTTCAACTGGAATATGGAAGAATCTCTGGAAGCCTGAATTTCCACCCAAAAGTAATGCCTTCTCTTGGATGTTGTTCCATCAAAAAATTATGACTGCAAAAAAATCAAGAAAAGAGGCATCGAAGGGCCAAACAGGTGTACTCTATGCAAAGATAAAGAAGAAACCATAAGGCACATGTTCATAGAGTGTTCCTTTGCCAAAGAGGTTTGGGAGGCCTTCACAAAGGATCTGGAAGTTTTCTTCAAGTTCCCTGATCAAGTTGAAGGTTTTTTCATAGGTTGGAACAAAAACTACCCCTGGACTCTATCACATAATAAATCTTTGTTAAAACTCTGGTGTGCGGTTCTTAAATTTATCAATTGGAAGATCTGTCTATCGATAAACAAAGATATTTCCGAAGGGAATAAAGCCTCCTCTAGCAGAACCGCCATGAAATCCCAACTTGAAATGAAATAATTTCTTATGTCTCAAGGATAGTCGATCAAAAATTCTTGCGAGCTTACCCCTACCCCCCCACCGAAATTTTGTGGGAATCTCAATTTATTGGGATTATCTTCCTTTATTCCAATGACTACTCTAAGAAAAAGAGCTGGGAAACTAACCTTTAGCCTAAGGAATTTCAAAATTGATAGAATAATCAATCCAGATATCCCTTTTCTTTGATGGCACCTTGAAAGGAAACCTAGGGGAGGTAGGTGCGTGAGGGTTCATTTTTTACCATAGAGGAATCAAGATCAAGTCTTTTTCCTAGGGGTTTGGAATGCGAACGAACAATCACGATGAATGGGTTGCGCTAATGCAAGGTTTGGAAACTATGTATGAATTGAACATAGACGACTTCAATGTCTTTGGTGATTCCTGGATTGTTATTCAATCAATGCACGACCTTCAACCGGGTAAGGAGATGGAGAAAGGGATAGTCCAAAAAATATCCTTGACCTTCTTACTGGACATTTCCAAAGTCAACTTCTTTCATATCAAATTCCAGAACAATCATGAAGCTGATTGACTTGCTAACCATGGTTCAAGAATAAATCAAGGGAAAATATTGTTAGATAATTCTATTTTATTGCGAAAATGGTTATGCACCCTCAACTCTTAGCATTTATGGCCCCCCATCCCATGCGCCTTTGGATTTGGGACAAGGGTGACATTAGTCCGACCTCTTCGCCAAGTGTTTCACTATGAGTGTGGGTTGGTGTGAGCATTTTATGGCCCTACCAGTGCTCATTTACTCCCATCCCTTGGCTTGTGCTTTCTGCAAAAGATGACATGATTTGGTTAATTGTGAGGATATGAAGTATCTTTCCATTGTTTATGAGTTGGATTCCTATAGAAGCATCCATTCACATCTTCAACTCTTTCATATCTCTGAGCGTCCCTTATGTAGAACAGGGTTGGCTTTCCAAGAGGTGCTTTGTATTGACGGAAGTGATAGAGAAATGGAGAAGGATCTGGAAGAGCCCCTTTCGACTGAGGACATCACTCTGAAATAGGTCCTGGATGAAATTCATGGTCTCAAAAATGATATGGTGGATTACAAGAATATGTTAAGATGTGTTTTAGAAGTGGTGAAGGTGAGTTTGGAAGAAACTAGGCGAGTCTCTTTGGACATTTCCTGTCTCAACTCCCTTGTGGAAGATATGGAAGGAGGTTAATGGGTCCAATATAGAGAATTTGAGGACATCAATTGTTTCCTGAATGATATGGAGAGGATGTTGAGGTCTAGGTTCGACGGGATGTGTGGGATTGTTGCGGAATCGAAGTGTGTAGTGTAGTAACAAAGCATGAATGCCTCTAAAAGAAACGAGTCGTGTTTTGTGCAGCTGAAGGAAATCCTAGAAGAAGTTCAAGCGGATGTCAATGGTTTGTACAGAGGAAATAATGTCCGCACTCATGACCAGGCCAAAGCTTCCCCTATGGACGAAGTCTCCAAGGTCCATCCAACTACAGATGAAGACCCTCCCCAGAAATGATGTTTCTAGTTTTGGTTTTCTAGCTTTTTGTTATGTTTTTTTGCCAATATATTAGTGGAAAATATATCAAGGTTTACATTGTTAGAAGTAGTAGAACAAATTTGGATAAGAATTGTAAATATCGATATCTGACTGAGCAGTTTGTGGGCCTTGCTTGCATAGAAGTTTTATGTTCAGACCTTTGTTCTGTGTTTTTTGTTGCCCCGGGGGCTTCTGTAACTCTTGTTTTTTAATATATATATAAAGGCTTTTCTTGTTTATGTTTAAAAAAAAAATCCCTTTAGTTCTGTTGAATTACAACTATTTTCAAGTCCATAATAAGGTTTCCACTCTCCATTTATCCTTGTGTCAATGTTATAGTTCTAGTAAGCTTGTGATAGAGATCGATTATGAGATATTTGTATGAATTCACTTCCAGCAAGTTGTTGGACTTCCATACATGAAATCAACATAAGTATTTTTTTTGTATTTTATTAGCCTAACCTTTGTTTTGGTAGTGTTAATAGTCATACTTGTACTAGAGACAAAACCCTTGAGAATTTTTAGTTGTTTGTCGAGATCATAGGGACTCATGCCATAAGAACATATCATTGTTGTAGAGAAGAAGAATGATGACTATACTAGCTAGATTCATGTCAATGCAACCTACTCCTTCCAAACAACCCTCTAACTTATCAATATATATACCAAAAAGGGTAGGGGACATGGGTAAACCTTTCATGGCTCCTATATTACAATTGATTTATTTTGAGTAACCCTTAGAGTTCTTGAACTTAGTAATAACATTCTCATACAACCTTATCGTGATAGATCTCAACTCGAAAGCAACGTTTATCTCTTCTAATATATTCCAAAGGTTAGTTATGGTCATTGTGTGTAATATCCCTCATGTGTTACTTTGATTATTGACTAAGTACAAATTCAGATTTATGAGTAAGTGGTTAATTTTCTATTGCTTTATTTTGAAAATGTACAATATAAAAGCAAGTGCCACTTTTCCAAATGATAGGACATATGTAAAAGATAGTTTTTGGCATTATTAATTAAACATTGGAGCAGTTGGAATGGCCATGTTATAAATTGATGAACCATGAACCCATAGGTGGGGAACACAGTCTTGCTACTCATGATGTGGGAAAGACAAGTATCAAGAGGCAATTTCCTTAACCAACTCCTTAAATATAGGAGGGAATCCAAGGCCAAAGAATTCCCGAGGAGGGAAAGTTGGGCCTTTCTTAAGACTCCCAAGGAAAAATATTATTTATATGCATGTGTGTGAGGAAAGGAGGTTCTCTAGTATGCATAATAAATCTATTGTGGGAGAAGTGTCATGTGTTAGGAAAATTTTGAGAAGTGAGTGCTTTGCTTGAGATAAGAAAGAGTTGTTTATACACTTGTGAGTGGAAATACTACTTTTGAATTTTTTTGTAGATGGAGAGCAAGGTGTTTTTTCATATGGTGTCATGGTCCATGCTAGGGGGTGACTACTAAGCAAGTAAGATTGGTTGTTCATAATTATATGGTTGGGAGGAACGTGCCTATTCCAACTAAATTTTTCCATCAACTATGTTGTTAAACTATTTTATTTATAGTTATTATTCAATTTTAATTGATCAACTATCTAATCGCTATTTACTTTTAGTTTATATATTTATTTAACTGGCTCAAGTATGCTCTGCAAGATTTTATTTTCCTCATATTATTTTACTAGAAGTTAATTGCTATAGGATGAAACTTTATATATCTACTTCGATTGATTAATGTTGTTAAGATTATTCTGATTAGTTATCATAAATCAAGCTAGAACATAATTGTTTGCACTAAGTTAGTTTTGTATTATGCTACGATAAAATTCTACAAGTTTCAAATTAGTACAAATTATTCTCACCTATGATATTAGGTTAGAACTGCATAGTATGTAATTAAATTATTTTATGGTTTAGGTGATAATATCATAATTATTAATAAGTCATCAAGACAATAATAAAATGAATAAATTAGTTACCTATAGTAGGGTATAAGTACATATATATTTTATAATCAAAACAAGTAATTTATTGAAGTAATTGTACATGAAAACAAAACGATGACCAGATGAAAATAAACTAATGCATACCAATTTATAAATGAAGCATAACCTAGATTATACACTCGACATCATTAAGACAAATAAGCATGCTTAACTAACCTAGTGAAAATGGTATTCTCAGAAAATGCTACAGGTCCAAATGACCATGTCAAACGGAGGGTGTGAGTATGCTGAAAATGGAGCTGAAAAAAACCTTTGCTTGGCGCGTGTGGAGTTTGAAAGCTCGATCGAGCTTCATAGCTTGATCTAGTTTTCAAAAGCTCGATTGAGATCTTGACCTATAACAGATATAAGAATGAAAAAACATCAAACCTCAGCTTATCTCAACTCATTTGTTGCATAGGAACTCGAACAAGGAGTATAGAGCGACTATGTGGATTTCATTGGAGACTGCAACTTGCCACCAAGGTAATTTTTAAGGGCGAAATTTCGTCAATTGGTTATTTTTTGGGCTTTTTTTCAAAAAATAAATTTGCTATTTGGTCATTTTAGTCTCTAATACCACCTATATTTACAAAAAATATGTTTTGTTATCATAATATTCACCAAAATTTACATGTTTTAGTAATAAATTGTATATTCCATATTTAATATTCGCCTACCTATCTATATACATGTTTCTTTCAATCTAAATTAATCGCCTGGGATACTAAAGTATAATATTAAAATCCTTAAAAAATACCCTGCTTGCCACCAACCACCACTTTTTTCTACCATGGCCTCCACAGCTAGAGGTAGGCAACTCAAAACCCCCAAAAATCTATTCTTCTATGCATTAATTGAAAGTGTATTTTTTTTAGGATCTTTGTGAAATTTGTTCAAAACCCTTAAAAACCAGTTCTTCTATGCATTGATTAAAAGGGTTGATTTTTTTGCGAATTTTGTGAAATTTGTTCAAAACCCTTAAAAATCAGTTATTCTATGCATTGATTGAAAGCGTTTTTTTTCTAAGATTTTTGTGAAATTTGTTCCAAACCTACCTACTCGTTTGGAGACCATGGAAGCAAGATGAACTCAATGGTCGTGGCTGTTGGAAACGACTTGACAAACCCTCAATCCAACTCGCAAATTCTCGATTGAGTTGTTTCAAATAGCTCGCTTGAGACTTTGAACAATAGCCAAAGTGATAATAAGTTGTTGGCGGTTCTTTTCCGATTTTATAACACTTTATAGGAGCTCGATCGAGACAATATCTTGATCAGGATATTAACCCTCAATCGAGCTTTATTACTTGATCGAGGGTTTTATCAAACCCTCGGTTGAGCAATAAAACTAGACCAAGATTTTTTATTAGCTCAATCAAATGCTTTGTTAATCTCTCAATCGAACTTTTAAAGCTCAATCAAAATCCTTTTTTCCACCCTTTGTGCCCCCGCTTGCCAAAAAAGTGTGACCCATCTTCATGGGAACACCCTTAATCACACTATAAATTTTGTTAATCACCCATTCAAAAACACTCGACATTTATCTCACTAAACCTCCATCATAGATACAATATTTATATTATTAATTTCCACCATTAATTAATATTAAATATTTGTATTTACATTATTGATTATATTAAAGTAATCATATATTATATAGATAATAATATTTACATCTATAAAATAATAATTATTTTATTATCAATTTATTTCATTATTATTATGTAAATAACATTATTCATTATATACCCCCAGATAGGGTGGCTGAATGAGAAAGGATTGATCATAAGTGTAAATCCACCAGATGTCTCACCCAGTTTCATTCGACGACAAGCAACGTCACACGACCCCCATGCATTTACACACTTGTGCGGATGAAGGGACGGAGCTATCACTCAGCCTTAATGGCATCTTGATTATGGTGAACAGCTCGAGGAAGGAGATTATCTTGCCTCCTTCCTCGATTCATTATCCATAATCAAGACACCATTAAACCTTCATCCTCTACTCGAAACAAGAATCGAATTACCAATCTGCAACACAGAGCTCCCCCCACCATGGTTCGTGAGCGACACTGAGGCAGTAGCCGACAGGGATGTGGGCAGCGAGAAAAGTCTCAGGAAAATCACAACAACGGTGTTTCTCGAAACCTGGAAGCAATGACAGATACATTTCTTGGGATAAGAAACAATATTCAGGATGCAGAGGCAGATGCTTCAAGCCGCTTTCAGGACCATAGGGTGAAGGATCTCATCAACTGGTGCACGAAAATGATGGAACCATTCACTGGCCTACCTTGAAAATGATGGAACCATTCACTGGCCTACCATTCTGCTGTTGGCCTACCTTGAAAATGATGGAACCATTCACTGGCGTCCTGTGGATGATGATTCTAGCATTTCACCGAATGCTGCTACGATCAACAATTCCCATGGAGCGGAAGTATAGTTTGATGGTTAAGCAGTCATAGATTGTTAAGCAGACAATTGAGCCTGAAAATCAGAACTCCAAGCCAAACTCTAGTGGTCTGAAAAGGGAGCTGACAATTAGCGCCATGAACAATCCGACACCGCCTGAGACGAAACCTCGCATGGAGATTGGGCCGTCAAACTAGCTACTGGGTTATCCCAGCTCCTTTTTTGGGTTTCATTTATATGTTTCTAATATTGTGGTCTCATAATTATGTATGTCCTTTTCATTTCACAGTCAAGCAAAACTTCCTGGTCGGACTTGTTTGTTTATGTTTTTCACATACTCAATCTCAGACAGTTTCATTGCGATTTTCAATTTGTCACTTGAGTTGTTTCCTCCTGGTGGGGGGCTCAGTTTTTTGTTAATCTCAAACTGGAAAACCTATGGTTTTTAGACTCTTGCCTGAGATGTTTTCTCCATGTGGGAAGCTCAGTTTTTTGTACACTATTTTCCTCTGTGATATAATATGATCTTCTAACTTAAAAAAACAGTATCCATTATATATATATATATTGACAACAAAATATTAGAGTTCATATGGCCTAGGATTTGGCAGAGGGGAGAAGGTTTGCATGGTTCTTAGTAGATTTGTTTAAGGGATTTCGGGCATGTTGTGGCTATGTGGGAGGATGCTATTGACTATGGGGATGAGGACCTGTGGTCCTCTCCAAGCATTTTTTGGAAATATGAATAATTTCATGAAATCTTGGAGAGTGCGAGGGATTTTCAATCAATGACGTTGCTAGATGAGATTGGAGTTGGTAACTAGATTGCCATCATGTAAGAAGGTTCAAGGAATCCTAGTCCCATGGTGTTCCATGTTTTTTTCTAGGATTTGATACGCGTTTCAAAGGATGGGTTGACGAAGGATATTAAAATTATGGTACTTAGTCAGTTTCGATGGTTACGGAGGAGAAACTAGTAAGATTCTACTCAATCGAAGTCTTATCACACGATTTTCCTCATAGCCTAAGGAGGGAGAGAGATAAGCGATCAGGTTCAGGTATTTGAGTCCCTTGTTCTTCATTTCTAGAAGGGAAGGAGGAGGATAGGTTTAATGCCATAGTGCAAATAGATAGCAGGGAAACCAGAAATCATGCAAAGAGTTTCCTTGCTCAAAGGCGAGGCTCAAAGTGCAAAGAGTTTCCTTGCTCAAAGGCGAGGCTCGGAAGGAACCAGAAAGCATGCAACGTTCTTGATTCGAATCTCTCAATGGTACTAGGGCACACCATAAGGTTGAAAAGGTGGTTGCGTTAATGAAAATTACATTGGTAGGAAATTTTTAGTATAAGGTGTGTTGACGAACAAAGTTGTTGGACTGGTGTGAAGAGAGTTGGAAACCCTTTTTAGGGTATACTCATGTGTTTCATTTGCTCAGCAAAGATTGGCAATGTTTTGAATTTGTGTCAGAGAGGGATAAAAATTGTATTCTAGATGATTGTTGGAGATGGGGGAGCTCGAGCCTAATTCTAAATCCTTGGCATATCAGATTTGACCCTATATCTGAGCCTTTAACTGTCCAGCACCTCTGGGTTTTGTTTCCTAGTTTTTCGCTGCATATTTGGTCAAAAGCGATCTTCATGGATCTTGGAAACAAGTTGGGAAAAATATTTTTTTTATGAAGCCTCTTTAGAATGGGAAGATAAGCCATATTGCCTAGGTGCTTAGGTGCTTGTATAAATTGATATCAGTAAGGGATTGCCTCCTCATATCAAAATATAATGGAGGAATAAGTCCTTTATCTAATCTCTTGACTTATGTTGGGTGCCCTTTAGGTGCATTCGCTTTCATTCTACAAGACATGTGAAACATGCGTGCCATTTTAATTCTTCAAAGCACCTCTGGGTTTTGTTTCCTAGTTTTTCGCTGCATCTTTGGTCAAAAGCGATCTTCATGGATCTTGGAAACAAGTTGGGAAAAATATTTTTTTTATGAAGCCTCTTTAGAATGGGAAGATAAGCCAAATTGCCTAGGTGCTTGTATAAATTGATATCAGTAAGGGATTGCCTCCTCATATCAAAATATAATGGAGGAATAAGTCCTTTATCCAATCTCTTGACTTATGTTGGGTGCCCTTTAGGTGCATTCTCTTTCATTCTACAAGACATGTGAAACATGTGTGCCATTTTAATTCTTCAAAGTACAAGGTAGGCTGATCAAAATAGGAGTTGGAATATATTGCTAATCCTAGTACATTTGATGAAGGAACTGACCTCACTCAAAGTTTAGGGTCTTATTCAAAGAAGTCAAACTCAGAGGTAAATACATACCTAAGTTCATTGGATGGGGACACTATTGTGATATATGCACATGTCGGTCTGGATGAGGGGAAGGATAGTCTCAAGACTATCTCTAGTGAGGAAGATCCTGAAAAAACTAGAAGGTTGAAGGAGAAAACACCAGACTCGGGATTTGTCCCCTGATATGGGTAAGCCTTCTTTAAATACTTCTACATTTTTCAAAGAATCATAATTTCTATTGGAGGATTTAAAATGTGAAGGGAGATCTATCAGTTCTAGTAACACTATTTTAAGTACAAATTTAAATTTTCCTTCTTCTTCACTCATTATGCTTGTAAATATGGAAGGGTGAAGTGTCTTTTCCTATAAGGGTGTTTTAACCAAGTCTCTAGCTAGAGTTTATGATGTCCAGCCTTTAAGGAACTTGGGCCTTAAGGACCATGCTCAGGAGGAATCCTTTAAGAAATCAGATGGGGGTTCATCCCTCGGTAGTTTAAAAAATAAAAAGGGGATCTAAGATGTTGTCGAAGGAGGTTTATCTACCACAATGAAGAAGAAAACTCATATTTGTTTATTGAAGGTTTTTTGTCTATAGAATTTCCAATTGGAAGTATCACTAGTACAAAATGAGAAATTAATGACTAAAAAAATAACTAAAATTCGACTATAAACGACTATTTTTGAGTCGGTGACTAATAGTATCCGATTTCCACTATCTTATCTCTAGTCGTATTTCACTAGTCATTAATTGGTTGAATTATTAGTCATTGATAGTCACTGATTAAGTCATTGATACTCACTGATTTAGTCATTGATACTCATTGATTTAGTCACTGATTTAATCATTGATTTAGTCATTGATACTCACTTATTTAGTCATTGATTGTCACAATTAATGACCAAATATACGACTAAATAAACTACTAGATGATAACATATTAATGACTAAGCTAAATACGACTAAACGTTAGTCGCGCCATAAGATATTGGAAATTAGCTACTAATAGTCATATATATGCGAATTTAGTCGTTTTCTTAGTCACTAATTTATGATAGGGTACGGAGGAATCGAACCACCAATCTCCTGCCTATAATTAGGGAGGTGCTCTACCATTGAGCTATCACCCTTTAAGAAGTTGTTATTGCTTGACAATGATGATATTCAAACAAATTTTGCATGGGAACAAAATGAATATCAAACATATTCAAGAATAATGCTTCAAGTACTAAAAGAATTCTAAGATATAGCAGTTCAACTGTGACAATGATGAAAATTCAAAGAAGAATTATCTTACAAACTACGCATGAGTACAATAATCCATGGCTATACAAATTATCAGGAACAAAAGAAAGTTGTTTCCCTTCACAAACAGAAAAGAATACAAGATCCAACTTGCAATAAATTTGTTTTAATTGTCTATCAATTGTTGATCTCTCGACAGCTAGAGACGTTTGCTTGTCTGAGATCCAAAATACATACAATTATCTTCAACTTCACTTCTTCAAAACAAGTTGCAGTAAAAATTATTCTAGGAATTGTCTTATGAGCAGTAGCCACTTTTTTGAACAACAGGCTGCCATTTCATTTGTACAGTAGCAAATCTGCTGCTATTCATGGCAGGCTGACTTGCCATCCTGCAATACAAAATAAATGGAGTTAAGTCAATAGTATTTCATAGAAAATAGAAAATATAATCTCCTTAAAAGCAAGATGTCACAATGAGGACTCTATCTAGGACTCTCTATTTTGGAGTATGGAGGAAGTCGTTTTGTCGAAAACCCTCTTTCAAGGCTATGCTGCATTTTAGGAAAGAATTCCATGTAAAAAGAGAAACATATCAGTCTCTCTGTGGTTTGACAATTTTGTGAAAACAAGGCTTTGCTCGATAAATATGCTTCAGATGCTAGCAAGATTTTAAAGCCTTGAGCCTCAACAAAATTGTTATGAAGATGGGTTAATGATGCGAATGCATGCAACCCAGAAATTACAAATGTCCAGGCCCAGGAAAAAGCTTAACTGAAAATGGAATTATCATTGGCACTAAGAAATAACACAGTTATCAGATAGAGTTGAGAATTTAAATGATTCTAAAAAGATCATTTTGAAAAAGAATAGAAGATTCATTCCATCAAAATCCAATGTACCAACCCCAAATAATCAATAGCTTTTTCTAACTGGAAAATATCATAACCATGTTCGCAGAGCAAGCATGATATTTACATAAAACTAGGCATGCAAGGACATGAATTCGTGTGGTTGAGAAATCCTATTGATGGCTCTTATACATTTAAGTTAGGGTATTCATCATTATTTGTAGTTGATAGTAATACAGGTTCTGAGTGGTGGTTAGATACTATCTGGAAATTAAAAATGAAGCTCTTTTTTGGTTGACACTTTCAAGCAAAGTGTTAGCATGGGAACTTTTCAGAAGAGGTAATGGTAGGACCCGGGAATTTTTTTTATGTGTTGGGAAGCTGGGAAAAACATATATTATTTACTAGTCAAGTGTCACTTCACTAGGGAAGTATGAAATGAAGTAAAGACTTTACTTAGGGTAAGGGACTGTGGGATAGAAACTCATTTTTAGGCTCCATATGTAGGTTTTGGTGGACCGAGAAGAAAACATAAAACAAAACCATTATATATCCAAGAAAGAAGTAAATTTCTTTCACTAATATGGATGAAGATGTTACAACAAACTAAAATTAGTCTTATGTTGTGAGCAATTCCACTTACATATTTAAGAGTGCAAAACTCAAGCAATTCCTCTATGAGAGCCTCAACCGGTGCCATTGCATTCGCAACCTTTGCAATTACAAAAGGATACAAGTCAATGTTTGCCTCTATAAATTGGATGAATCTAATTTTTCATAGAAATGATCCAAAAGCACATACTTCATATGCTTCCATGTTTACTATATATCATAACACCTTACTCCTTAGATCCAAGCCGCTAAAGGTAACAAGACATTTTGTTGAAATGATGTTTAAGATGATCCTTACTATAAAGCATCAATATGTAAAAGTCCCAATAGCATAAGTGAAGGAAGGTGGTATATTTGATGGTAAGAAGAATTAAAAAGAAACAATATGGAACATGAATTGATGATAGACTTTAAACTAACCTGCTCCGGAGTTTTCTCATGATATCGACTCTAATGTACCCCTTGAGCCAACAATTCCTTAACCCTTCCACCTGCATAGAGATAAAAAAGACAGCCATGTGCTTATGAACTTAGATATGCTCTGAAAGCACAAAGACCAAGTTGAGCCATTGCTCGATTGAAAAGTATTTGTGTGGAAATATCCATGTGTTGTACACTCTCCTGCAATTCACCCTTTCAATCTAAAGTGGATATCTCAAGTGTTGCATCTAATCAAATAGAGCAAGAGTAATTGAAATGGGAAATGAAGGATAAATTGTTCAACTAGGGATACATTTTCTTTTGATAAAGGATAACCTGGAAGGATAGAATAGTTGAAGTGGTGCAGTAGTGAAGGTTTATCTAAAAAAAATTATGGCTCTAATTACTTGAATATACATATCAATTTTTTATTGAAAATTAAATTCAAACAAGACAGAAAGTTAAGAAAGCACATGTGAAAAAACGCAAACCTAAGTAATTAAACTGTAAAGACAAGGGCAGAGCATTGAATAGTGGAGCAAAGGTAAAGGTGGTTTCTTCACCGTAAAAATTCCATAAAATTTAAGCTAAATTAGTTATTATAGTTTATATTGGGTAGCATAGTATGGTCGAGGAGCTGCTCTTTATAGTGAGTTATAGATAATAGTTAGTTGAAGCTATAGTCTCTAGCTGGAACTGGAACTACTGAATCTATTTAAACAACTTAATCAACGGCTTCATCTACAGAATATACTGCTACCGGGTCAAGAACTGTTACTCGTGCCTCTGCTACTTGTGCTGCTGGTGGTGATAGATATGCTATTGGATCTCGATCTCATCTTGGAACTACGAGTGTTGTTACTGGAATAGGGTATCGATCTGGAAAATCATAATCTGCCTCTCAATAAGAACTGGACTATAAATCACTAAAATCATAACCAGAATCTCGCTTACGAACATCAGAATCTCTATATAAAAAAGAAAAATCCCGATTCAATAAATATAATTTATACTCATCCTGGTGCTAACAATGGATAAGCTGGTTCAAGGTCATAATCTATAGGATCGACAGTGTAAACAACTGTATCATCTATTGGTTCAACTAGGTTGACTAGTAAACTGTTTATAATTCACTAGTCATTGTATTTCATTCGTGCTTTCATATTATATAAATGGGTTTTTAATTTACAAGTTAAACCCAGGCTACTTACTAATCGTATGGAGTATATTCAGTTGCTTAGCCGCCAATAGCAGAGGTAGCATAGACATAGGCATATACCAAAGGTTGCACTCGGAAAGGTAAACATATATAACCAGGGGGGTGCATCTCTCATTGGTGGGACCGCTTCTAAACCATCAATAGGAAGCAACAATAGTCCCGTATGTAATTAAAAGAAGTACTGCGGATGTAATTAATCTTTTGTTCCCTCTTTTCTAAGGGGTGCTATCATGCCTTGATCTAGTCCTTTGTATCTGTCCCCGATCGACCGCTTTTATGCAGATGCAAAACCAAGTAGTTATCGAGCACATTTAGTAGTTGCATCCCTAGTTCCAGAGCCTGTAGATCCAAAGCTAGTCGATGCCCCATTATAATTAGGTTTGCTATTATTGGATGGAAGAAGAGCTTAGCATAGGCTACAGTGTGTCCTCCTTTAGAGGATCCTACAGGCCTTTTTAGCCTTCTATGAGGAATACTGGAACCTTACCTCCCTTATATTTTGTACCCACTCTTCTTTTTATTATATGTGCTCTGTACCCATACAATTTATATCTGACCTTAAAGTTTGTAGATGTGTGGATGGAAACTAATTAACTTATTCTTTTAGTCTTCCTTAGAACTAGAGGTTGGGCACCTGGAAGCTCTCATGGTGGCGACTTCTTTGATCTAACCATAACGGACCTTTAGACGAAGGACATTGTGAACAGGACCAAGAAGCACACTCATTGTATGCTCAGAGCTATTTAACAGTTAGGAAATTTACCTCTGTGATATAGAGGACATATGAGTCTTTAACTCTTTATTTTAAGCCGCTATCTATATCGTTAACCAAAACACGTAGGAAGGGTTACTTACACAAGACTCTTTCTCACGGTTACTGAGCACACCTTTTGAGGAAGGATTACACTCCCCTCTTAATTACGATATTTATGTACTGTTTAGTAGCCTCGGACCAATACTTTTTTCTTTTAAGGAAACCTATTCTTTGAAGGGAAGGAAGGATGGAAGGAAGGATGGATGGATGGATGGACGGAGTCAGAGCTTTGCCTAGCACTCATTGTGCATCCTCCTTTATAGATACAGGCCTTAATAAAACCTATAATACTGGGACCTTTCTTTATTACCACTCTCTTCTTTTACCTCTCAGTGTTGTGTATCAATAAAAGGACTCTCTGAACTTTGAGTTTGTTGATCGCTACAAATTCACTTAGTTGTTCCGTCTTCCTTAGAAATAGAGGTTGGACACTTTTAAGCCTCATATTTTTTTCCTCATAGGAACACTTTTTTATTTTATTAGCCTCTGAAACTTTTCCTTTTAGCCTCAGACCTTATAAGCCAGGACACTTCTTTTCTCTCTAGGGAACCTTTACCTTAAAGCCCAAGGATTAGCCCAAGGAATGAATGAATGGGTGGAATGGGACACAGGCCGAGCAAACACTGTCACTCTTTTACGATCTGAGCTGTTTTAATAGTTATTAATTTTACCTAGATGGATTATCTCGAGAACATAGGAGTATGCCTTTACCTCTCTCTTGATGCCTAGAACTTTTAGCCCACATTCCAAGGGTTACACAGCATGAGAAAGAACGGGGACACTGCACACCGTGGGAAGGAAGGATGGATTGATTGACTAGACTCCCATATTACCTACGTTTTGTATTACTTACATTATTTCCGTACTTGGTTTAGCACTTTTATAACCTTCGTACGCAGGGAGGAAACTGAAGGAGTCACTTAGGAATTATTTATTAGAGGAACTTATTAGCAGAGGAATGCTTCAACCTTTTAGAATATACCCCTTATAATGGGTGATCACAACGAGCCTTCAAATGCATTCTGGATTAATAAAATTAGGGCCTCTTAGTCTTTTATAGAATACAACCTCGATTCCAGTACGCCAATTAGACTTTGGGTGACCTTCTACCTCTAATAAATTACTGTAAGGATTATCTTCATTTTATCCTCACTGGGACTTCATGGCGAATAGGGGAATTTTTTTACCTCTCCCAGGCCAGCCAGATGAGCCTTTAGGTCCATATAACAGTAAAAATAAAAAAGGAAGATTCAATTATCAAGGAAGATTAAGAAGTTAAAAGAACAAGAACAACAATAAGATAAGTTTGGGACTTGTACTTGGAGAATACAACATTAATGGTAAATTTAAGAGTGAAAGGGTGGCATATCGGGACCTTCCCCTACAAAATAAATAAATAAAGAGGAGAGATTCAGTGCACCAACTTTCTTTGTGATTTATTCGGTCCAGTAGATTCAATTCCTTTGTAAATCCCTCCCTCCTAAGAAGAATTCAGGCAAGTGTGCATTTCCTAGCAGTCATAAGCCTATGCATCCAAGGAGGTTACTCTGATAGACCAACCATAGTCCCATCTACCCAACCTATCTGGGGCAGTTAAATGATCTCAGCTAAAGGTCAACCACCTACCTATCCTATAGGCTACTCAACTATCCATCCCATCCCATCTAGCTATGTCTCATTAGCTCGGACTGTTTATTCTAAACCTCTATGGGGCAATTCCACAATATCTATCTAAAACTAAAGTTTTTGGCTGTAGATAATAAATCCAGTAGTTCCCAGGATCTCTGCTAAAGGTTATGTTTGTAGTTCATCAATTAAAGAAGAAGCAGTTCACAACGTGTCTGTTAAAGGTTCTGGAAAAGGTTCTAAGTGCGTACCCAACATCCAATCGTAACTAAAGGCCCAATAGGGGTTAAACACGAAAGGTTGGTAGATTGTCGTACTTAAAGGGCCCGTTGTTTGCTCCTCATCCAACCGATCAAGCAAGAAGTCATCATCCTAAAAGTCGAAATATTTGCTCTCATTTTAGTTGACCCTTCTTGCACATCCATGATGTTACGAAAGGCATAAGTAAAAGTCCCTCGGGTGAACTATTAGCAGGTCTAATATCTGAACAATGGCCTTACCAAAGATAAGTGATCCAAAAATAGGTATAGGAGCCTGGATTATTGCAGAGTAAACCCAAGTAAGGCATGAAGGGAAGGGGACTAGCGAATAAAGGATTTATGCTCCTGGGGTGTTCTGTTCATTGCTTGGGTAAAAATGGTTGAGAGTGGCAAGAGGCAAGAGGGCTAAATGAACTTGGCGGTTGGTCTTCCTCACTGAAGGATCTGTTGTTTTAAAAGAGTAATAGGCTCCCCTGGGCATTCTAGTTGAGTATTTGCTTGAATCGCTGCCTGGAAGCAATATGAGGAGGTAACTCTAATAAAAATTCTGTATTAGTAAAGGTAAGTCTGTTCCTAATAAAAAAAGGTAGGTAAAGGGTGTAAAAATTTGGGTATGTTAAAAAGAGGAAAAATCTGGGTATGTTTGTAGTGAACACAGTCTTTCCTGCGTTAAATAAGTGTGGATGATGAAGAGGAAGGAAGGTTAACTCAGTGTTATAGTAAGCTATGGATGGTAGACTACTATTAAATGAAGGTAAATGCTTTGGATTTTCCTTTGGTATGACTGGTATGACCTGGATCTAGGGCCTAGGGCTGATGTGCTTAGCTAGGGCTAAAGTCTTTAGTAAAATAAAAATACAAAGTTAGGTAAGTGGGCAGAGAATAAAATAAGATGCTGCTAAAGTAGGCAGGTAGATCCAACCCAGAATAAAAGATAAGGGCTCGGGCAGGGGCAGAGAGCTTAGAAAAGAGTGAACATGCCGAATAGACAATAAAAGCAATAGGCCCGAGAATCAGAGCT
Source organism: Larix kaempferi (assembly GCA_027924585.1). Lineage (NCBI taxonomy): Eukaryota > Viridiplantae > Streptophyta > Pinopsida > Pinales > Pinaceae > Larix > Larix kaempferi. Next base: position 4,151,439 of record BSBM01000827.1, read on the forward strand.
GCCTATTCACACCAGCCCATGAATTCAGGATGAACAAGGTTATTGCCCCATTCAACATTTTGGCTCCCTCCCTGAGGACTTGTCGGGGGAAGGAAGGAAGAAAGGAAGGATATTTACTCAATGCAACAAAGTATATATATATATATATATATATATATATATATATATATATATACGTAATAATACATCAGTTAGGCAGAACAGTTAGAGGGAGGGTACTTAGCGGATGAGGTAGAAACCTATGAAATGGCCATTTTAGATCTCTATATGGACACTTTTTGAACCTTAAACCTTATAAGGGGTTGTGTTCGGGCGGGCTTCACATGGAGCATCGTTGTACGGGTGGGCATACAACTTTCACAGACTTCCTAACACCTTGCTTTAGGAATCTTAGTTGTAGCAGTAGCTGCATGTTCTCTTACTCAGTCTACTTATATTTAATTATTATATTTACTTATGTGCATGCATGCTATCCTCACCTATTCATACTTTAATGCTTCATCCTACTTATGAAATGGATGGTAAATTAGCCAAGGGAGAACTTGTTGGAGCTTCCTATGCTGCGGGATAGTCTATTAGCTGAGAGAGAGGGTTTCCCTTTAACAGAGATCGTGGAACTGCCGGTATAAAAAGCCAAAACTTATGAGATCAAATTATTGGGTGCGGTTAGGCACTTATAACCTTAAATATTTAACCTTTGCTCCCTTGCTACTCCTTACTTACCATTATTTTTACAATTACCAACCCGGTTCACCTAGCCTTTACTTAGGCTTACTGCATTATATGTACGGATGGGATAGGATGGATGGACTTCAACATAAACTGGAAGGGCTTCCAAACAACCACTTGCTTTAGGAATGCTTAGGAGAGGAGGTAGGCACTTTTACCTTTACTATTTACCTTTCCTTTCACTTTAATGCCTGCTACCACCTAATAGTTTCCCATGTTAAGAATGACCTGCCCTATACCACTTAATGAATGCTTAGTTGCCTGAACTGTTACCACTATCAAACCACTTAACTAAGTGTTCTTTATATTTATCCCCTCACTTACCTGCTTACTTACTCAAATTCGATAAAATAGTGAGTTTCACACCGATGTATTTGGCGAGTGGCCTAAAGTTCTAAGGGAGTAGCCCGAAGACACTTTACTTTAATTGACAACACCAGAAACAGAGACTGCCCGAGCTAATGAGAGGGACAAGAAGACCTTCCGACCCAGTCCCATTGATTGATCATAACGATATCGTGGAAATGCTGCACGAACCCATATATATAAGAAGGGAGAAAATCACCTTTATACTAAACCAGATCAAGCCCGGGATCTTCTTGGAAATGTTTGGCAAAAGCTCACTTCTTTTTATCACGACTTTGCTAACAAGTAGGCCGCCGTGAGAAACGTGAACCAATAAACTTACCCTTGCGAGTAGTTTTCTTCCTGCCAAACATCTCTATTCGTCTACTTGGAGAAAAATAAAATGTGTACAGAACAATTGTTACTACCTCGATTTGATGACATGAACAATGCATTCCGTACAATGCACTTGTTTAGGATAATACCGGAGCAGACATACACGATTTACATTAACGCATGCCCAACAACACGAGATTGCTCTATGATTGGCGACACTTTTAATCACGAATACCCACTTGCTGATACCACTTGCTCCTTGTCGAAGGTGCTCGATCCTGCCCTGGAGATGATTAAAATAATTTTCCACCGGTTGCTTGGACTAAATGGCTAGTAAGAATTAAATTGATATGGATTCTTTTATTTGATAATAAATCTTTACATCATTAATCTCTACATATGGATACTAGCATAGATACGGTTCTACTTGCATAAGAGTTATTTGTGCAAGTGAACTACAGCAGCAAGCTAGCAAGGAAGATTATGAGCTAATGAATGCAGGGAGTATATTTAGTAAGCATGTATGGGAGTAGTATGGCAGGCTAGGAAGGGAGTTACGCTAGGGAGAGGCAGTTCCTCTTCTTTAGTAAGCGCCTTTATCAACAACATACCCGATGCAAGGCCAGCTCTCCTTTAGCACAAGGGGGGATTCCAGAAAACAATGTGAAAGATATACTATAGAAATAAATGGGATGGTGGATCGCCTAGACCAGTGACTATCCAATGGGCGATGGAGTCAAGCTCAACAATCAAGAGGGTTTTAACTGTATGGAAGAAGCTGTCATAGTCAAGTTGTTACAAACATGCTCAAACTAACCACATGGATTTATTTAAATATGTAGAAAATGAAAGGAGGGCTCTTCCAAAGAGGCTTCTCACAGCAAGTACAAAAAATAAGCCACGTAATAATTTTTCACCATGAAGAATTAAAGGACAACCACATATAATATCATAAATTAAGTAGTCATAAGTAGGAAGCCCTCTTTATAAAATGAATAGCCAAAAATACATTAGTTTTCAAGTTTTATTTAACCCCGGGATAATGAGAGCCTAAACGAACGTGCCACCCTTAACCTTGAACCCTAGCTAGGGTAGCCTTCGGAAATTGAATGAAAACCCTAACCGAGAGATTTGAGTAGCAAAAGTGCTTCAATAAACACAATGACTACAACAAGATGAAGGAAGGGAGGGTTTAACCTCAACCCTAACGCCCTTCCTCTTCCTGGAAAAAACTACCCATCTAAAATATTCTTTTTTGTCTATTTTTACAAGTTATTCCCAGCCATCTTGAGGAGGAACCCAATAAAAATGAAAGAAAAATGAGGAACCTCACATTGAAATTCCCCTTAACCTCTTTTTACCAAAAGATTTTCAACTAAGCTTGGAGGGGAGCTCCAGGAATTCCAACCATGCCTTGCAAATTATATTTCTCTTCCTTTTATAGAGCTAGCTCCTCCTCAACCATTTTATAAAAAATATTATTTAGAATCTTCTAGACCCATGATCCTTATAGAAATAAGAAAATGAAAAGACATAAAAGGTATAGAAGTCTCCTTAAAGCTAGGCACTCCTTAAAATAAGGTGATTCATTGGAAAGATTACATAAATGAGTTTGAGGTGTTCTACATGTTTCCAAGTGGAGCGCTCTCACCCTTGAAATCCCTTCAAAATATATTTTGAGTATAATAGGTTGCTTAAATGTATCGGAGAAAACAACATCCACCAAAAGCCGAGGAATTGCCCAGATATTTACAATACAAAGAACTCATCCTTCAATTAGAGACAAATCTCATACGTGCAATGTGAAAATATAGAATCAATTGCATTTACAAGTTAACTGCCCCTTAGTTTCATCCTTTAAACATCCATGCCATCTAGTTATGATAAAAAATGCATATCCTCTTCCTACCTTTTATGGTTACATAATAAATAGAAAATGCCCTTCTGAGGAAAGCTAGAAAGGATTAAGAGTGGTTGGCCAAGAATACAACTGGTCATAGTTTGGCCGAGAATACATAACGAATAACTTCCAACCAAAATTTTCTATGAATAAGAGTGGTTGCGTTTATGTGATTTGGCAGTTAGTGTTTTGGTGATCACTTGAAAGGATTGTTGAAGTTTAGAGTGGGGGAGGTAAAACACTGGAGAGAAGATTGAAATTTTGGGGACCAACAAATTTGTGTAGCTTCACATGTTATCTATCTTTACGATGCGTGCCTTCAAAGTTGACTATATCTGGTGGCCTTAATTAGTGTATAGAGACCTGCCACTTTGACTACATTGTCTTCGAGGAAATTCAAATGTTTTCCCTGTCATTGGTCTTCTTCATTTTTGTGAAGATGTGTGTTGAAACCATTCATCAATTTCATAAACAGTCAGATTTCGTTTTGCTGTATATTTTGTTGTTGTGTACAAGGATAAATCTGGTTCTATCCATAAGGTGGTCATTAGAATTTCAAGCCACTTTCTTGAAAGGGGTCTAATATATTACATAGACTCGATGTTAATGTGTCTAAAATCTATAAACTTATATTTGAAGACTATTATACTGGATTTACATCCAAAACCATTTTTTTCTTCAATGGAAAAAACCTTACATAGTGATTTTGGCTAAAATAACATGCAACACTCTTACAAATAATAGGTACCTTTTGTCTTATGGAGGAATCTTCCGTTGCACTACAAGAAGTCCATATAGGACATGACCATGCCTATGCCTATTCTATCAATGTTTGCAACTAATGGGACATGGATTCAGCTTTCATATTAACTTCTTTCAAAAGCATTTGGTGGCATTGAGAAACATCCATGACCTCCTTAACTCACTATCCAAAATACACACTATATATCACTTCTCCAATCCATTATTCATCAACACCCCATAACATGGATCTCTTCATGTCACCAACCAAAAAAAAACCATAGCTCCTTGGCACATCCAAATACTTATGTCACATCTACTAAGAAACCTGAACTATCTAATTCTTTCAAGACTCAGTTCTTTCTCTTTACAATTTTCAAGTTATCTCCACCAAGTCTTTGTTCCAAGAATCCCTTCTTCACCCAAAGTTGCCACAACAACTCTACCACTAATGAACTTTGGCATTGTAATATTCCAAGAAAAGATCAAAGGAATGTATTCAAGAATCCACTTGGTCTATGGAATTTGAAAACACAAAGAATAGCTTAGCAAAAACTTAGTTGCTTGGGTCCTCGGATATCTTTGTATTTTTAAAAAAAATTACACATAGTCGTCGGATATCTGACTCCCCATTCCATGACCTCCAACGAAGTTTCCATACCACCGACGGCTGAAAACATCGGATATCCGGCTTCTTACAATGCAACTCCCGTCGTATATCCGATGTCCACTTCTGGGATATCCGACACACATGCCATACCATCGACGACTGACAACGTCGGATAAACGACTTCTTATAATTCAAATCCCGTCGGATAACTGATGCCCGCTTCCGGGATATCTGACTCACCTGCCATACCACCGATGGCTGAAGGCGTAGGTGTTTGATGTCAAGCGTGCCGAATATCTGATGCCTCTGTTGTCGAATATCTGAACTCTTATAAAGTTACATTGGTCAGAAATGCAACAGACAAATTAACAGTGGTGTAGTCAGATATCCGATCGCTTATAAAGCGAGCATTGTCGGATATGCGATGGTAATATTAAAAGAGTATTTGTCGGATATCTAACCTATAGGTATCGGATATCTGACACATTATTTTACAGTCGGATATCTGCCGAAGTACCACCAACGTTTAAACAAGAAGATGCTTGTCGAATGGTCGACAATAAGATGTCGAAAATCAGACATCTATGCCATTGGATTTTGGGTTCAAAAGACCTAGTGTTTACGTGTAAACCCAAACAAGAGAAAACCATAGAATGCTCTCCTATATTGAAAAGATTACATTCATGGAAGCACCAACGTCTGAAGTTTTCTAGCACCAACTGGAAGGAGGCACCAACCCCCTAGTTTTATAGGCTACGACCTAAAGGAAGCAATGAATCCCTGATTTACCAAGTTCAACTAAAAGGAGGCTCCGACCCCCTATTCGTTACCCCATCCTTCTGCCCTTGTATGACTGTAGAAAGATATTTATTTGTTTTTCTACTGATCCACGCACTCTTCATATTAGCTGCATTTCATTATGTTTTGTGCACCTTCTGTATACTGAGATAATGCAATTGTTGAACTATATCACTTTCTTCACTTGAATACATCAACATTACACTTGACATCATACTTCATGACATTCTGCAATATGCGCTCTGGTTTAGTATGTTGTTCCGTTTCAGCGCATCTACAAACTCAACTGATATTGTGCATCTTTTGTTGTGCTGTTATTCTAACTTTACACATCTGTATCATATCAAACTGTGCACCTTATGCTATACTTCACTTATGTCTTGGTGCATCTATCTCTATGACCTTCTGTGCATCAACTGTGATACTACTTTTGTGTTCTTCACACTTGTCTCAGATTACCTTCATCATACTGTGCATCTTATGTTGTGCTGCATATCTATCTTCACACATCTGTCATTGATAAACTACTTTAATTCACGTATCATGAGTTGTGCGTCGGGTCTGTCTTCGCACATTTGTCACAGATAAACTACATCGCTTCGCGCATCACTACTTGTGCATCAAGTATGTCTTCGTGCATCTGTCACAGATAAACTACATTACTTCACGCATCACTAGTTTTGCATCAAGTATGCCTTCTTTCATTTGTCACAGATAAACTACCTCATCATGTGCACCGTCAACAATTTTGTTCCTCTGTTCATGCGCTCTTGGCTCTCTACTATATCATGTTGTTTTGTTTCTACGAACCATTGATACCTCGAGATTAGAAGCTTTCCAAATTAGAGAACTAGCACTTTCGTATCTTCAATCTTTCTTCAACTCTCCAACTTGGCTTCCTATTTATACTTTTTTTGCGCGGATGGTATGTCCACAAGTTGGTCATAGCATCCCTTCTTCCTTGCTTCATGGTTCTGTTTACTTCACGCTTCTGCGACTTGTCATGTTCTGCGCCATTTATGTATCACACCTTGTGGGTCTTGCACATGTTTGGTCCTTTGCACAATGGGTCTTGCGCACTTCGTGTGTGATCTTGTGCCCTTGAAGTAACATCACTTATGGTCCTTGCACACTTGAATTGTCTAACCACCACTTGCTTCCGGTACTCTTGTGCGCTTCAACAACTTGTATGCTTCTTGCTTAAATGTTCAACCACTTCTTGCTTCCAAGACTCTTACGCTCTCCCAAAACTTGTCCATCCATTTCTTTGGCATATACCTTTGAAGTAGTATGACTAGGTGGACTTGGGACTTTCACCTGTACCTTATGTGCTTCTTCAAACTGGATGTACTTCTTATATAGTTCTTCAAGCTGGGTATACTTATGTACTTCTTCAGACTGAATATACTTCTTCAAACTGGCACAAGGATACTAATTCCTCTTTGATAGCAATTGACATCAATGACAACCAAACTTCAACATTTATTTGTCTATCTATAGCAAATAAAATTTTAGCTTGGGACAACTATTTAAAGAGAGGTGTTCAAGGTCCAAATTTCTACATTTTATGTATGCAACATAGTGAGACAAATGATCATCTTTTAGTCCATTGTGTGCTCAGTAAACAGATGTGGAGGGAACTCAAATTAATCCTAAATTTTCCTAGGTAGTGGATAACAATGTCATGTGAGAACAACTAGAGAACGTGGTTAAATTATTCCCCTAACAACACTTTTAAATAGCCTCCTTGTTATATCTATTGGAATATTTGGTTGCATATAAATACAGTTCTATTTTGAGATTTCAAACCAAATGTTCATGCAGTAGTTATGGAAGTATTAGGTTTTTTCAAGGAAAAATATATGGAATGGAGTCTCATCATCGAAGGACAATTAATCCCCCCTAATATGATCTTAAGGTATCCATTTGTAATGTACCAACTAGGATTAGTAATACAAAAACTTACTTCTTCATAGAATCAATCAAAACAATGTTTCAGAGAGGTAGTTTGACTTTGGGTGGACAATATCAAAGGATCTAGATGGAAGGAAGGATATGATATATGTTGATACCTCTACACAAATTACTGATACCATTTATGTTTCAAAATCAGAAAATATGAATTCTAGTCCAACGTTCCTAGGCTCCTCGGCATATGCAGACTAGTATGGGTCAAATCTAGACTAGAAGCTATGGATGGGTGTTTCTGGTTCAGAGACACTAAATAAAATTAAATATCAGTCAAAACAAATTCATAGGTCTCTCCATCAAGTTTTAACAAGTTCTGATAAAGAATGACAAATATATAAGCAAAATTGGAATTCGGGATTGCACAACTAGTAAAATTCAGGAGCTCCCAAACAGGTAGAGAAGGCTCACAAATTATTAAAATAAGACATGTATGGTGTCATATAACATTTAATTAAATCTAGGAACAGAAATCAACTCATTTGGACCTCTACTCATTCATTTATTCAACATAGTTTGAAAACTAGTCAATTTCTATGCAAATCTAGAGAGGGTGGAGAAATATGAGAATAATTCAGACTTCTATAAATTTAATTGGAATGAATAATATAATAGGTTTACATTCACTATCATTACATCAGATATGGTCCAATAAGCCTCTCAAAACATTATATAAATATCTCTCTTCTTCTACACAAGAATCTAGCTCTAGAAATCCATAGGAAGCTTGGAGATTTGAACCATGAACTGAATGATGCTTCTTATGAAATTAAAATTCAACTTAATCAGATACAGGACCTGATAATAAAATCAGTGATAATGTATTAATACCATCATCCTCTAATGACTTAATTCCATCATCCTCTCACAAGAAACAGGGCGCGTTCTTCATAGCTCAGACCCCGGATCTAGTAAAATGGCCATAAATTGCTCATATGGACACCTTTTTTTATGATAAAAAAATTATTTCCTACTGTAAATGATGCTACAGATGCAATGGAACAAGTATCAATGTCCATAAATTCTCAGAAAGGTTGAAACTAAAACCTCCATTTCATCCCTCCAACATTGTTCCTACTGAATGAAGGAATTGAACCACACAATGAGAACACCAAACAATGGATCGGGATTCAGGACCTGCAATAGAATGAGTGATGAATACTATATGTCATCATCCTTTCAGTAGAATCATGGGGCACATCTCCCAGTTAGGACTAGGGGCACATCTCCTAGGTCAATGAGGCAAAATTGCACTCAATTCAAATCATAAATTATCAAAAGATGTCAAATGGAGTTGTAATCATTCTTTTATAGATTGAGGTGAATTATTGAGAAAGTAAGATAGGCCAAGGCACCCTCATGGAGTGGATACGGTTTCTTTTCTTTATGATTTAGCTTTTTCCTTGCTTTTTGCTTTGCTTTGCTTCATGCTTTAGCTTTTGTCTTGCTTTCTACTTTGTTTTTCTTTATGATTTTGCTTTTTCTTTTGCTTTTGCTTTTGCTTTTGCTTTATCCTACTTTTTCTTTTATATCCTGCTTTTTCTTGCTTTTCTACCTTACCGTGGTTTAATGCTTTGTCCTGCTTTTTCCTTGCTTTTTTGCCTTACCCTACTTTTCTGCTTTATCCTGTTTTTTCTTACTTTTCTGCTTTTTCCTGTTTTCCTGCTTTTGTCCTGCTTTTCTGCTTTTGTCCTTCTTTTCTGCTTTTGTTCTGTTTTTCCTGTTCTTTGCTACTTTATTACGCTTTCTTCTCCTTTTCCTACTTTCCTTGCTTTGTCTGCTTTATCTTTTCTTGTCTTGCAAGTTACCTCTTAGTCAACCTTATCCTCTAAGGCACACTTGTGGAGAATTATCCACTTTATTCCAAAATAAAAATATATAATTAATAAAATTTACTTCTACCAAGTGCATTTTAAACTTAAGATAAAAATAAAATTAAACTTCCTAACTAATTAATGCCTTAACTTCATAATTAACCCCCAAGTGCATGAAATATTTTACTCAAACCAAAGGATTGGTTGGGCTAGGAACTCCTTCCATTAATCATCAATGATGGGACATGAAAGTCCTCCCCTCCCAAGATTGCTTGTCCTCAAGCAATAATCAAATCCAACCCAACTAAGCATCATGAGCCATCATGCTTCTGCTGCACCACTCTGATTATAAACTGCTTATGAACTCTCCCAACAGATTGTTCTATTACCATACAACCATGCACTTAGTGTGGAGAGAAATCAAAACTAATACCAGGATCCCAATTGATCCTCAAGAATACAAGGTGCAATATATATTCTCCTATGCAATGCATAAGAATCAAATGAAAGTCATCATAACACCCTGTAAGAAAAACCAAATTCCATCCAAAAATATGTTTCCCATGTAGGAAACCATCACCATCTACTGCAAAGATGAACCCATGGGGAAGAGAAGAGGCTTGCTCGCTCAAGCCAACCAACCAAAATGTGCTCTCAATGAGCTTCCAATGATCAACAATGCCTGGGTCCCACTGCTTGCACACCCTCCTAGTGCACAATATCATTAAGAACCAATCTACCAAGTATGGGATGCCAGGGTCCCAACACTTGCGCATCCCAATAATACACAGTGTGAACACATATAAATCAGAATGTGGGATGCCCATGTTCCAATGCTTGTGCATTTCTATCATGCACAAGGTCTTCCAAAACAATACCTCAAAGTAGGAGATGTACAATATGCTCCAAATTATTTTAACTAAGTGTGGAATGCCAGGATCCCACTCTCCAATGAGAATCCTCCCAAACATCATAAGTACAAAAGATAGATCATAAAATTGCATATCAACATCATACAATGTATATCAAGAAGGTGCCTTACCAAAGGATCATGGAAGTGCTTGTCCATCCAATCAAGTAGACCACCATTTTCCAAGTGCACACAAGCATCAAGTGACCAATAAAATCTGATCCAATGACATAGGTGAGGATCCCATGCCACAAAGTCTTCCAATCTCTCTTCTTCCTTCTGAACCATTTTAAACAACTCTTCCTTTCTATCCCCAGTTCTACAATATTCTTGATATTTAGAAAGACCTATAATGTTGCTCCAAAAGAATGTAAGAATCTTCAAAATAATCAACCATGTGTTCTTTCATCCAAGAAGTGAATGAATAAACTCGACCAAAATTTGAACCAAGTAAGGACCAAAAAAAACAAGGAGACTTCAAGGGGATCAAAGAAGTCTCATCAATACATCCATGAATGTTAGAGTCATCAAATGAGAGAAATGGATGCTGCCCCAAGGAGGTTTCAAAAGTGTCAATTAATTCTTCCATGTGGCCTTTCACCCAAAAATTGGATGAAGGAATTATCCCATCAAGTAAGGAACAAAGAGAACAATGGGCCTTCAAGGGGATCAAAGGAGTAACATATGTGCATCCATGAATATGTGTATCATCATAAGGTAACAAAGGATGTTGCTTCAAATGTAAAGAAGAAGGTGCTCTAGTCATGTCATCATCAAAAGAAGAGATAGGAGTTTCGCACTCCTCATGTGGCACCATAAAATATAAACATTTCACCCATACTTTACTAGGATGAATGCAGCAAAATGTGGAAGTGTAGGGTGTAGGAGAATGAACCAACTCACCCATATGATCAAAAAGTGTGAAAACTTCATCATGTGAAGGCTCCATAAGAGTAGGATCATGCACCTCCCTCAAAAGTGCGAAACTTTCCTCATAGGTTGGTTCCAAAGTAGTGGAATTGTGCACTTCTTCAAACAGTGTGTAACCACCATCAACAGGAAACCCAAGTTCCTCTTCCACCATAAAAAGTTCTTGGATCTCATCAAGATCATATTCAAACACATCAAACACATGCAAATTTCCATGTTTCTCATGATCCATCATGTCATGAGAATACTCCAAGAAATATACCATATGAAAATCTAAAACATAGGAGGAAGAACAAGTATATTGCAACCTCTTAAGAAGTTGCTCATTTTGAATTTTGAGCTTATGAATATCCTCATTATTCTTCAAGTATGCTTCATGTAACCAATCATTAATATCAACCAAATTGTTTCTATCAAAAAGCAAAGACTTGAAATTACTTTCGATGTTGCACATTGCTCTTTGAATCTTCTCCATGTCTTCAAGGAAGGATGGCTCCTCCAATGAAGAAACTCTCCAACAAGAATTTGATACCAATGATTGAGTGCCATGGGGTATGCTAAGGGCCTCATAAATCTTCCTTTCACTCATCTTCAAAGATCCTTGAATGAAGGATGGTTCATGAGAGAGAACCTCATGTTCTTATTTTTTCTTGGGATCAACTTCACATGGAAACTCAAGTGGTAACTGGGAAGATGATGTTGGTTCATATTTTTCTGCTACAAGGTCTTCTTCTTCATGCTCCATGGATTTAGGTCTTGCAGCAACCTCATAAAGGCTGATCTCTATGTCACCAATATAGAGATGAGAGCATCCATCAATAGATGTCTCCTCAAAACTTAGGCACCCATCAGGATGTACCTCTTCATAGCATCCATCAGTAGATGCTTCTTCAGAACATGAACAATCAACAGTAGATGCATCTTCTTGGCACCATTCAATGGGGACTTTCTGATTAAGAACGAGATGATCCTTAGTACAATCAATGGTGGCTTATTCATGCTTACAACCCTCCTCAATAAGGATTGTACCTTCATATTCTTCATATGGATGATTTGTACTTTGGTCTTACTCCTTCAAGTGATTTGATGTATCTTTCTCTTTAGTTGCCTTAGGATCAATATATTTGCAAACTCTTTTTGAAGTAGATCCAAAAATTCTCATCAAGTATGAAGCACATGCATCCAACGAAGCTTCAAATATTTTTCTTCTCTTTTAACAAGTAGGTTGATCTTTGACTGTGGAACATGCAACCTTTTCATACATATGGCTATGAGAATAACCATAAATTCTCCTTCAAAGTATGATATGATGGGAGATACTTGTAAAAGTTACCTCTTAGAAATTTTCTTCCCCATACTGTCTGCAATACTCTTTATAATGCTCATCATAGTCATCATCATATTGCTCATAAAAATCATCATTAGAGTAAGAGTCTTCTTCACTAAACATGGACATGGCTACAAATTCATCGAATCATGAATATTCTTTCCACAAGAGTAGAGGAAAGAGCTTTGATACCACTATAATGTACCAACTAGGATTAGTGATATAAAAACTTACTTCTTCAGAGAATCAATCAAAACAATGTTTCAGAGAGCTAGTTTGACTTTGGGTGGACAAGATCAAAGGCTCTAGATGGAAGTAAGGCTCTTATATAAGTTAATACCTCTACACAAAGTACTGATACCGTTGATGTTTCGGAATCAACAAATCTGAAGTCTACTCCAATGCTCCTGGGATTTTCAACATATGCAGACTAGTATGGGTCAAAATTGGACTAGAAGCTATGGATGGGTGTTTCTGGATCAAAGAGGCTAAATAACATTAAATATCATTAAAAAAAATCCATAGGTCTCTCCATCAATTTTGAGTAAGTTCTGAGAAAGAATGACAAATATATAAGCAAAATTGAAATTCAGGATTGCACAACTAGTAAAATTCAGGAGATCCCAAATAGGTAGAGAAGGCTCACAAATTCTTAAAATCAGACATGGATGGTTTCATATAACATTTTAATTAAATCTAAGAACATAAATAAACTCATTTGGACCTCTACTCATTCATTTATTCAACATAGTCTGAAAACTAGTCAATTTCTATGCAAATCTAGAGGCTAGATAAATATGAGAATAATTCAGAATTCTGTAATTTTAATTGGCATGACTTATATCATATGTTTACATTCACTATAATTACATCAGATATGGACCAATAGGCCTCTCAAAACATTATAGAAATATCTCTCTTCTTCTACACAAGAATCTATCTCTATAAATCCATAGGAAGCTTGGAGATTCGAACCATGAACTAAATGATGCTTCTTATGAAATTAAAATTCAACTTAATCAGATACAAGACCTGCAAATAAAATTAGTGATAATGGTTGAATACCATTATCCTCTAATTACTGAATGCCATCATCCTCTCACAAGAAGCAAGGCACGTTCATCATAGCTTGGACCCCCGGATCTAGTAAAATGGCCATAACTTGCTCATCCAGACACCCATTTGATGAGAAAAAAAGTGTTTCCTACTGGAAACGATGCTACATATGTAATGGAACAGGTCTCAATTTCGATAAATTCTCATAAAGGTCGAAACCAGAACCTCCATTTCGGCCCTCCAACATTGTTCCTACTGAAAAAAGGAATTGAATGGTCACACAATGAGAACACCAAACAATGGATCGGGCTTCAGGACCTGCAATAGAATCAGTGATAAAGAATGCATGTCATCAAATTCTTTTAGTAGAAGAATGGGGCACATCTCCTAGCTAGGACTAGGGGCACATCTCCCCAGTCAATGAGGGAAAATTGCACTCAATTCAAATCATAAATGATCAAAAGATGTGAAATGAAGTTGTAATCATTCTTTTATAGATTGAGGTGACTTGTTGAGCAAGTAATATAGGCTAAGGTTCCCTCGTGGAGTGGATAAGGTTGCTTTGCTTTTTGCTTTGCTTTCTGCTTTAGCTTTTTCCTTGCTTTCTGCTTTGCTTTGCTTTGCTTCTTGCTTTAGCTTTTTCCTTTCTTTCTGCTTTGCTTTGCTTTCTGCTTTTGTTTTTCTTTTTTATTTTTCTTTATCCTGCTTTTTCTTTTCTATCCTTCTTTTTCCTGCTTTTATACATTACCCTGCTTGTATGCTTTGTCCTGCTTTTTACTTGCTTTTCTGCCTTACCCTGCTTTTCTGCTTTGTCCTACTTTTTCTTGCTTTTCTGTTTTTTCCTACTTTTCTGCCTTTGTCCTGCTTTTATGCTTTTGTCCTGCTTTTCTGCTTTTGTCCTGTTTTTCTACTTTTGTTCCGCTTTTCCTAAGCTTTGCTGCTTTTTTCTGCTTTCTTCTCCTTTTCCTACTTTCCTTGCTTTGACTGCTTTATCTTTTCTTGCCTTGCAAAATACCTCTTAGCCAACCTTATCTTTTAAGGCACACTTGTGGAGCATTATCCACTTATTCAAAAATAAAAATATCTAATTAATAAAATTTACTTCTACCAAGTGCATTTCAAACTTAGGATAAAAATAAAATTAAACTTCCTAACTAATTAATGCCTTAACTTCATAATTAACCCCCAAGTGCATGAAATATTCTACTCAAACCAAATGATTGGTTGGGATAGGAACTCCTTCCACTAATCATCAATGAAGGGATATGATACCCTTAGGGTACTTTGATGGAGCATGTCAAATATTAGAGGGTTCTTGTGGAGCTAGAATGTGTCTTTTTATGTTTGAAAGCCATATTTCATCTTAAACTAGGAGGTGGCTTACGAACAAATACTCGAATTGAGCTTATTGCTTTGTGGGGTCTTCTGCAGTTTGCATCTTCAAAAGATGTGCTTCACTTACTGGTCCTCGTTGACTCTAAAATTATCATAGATTGGGTGAGTGGGAAGGTAGGTCTAAATGTTTTCAATTTGGGGTGGTGGCAGAGGAAGATTTTTTTGTTATACAGTCTTCTCACATCTATAGGGAATTTAATTCTCAAATTGATAGTCTCTCAAAGAAATCTCTTCCACTGCAGGAAGGTTCTCTTATTTTTGAAGAATTGTAGCATGAACGGGTGGTTTCCAATGGTTATCTTTCTATTTTTTAATTGGTTCCGTTGGACTCTCATGAGTTAATGATAGTTTATGTAGGAAGATGAAGTCAATATAATATTTTAAGATAATTATATGTATGGGTGATCCATTAGAAAATAATTTTTTGGTCTTGACTAACCTATAAAAGGCTCGATTTTGGAACTGCATGTCTCACAAGATGTACTTTATATCTTGATTTATATAAAATAACATATATATGTTTTTTGGGATGGATATATGTGTGTGTGTGCGTGCGTTTTGGGGATATATATATATATATATATATATATATATATATATATATATATATATATATATATATCTAAAGACGTTCCAATATATGGTTCACATATTGTATTATTAATTAATGTGGATGTTCGAAGTGACAATATTAATTAATATTATGGTTGACATACCGTATTATTAATTGATATGGTTGTGCTAGCATAACATTATTAATTAATATGGTAAAAATTATTAATTTATGGTTGTGCTACTTGCATAACCATATTAATTAATAATATAGTTCACATACATGATATTATTAATAATATCAATATTTCAATAATGTTGCAAAATGATATATGTATACTATATTATTATTAATTATTATATATATGTATTTCCCCAAATATATATGTGTGTGTGTGTGTGTGTATTTCCCCCAAAATATATATATTTACAAAGACGTTCCAATATATGGTTCACATATTGTATTATTAATTAATATGGATGTTCGAAGTGACCAAAATAATTAATATTTTGGTTGACATACCGTATTATTAATTGATATGGTTGTGCTAGCATAACATTATTAATTAATATGGTGAAAATTATTAATTTATGGTTGTGCTACTTGCATAACCATATTAATTAATAATATAGTTGACATACATGATATTATTAATAATATAAATATTTCAATAATGTTGCAAAATGATATATGTAGACTATATTAGTATTAATTATTATACTTGTGTTAATTAAAATATGGGGATGTGCAAGCTTATGAGGGTCACTTTTGGCGCGTTAGATGCAATAGAAAACTGAAAAATCAGGCATTTATCAACTTACTTGGTTTTTTTTGAGATACTTACACAAGATATCTTGTATCGAGTAAAAAAGATGAAA
Source organism: Larix kaempferi (assembly GCA_027924585.1). Taxonomy (NCBI): domain Eukaryota; kingdom Viridiplantae; phylum Streptophyta; class Pinopsida; order Pinales; family Pinaceae; genus Larix; species Larix kaempferi. The sequence goes on from BSBM01000827.1 coordinate 4,167,729, forward strand.
TGTAGGAAATTGAGTCATGTTTCCAAATATACCAGCCTAGAGCCCAATCCTAGGCTCTATCAAGTGCCGAGAGGGATCAAATCTCTCGAGGTACAAACCTCGACTCAAGTATTGCACTCAAGGAGCTATTTGAGGAGAGGTTTGCACCTCGAGAGATTTGATCTCTCTCGGTGCTTGATAGAGCCTAGGATTTGGATCCAGGCTGGTTCCAGTCATGGGCGGTGACACAAAACTGGAGTTTGATCAGCATTGTAAGGAACAGATTAAGTTGAAAACACAGATAGAATTATGAGGATTATCATAATGTAAGTAATAAGTATTAAGGATTGAGTAAATTGTTAAAGCAAAGGTTTGCACTTTTTTTTAGTGAAGGAAAGCAAAGGTTTGCACCTCAACGGATTTGATCCCTCTTGGCGCTTCATAGAACCGGAGTTATATCAGTGTATACTGGTTCCAATCCGAGTGTGTGCATCAAAATGATGTGATGTTGTAACATATTACCGATAATCATTGTTAAATTAGTTCGTCAAAATTTTTAACAATGTAGATGAATACAGATCAAATAAGATGATGTTTAAATATGATATATGTCAACATGTTGGTTGATGTTATCAAATAATATAAGCCTAGATAATGTTTAAATACAAATATATTACAATTTGATCAATTTTGATATTTCTTCTTCCTTTTTTCTTGATTCCACTCCTGCTCCCTTTGGCATCTTCTCCTATCGATCATATGTGAAAGGAGGAAGACCATCCATACCTTTTACTCATGATATTGTTGTAAATGAGAGTCCTCGGCGTTTTTTGTTTCCAATATTTATAGTTTCATTCTCCAATGTTAATATGTTGAAATCATTGCAAATAGTTTTTCTATTAAATAGATAAATTCAATATATAAATATAAATAACAAAAAACAATGCATTGTTGAAATCAATGAAATTTTTTACTTTTTATTAAATTGATAAATTGAATACATACATTTAAAAAACAAAACAAAATATGCAGTGCTAAAATCAATGCAACGAATCAAATAAATATGCATCTTCTGTTTTTTAACAACATTTGTGTGTGGTCTATTGGTAAGCAGTAAGGTTATTGGGCTTGTGTTACTTTAGGGACCAAGGTTCAAAACCCATTTTGCTTGGAGTTATACTTAGTTATCAAATCTAACTATTATTATGGCTGGCATTGTAATCCCTTCTATTTTTTCTATTTCTTATATGGACTATAGTATTTTTTTTTACTTCTTTTGTTTCTACTTCTTATGACTACTATAATATTTTTTTAATTTTTTAACTTTATTTTTTATGTTTCTACTTTTTATGTGAGTTATAATATTTTTTTGCTTCTTACATTTCTAGTTTTTATGTCAGCTATAATATATTTTTTTTAACATGTTTCTATTAAATTGAAGAATTCAATTTATAGATGTAAATAACAAAACAAAACAATGCATTGCATTGTTGAAATCAATGCAAATAATCAAATTAATATGCATATTGTGTTTTTTAAGAAAATTTGTTTGTGTTTTATTAAACAATGCATTGTTGAAATCAATGCAACAATGTTTTTTTATTAAATTGATGAATTCAATCCATACATGTAAAAAAGAAAACAATGCATTGTTGAAATCAATGCAACTAATCAAATCAACATGCATTTTGTGTTTTTTAAGAAAATTTGTTTATTGTCTATTGGTAAGGAGTGAGATGATTGGGCTTAAGGTTCAAATCCATTCTATTTTTTCTATTTCTTATGTCGGTTATAGTAATATTTTTTTACTTCTTTTGTTTCTACTTCTTATGACTACTATAATATATTTTTTACTTCTTTATTTTATTTCTTGTATTTATACTTTTTATGTTAACTATAATATTTTTTACTTCTTTATCTTTTTTACTTCTTATATTTCTAGTTTTTATGTACGCTAAATTATATTTTTTGTAACATTTTTTACATGTTTTTATTAAGATGAATTCAATTTATAGATGTAAATAACAAAAAAAAACAATGCATTATCAATATGCTTCTTGTGTTTTTTAAGAACATTTGTTTGTTGTTTATTGGTAAGTAGTGAAATTATTGGGCTTAAAGTTCAAATTCTATTTATTGCCATGTTTTTTTTATTAAGGTTCAAATCCCTTCTATTTTTTCTATTTCTTATGTCGGCTATAGTAATTTTTTTTAATTTCTTTTGTTTCTACTTCTTATGTCTCCTATAATATATATTTTTTGTGTTTTGTTGATGGTGAGATAAGATCATGAATTTGGAGAAAAAAGTTGTATCTATGTTAACATCATGTATTATTTGATTCAGTTTATGAATAACAATAGTATTTTTTTTCGTGGGAAATCGGTTATAGTATTTATTTTACTTCTTTTGTTTCTACTTCTTATTGCTACTATAATATTTTTTTACTTATTTCTTTTATTTCTTATGTTTCTACTTTTTATGTCAGCTATAATATTTTTTACTTCTTATATTTCTAATATTTGTTTTACTTATTTATCATTTTTACTTCTTATATTTCTAATATTTGTTTTACTTATTTATCATTTTTACTTCATATATTTCTAGTTTTTATGGCCGACATGTTAGGAACAAACGTTACAACATCTCCCTCATACTCGACAAACTCAACAAAATTTTATTAATGGCCGACAAAATATTTATTACTTTTTTTCTTTTTATTACATTTTATTAATGGCCGAAAATAATATCGACATACTTACAAGATCTCCCTCATATTATTATTTTTTACTTTTTATTACATTTTATTAATCTCCAACAATAATATCGACAAACATTACACGTAACATTACAATATCTCCCTCATATTAATACTTTTTATTACATTTTATTAATGGCGGACAATAATATCGACAAACATTACAATATCTCCCTCATACTGGGCTGTAGAGCGCCTCTCGGCGCAACAAATTTTAAGTATTGAAAATTTACATAACTATGTCAAATTTCATATTTTCTAACAATCACTTTTTATTTCAAGCTACAAAAAATGGTAGACATGTATAGAACCCGTAGCACTAGTGCAACACTATTTTTCCAAAATTAAATGTTTAATTTTTAATTATTTTTTAATTTGTAAGTGATCAAACCTCGAGAACGAGACGTCAAATGTGGGTGCATCCTTTGAAGGTCTTAATGCATTTATTTTGACTTTGATTTTTTATAGCATGTAGAGGTCAGTGTCTACTAGTGCATCATACAAGTTTTTTTTTAATGATTGTGAAATGAAAAAGTTATGGAATAAACACTAACAACATGTTTTTTGACTTAAGGAGTGATGACACAAGGAATTAGGAAATATATAGAAAAAATCAAATTATTTTTTTTAAATTACATATTTGGAATTTGCATATGAAATGCTATCTATGCCTAAAATTTCGTCAATAATAGTCATGTATGTCATGCTGTAGAGAGCGGTGAAAAACAAGCATATTGAGAAAAATGGTGGAAATGCCTAATTAGCTATGGTTCAGTAAATTCCATAGCACATGTTTGGGAAGTCCGAACCAACCACATAGGAATGTGGCTGACATGCGGGGGCAGTGTAGGGGGTTATTAGGTTCTAAAGAACGCGCACACGTTATATTTAAATTCAAATATTTTGGTTAGTGTGCTTGGTGTTAGAAGAAACGTGCGCACATTTTGTATATACAAAACACTCATGCGTTAGTTTTCAAATAATGCACGCGCGTTATGAACTTCACAAATTTAGGTTTTTAAGTGTTGAATGGAGATAAAGGGGGTGAGAGAGAGAAGAGATATATGCAAGGGGGGCAAGGGACATAAATTTAAGGATTTGGGGAGGGAAATTAAAGGTTTAAACTCATAAGTCCTAAATCCCTACACCCATAAGCACCTAAGCCCTTAACACATAATCCCTTATCCCATCAATAGTTGATTCTAAATCTCTTAACCTATAAAGGTATTACTCATTAAATCCCTAGTCTCTTAATTAACCCTTTATCTCCCCTCACTGTTGTCATTATCCTCTAATTCCCTAAGCCTTTAAAACTATAACACCTTAGACCTCAAATCCTAACCTCTTAAAACCTAACCCCCTAAGCCCAAAGTCCTTAATCCCTTTACCCATAAATCCCAAACTACTAAAACCCTTAAGTTCTTTAATTGTTTACCTGTAATCCTTTAACCATGATCCCTCTAAGCTCTAGTTTACCCTATACAGGTAAAATAATTCTTTACTTCTACACTACGTTTGCATGTGTGACCTCCTCCCTTGTCCTAGCGTGCTCTGCATTTGCTTTTGTGCTCTATGTTTGCTTGTGTGGTCTTCATTTGTATGAGAGATTTATGTTTGCTTAAGCTCTCTCCCTATAGATTGATCGATCCTGTCTTAGATTTGGCATTCTTGCTTGGGATTGTAGATTAGTCTCTTTAAGCTCTAATTTACCCCTTATAATCCTTTAACCCCTTCACCATTAATTCCTAACCTCATAAACCCTAACACGCTAACCCTATAGCACTAAATCAATTAAGCCTTAAGGCCACTAACCCCTAAACCCCCTAGCCACTTTATCTATAATCCCACAACCCCTAATACCTAGTCCACCCCTAACCCCTAAACAGTCTAACCCATATTACTTAAAAAACTCAAATCCCTAAATCCCTAATCCCTTCACCCTAGAAAAAATTAAACATTTTCCACCTACACATAACCCCCACCCCTAAGCCCATATTCCACCTACTCATAACCCCCACCCCTCTCTATCTGAAAACCCCTAAAACCACCTCCCTACCCACCACCCCCCCCCCTCTCTCTAACCACTCCTCTCCCTCTCCCTAATATGCACCACTCTTAAACCCCCCCTCTCTTTATCTCTCTCCTAATCCTATCATTGCTAACCCTTTCTCACTCTCTCCCCTCCTACACCTAACCCTTACTAACCTCCTCTCTCTCTATCCCTTATGTACTCCTCCACCAACCCCTATCCCCTACCCCCCTCGCTCTTCTAACCCCCTAACACCCTCCTCCATCTCTGTCTCTCTATAACCCCTTAACCCACCCCACCAACTCCCCTCTCTTATTGTCTCTCCTACTCCCCATACCCCTAACCCCCCTCTCTCTATCCCCTCCTCCTTGTAACCCTTACAAACCCCCTCTCTAACTCTCTCTTCCCTACTTCTACACCTCTCTCTCTCTCTCTAAACCCCCTCTCCCTCTCCCTAACCATCCTACTCTTTCTATCTCTCTCCTACTCCCCCTAGCCCTAAACCTCCTCCTCTCTATCTCTCTCCCCTCCTCTCCCTAGCCCTTACTAAACCCCTCTCTCAGTCTATCTCTCTTCCCTACACATCCACCTACTTCTAACCACACCTACCATATCTCTTTCTCACTCCCTACAACTAACACCCTCTCTCTCTCTCTCTAACCCCCCTCCTAGCCCCTTACCCCTAACTAAACCCCCCCTCTCTCTCTCTCCTACTCCCCCCCCTCTCTCTACTAATCCCCCTTCCCCTACCACTAACCACCCCCCATCTCTAACCCCTAATCCCCTTGACCCCAAAACCCTTAACACCTTAGATCCTAACACCAAGTTCCTATTTAACCTCCTAACCCATAGAACATGAAGCCCAAAACCTTTCAAGATAAGTAGGGATCTAGGGAAATAAAGAAAATTTATTTTCTTGGGAAGAAACTATTAAATAAGGTTTTGATGAAAATGCAAATTGTGTAGATTACCATAACGCTAGAGCGTTTTTGTATGCAGAAACATGCGCGTGTTTTTGCACTCTAGATGTTAATTAGTCATGCACCAAACATATTAATTGCATTATAGTTTTAAGAAACGCTAGCACGTTTTGTCTTTGCAAAAATTCTGCAGAATACTCTGCCTATTTCATACCCGAAGTTTTCATTTTGTCTCTCTGACAACGCGTTTTAAAAAACTTGATACTCTATGTTCACAATCAGCAATCAAGTAAATTGAGGAAGCTTGATACTCTATGTTCACAATCAGCAAGCTTGAATAGGATTCTGCAGTTAGCATTGGGAATTGAGGATTCTACATTCACAATTAGCAAGCTTCAAGAGGATTCTACATTCACAATTTCAAGCTTCAAGAGGATTCTACATTCACAATTTCAAGCAAGCTTGAGGAATCTATATGAACACAATTGAAGAAGAATCTACATTCACTATTGAGCAAGCTTGAAGAACCTATATTCACAAATGAAGAATTTTATGTATTCACAAGTGAGGTAGAAGTTACTTTCACATTTGAGCAAGATTTAGGAATCTATATTCACAATTGAGGAAGTATCTATATTCACAATGGAGCAAGCTTGAATAACCTATATTCACAATTGAGAAAGAATTTGGATATCTGAATAGTTGAGCACACCTCTGAAATCTATTTTCTTAGTATTGCTCATTGTGGTCATGGGGAATTCACGCAATCGAAAAAGGAAATCGGCAAGGAAGGAGAAGCCTCAAGAAACCATGGAAGAAGTTAGAGAAAAGAAAATATTGGACATGTGGAATCAGAGGAATTCCATGGAAACTCATCCAATTCCAACCGTATATGATGCCACGGTCGCTCCTACCCATCCACGATAAGAAAAACAGAACAAATTCACTAGAGGGGGGCTCAATTTCAACAACATTTGATGAAAAAGCACCCCATGGAACTAGTCAAGAAGTAACACGTAGGTGCTCATCGAGGGATGTTTCAATTCCCACATCAAGTCAACCTCAAACTATGGTAGTGAATGACTTGTTGGGTTGTGGTTATACAAGCGACGAAGTTAGGGAGGCATTGAATGAAGGATTTACAGTGAAAGAAGCAAATGTTGTGGAGATAGTCCAAGAAAAAGTCCAATTTCCCACATCCAACTACCAACAAGAGAATGAAAGACAAGAGGCTCCTATTGAAACGCCAGAGCATCCTGGTGATGTTGTACATGCTCCAGTTCCAACACCCTTACCTCCATTAGCAACTACACCCCAAAGAACTATGAAACGTATACAGGTAGATGAAACTCTCATTAGTTCACTTGAAGGTATGCTATCTAAATGTGTTATTGCTTATCAAACTTGACAAATACTTGATAACATTTTTTATTCTAAATGTGATGGGGACAAGTGCAAATTATTTTTATCATTGTTAAAATCTAGGTCTATGGTTGTTGTTAGAAGAACGTTAAGGATAAAGATGACCAAAAATTTAAAACCAAGTTCTCATATTGTTAAAATTTTAGAAGATGCATTTAGTACAATTGGAAATAAATCTTTCTCAAAGGATCACAATGCGGCTCGCCATGTGTTGTCACAATCAATCACGAAAAAAAACACTAGGGCACTTCGTTTTCTTAAACCTACCTCCAAAATTATTAATTTTAATGTGAAGACACTTCATAGGTATTGTGTTAGAAGAGAACAACTTGAAACCGGTCAAACAGATGTTTGGGCTTTCATTGGCAGGTTTCCACGCTCTAATATGAAGCTCATTGATGCAGTAAAGGGATTAGTGCAAGCTTTTTGGCATGACAACACTAGACCTTATTCCAACCAAAAAGATTAATTAAAATTGAGAATGGGTTCAAAGGATCATGAACCACACATTAAACATTTTCTTGATATGACACAAATAAAATTATATTAGAGATTTAGGAATGAACATAATGAACTTAACTTGGGCCAAAGATCCTTTGAAAAATGAAAACCATAGTATGTTAAAATAAACACAATTTGTAACACATGTTGTTGTTGATACCACATTGAGTATGGTTACTATTATGACACATATACATATATTTTTTGTGTATTGCATAACACTCTTGTGCAGGAATGCTCAGCTACATTACCACCAATGTCATCTAGAGACTTTATTCATAGCACTTTGTGTAGCAGGCCAAACGATTGCACATTTTATCAAAAAACTTGCATAGATGGGACATGCCCAGGGTGTGGTGGATGAGTATTTTTGGAAAAATGCATACATGTGACCGATAAGCATGAACTTGGGAGGCAGGAGGTGAACTTGTAGACATTCAAATATGTCACGTATGATATTGATGGAGAGAATGAAAGAAAAAAGTACAATTGGTCATTTCTCAGGTTGGTAATGAGTTATTGAATACTATTTTTTTTTCATATTGCAATTTCATATGTAACAATCTATTGATATATGTCTTTATTGTTGATCTACCAGGTACGGGTTTGCGACTTCATGGAGGAATTCTTTGAAAAGACACAACAGTATGTAAAGCATGTACATGTGGCTCGTTGGCAAGATGAGCAGTTTAGAACGTGCAGGGATACATTTCCTATTGGGTCTATCCTGTCAGTGGTCGATTTTGTGGAAAACTACACTCTTCAACCACAAAATGAGATTAAGAGTTAATACTATCACTCAGACCAAGTCAGCATAATGGTCCATATCACCTATAGACATGGGGCAGATAGTACTGAGACAACAAGTTTATATTGAAGGAGTGTTCATGTTGGCATGGTGATGGCAACAACGACCATGGGGATAGTGATAATGAGCATGGAGATGGTGATGGTGATAGTGAGCATGAAAACAGGCATGAGGATGCAAATATTATGGTTTACTTAGATGGGATAAAAAAACAAAGAAAAAAAATCCATGACGAAACTTGTGCAATTTATCAAGTTGTACCAAGTCTATGCAATTTATCAATCTATCAAGATATCAATGTTTGGCTGCAATAGTCAAAATATTAATGTCAATACTCAATGAGACCACGAAACAAAATCATAGCATACATGTATACCACATACGTATAACATAGTACACAATAAAACATGCAAACCAAATTCCAGATTACCTACCTATGGTCATTCGACTAGACCATCAGGATCACCTCGAATACCAAGGGTTTCCTTTGACCTCTCTTGATCAGAGTAAGGAAATAAGTATCGTGCCTTTGATGAGTTCTCCCTTGGAATTGTTTGCAGCTAGAGGTTTGTGCCAATAACTAAGTTTGTATAATGGTATACAATCTCACCTGGTCTATAATCTTCATATGTATACCCTTTTCTGTTTGCTGAGTGGGAAACCTGGTTCAAATATTCTCCTTTTATAACCATCGACCCAATCAAAAAATCATTGGCCTCAGAGTCCCGTAATGGGACATTTAGGGTTTACTTCCCCTCTAAGCAACGTGTCAGCCCAAATTCGGTGCACCATGCATTGCGTCTCAGGGAAACCACTGCGTATATGTGCCCTGGAGAAAATATAGTGCCAACTTTTCATTCGACTAATTAGACACAACTAGTTGTCAAAAATATCAAAATATTAATCGAACTTGGTTGTACAAGATCTTATATGTGCTCATAGTATGGTGAAATACTTGATTGGTCCTCCTCCAACTGGGATAATTCTGTAGCTATCGGTCGACCAATGGGGAGTGATACACGGTCCCAGCTATCAACCCAATCCATGGATTCACATTCATACCATTCACCACTACTGCATGGAGAACAAAAACATGAGAGTTTCCTTGTCCACATTTCAAGTATAGCATTGTCCGACATTCTAACTGAATGAAATTCATGAGTTCCTTGGATGGTATTGCACTCATATAACTGTGATCAATCTACATCCACCACCTCCCAAAAATATCTATGTACATGTGCTTTCCTTGTTGACTGATTTTCCTGCCTTCTTGCTCCCCCCCCCATGACTAAAGCACACCATTCAACGATGGTTTTTGCATCTCGGATGAGTGATACATTTGTGAATTTCATTTCTTTCCTATGTAATGCAGACTTGATGCACGCACCTGCACCATCATGTTCGCCTTTTTCATGTCCGGTCTCAAAATAGTTCCAAATATGTGGCACCGTGTGCCTTTTGTGGAGCATACACAACCATTGGAAGACATAGGATTTTTTGAATTGCCCTGCACAACCGTCAGACCAAATCCAATGTTGTTTCATATGTATACTGTTATCCTTCAAGTGGTTGTAGAACATTTGAAAGTTGTGTTGTACAAAAGCCAATTCGTGACACTTGTTATCACTTATGTAAAAGTGAACAAGGTAACAAGTAGCTGAGGCATGGAGAAAAATAAGTGATTCCAACTAAGCATGGAGAACAAGTAACATATAATTTATTCATGGCACTTAACTTGCAATTAACTTGTGACCTATCGGTTTTCACCGACCACAAGTTAAGTGGTTGTGCTAGTTGTGTCTTTAAAGGAAATTGTAATGAATATGACAAAAATATGAACAGTTCAGAGAAAAAAGGATGAAACCCTCGATAGAAAGTATATGAAATAATAATTGAGGCCATATATTTCATTCAAAAAATTGTTGGAATGTACTACCTGCAAATTCCCATACTTCATCTAATTCTATATATTTGATCTAATTCTATCAATATGCTAACAATTTTGACCATAATTTGTTTGAGATTCTTCTTCGATGATACTCTCTGGAGAAGGTCTCCACGAATTTAAAAATTCCCTACACTTGACACCAAGTCTGGTGCCCTGTTTTTGCATCGCAATGGTCGTCGAAGCTTCTTCCTTTCTCATATTTTCCTAGAAAGAATTCCTAGACAGCTGGTTTGGAGGTATCCTAACCTTGATCATGTATGCTGCTCCTGTTCTGCATGATCCGCATGAAAAAATGGCTTTGTGTGAGTAGTAGGGAAGAAGGAAGGTAACTTAGTTTTAATGGACTAATCGATCCCATAACACTGCAACTTCGATTGTAGATTCAAGCGTTTTCGAATCATGTGGAGTTGGTGATTGTTGTTGCTCTGATTAGGGGGAAATGGATGCACTGCTTGATCATGTGTGTCTGATGAAGAATGCCCAAAACAAATACCCATCGCAGCTGATGGAAATATAAATTAAATTTCCACAATACTATTGCACAGTTCCTTGAGTACTCTCAGCGGCATCGACAATGCTTAAATGGAGATCTCTACCATCATGGAGCTTCACTAAGGTTCCAGTACAATGTGAGAGATGGATGGCAGTATAGACAAAACTTTGGCCACAGACCTATTCGGTTCCCAAAATAAATAAAATTATTCAAAGACGTTGTCTAAAAACACAACGATTTGAACTTTGGTGGCCAGGAAAATCAATTTTGGCAGAGTTCCATCAGTCCGGAACTCTGATCGATTTTTGGAGCATTTGGGTCGGTTTAAAATGGGCCAAAATCCTAGGGGCAAATTTCTATAGAGGAACTCTACCATCGCACCCTTGGAACTCTGCCCCCATCTAAAATTTCATCTGATTTATAGAGGAACTTTACCAGAAAAGGCCACCGGAAAAAAGGAAAACGTTGTGGTTTTAGGTCTCAACTTATTCAAATACTAATTACGGTGATAACGTCTAATTGGTAAACAATATTATTTGGTCAGTATATGACATCACATCATACAATTGTAGAAATATGCAGATATATACCGACATAAGAAAAAAGGAAGACACATGATAGAGTCTTTGTTTAGTGTGATTGTTGTATACGATATTGAACAGTTTGTTGCACATGAGAGGCTGAGGTTTGTTGTACTTATCATATTAAATAACCAGTGTCACTCTAAGCCAAGTATCAATTGGCACCCCCCTGTATGTTTCAAATCATGTACCAATTGCCAAAACATTAGAAAAAACTTTGGCTCAAAAAAATTTGAAGCTGTATGATCATGTACCGACTACCAAAACATTATAAAAAACTTAGTTTCAAAAAAATTTCAAGTTGTACAATCAAATTAATACAACTTTGCACAAAGAAAAATTTGAAAAATATGTATATGTAAAAATGAGGAATTTAAGGATAATGAAAACTAAAATGAGAAATAGTTGAGCATTAAAAAATGATTTTCTTTATTAGTAAAAAATTTTATACATTTGTTAGGAGATAGTTATCTTTTCAAACTCAGTTCTGTAATGTCGTTTCCCTGCTAACAAAACTATTTATGAATTTAATACAAAAGATAAAATGAATGAATATGCTACTCAAAAATTGAGCTAAAGTTATTGTATTTTTAAACCAGAAATATTTTTTAAAAACATAACCTCTACCTTAACCAACTCTTCTGTTGACGGACTAAGGCTTCCAACAATTAGAAAAGCTATGAAATTTCCAATAAAACGAAAATATGGAGGATTTACTTTTTATTTATTTATTATTTCACACATATAGTTTTGTACTTTTGCACTCCACATCATCATATCATACCTTCTTTCAGTGAAATCTTCGACCACGTGAGCAACTCGGTTTGACGGAATTTTAACACGAGAAGACTGATTATATAGCGAACTGCATACAAGTTAAACGACTCATGCCATGATATTAAATAGATTAATTGTGATTTATGTTCCATTTAAGTAAAGAAGGTAACAGGTAGCTGAGGCATAGATAACAGGTGATTATAACTAAACATGGAAAACAAGTAACATATATTTGTTACTTGTTTGTTACTTGTTCATGGCACTTAACTTATGATCTATCAATATCAAGTTAAGTGACTGTGCTAATATTATAATAGTCCACAAAAACTTTGCAACTTTCGAGCAATGAAGCAAATGAACTGTTAATACTATTTCCCTAAGTTTTATTTTATTTGACATAAGTGCAGACAATACATGGCAGTTTTTATTATACTCGTAAGGATGGTTCTTCTACTATCAACTGCACAGCTGAAGACAAAGCAACATCAAGGCCATTTTATGAGCCCCGAGATCAATTAATAACTTAATTGTTTCCAAAAGAATTTGTCATGCAGGCGTGTATTTGATGAGTCTTCGTTGAATCCTTGTTCTACCTGTAAGATCCCCTCTTTTCTTCTCTTTTCTTCTCTAGAGTCTTCGTTGAATACTTACGCCTCACACCATGTTTTTTATGAGATCGGTGATAAACCCAAACAGTGGAATGTATTCATGCTCAATTTGGTTTCTTAATAAAATCTCCATTACTTTTAATCTGCTGATGATCATTATAAATGATGCTCTAGTTCTGAATAAGATCAATGCACAATGCATTAGCATATTTAACATGGAACCTTTCCCGATCTTTTAGTTATATATATATTTTTCTAAAGGGTGGTTCGCCGTTTGTTAGAGGGCTAGTCCACCTGGGGAAATGGTCACCACCTGCTATTCTAGAGAATCAAGGTGGCACGAATTACAATCATTACAATATGGGCTCAACAAGAGCAATATGTCGCTTACAAGAATTGAACCTGGGTGGGGAGGGTAACAAACATTCCTCCCAACCACCCAGACTACAACCAAAAAATATATATATATATATATATATATTGTTTTTTGGTATTTGAACCTCTTGTTATCATTGTTTATATAAACCTTTGCTTTCGTACAGAAACTTCAATTGGACCCTATGCCAAGAATACCAAGCCAACAACCAACGACAAGTGAGCAGCATATTCTCCAAAATGGTTGTCAGAATTTTATCAAGAAAAAATCATCAACTCTCTTTAAGGGTGGAAACCCCAAACAATCTAAAGCTAGCTTGAAATATAGGTTAGTTTTTAAGACTTAATAAAATGGAGGCGACGATTTGATAGGCATTGTGTGTTATGGCGAAATTTTTTTATCTTAGGAGAACTCTTTGCGACTAAATGTTGTTGGTGACAAAAATCGTCATCAACATCTACCACTAAATATAGTTGCATTGCCAATGCAAGCATAAAAATAAATTAAAGAAAAGAAACAGATAAATAAATGACAAAGGAACCTTGCATAAAATACCACCAAGAAAAATACAAAGGAGTGGAAGGGTGTTGGAGTCATGAAGTTAAAAAGTTGGGGATGCCTAACCTTCTAGCTATTGCATATTATCCAATTATGCTTATAAAATTTTACATATTACTAGATAAGGGCTTCTGTGGAACTAAAGAGAGAGATAAAAAAAAATATTAATTTGTAATCTATATCACTAAACATCGTTGTAATTATGTAATTTTTGAAAAATAGAACACTAAGAAAATCCATTCAACACTAAAGGTTTTTCTTTAGCTTTTATCTAGTAATTATGTTGTTTATGGTATTTAATATTTATGTAATTGTTTGATTGTTGTGTTCTTGCTTCATTCTGCAATATTGATATATGTAGCCCATTGAGAGGCCATACTCACTAATCATCATCACAAGAACTCTTCCTTGAACTAATAAATTAAAGGGCCACAACTCCCATTACACAATTGATCCTCCACATTATCATTCTAAATTAGCAGAATCATTGATTAATTCCTAGACCATTTGAATTGATTGTTTTTTTCACTAGGTATAACCCGCAACCACTTCCCCTCATTTCAAGGATGATACCCAAGAAAACCATAAATTTTTCGAGGCACAAGGGAAATTCAACAACAAGGTTCAAAAACGTTACAATAATATACACATTATAAGCTCAACATGTCAATAACGGGAATGGAATCTAGGTGGGGAGGATAACACTCCATCCCACAATCACTCGAGATAGACCCAATTGACATTGGTGGCTGCACTATAGTTGATTTTCCTTTAATGGAATCATTGGCATGAAGAATAGGAATGCATGTTGTTATTTGTGCACTAAATTATTTGTTAAATCCTTGGGGAACACCTCCTACAACCCACACTCCATTGTTTCTAGGCATTTTAAACCAAAATGTAGACCTCGTTCAATTGTACATTAACCAATTTCAATCACCATGAGCATGTGCATGAATTTACGTATGTGTTAAATATCTCCAGTTATTGTGCAAGCCAATAACAATTAGATACATCCGTTGTTTGAACTACACTTGATATTTGTGAGGACAAATACATCCATCATAGATGAACATAGCAATACATATTGTAATAGTAAATGGGTTATTCATTTCGTTTGTAAATGAGATATTGTTTTAATAGATGCATGTACATGTATTTATCATAGGTTGCATCAACTTATATAAGTGTTTCATATGCACATATAGATTGTAGAGAATTTTCCCTATTTGACATAACAATTTTAGAGTGTGTTATAATAATAATAATAATACTATATTTTTAAGGTAACAGCCAAGCCAGACACCAATTTGGTGTATGAGACCCCCTTGTTTGTGCGACAAGGGACCCCCCTCTATGTAGCGATGTAACTACCAAATCTCAATGGAGATACAAAAGCTTAAAATTCAACTCATCGATAAATTGTAGAGACATTACAATTTATTTCTACATTGAAGATCCATGTTGGAAAAACAAATGGGTCATATGCCTATTATTTATGGATCATTAAGAGATTATTTGTGATACATTTTGTACAAATAACTTAGGTGTCATAAGTGGATGAAAGTGACATGATAACAGGAATGACCAAGAGAAAAAAATGAAATATATAGCATGAAATAGACTATCTACAACCATTAAATCCACATAATAATAGTGAATCTATAAGATTTTGGAGAAACTAATCTATAGCCTAAATAGAGATGCAATACATTTAGCAATCTATTGAAAAAGAGACAAAAGAATTACAGTAGCATAATCTTCATTGATTATCAAAGAATAGAGTTACAATGCTCATTATAGATGAGAGTTACAATACAATGTGCATTGGAATGCAAGAGATAATTCTCCTCCTTGACAAAATGTTCCTTAACTAGGCTTAACTAAGCGCAACACCCCAATGAATGTTCCCCCACATGCATGAGAGAGAGAGAGATAGAGCCATTACATGGCCATGTGGATCTCATGATGGAGTTAATTGAGCTTTGACTTCCCAAGTGGTGCCAATTAGCTCACAAATTTCAAGTGATATTTCTTAACTTGGCTTTAGCAAGTCAAGAGGTGTCAACTAGCTCATAACTACTGAGTGAGGCAAGTTAACTAACTGAGCTTAGTTAACTGGTCAATCACATGCAAGAGAGGCACACTTATCTATTCATATGGGTGAAAACATTCATGAAAGGTGTACTAACCCCTAAAAAAGAGGATGAGGGCACCTTTATTCCCTAAAATGGTGGAGGACCCGACACATGAGGTCCTAAAAACAAGGAAAAGTGGCTCAAGTGATCCCAAAAGAGTGTTTTTACACCAACACCTCCTTGTAAACTTAACTTAGGTGAGTGTGATGCACAATGGGTCTCGACAATTGTAGCCATGTTAGGTAGCCAATTACAATAAAAAATTCTCTAAGAACTGAGGAAGGGAGAAAACCTCGTGGGGAAAAAAGCCCCCTCAAAAAGAGAATGTTGAGTGAGCAAACTAGGTAGCCTGCTCTGAAGATGCCTTCACTCCCAAGTAAGCCCATAACTCTATGAACTACTTATTTGTGAAGGACTTGGTGAATATGTCTGCAATTTGTTTTGCAAAAGGATAATATTGCATATCAATGATCTATTAAATGTACATCATCGTGAGTCATTCTCCAAGCCAATCTTGTGCAGCCAGGATTGGGCCTCATGTGTTGAGGTAGGGAGCCTAAGTTGTACTTGGGAACTTGGAGTAGATTCTTGAGTTGGACTCAGGAATGACTAAGCCTTCAGTTGTAAAAGGTTATTCCCTATGTGTTGAGGTGAATGCTTTGATGTATTGAAGTGATGATGTTGTAAAGTCTTGTTGGACAAGGCTTGGGACTTGTGTGTCAAGTCATATTCTCATGTGGACCTCCAGTTATAGTAGGTATCCATGGGGTGGACCTCCAGTTATAGAGCTAGATGCTTTTCATGTTGAACCATTATTGTTGTGTGATGTATTACTAACCATGGTCATTGATTGCTATTAAGTCTCCTTTAGAGACTAGCCACCTCTAGAGTGAATTACTTTAACATATGATCATTTGGTCTGAGAGTAATATAATATGATCACAGCATCTGGCAAATATTTTGAGTATAATCTGATATGATATATAATTAAAGTTAACACATATTGACCATGCAATAAAGATAAGAGATAAATATAAATACATAGAGAAAAAGAGAATTCAAATTGCTCATACGATGACTAAGTGAATTCGACTTATTAAAATTCAATGAAGACTTCAGTAAATCAAAGGAGAACTAAAATTGATCACTACAGTGAGAACGCGAAGTTGTTCCAAGGGTTTTACCCAGGGTACATCTTGTGTTATGGTTGAATGTTTCATGTGATTGAATGGTTCATCAATTCAAGTATTCGGTATTTCTGCACTTAAAGTATTAAAGTTCAAAGCTCATCATATTTGCTAAAAAATTAACATGGTATTTGACGCAAGTCGCCTTACGGAAATAAGGTTCTTGCTTAAAAATACACACGACACAAACCACAATGCTCACACAAACAAGGTGTAGAACAAGATGCTTGGATTGGCTTATATTACTTCTCTAAAATCGGTTACAATGTAAAATAACTGTAACCAAATAACTAACTACAATCGGCCTCAGCCGTTACAACTTAGAAGTAACTGTGGTGTGTTCTCCCTGTGTGTCGAACTCACCCTCTCCTGGTTCACCTTGGAACTTTGAGCTATGATTCGATCTCAACACTCTGCACTTGGCTAGTGTGACTCTTCTTCACAACTCTCTTGGCTCTGCGCTCTGCTCTGCTCTCCTCTACTCTCTGCCCTCCTAGTCTGAAGACCTTTTCTTCTTATTCTACTCTGCGGGTATTGTTTCCAAGATTATCACAATCCCGAGACACGCGTTCCCTTTTGTTCACCGATCCTACGAACCTGCACTGTCAGCTCCTATTTGTGCTGCATAGCCTCTGTGTATGATGTCCTTTGTCATGTCCTTCACCAACTCACAATAACTATAATAACTTCCTCAGCAACCCTGAACAGCTACTGGTACAGTCCCTTGACTTTTTGTCCTTCCGACCTTGCTATAGCAGTCAGTCACATCTCAATTTTCCTATCGTTTTACTCTTTCCTAATATACTTGGTTTCGCCAAACCTTATCGTGTCGTAGTTTGACCACTTGTCGACTACCCGACCTCTTACACCACTCTACATCTATCGACCGTCTTCTGTCGGTTCTCGACTTCTCGCGACATCTGTTGTTCCTTCAGTAGGCTGCACCCCGACTGCTTCTACTCGACTCATTGACTTCAACAAGTCAACCTGCTCCCTGCACCAGTGGTCATCGGCACTCCCACTGGTCGGCTCCCTTCGGTCAAACAACTTCGACTGATCTGCCTAGGTCCCGATGCTCCTGCATCAGTCTCCCCAGGTGAAAAAGAATTCGACTGCTCCGTCAGTCTCCTGAACTCCTCTTCGGAAATCCACGTCACTTCCTGCAACTCATCATTTGTCCATCACACCAAGTATTCCTTCATGCGCGATCTACGGGTACGCCCTACTTTGCGTTCATCAATTACTTCGGCGATCCCTTCTTTATGTCGGTCTGGAATCTATTCTGTCCAGTCGATACCGGTTCCTTCCCTCTTACTGCTGCTTGACCCTTCTTCAAATTTATACAGGTCTGAGACGTTGAACGTTGCTGAAATGTTCAAGTCTTCTGACAATTCCAACACATAGGCATTGTCTGAAGTCTTCTTCAGAATCTTGCATGGTCCTATTTTCTTCAACTTCAGCTTGTTGTATGTTCCTGTTGGGAATCGCTCCTTCCGCAAATATGCATAGACTAAGTCCCCTTCTTGGAATGACAATAGCCTCTTCCTCCGGTCGGCTCTCAACTTGTAGGCCGTGTTACTCTTCTCGATGCATTTTCGCACATTTTCATGAATTTCATGCATATGCTCTGCGAATGATTCTGCATCCGCACTCTTCCTGGTTTCTGTCGGCAATTCGACCAAATATGCCACTACATACGGACTCCTCCCTTGAACAACCTGGAATGGGATCAATCCTGTCGATCGATTCATAGAAATTTTATATGCAAACTATGCCTGCGCCAACACATTTTCCCACTGCTTAGGTCTGTCGACAGCTAAACATCTCAGAAGGTTTCCCAAACTTCTGTTTACAACCTCGGTTTGTCCGTCTGTCTGCGGATGATATGCCGAACTAAACTCTAAATTCGTGTCGAGTTTCTTCCATAGGGTTCTCCAGAAATGCCCCATGAATTTCGTATCCCTATCCGACATGATACTCTTTGGCAACCCATGCAACCTGACTATTTCCTTAAAGAATAGTAAAGCGATTCCTGTGGCATCACTTGTTTTCTTACATCGTATGAAATGTGCCATCTTCGAAAACCTGTCAACTACAACAAATATTCAGTCGTTCCCCTGCTGAGTCCTTGGTAATCCTAACACAAAATCCATGCTAAGATGCTCCCATGGGTTCTCTGGTACTGGAAATGGTGTATACAACCCCGTGTTCTGACTCCTCCCCTTTTCCAACTGGAAGAATTGACATTGTCGAACCCATTTTCTGACATCCGTCGACATCCTTGGCCAGAAATACTTTTCGTCAACCAGTGTTTTGGTCTTGTCAATCCCAAAGTGCCCTGCTAACCCGCCATTATGAAATTCTCGGATTAGGTTCTCTCTCACTGATCCCCTGGGAATACACAGCTGACTTCCCCTGAACAGGTAACCTTCTTGAATGAGATAACTCAAATATGTAGTTCTGTCGGTGCTCCAAGGCTCACAACACACCTTCCATGCCTTCGCAAAATCTTCGTCGGTCTCATACTCCATCTTTATCGACTCTATTCTTGTTGCCTGAACAATCATCGTGCTCAACAACACAAATCTCCTGCTCAATGAGTCGGCAACTTTGTTTGACTTTCCTGAACTATGTCGTAACACAAACGTATATCTCTGAAGTAGCTCCACCCACTTCATGTGTCTCTGATCCAACTTCGACTGAGTATTCAGATACCTCATTGCTTAGTGATCTGTGTATAACACAAATTCCTGTGGTAATAAATAATGCCTCCATTTCTTTAATGCTTGTATGATCGCATAGAATTCTTGGTCATGGACTGAATACTTCTGCTTCGCTCCATTCAACTTTTCACTGAAGAATGCAATTGGTCGGCCTTCCTGGCTCAACATTGCTCCAATTGTTGTTCCACTTGCATCACAATCGACCTGGAAAACTTTGTCAAAGTCTGGGAGCGCCAACACTGGGCTCGCAGTGACCTTTTTCTTCAATTTGTCGAAATCTTCCTGGGCTTTATCTGTCCACTTGAACTCGCCCTTTCTCATGCATTCTGTCAATGGTGCACAAATCCGACTAAATCCCTGAATGAACTTCCGGTAGAAACTAGCAAGTCCATGGAAACTTCTCACTGTAGTCATACTCGTCGGTTTCGGCCAATCTACTATTGCCTTCACCTTCTTGGGGTCCATCTCCAACCCTTTACCTGAAATTACAAATTCCAAGTACACCAACTCCTTCTTCATGAAGAAACACTTTTGTAGGTTAATCATCAGCTTCTCTTCCTACAATTTCTGCAATACTTGTCAAACGTGCTCCAAATGTTTTGACTTGGTCCGACTGAAAATCAGAATGTCGTCTAAATAGACTACGACAAAATTTCCTAAGAATGGTTTTAGTATTTCATTCATCAATCTCATGAATGTATTGGGTGCATTAGTTAATCCGAATGGCATGACTAACCACTCATATAACCCTTCTCTTGTCTTGAATGTTGTCTTCCATTCATCTCCTTCTCTGACCCTAATCTGGTGATATCCACTCTTCAGGTCTAATTTCGTGAAGTATGTTGCTCCACTCAAGCAATCCATCAAGTCATCCATCCTTGGCAATGGAAATCGATACTTGATCATGATCCTGTTGATGGCTCTGGAATCGATACACATTCTCCATTCCCCGCCCTTCTTCGGTGTCAATACTGTTGGTACTGCACACGGGATCAAACTTTCTCGGATCAATCACCTGTCCAACAACTCTTGGACCTGTCGATTAAGCTCCTATCCCTCTGTTGGACTCATCCTATATGGTGCTTTGTTTGGCAGACTCGACCCTGGGATCAAGTTGATCTGATGGGATATACTCCTTGTTGGTGGCAATCCCATTGGTTTCTCATCAGCCATTATGTCCTGAAACTCTTTGAGCAACTCCTCAACTTCGACCAGAATGCTCTCCCGATTGGTCGTTCCTTCGACATATGGTCCCTTTGGAATTATTGCAAAACATCCCGATTGTTTTTCCTCCTCTGCGAGGAATTCCTTGGTAGTGCTCATCAACACTCGCTTCTCCCAAAGATTGCTCTCGTCGTCCTTACTGTCAGATGGCTCTCCTCACCTCGAATTAAGAGTCCTTTTCACGCCATTCTTCCACACTCTGACTGTGTTAGCTCGACCATCATAGATCATCTTACGATCATATTTCCATGGCCTCCCCAACAACAGATGGCATGCATCCATGGGAACTACATCACACAGCATGTTGTCCTCCAATCCTTCAACTCTGAAGTTGATCAGGTACTCTCTGGTCACCTTAAGATGATGTCCTTTCTGCAACCACAAGATCTTGTATGGGTGTGGGTGTTCTCGACACTTCAACCCGATCTTGTCGATGACTTCTGTCGACACAAGATTCTCTATACTCCCACCATCAACTATGGTCTTGCAACGCCATTCTCCGATCCGCACCTTCATTCGAAAGATCGCCTTCCATTGTGATGGTTCCATCGGATCATGTTGATCTTCCTGGATCAAAGCTCTCTGAACCATTAGATTCCAATTCTTCTTTTTCTCACCTCCACTGCTATCTGATGCCGATTCTTCCCTCTTGTCGACTTGCTCCTCCTTTCGACATCTGGGTTTCGATTCTTCCGTAGCATGTAGGTTTTCTGGGAATTCATATGCTTTGTGACCCATTCATTGGCA
The DNA here is from genome assembly GCA_027924585.1 of Larix kaempferi. NCBI lineage: Eukaryota > Viridiplantae > Streptophyta > Pinopsida > Pinales > Pinaceae > Larix > Larix kaempferi. Next base: position 4,189,504 of record BSBM01000827.1, read on the forward strand.
TTTGTAATAGATTATAGCTGGTCTGTTAGCTCCTTTCTTGTCGGATGGACCACTTCGACCATATGCGCCTCGACCGCGGTTCTCACGACCATCGTGTCGGTTCTCTTGTGATCTTTCCTTTGTCGATGTCCCTTCTGTGCGTCGACCATCTTCGACACCTTCTTTCTTGTAGCCGCTACCTTGACCTTTCATGGAGAAAGTCTTTCCACCCCAACTAGTCATCCTGCCTCTGGTCACTATAGACCTTCTCGACAGTTTCTCTTCTTCCTTCAGAGCAAACTAATAGGCTTCTCCGACTGTTCTGAATCTCGACATGTTGAGTTCATCTTGGATAGCGTATTTCAATCTATTTACATATCTGGCGACAGCTTCTTCTCCTTCATCAGTCTGTCCGAATTGACAATCGATAGAACTCCTCCGTGTACTCCTTCACGGTCATCTCTTTTTGTCAAAAGTTTTGTAGCTTTCAGAACAAGGAAACCACATAGTCATTCGGCAAGAACTTCCCCTTCATCTTGGAAACCATCCTGTCCCAAGATTTGATTTTCTCCTTTCCTTTCTTGAGTCTATCAGCCTGTACATTGTCCCACCACAACGAGGCATGACCCTTCAATCTTAGACATGCAGTCTTAACTCGTTTAGGATCCTCAATCTGCTCTACATCGAAATATTTCTCCATCTCTATGAACCATTCGATCAAGTCTTCTAGGTCCAGGCTTCTCGAATATGTACGCACATCTATCTTCGCTCGACCTCTCGTTTCTGTCAGAAGCTTGATGATTTTCTCCTCTAGTTCTTCTGCTGCGGCTTCCCGAGCTTCCACTTCCTTGGCTTCCTCGTCGCTGTGGTCTAGCGCTTCAGGAATGCAACCACGCCTCTAGTTTTCTTTGATCGCTGCAACTTCATTTGTCAAAGTCCACATTGTTCGGACACATTTGTCGAACATCTCACGATCCACTATGACGGCCGCTACACCACGCGCTCTTCATCCTCGGACATTGACGCCTCTGTGAGCCATTTTCAACTTCTGCTGAAGGTTCTCACACTTTCCGACTCTAATACCAACTGACACAAGTTAGGTTGGTAGGGTCTTCTCTTCTCCAACCAGACTCGCCTTCGGGCTCTGATACCAACTGACGCAAGTCAGGTTGGTAGGGTCTTCTCCTCTCCAACCAGACTCACCTCTGGGCTCTGATACCAACTGACACAAGTCAGGTTGGTAGGGTCTTCTCTTCTCCAATCGGACTTGCCTCCGGGCTTTGATACCAACTGACGCAAGTCAGGTTGGTAGGGTCTTCTCTTCTCCAACTGGACTCGCCTCTGGGATCTGATACCAACTGATGCAAGTCACCTTATGGAAATAAGGTTCTTGCTTAACAATACACACGACACAAACCATAATGCTCACATAGACAAGGTGTAGAACAAGAAGCCTGGATTAGCTTATATTACTTCTCTGAAATAGGTTACAATGTAAAATAACTATAAGCAAATAACTAACTACAATCGGCCTCAGCCATTACAACTTAGAAGTAACTATGGTGTGTTCTCCCTATGTGTCGACCTCACCCTCTCCTAGTTCACCTTGGAACTCTGAGCAATGATTCGATCTCAACACTCTGCACTCGGCCAGTGTGACTCTTCTTCACAACTCTCTCAGCTCTGCGCTCTGCTCTACTCTCCTCTGCTCTCTACCCTCCTAGATTGAATACCTTTTCTTCTTCTTCTACTCTGCGGGTGTCATTTCCAAGATTATCACAATCCTGAGACATGCATTCCCTTTTGTTCGTCGATCCTACGAACCTGCACTGTCATCTCCTATCCGTGCTACACAGCCTCTATCCATGACGTCCTCTATCATGTCCTTCACCAACTCGCAATAACTGTAATAACTTCCTCAGCAACCCCGAACGGCTACTGGTACAATCCCTTGACTTTATGTCCTTCCAACCCTACTACAGTAGTCAGTCACATCTCGACTGTCCTATCAGTTCACTCTTTCCCAATATACTTGGTTTCGCCAAACCTTATCGTGTCATAGTTCGACCACTTGTCAACTACCCGACCTCTTACACCGCTCTTCATCTATCAACCATCTTCTGTCGGTTCTCGACTTCCCACGAAATCTATTGTTCCTTAAGTCGGCCGCACCCCGACTGCTTCTGCTCGACCCGTTGACTTTGAAAAGTCAACCTGCTCCCCGCACTAGTGGTCATCGGCACTCCCGCTGGTTGGCTCCCTTTGGTCGATCAACTTTTACTGATCTGCCTAGGTCCCGATGCTCCTGCATCAGTATCAGAGCTCAGGGCATGAAGAAGATAAGATTTTTCAAGAAAACTTGAGCCTATGTAGATCCTGAGGAGTTGACCACAATAATTGAGAGCCATGGCATCGATCTCTTCTCAACCAGAAGACCGTCTTGAGGGCACTTAGAATTTCAACACTTGGAAGGTGAGGGTGTTGAACATCTTGGAGGAACATGACTTGGATGGCTATGTATCCACTGTGGTGGAGGATCCTACATCTAATGCAGGGCACATCAAATTCAAGAAGAACCATGCTAAATCCAAATGGATCATCTATGATTCAGTAAAGGACAATTTGATGTCCATGATCACTCTATTGACAAACCTATATGAGAAGAAGGCCCTAAGTCAAAATAGGTCATTGAATAATAAGCTTTGAAACCTAAAGATGGAAAAGGATTAGATAGTGGCCTCCTTATTCACCATTATCTCTCATGTAAGAGATCATCTTTCTAGTATTGGAGTGGTGGTGGATGAGGATGATATTCTCCAAACCGCTATTGATGGTCTCCCATCCTCATGGGAGACATTATTGGATGCAGTAAATGGCTGAGACATACAACCTAAGTTCGAAAGGTTGTGGCACGACTGCCTCCAAGAGGAGGGGCGAATCCATAGCAAGTCAGTGTGCATCAAAGAAGAAAACCTTGCCCTCATGGCAAGGATAAAGAAAGGCAAGAAGAATTTATCTCAAAAGAAGTTTTCCCATTCGAAGAAGAAGGTATACAACAAGGAATTTGACAATTCGAAGGTTAGATGCTACAATTGTGACAAGAAGTGACATTATGCAAGGGAGTGCAAAGCAAAGAAAAAGGGAAAAGGAATTTTTCATGATTCTACCGCTATAGAAGATGAAACTACTAAGAATAATTCACCCAAAGAAAATGAGACAAGGAGGGAGTATTACCTAGCCTCAAAAAATTTCGGATCCATCACCACAAGTGAGGACACATGGTTGGTTGACAGTGGCACATCAAAACATATGATTGGTTATAAAAGCTCCATCACGAATCTCAGGGAGAAAAAATTTCATGCAAGGTAGAGTTGGGAGACAACTCAACCTATTCGATCCAAGGAGTTGGATCCACCTCCTTCCAGCTGAGTTCAGGAGATATTTTACATGTGGAGTACATTCTTTATGTTCCAGGATTGAAGTAGAACCTCATAGATAATCAAGCACTATTATAGTCTAAGAACAAAGACTTGAAATATGCAGTAGTGATTGGAGTTAGAGAGGGAGGTATCTACAAAGTACTCGGGAAGTACATTCAAGCTATGGTTCACAACACTATCAGTCCATGCAAGCTATGGCATAGGAGCTTGGTCACCTCCACTACAAAGCTTACAACAAATGGTGAAAGGTAAGCTTGTATTTTTATTTTGGGAATGATAGTGTATGTAGGGGTTGTGCACTTGGAAAGAATGTTAGAAAGAGTTTCTCTAGCATTATTACTAGATATAAAGGTATTTTAGATTTAATACATTCTGATGTATGTGGTCCCATGTCATCCTCTTCCCTATGTGGCTATTTATAATATGTATTGTTTATAAATGACTTCTATATAAATTCATGGATTTATTTCCTAAAGGATAAGAGAGAAACCTTTAGCAAGTTTCAGGAATTCAAAGCCCTAGTTGAGAATCAGACAAGAAAGCACATTTGTGCTTTGAGACTTGATAATGGAGGTGAATTTGATTCACATGTGTTTAATGAGTTCTGTAGTGATGCAGAAATTTGTATAGAGTCAAATGTACCCTAGAACCCTCAGCAAAATGGGGTTTCTGAAAGGAAGAATAGAACCATATGTGGGGCTGGAAAAGCCATGATGCATGATCAAGACCTGTCTACCTCATTATGGGAAGAGGCCACCAGTACAGCAGTATATATCCAGAATAGAATTCCTCATGCCATTCTGGATGAGAAGACACCTGAATAAATGTTCACTGGTGAAAAAACAAATATTTCACACCTGAGGATCTTTGGGAGTCCTGTATACATTCATGTGTTGAAAGAAAAAAGTAAAAATATGGAGCCATCGAGAAAGAATGGAGCCTTTTTTGGTTATAGTGAATCATCCAAAGACTACAGAATATATGTGTCAGGTGAAAGACACATTGAGTTCATTCGAGATGTGACCTTCCATGAAGAGGAAACATTCAAGCGATCAAAAGAGCTTCAGTATGATACAGACATAGAGGAGCATGAGACTCATATGATGGAGGACCCAGATACTAATTCTCCCCATTCAGATGTTCAGAGGGAGAATCCAGTAGAGTTCTCATATTCGCTAGCTCCTGATGACCCAGTAGAACTGGTTGATGAACCTCCTATCAAGAGGAGGTCTACATGGTGTTGAGATATACTACTGGATGCAGAGAGGCATGAAGCACCATTAGGATCTTTTAGAGAGAAAAAGGAACCTGACATATATTCAAGGTATGTTGCACAGATGAGTCACATCGGTGATTCAGAGCCTTCCACTTATGAATAATCTGCAAAGTAGCAAGTATGGAAATATGCAACGATATAGGAATACAAGTCCATTATGAAGCATAATGTTTGGGAATTTGTTCCTAAACTTGAAGGGAAGTCCATAGTTACTTCCAGATGGCTTTACAAGATCAAGCATGCTGCTAATGGCAGTATTGAAAAGTATAAAGCCATATTTGTTGCCCAAGGTTTCTCTCAAAAAGAAGGCATAGACTATGAGGAGGCATTCGCTATTGTGGCCAGGTACAACAATATTCGAGTTATGATCTCACTTGCATCTGTTCTAGGATGGAAGCTTCACTATATGGATGTGAAGATAGACTTCCTCAATGGTGAGGTTGAGGAAGAGGTTTATATTCAACATCCTGAGGGGTTTTTGGTTCATGGGAAGGAGTCCCATGTGAGAAAATTGAAGAAATCCTTGTATGGGCTTAAGAAAGCTCCCAAATCTTGGTATTCGAGAATTGACAGCTATCTTCAAAGACTGGGCCTCTCTACGAGCGAAGCTGATCCAAATTTGTACTTCAAAGTAGTGAAGAACCAACTATTGATATTAGTTCTATATTTTGATCATGTGTTCCTTACTGGAGAGGAACAACTAATTGCTTGGTGCAAGAGGGAGCTCACTTATGAGTTTGACATGAAAGAATTAGGTATTATGCACTCCTTTCTTGGCCTTGATATTTGGAAAAGAAAATATGAGTACTCTGATGGTTTCCAATTTGAGGAAAGTACATGACTCATACTTTGGATTGAATCCAGTGGACCCCACGTTGTATAGACAGTTTATTGGTTCGTTGATGTACTTGATACACTCAAGACCAAATATATGTTATGTTGTGAGTATTCTGAGTAAGTTTATGTCTTATCCGAGACACAGACATTGGGTTTCTTCTAAGCATGTGGTTAGGTATATTCGAGGTACAATTGCTTATGGACTCGGATATGACTCCAATGGAGGGGTGTTGTTACTTCGTTATACTGACAATCTAACTTTGATTGGGGTGGTATCATTGTGGACCGAAAGAGTACATATGGCTATTTTTTTAGCTTGGGTTCTGCTATGATCTCTTGGTCCAACAAGACACAGGCATCTATAGCCCAGAGTACTACAAAAGCAGAGTATATTGCTTCTAGTACTGCCTATCGAGAAGCAATGTGGCTTAGGAATCTATTTGCTAGGTTGTTTGCTGAGAATCTTGAGTCTATAGTCATTCGGTGTGACAATCAAATTTGCATCAAGTTTTCCAAAAACCTTGTGTTTCATGATAAGTCGAAGCACATTGAAATGAAGTATCACTGCATCAGACATGGTCCAAAAAGGTATAGTGAAACTTCAGTACATTGATACTTATGTGTAGATTGCACATGTGTTAACAAAGCCTCTATCAGTGAATAATTTCAGTTACTTCTAAGACAAGCTTGGTATTGCAGAGAATGCATCCCTCGTTAAGAGGGAGTGTTAAATGTACAACATCATGAGTCATTCCCCAAGCCAATATTGTGCAGCCAGGATTGGGCCTCATGTGTTGAGGTAGGGATCCTAAGTTGGATTTAGGAACTTGGAGTAGATTCTTGAGTTGGACTCAAGAATGACTAAGCCTTCAGTTGTAAAATGTTATTCCTCATGTGTTGATGTGAATTCTTTGATGTATCAAAGTGATGATGTTGTAAAGTATTGTTGGACAAGGCTTAGGACTTGTGTATCAAGTTAGATTCTCATGTGTACCTCCAATTATAGTAGGTACCCATGGGGTGGACCTCCAGTTATAGAGGTAGATGCATTGCATGTTGAAGAATTAATGTTGTGTGATGTATTACTAACCATGGTCATCAATTGCTATTACATCTCATTTAGAGACTAGCCACCTCTAAAGTGAATTACTTTAGCATATGATCATTTGGTCCGATGGTAATATAATATGATCACAACATTTGACAAATCTTCTGAGTATAATCTCATATGATAGTTAATTAAATTTAACACATATTTACTATGTAGTAAAGACAAGAGAAAAAGAGAATTTGAATTGCTCATGAGATGACTAAGTGAATTCGAATTGTTAAACTTCAGTGAAGAATTCAATTAATCAAAGGAGAACTCAAATTGATCACAACAGTGATGTTAACAAGAAAGAATCAGTTAAAGAGATTTAACTAAGTGATAACAAATAAGATCTAGTTAACTAAGTGCTATTGCATGACGAAACTTATGTTAAACTAAAAGACGACACTTATGTTAAACTAAAAGATGACACTTGATTTGCGGCACTTGCATGGCGACACTTAAGTTAGCCACCTAACTAAGTGGGAAAGCTTTCGGTTAAGGGGCAAGTTCATCCTAAGACTCAGTTCAGTGAGTTAATGCACTACATGAGAAGTGGGGCGCTCTTCTTCATGCAAGATTGATTCATCCATATGGAAGGCGAGTTCATCGTGAAGGTAAAAGATAAAAATAGAAGCCAATGCATGTGAAGAATATATAAATATGTTATTCATGATTGATGAATTCAATGTGAAGTGAATTCTCTTCTCCCTTGAAGGAAAGGCGCTTCTATTTATGCAGGATAATTCTCCAAGAAGGCAATTCGCATTTTTTGCATGTGATGCACCATAACCCATGCAACCATTCACTACAGCTTGCATGGAAGTGATTCTTTCTTGTTGTTAATGTGTTTGGCACATGGAAAGTTGATACAGTTGATCTCTATTCTCCATTGCTCAGTATTCTCTCTTATCTAGCACTTGGGGTGTCGAAAGGAATCTACTATTTTGTAAAATATATTCTCTACTATATATATCATAATTATACTCTGAATATTTGCTTTGGTTTTTCATCCTCATTGTTTTGAGGGTTTTCCCCAAGGTACATCTTGTGTTATGGTTTAATGTTTCATGTGATTGAATGGTTCATTGATTCAAGTATTCAGTATTTCCGCACTTAAATTCTTAAAGTTCAAAGCTCATCATATTTGCTGAAAAATTAACATGATCTGATCATATATCATCCCTCTAATATAGTGCATTTGGATCTCAATTTTTTTGGTCCCCTGTCATCAAACAATTCTGTAGAGATCTTAATAGTACTATGTGTTAATTTTTTGAGCATTAATTCAATATACTCTAGGATCTTTACTAAGAGAATAACATGTACAGTATATCAATGCATATCAATCATAGCAAGCATGTCAATCATCACAAGATGCAAACATAAGAGACAATAAACACATAGAGTTTTTGTGGGGAAAATCCTACGGTGAAAAACCCCACAACTTCCTCAAAGATAGATAGATCAATAGTACAACCAAAGTACACAGAGATAGACTCCTCCTAGTAGCTAATCCTCCTCCTCACATGTGCGCCACTTTCCGAGTGATGGAAGAGTGAGTTATGAAGTGATCCAAATAGAGATCGGGAGATCTCTATTTATACTTGTCCTGACTGCCCAATAAACTTATGGGGCCGACTTGTCTAGCTTAGTACAATAACTCAATGTTAACTTAATCAGGGCTGACCCCACACATGATGGTCTAATAACCCATCGGCAAGTTACGACACTTGCGACACTTGTCAATACAAATGACAACACTTCCGTATAGAGGAATAATAACATCTCTATAGGAGTACAATATACATAGATGATATACATGGGTGAAATACATTCCGAAGCTACATATACATCAACACTCCCTCTTAACTAGGAAGGTATTTCTCGACACAGATCTGCTAGCACAAGTCTTCTTCTCTGTATCATCATCAGCAAATCATCATCCTTGAATCATCGTCATTGTCATGGCTGCTGCTATCTCAATCAATCTATGAATCTACTTGTCATAGGAAGTTCTACAGAGCCAGTCCTTTTTCATATTGGATGTAGGCCCACCACCTGCAAGTCTTCATCATCACTGGCCATACTGTGGAATTCTCAGGACTTATTACGTGCATCACAAAACCTCAAAAGAGCATACCAGGCTGTTACGAGCACACAGCTCTACCTGTCGGATCTCCTAAGGCTAGTATTATATGTGACTATCACAAAACCTTAAAAGAGTCTCTTGACTAGCAAGAACCCTAAAGAGCATTTGAGGCCTTTTTCATCGTGTCCAGATCTCCAGAACTTATTACATGTGACCCCCACCACAAAACCTTAAAAGAGTGTCTTGCCAAGAAAGAACCCTAAAGAGCATCTGAGGCCTTTTTCATCCTGTCCAGATCTCCAGGACTTATTACATGTGGTCATGGAAAAACCTCGAAAGAGCATCCCAGGACTGATTACGAGCACACAGCTCAACCTATTGGATCTCCAAGGGCTAGGATTACATTCCATAGGACAAAACCTCGAAAGAGCATTTTCCATATCTCCCAGGGAGCTATTATATGCCAGCGGAAAAACCTAGAAAGAGAATCTGCAAACCTCCCAGGGCTAGGATTATATGTCCTCTAAAACAAAACCGTGAAAGAGCATTTTCCAGATATCCCAGGGCCAGTATTACATGCCATGGGAAAAACCTCGAAAGACTATCTGCAAACCTCCCAGGGCTAGGATTATATGCTTTATTTTCACAACCTATTCCACGGCCATAGAGTATCAACCTGATACTCACCATATCAACATACATGATCTACCCGATCATACAATGTATCCACCTGATACATATACAAATACATGATCCAACTGATCATTCCTGATACATATCAACATACATGATCTACCTGATAACACAATGTATCCACCTGATACATCTACAGATACATACACATGATCCAACAGATCATATCCAACCCAACATGATGCGTACATATACATATACATATAAATGATCCAACTGATTATATCCATCGTCCAACATGATGCGTACATACATATAAATTATCCAACTAATCATATCCAGCATCCAACACGATGCGTACATACATATACATATAAATGATCCAACTGATCATATCAAGCATCCAATGTGATGCATACATACACATATAGAGCAGTAACTGGAGCATCGTCCTGATGCTCATCATCCAGTGCTTACATCCACAGCCATGTAAAGGATACTCCTTCCAACATTCTTGGAATGGCTTCAACAAATGTCTCCACCACTTCTTCCTCGAAGTGTCATTGATCTAAAGGACACCAAGCCTCTCTCTGAAGTACTCAAACTTCACTCTGGCTAGTGTCTTCGTCAGTACATCTGCAATTTGCTCATCTGTCGCAACATACAGGAGCTTCACTGTTCCTCTTTGCACCATACCCCTGATATAGTGATATTTGATCTCTATGTGTTTCAACCTGTCATGGAACATTGGGTTCTCAGACAGCTTCACACAACTCTGGTTGTCACAAACTATACCAGTAGCCTCCAGCAGTAGATCAAATAACTCAGACAGTAGCTTCCAAAGCCGTACTGCCTCACAACTAGCTGAACAAGCTGTAACATACTCTGCTTCAGCTGTACTCAATGCTACACAGGACTACTTCCTACTAAACCAACAAATCACACTTGATCCCATACTGAAGCAACACCCAAAAGTGCTCTTCCTATCTGCAGCACTTTCTTCCCAATCTGAATCAACATAACCCTGCAGGTTAAACATAACCAGGTGAACACTCCTTGGATCCATCAGGAACTGGCTCAATGTGTTCACCACAAAGCAAATATCTGGTCTCGTGTTCGTCAGGTACATCAAGGACCCAATCATCTGACGATACACAGTGAAATCAACCGGCTCAGATGAAGCATCACATAGAAGCTTCAGGTTCGATGCCATAGGTGTGGCCATGGCCTTTCAATCCATCATCCCGAACCTCTTCAGAATCTCTACTGCATACTTCCCTTACCCAAGGAAGATACCATCTGCACTCTACCACACCTCCATGCCTAGAAAATAGTGCATCATCCCCAAGTCCTTCATCTCGAACTCGGCAGCAAGCTTCCTCTTGGTATCAGCAATCAAACTATCATTACCTGTAACAAACATGTCATCCACATACAAGAGTAGTATCACTGGATTTCCTTCCTCAACCTTGTAGTAAAGGTTGGAATCCGCTTTACTCTTGGTAAAGCCCAAACTAGATAGAAAGATGTCCATCCTACCATACCAAGTCCTAGGAGCTTTCTTTAATCCATACAAGGCTTTCTTCAACCTGCACACATATGACTTCCTGTCATGTGTCTCAAAACCGAGTGGCTGCTCTACATACACTTCCTCTTCAACTACACCATTCAAGAAAGCAGTCTTGACATCCATCTGGTGTATCTTCCGTTTCATCACTGCAGCCAGAGCAAGTACTTATCTGATGGAAGTGTACCTGACTACAGAATCAAAATTTTCTTCATAATCTATTCCCTCTTTCTGAGAGAATCCACGAGCTACAAATCTTTCCTTGTATTTCTCTATGCTGCCATCTGCAGCATGCTTGATCTTGTAGATCCATTTGGAAGTCACAACAGACTTCCCTCCATGTCTTGGGACAACATCCCAAACATCATTCTTCATTATTGATTAGTATTCTTTGACCATGGCATCCTTCCATTCTTTCTTTTCTGTTGCTTCTTCATAATTGGAAGGTTCTTTGTTCATGATATCACAGAGTAAAGCAACATAGCTGGTGTGTGATCTAGTTCTCTTCTTTGCTCTGTGTTCTTCTCCTGGAATGCCATATCTTTCTGCATCTTGAATGATCTCTCTAGCCCATGCAGGTTTCCTCTTGTGAGATTCCTTCTCACGAGGTGGATCTACAGGTTCTTGCGGATCTTCAATTTCACGATCAACATCTGGAATTGCTTCAGTCATAGTAGTGTCTTCAAATCTGGTTTCCTTTGGTTCTTCATGATCTTCAATAGGTGTCTTCCTCGATTTGATAAATGTTGAGTTTTCATCAAATGTTACATCCCTGCTAACATCAATATTCTTGAACCCTGGAAAGTATATTCTATAAGCCCTCAAGCTTTCACTGTAACCCACAAAGATACCCTTCTTTCCTGAAGGATCTAACTTAGTCCTCTTTTCCTTTGGGACATGAGTGTATACTGGACAACCAAATATTCTGAGATGGCTAACTTCAGGTTTCTTACCAGAGAAGACCTATTCTGGTGTCTTATTGTCCAATATCTTGTGGGGAGTTCTGTTCTGCACATATACAGTTGTCCTAGCTGCTTCTTCCCATAGATGCATAGATAGATCCTGTTCATGTAGCATTGCTCATGCTGCTTCCATGATTGTTCTATTCTTCCTTTCTGCAATTCCATTCTATTGTGGATTGTAGGGAGCAGTCAACTCCCTCTTAATCCCTGAATCATTGCATAGCTTCTTGAAGTCACCTGAAGTGAGTTCTCCGCCATTGTCTGATCTGAATGTCTTTATTTTCTTATCAGTTTGATTCTCCATCAATGTTTTGAATTCCTTGAACTTATCCAACACTTAATCTTTGTTCTTCAAGAAGTAAACCCATGTCTTCTTGGAGAATTCATCAATGAAAGAGACATAGTAAACATACCCACTTAGAGAACTGGATGACATTGGACCGTATACATCGGAGTGGATAATTTCCAAGATTCCTTTTGATTTGCTTTCGCTGCTTGGAAATGCCTTCTTTATGTTCTTTCCTTTTGCACAACCCTTGCAAACACCTTCATGTTTGGTCTTGATTTGAGGAAGACCTTCTACAACTTTGCTTGCAATTGGTAGTGCTCTGTAGTGCACATGTGCAATTCTTCTATGCCTAAGTTCACTTGGCTCAATGGAATCGTGCACCATGGCATGTTCAGGTTGTCCCTTCAATTTATACAATCCTCCCTCTTTCTCTCCAATCACCACTGCATCATCTATGGTCTTTCCCTTTGGCCACAATAAAACTTGGCCATCCACAAATGCAACCCTCATACCTTTTGCATCCAATGCAGATATGGAGAGTAGGTTTTTCTTGAGCCCAGGTACATAAATAAATTCTTTCATCTTCAAAGACTTTCCAAAATCTAGGCTGTAGGAGGCTTCACCACTTCCTTTGATGGGGTATTGGTAGTCATCCCCAAGTTTCACTTTATGGGGTGATTCATGTTCAGATAGATTTACAAATGATTCTTTAAACCCAGTCATGTGTTTGGAAGCCCCACTATCAATAAGCCAATCATTACAACCATGAGAAATAGTACCTGTGAGAGTAGAGATTAGGACATACTCTTCTTTTCTTGATGAGTCATCATCATCACTTTCTGCTCTATCCTTCTTCTTGGGAGGTTCATCATCCTCAACAGCATGAGCATGATATCTCTTCTTGTTGTTCTTCTTCTTCTTGTTGAATTTGTTGTCTTTCTTCTTCTTGGGACAATCTGTAGCAAAGTGTCCTTTCTCGTTACATGTGAAACATCTCATCTCTTTCCTATTCTTATGATTGGTGTGAGAGGATTTCTTGTAATGAGAGTGTTCCTTCTTAGGCTTGCTTCTTTTGGTTTGAGCTGTTAGAGCTTGATCTTCATTTCCCATCTTTTTTCTTGGGCTACAAGCCTAGCCTCTTCTTGTGAACATTCCTCCCACAATCTACTGAAAGAGATTAATTTCTTTCTAGCACAGATTCCTTGAATAAAAGAATCCCATGACCTAGGTAGGCCATTTAGAGTATTCATAACCACTTCACCATTATCTACTACTTCATCGACAGCTTCAAGTTGTTCCTTGATCTGAGAGACCTTGCAGAAATAAGATTGAATGGTCTCTCCATTCAACAGCTTGACCCCTTTCAATGGGTTTCGCAGAGTCATCTTCCGATTTATGTTCTTCCCTTCAAATAGCTTGGTCAAAGAGTCAAACATCTCCTTGGGTGTCTTCAGAGATGACACATGTGGTATGAGATGGTCTTTGATAGAATCAGCAATGATTCGCTTTGCCTTGACCAAGTTCTTCTTATGCAATGCTTTAGCTTCTTCATCCTCCAGGACAGGGACTTCAGAACTGATATATGTATCCAATTCATTTTCTTCCAGGATTAACCCAATCCTATACTTCTAGGCTCGGAAGTTATCAGCCCCTTCAAGCTTATCCTCAAGCTTGGTGTGGTGAGATATCTTTAACGAGTACTTCAAATGGAAATAGAAAATATTTAGGTCTTACCACTTGCTTTACTAAAAACTGGATCTGGTCTCGGATTAGGGTTTGTCGGAGAAACCCTAAAAATCCAAAATGTGAATTTCAACTCTCTGAAAGAATAGAAAGATGCGCCTTGATGAGCTAATTAGCCTGGTTTATTCAGAATTTGAGATCTGCAAATCTTCACCCTTCAGAAATGCCTTTTAGTCTTCCCGAGTTCACTAGGGAGGACCCTGAATTAGGGCTTGAGTTTCCCGGAGATTTACCTAGCCAAAAATATCGATCCAAAGCTTTAAACTTCGATTTTTCCAAGGAGCTTCCAGCTATGTCTTCAGATTTCAGAAATTCCTATTTTTGTGGAAACCCTAATTTTTAGGGCCAAAACTGAAAGTGCTCAGAATTGAATTCTGCTTAGACAAATAGATTCACCTTGCTGAGGAGAGTCAATCTATCATATTACTTTTCTAAAATCTATAGAGAGAAACCCAATAAATAAGAAACCCTGGTTTCCATCACTGCACAATGTCTTCTTCTCAGGTTAGCTCTAATACCATGTTAATTTTTTGAGCATTAATTCAATATAATCTAGGATCTTTACTAAGAGAATAACATGTACAGTATATCAATGCATATCAATCATAGCAAGCATGTCAATCATCACATGATGCAAACATAAGAGACAATAGACACACAGAGTTTCCATGGGGAAAACCCTAAGGTGAAAAAACCCACAACTTCCTCAGAGATAGATAGAGCAATAGTACAACCAAAGTACACATAGATAGACTCCTCCTAGCAGCTGATCCTCCTCCTCACATGTGCGCCACTTTCCGAGTGATGGAAGAGTGAGTTATGAAGTGATCCAAATAGAGATCGGGAGATCTCCATTTATACTTGTCCTGACTGCCCAATAAACTTATGGGGCCGACTTGTCTAGCTTAGTACAATAACCCAATGTTAACTTAATCAGGGCCGACCCCACACATGGTGGTCTAATAACCCATCGGCAAGTTATGACACTTGCGACACTTGTCAATACAAATGACGACACTTCCGTATAGAGGAATAATAACATCTCTATAGGAGTACAATATACATATATGAAATACATGGGTGAAATACATTCCGAAGTTAAATATACATCAACACTATGGTTGTCACAAAATCCCAAACTTAGTGAGAATGTGTTGCAACCAAATGGATTGGATTGTTGCATTTGTTGCACCTATTATCTCTGCTTCTACTAGCAATAAACAAATGGATGCATGCTTCTTTATTGGCCAACATATAAGCACTGAGCCAAAATTGAAAACATACCCAGAGGTGGACTTGCAATCAATTCCATTGCCAACCCAATTAGAATTTGAGTACCCAACTAGATCCAAAAAGAAACCTACTACATAATGAATCCAAAAGGTATGAGTACCCTTGACATAGCGTAGAATCCTCTTTCCAGCTTTCCAGTGTAGCTAGTGAGGCTCCTGCATGTATCTGAAAACTACTCCAACAACATAATATATACACGTTCTAGTGTTGGTGAGATAAAGGAGACTCCCAACCAAATGTCTATACCATGTACTGTCCAACAAAGGTATAGTACTTCCATATTCAATATTTACTCTTGAAGTGAAGGGCAATGGGGTTTATTTGAAATCAGTCATCTCAAATATTCTAAGAAAATATTATGCATACATATATTGTGCCATTGTGACTCTTGAAACAAATAAGATGATTTTAAGTCCCAGAAAGTAATACAATAATCCTAAATCGATCATGCAAAAATTTTCGTGCAAAGCACATTTAAACCAAGCAATGGATGAAGCTGAAATCCATGTTTAGAAGATCATCTAACTAAAGTAAAATCAACAAAATAGATTCACCCCATTGAAGCATGCACACATTTGGATCTGAATTATAGCAAAAGAATCCTTAGGATAACAAGATGGAATCCATCTTTTCATGCCAAGCTTGTGGTTCTTGCTTTAGTCCATACAAGAATTTTTGCAATTTGCAAACAAGAGATGGATCTTAGATATACCCCCATAGCTTCTCCATGTAGATATATTATGCAAGATCCCCGTGAAGGAATGCACTCTTCACATCCATATGATGATGCTCCCAATGTTGAGTTGTTGCAATGGTAAGCACAAGTTGAATGGAATCCATCTTGGCAACTAGTGCAAAAATTTCATTGTAATATATGCCATGTACATGTGAGAAAACTTTTTCTACAAATATTTTTTTTTTACTTACTAATAAGTCCATATGTTGTTATCTTAATTTCATAAACCCATTTACATCGAACAATTTTTCTCCTAGGAGGAAGAGGTACTAACTCCCATGTTTTTTTGTCATGAGAGATTGATACTCCTCATCCACGACAGCTTCCCAATGTGGATTACCAGTAGCTTTTGCATAAGATTATGGATCTATAGCAATAACCATGTATAAATGTGTAGGAAACAAAGGATCTATAGAAATGAGTGCATGTGGAGCATCATGAAATTGTGAGTGATTCCTCCTTACATCTAATGGATCTCCAACTAGTTCATTTGTCAACTGAAGAGTCGCTCTTCCCAACGTGGTCAAACTGTCGGATCTGGAATACTTTCTTAATCATTATCAGTAGCTTCTTCTTCATATGAATCTAAATCTGCATCTCAAATAGTGGAAGAACCATTGGTGAGATCATCATTAATAATAAATGGTGCATCGATAGTAGGAGTTTATGCATGCAAGGGGCCCTCTTCAAACATGACACTTCTTTCATTGAATATATTTTTAGTGGTGATATTTAGTATTATATGCCCCATTACTCCTTCAATATATCCTACAAAGATGCATTATTCACTTTGTGGATCCAAGGCCCATATTCTTTTGGAAAGAATGTGCACCCATGCACGAGAACCAAACACTTTGAAGTGTTTGACTTCTGGTTTTCGATCGCTCCAAGCTTAGACTTGAGTGACAACTTACAAGGATTTATGAGGAACTCAATTCTAAATGTAGGCTAAATGGTTGATGGCATCCCAAAGTTGTGGAGCAAGGGAATTGGAATATAGCATGCATGTTACCATCTCCTTCAAGGATATGTTCTTACTGGTTGCAACTACATTTTGTTGTGGAGTATATGGACCTGTACGATGCAACTCAATGCATGCTTATGCATATAGATGTTGGACATCTATGTTGACATAATCCCCCCCATTTTTTATACACGAGATCTTGATCCCTTTTCCTAAATTATTCTCTGAAAGGGTTTTTAAATCTTTGAAACATTTGAAGACTTAATATTTCTGCTTAAGGAAGCAAACCCTGCATATCTTGACCAATCATTAAAAAAAAATACATACTTGACCCTACTCATGAAAAGGTGTGGGAAAGGGCATGTTATGTTAGTGTCGGAAAGTTAAAGGATAAAAGAGGCTCTCCATGCCTTTCCTTTCTCCAATTTTTCTTCATGATGCTTTCCAAGAATGCAGCCTTGGCATACACCACTAGAATATTTAATATCTGGAAAACATGTCACCATATCTTTATTGCTTAGGCCTTCCAAGTATTAGTAGTTTAGGTGACCAAACCTATCATGCCATAATCTGTTTACTTCATTAGAATGTTTTAGAAGTATAGAGGAAGGACATTTGGGATTAAAGTTAGAAAAGAAATACAATCTAGATTGGTGGTTAGCTTTCCCAACAACAACCTTTGATTCATTAGTCATTTAAATTATGAATACTAAATTTGGGATAAATTCCACTTGTTTTCCTAAGCCTAAGTGAGTTATATGATATATAGAAAGGATATTTGTGGAAAAGGAAGGAATATAAAGTACATCCTGAAATTGTCCACGCTCTTGATTAATAACTTATTTTTCACATACCTGAATTGGTGTGTCATCTCCCATTAATATTGTAGGACTAGCACATGGTTCCATGGAAGAAAAAATGTCCTCTAATGAGGCCATGTGATTCAATTCTCCTGAGTCAAAAACCCGTGAGGACAGTGAACATGAGGAAATGGTAAAAAGTACATGGCCTATGTCATTTTCCGGCCTTTTCATTTCTTTGTTCTTCTTAATGTTATCAGGAACATTGATGTTTTTCTGCTCAAGAAATTGGGTCAATTGATCGATTGTTTTCCTCATGCAATCATGTCCTTCATGGTTGAACCTTTTAAGGTATGCACATGTTTTCTTCTCCCTCTTAGTCTTCCCAACTTTATAGGAGGAATTCTTCTATGTAGATATAAGCTTTTGCTCCTTCTTGCCTTTGGATTGTTGCTTATGCTTGCTTATTTTCGTGTTTCCTTGTTTGGAAGCAAGGGCATCCACCTTTAAGAATCTCATTAGAATGATATTATCTTTATCCTAGAGAAGACATGTTGCAAAATTATCTAATGTAGGCATTTTCCAAGTATCACTAAGTGTCAATCTTGTTGCATGGAATGTGGAGACAAAAACTAAGTATTATGGACTCAATTTTGATAGGATTGATAAAATTAGTTGATCATTATTTTTGTCTATTTTTCACATTTTGATTTGAATTAATCCATACATAAATTTAGTAAATAAGTATTGGATACATTCAAGGTTACTTGGGATCAAACTAAGGATCTCAATCTCCAATTGATGTCCTCTCATCTCATCTTTGCTTCCCAAAAATTCTAGGCAACTTGGTCTAGATTTCATTTGTGGTTGTTTCATCTTCAACATGATACAAAAGGTTTGGATAAATTGAGTAACAAATTAATCCAAAAGCTCCATCCATTTTGTTAAAGAATTTTAGTTTTTCCACATCCAAATTTAGCTTAGTCTATATTGTTCCCATTGTGATCTTATGAAGTCCCTTCATGCACAATAATATTTCAACCTTTGATTTCCATTTTTATTAATTGAATGGAGTAAGGATTTCCTGTGGATAATGATACATCCTCATTGATGCTCTATGCTCTGTGTATTCTACTTGCAAACATGTAGACAAACTTCTTTAGAATTCCCAAGGCTCTAATACCATGTGATATTTTGGCACAATGGATCTAGAAGCTAAATGGAGCTGCAATATAGTTAGTAATATAGAGAAGAAGAGACAAAAGAATTACAGTAATAAAATCTTCATTAACTATTAAATAAGAGAGTTATCATTCTCATCAAATATGAGAGTTACAATGCAATGTGCATTGGAATTCAAGAGATAATGCTCCTTGAGAAAAGGTACCTTAGTTAGGATTACTTGAGTGAAACACTCCATTGAATGTTCCCTTGCATGCATGAAATGAACAAAATGCATCCTTGCATGACCATGTGGCTCTCATTATGGAGTTAACTGATCTTTGACTGCCCAAGTGGTGTCAACTAGCTCACACTTGTTAAGTGAGACTAGTTAACTTAACTTTTACAATTCAAGAGGTGTCAACTAGCTCATAATTGTTAAATGAGGCAAGTTAATTGAATGAGCTTAGTTAATTAGTTAATCACATGCAAGAGAGGCACAGTTATCTAGTCAATTGGGTGACAACATGCATGAAAGGTGCACTAATCCCTAAAAGAGAGGAGGAGGTCACCTTTATTCCCTACAATGGTGGAGAAGGGGGAATGAGGTCCTAATAGCAAGGAAAAGAGGCTTAAGTGATCCCAAAAGAGTGCATGTACACTAACAGAATCAAACACATTTAAGTGTTCAGGTTGTGATCAAATCCATCAAATTAATTTTCCATAAATAGTGAACCAAATAAATGACTATGGGAGGTACACAAATAAGGCATGTGTTGGTCCTCTATTTTGACTACTCAGTATAATGTTTTCTAGCTTAAAGTCTTAATGGAATCAAATAATAATCAGTTTTGTTGTATCTGATTATGTCTTTTGGAGGTCAACACTGCTAGGCTATGGTAAGTGATTTTTGATTGCTTGTTTGTTACTTTGCCTTTGTTTTATGCATATGATTGGGCTTTAGGTTTCATTTAATGATAGGTTAGTAATAAATTTGTTTCTCTTCTATGCAGGGTTCTTTTGCTACCCGACTCCATACCTGTCTCAGCGTTTAAAGGAGGATTTCTGCAAATATTTGGGGATTCGATCCACAATGAGGGCGTTTTTCCTGGATTCACCTCACCTTTCAGATGCTTGTGAGGATTGCTCAGCTGCTATTTTGGGGATGATCTTCGATTAAGGAGCTGTTGTTTTCCTCTTCAGTACTATGTGGATTTCAGGGGATTTGAGCTCCCATTTTTGGCTCAGATATGCCGAGATAGCTGTAGGGTAGTTAGCTATGTCGAACCTTGTTTTAAGGACGATCTCACTGTGTATATTCAGTATAAAGATGACTCTTGAAACCCTAAGATGATAGCAGATGTATTCAGAAAAACTGTAAACTCTATTTTTATTAATATACCCAGTGTTTATTTTCCTTTAAAAGCTGTGATTTAAATTAGCAGGCGTTGAGGGCAGGGCCCACCTTCAACACCGATCCTCTGTATCTACGTGTGGTTTGTATTTCTGTAAGTAGGGTAAAACTTATATACTTTAGTACTATTTCATAATAGAATGGTAATGTTCTTGTTTACTTGTGCTTCAAAACAAGGCTCGTGTTTGCAGAAGACAGATTACTATTACATACACTAAGTCTAGCTGTAGAACCGATTCAATAAATTGATAGGAGTGGCTTTATATTTTAACTTCTTTATTTTTCAGTGTGATGTTGCTCATTGATGGATATGATTACTTTTTCCAAAGTTTTGGCATTCACAAGCTGTGTCATGGATCTGATTTGGTATGTTACAAGATCGATTTAATAAAGAAACTGGATTGAAATCTCATATTTCTTTTGTTACCAGCATTATGGCAATTAGTGAATAGCTCCAGTAGTGGTTTAATCTTTTTGGCTTTTGAGATTATGAATATTTTCTGAGTGTGTGTGCAGCATTTGTAGAAGTAGCACGATTTTAGTTTGTAGAATACTTAGGGTTTTTCCGAACAACCTTTTGCATTAGTTAAATAACAGTTAGATTCGTGCTTTTGGAGGTTGAATAGAATCATGGTTTATAATGTTGTTTCTTAGGAAATGAACACTAGTTCCACGACTTCTAGAGATTAGAGTGAGTATTTATATGCTTCAAACGATTCCAGTACTTTCTGGTGTGCATTCTTTGAAATAGTTCCAGCATTTTATTTTATATAGAACATAGCAGCAGGGGAGACTTCATTCTGTCAACTGTGTGTGAGTGGTTTAGGAGATGGAAGCAGAGATAGATTTCATTTAAAATTGTTTGTGAGTAAGGAATGTTTGTCTAAGTTTGGCATCAAGATTGCAGCCTTAACTCAGCATATTCATTGGTAGATAAGTTCTTTTAATAAGTTGTCTCTTGCACATGATAGCTGTAGCTTAGTATTATTCCTTGGAAGATTATTGTAGCTATACATTGTTTTGAAAGATTACTGTAGGTTGTTGTAAGTAAGATAGAGGTTAGCAAGTTAAGTTTCTTTTAGAACAGATCTAGTAATCTTTGGCATTGATCATTATATACAGTATTAGTTTCATTCAGGTCATTTTGTTTGTAAGTAGACTAGAATTTCTTGAGGTATGAGCATTGAGAATACCTTGCCTGCACATATAGTGTAGCAGCTCAAAGTTTACGATTCTCCGGTTGATAATTAAATCAAGGTAAATTAAATATCATTATAACCAACATTTTGGCGCCGTTGCCGGGGAGTTGCTCCAAGGTAAGCTGGTATTTTGCTCATTTTTATGAATTGGTTGACTGAGAAGTTCAGGTAGATAGGATCCTTTTACAGTACACAACAAGGTGGAGGGGAAACATTATGACGCAAAGATGAATTCACTATGGGATTCCCATGGTGTAACAGCCTGCCGCAGCCACTTTAGTGGGTTGCCCCAAATTCTTGTGGTGTCCTTCTGGTAAGTGTGGTTGTTTTTCTTCGCATATTTGAATTATTTCACTGCAAAAAGTGTGTTTATCTTTCCTGTAAAGAGTGTTTATTTTTATTTTTTTGTAGTTTAATTTCATGCAAGTATGGTTATCCTTTTGCAAGTGGGGTGTTTAATTCCAGAAATCTAATTTTACAACAGTTTTTAGGTGTGACTAGTTGTGGCAGATTGGAGGAGAAGGATTGGTAAGGCAAACTTGTGCATTTCATAACAGGTTCCTTCAAACCCAATTGTGGCACAGGTATTTCAATTTATTTTGATTAAAAGTCTTGTTATTTTCAGAAATTGTTTTGATGAGACCTAGAGATAGTAAGGGAAGATTCATTAAGGTTCATTCCGATCTTTTTGGAAACAACAAAACCCCCCCCTTCACTAACCCTAGGGATAGGAATACCGGCAACGAAACTGAAAACAACAACATTCAAAATTCAATGGAATTTGGGACCAAACCAGCAGGAACTGAGGTTATACTCAGTGAACAGTTACATTTAGAAGAGATCCCACAGATCCAACAAGCTTCACCTCCAAAGGAAGATTCCAACTTGGTTGACACAGTGAACATAGAAAAAGTGAACTTCCTTCTTGGACATAAGCAGAATCCGGTGGTTTCTCAAGTCGAATCTACCACAGATTTACCTTTCAATCTTCAAACTTGGCCTAGGCCAGACCATTGGGACTTTATTCTATCCCCAAGAAGAGACGGGTTAGGTGTCAACTGGTTTAGGAACCCTCTTGTCATGATTGATCAGTAAACTGGACACCATATGGAAGGAGAGGGAGAACATGAGGGACGAACTGAAACAACTTTTGGCTTCCCCATTCTGGATCTTACACGGGATGTCAGTATGAAAAATATCCCAGCATCTTCATTACCTACCTTCTATGGGAAAAGTATTGAAGATCCGGATACCTTTCTATTTGAATTTGACATCTTATGCAGGAGTTATAATTATCTACAGGATGCTCAAAAGTTAAAATTATTTCCATCCACCCTTAAGGATTCTGAACTTAGATGGTTTATGAGCCTGGGGGAATCCACCATCCGAACTTGGGAACAAATGAAGAGTGCTTTCCTCAGAAAATACCGAGACTACTGTGGGCCTAGAGACTCCCAAAATGATATCTTTAAAATGCAACAGCATGAAGAAGAGAGTCTTGAGGACTTCCTAGAACGATTATGCTTTGTATTACAGAAGTCTAAGTATAATACCTTACAGGAGGATGCAGTCAGAACTCTTTTTCTAAAAGGGATTCTGGATGAATATGTGGAAATACTCAACTTGATGGCCTCAGGTGATGTATCTCATAAATCCTTTGAGGATATTACTGAACTATGCAGAAAATATTCTAGGAGTAGAGCCAAGGCAGGAAAAAGCACAAGGGAAGGTCCTTCCCGTATTTCTAGAACAGCGGGAACTAGTGGGGTCACAAGAGTTGAATTGGGGAACCTGTTAGAAAATTTTAAAACTGACATTTTAGGCACCTTAAGCTCCCAATTTGATGCATTGAAAACAAAGAAACGGCAAGAGGAGGAGGACATAGCAGCATTACACATATTCTGCCCCAAGTGCAGAAAAAGACACCCTTTGAAAGAATGCCCTCTTAATACCATTTCAGTCTGTGCTCTTTGCCTTGATCAACACCCAACTGACAATTGCCCTTGTTTACCTAAACTGCAAGCTTTTTACAAGCTTAATGCTGAACCTACCGATGCATCAAGAAGGCCTTGGCAGCCTAGACCCCAGAACATGTACCCAGAGCCTGTTTTTCCGAACCCTACATATTACTATCCCATGCAGCAATCTCAGCAGCCATGGAGTCCACAAATGTGGCAGAATTGGCCCTCTCAACCTACTCAGACCCAACCATGGCAGCAAGGCTGGCATGGACAGTCATATGGGGGACCACAAGGACAACCCTATGGAGGAACACAATCAACCACCCCTCCTAGTTACTGTCCAATGCCACCAAATATGCAGCACTATTACCAGGCTTTACGCCACCTGCACTTCCTCCTATACCCCCAGTTCCACAACAATATCAAAATCCAAACCCACCTCGACCCACGTTGTTTCCAGCACAACCTATCCCAAACCCTAATAACAGACCTCCCCAGCCTCTTCATAATGCTGAAATTCAAATGGCTCCAACTTACGTAATTCATTCAGCTCCTTTACAGGAAATACAGTTAAGGTTTGGGAAAACATTAAATAAAACCCCTCCAGCAGTGATTATTCATGAAGAGACTGGAGAAGAAAATGATGAAAAAGAGATTACAGAGGAAGAATAAGTGCAGATTGCCTCAGAAAACACTCAAGCACTAGGAACTCATTTCCAATCACCTGCTCATCCACAAGTAAATAACAACCCCCCTTACCCAGAGAGGTTATTAATAGAGAAGCCTGCGGTGCGTCCACAGTTTGATTTGGAAAATGAGTTGAGAAATGTTTGTATCAAGATTCCATTACTTCAGGCTATTAGAGATGTCCCTATTTATGCAAAACTGGTAAGGGAACTGTGCTTAAAGATACTTGGTCGAAAACAGAAAGACCCACCCAAGATAAATGTTTTAGGCCAGCTGTCCAATTATATTTCAGACTGTTCCTTACCCCCAAAATTTGCAAATCCTGGGAACCCAGTGGTGACCATTTACATCAATGAGATTCCAATAGGAAACACTCTAGTTGACTGGGGGGATTCCATTAATGTCATGTCTATGACCACCATACAGAGACTTCAGTTGCGTAATCTCCTCAGATCTACTCCTACTATTTTGGAGTTGGCTGATAGGAGCACAGTCAAACCTGTGGGGGCCTTAGATGACATTATTGTCACAGTAGCTTCTTGGGAGTATCCAGTGGATTTTTTGGTACTCCAAACCAAACACCCAATGGGGGAACATCCTGTTATATTAGGCAGGCCCTAGTTAGCCACTGCCAATGCCTTTATAGGATGCAAAGAAGGTATTTTAACTATATCAAATGGCACTGCTCTACAAAACCTAATTATTTATCCTCCAGCACAGCCTATATCGGAAAACATGTTATGGTTAGAGAATCCTTACGGAGATGAGGATGTGGGACAACCCTTACTGTCCATCAGTCAAACTAGGGGGCTGGAACACCAGACTGAGGATGATAGCCTAGATCAATTTATTTCAGCCACCACTAGTGTTGAGTTCCCTCAGTCCTTCTCTGAATTAGACAATGTTTTCACAGAAGATTTTCAGGAACACTATTACCCTTCAGCCACCTCGTCATCAGTAGTTTTATTTATAGATGAGAAGGTTGGAGCTGCAACTATACCAATGGAGATTAGTCCAGGGAGATCTTTGTCTATTAATGCAAATCTGTCTCAAAGCCAGTAAATTCAGGTATTTAATTTACTTAAGGCACAGTCTGGGGCATTTGCTTGGGTTTATACAGACATGAAAGGCATTCACCCTGACACATGCATTCATCACATCTATACGCAGGAAAATATTAGACCAGTAAGGCAGCCACAGAGAAGAATGAATCATGCGCTTAAAGACATTGTGAAAGATGAATTACAAAAATTGTTGGATGCATATTTCATCTATCCCATTTCTGATAGCAAATGGGTATCTCCATTGGTGATTGTCCCGAAAAAGGGAGGTAAGTGGAGAATATGTGTTTATTTTCGTGAGTTAAATAAAGCAACTCTCAGAGACTACTTCCCTCTTCCTTTCATAGACCAGGTTTTGGATACATTGTCAGGAAAGAAATACTTTTCTTTTCTGGATGGATACAGTGGATATAACCAGATAAGAATAGCCCCAGAGGATCAAGAAAAAACCACTTTTACCTGCCCATGGGGAACTTATGCTTACAAGGTATTACCATTTGGACTGTGTAACACTCCTGCCACTTTCCAGAGGGCAGTGTTAGGTATTTTGGCTGATTTAGTCCATGACTATGTGGAAATATATATGGATGACTTTACAGTATATGGTAATGATTTCAAAGAAGCCTTGGATAACCTGGAGAAAGTTTTAATTAGGTGCCAAGAAACAAATCTTGCTTTAAGCAATGAAAAGTGTAAGATGATGTTAACTGAGGATATTGTTTTAGGGAACCATGTTTCATCAGAAGGTATTAAGGTAGACCCAGCAAAAATTGAAATCATTACTAGTCTATCTCCACTAGCTACACAAAAAGAAGTCAGAAGTTTTCTGGGACATGCAGGGTACTATCGTAGGTTTATTGCTAATTTTACAAAGATAGCAGCCCCACTGTTCAAATTGTTGTCCAAAGACAGTGGTTTCGATTGGGATCAACACTGTTAGATAGCCTTTGACACATTAAAGTCAGAATTGTCTTCAACACCAGTTCTGCAGGGGCCAAATTGGTCTTTGCCCTTCCATATACAAACTGATGCTTCAGACACTGCCTTGGGGGGAGTGCTCGGACAGAAAGAAAATCAGTCCTCATATGCTATTTATTTCATCAGTAAAAATTTAACACTTGCAGAACTGAACTATACAGTAACCGAAAAAGAGTTTCTAGCAGTGGTTCATGCCATCAATAAATTCCGGCATTATATTACGGGTTATGAGGTATTTGTTCATACCGATCATTCTGCTATTAAATTTTTAATGAATAAACTGATAACTAGTGGCAGAATTACTAGATGGTTACTTTTGCTATAGGAATTTAACATTACCATAGTTGACAAACCAAGCAAGGAAAATCTGGTTGCAGATTTCC
Organism: Larix kaempferi; assembly: GCA_027924585.1. NCBI lineage: Eukaryota > Viridiplantae > Streptophyta > Pinopsida > Pinales > Pinaceae > Larix > Larix kaempferi. The sequence goes on from BSBM01000827.1 coordinate 4,216,049, forward strand.
TCTCCAGATTGACTCATGCTGATGATAATGTTCCTGTAGATGATACATTCCCTGATGAACATTTATTTGTTGTTTCTATTAAAACACCCTGGTTTGCAGATATAGCCAACTATTTGGTTACAGGGAAACTACCTGCTCATCTGTCATCTTACGAAAAACGAAGAATCATACAACAAAGTGCTAATTATTCATGGGTAGGTAATGACCTCTTTCGAACCGGTCCAGATCTGATTATCAGGAGGTGTGTGAGGGAGGATGAGATGTGTGACATCCTTCAAGCCTGTCATGATGGACCTTGTGGAGGCCATTTCTCAGACAAGCGGACAGCATATAAGGTGTTACATCAAGGGTATTACTGGCCTACCCTTTTTAAAGATGCTGAAAAGTATGTACAGGGCTGTGACAGTTGTCAAAGAATGGGGAGACCCACTGCTGCTGATCAAATGCCTTTACAAGCCTAGGTACAAATTGAACCTTTTGAAAAATGGGGATTGGACTTTGTTGGGCCAATCTCACCAATGTCAAGGAAAAAGAGATATATTTTAGTTTGCACTGACTATGTGACTAAGTGGGTTGAGGCAAAAGCTCTATTGAGGGCCACTGAGAAATCAGTCATAGAATTTATTTACGAAGAGATTTTTACTCGTTTTGGCATTCCTCGTGAAATTGTGACTGACAATGGAGCACAATTTGTTTCTAAATCAATGAAAACACTTACAGAACAATATGGAATTAAGCACTATAAATCTTCTCCTTACCACCCCCAAGCAAATGGTCAGGTGGAATCAACCAATAAAGTGTTAGAATCCATTTTAACTAAGACTGTGCAGCTACATCACAAGGACTGGGCAGACAGGCTACCCGAGGCATTGTGGGCTTACAGAACTACGTGGAGAAATACCACATGGTATACCCCATATCAACTTGTTTATGGGAAACAGGTTCTGCTTCCTATAGAATTTCAGGTGAAGACTTTTCGTACTGCTGCACAATTGAGCCTAAATTTAGATGAAGCCCAGGAGCAGAGGCTGATGCAATTAAATGAGCTTGATGAAATCAGACAAGATGCTGTCCAACGAACTATGTTGATACAAAATCAGAGGACTAAGTGGCATGATAAATTTTTGAAGAAAAAGACTTTTGAAGAAGGTGATCGGGCTCTGTTGTTTGACTCACGATTCAAACATTTCAAAGGTAAGCTTACCACTAGATGGATGGGACCATATGAAATTGTGACTGTTTTTGATAATGGCTCTGTCAAAATAAAGACAATAGATGAAGAACAAACTGCCTTTGTGGTGAATGGACATCAGTTGAAGGTATATCACAAACCTCTTTCTAAGCAAGAGTTCATTCATACCATGAGTCAGCAAACTGGACTAGAGCTGGTAGGTGAAGGAATGACTCCTCCATCTCCCACTTCTTCACAGTAACGTTCAATGAAACTATTTTTGTATATATGTACAAGAATTTGTTTTAGTAGGGTTCTTTTAGGAGAATGCAGATATTTTTTTAGGCTCAGGATGTTTTAGAAAAACAACAGGGAAGTCTTTTGTTATTCTTTTTATTTTTCAACCATTGATTGTTTTTGCAGAGGACTGTGTTAATTTGGAAAATTTATGGGCTGTACTAGTAATTAGAATGTCTGTATTAGGTCAATGTATGTGTGCTGTCAGTTTTTTTTCAGAACTGTTCTGGCTATTCATATGAGTATTTTCCCACCAGGCATTGCCTACATTAATGCTTTAAGCTTCCCAAATATTCTCTGCTTATGAACTTATGGGTTGCTAGGACCATTTGACCTGGTTTCACACTAGATAGAGAGAGGGAATTGTTGTTAGTAACAGCTATGGGCATGAAATTATTTTTAAGACAGGCATCATGTTAAAAAAGGTATCCAGGACCGGGCAGTTTGGGGGTTATTATCTCTTGGCTGTTATAATACTAAACACACATATATATACATTGTCTTTGGCCACTTTATGACTTTCACTTTCTACAGTTGCAAAGGTTAGTTGTTCATATGGGAAAATCTTTACAGGCATTTACAAAGAATACTCTTCCAATTCCGGTACCATCCCACTCTTAGATGGTTTTCAGAGCAGCTCCCCCACTCATCTATGCTTGAGCAAATCATAAATTTTATCTTTAAGGTGAAATTGGGACAAGAGCCTCTGATAGAAAAAGGGTGTAAGAGGTTAACCCGCCGGGATACTGAACAGGTCCGCTGGCAGCGGGTACCGACCTGTGGTATGAACAGGCAAACCCATCAGGGTGCTGAACATGCCTGTTGGCAATGGGGCATCTTCCTGGGGAAGAAGCTTCTTAAGATGTTACAGTTACCCCACCGGAGTACTGAACGGGCTTGCTGGCAGTGGGTTCTGACTCTAATATCTTCTTTAACAGCCTCATCTATACTTGTCTATATGAACAATGTACCTATGTGAAGGTAAAAGAGAGGCCATAAGGATGGTTAATTAAAATTTAATAAAATCATTGAAAAAGTAAAATGATAGCCAGTTGATAATCATCTCCAGCTGTTCTGCATTTTGGGTTACCTGATTCTAGTAAAAAAAGGTTTATGCCTGATACCTGAACATAGCTGAGAAATTTAGTACTATTTGTTCCACTACTCAAATTATCCTGTGTGAAGCTGAGTCAAAGTGGACCAGTACCCCATTAGCTTCTGTTGGTATTTCCCTTGCCCTATGGCACATGTCCTGGTGGAAAAAGTTCTGTATGGATGACAAGAATGAAGTCTGCATTTCTGATTGTTTGAGTTACGTAGAGGTAAGAGTGATTGATGAAGTCTGAATTTCTGATTGTTTGGGTTACGTAGAGGTAAGAGTGATTGATGAAGTCTGAATTTCTGATTGTTTGAGTTACGTAGAGGTAAGAGTGATTGATGAAGTCTGAATTTTTTATTGTTTGAGTTACATAGAAGTAAGGGTGATTGATTGAAGTCTACATTCCCGATTGTTTATTTGTATTGTTAATAAAAGTTGGTTTCATAGCACAACTTAGTTTCCTGTGTGATTAGATGGAGCAGCAACCTTACAATAAGGAAATTATGCCACAAAACTGTTGAGGGTCCAACAAATTTTTTAATCCAGTTTACTTGCTTATTAACTCATCCAAGTGATGTATATTTGGGAGATTAATTGTTTTACATCACTATTTATAGCACAGCAGCTGCTCCAGATGCTGGTACTTACTACTATGCTGGTAAATTTTTGTGCATCTTTATCAGCCTGAAAGCACTGCTGTATTTGTTGAGGTGCCGGATTGAGTGCCGTAAGGAGTGCTGGAAGACATATTTGAAAATTGGCATGTATATGGTAATGAACGTTGATGAAGGTAAGGAAGGGTGTACGATTGGCTAAGTCTTAATTGTTAGTAAGGATTATAATTAAATATTTTTTCCATTATATGAAAATCGATGAGCTATGAACTACCATAAATAACTTTGGCATTCACTTAATTGATATACCACAGTTTTCATTTTATGGTGTTAAACTTTGACAATATTTCATCCTTTATTATTGTTGGCAACCTTTGATAAAAATCATAACCTTGTTCTATTACAATTGGGGTTCTTACGTGTTATGAGGTTAAGATTCGTCCAAACGTGTTACATCGTGGTCATCATTCCCTGCGACGTGGATGGCACGAACCTCGGCTTACCATGATATCCTCGCCACATCTGCTAATTATTACCACTCTTCACTATAATTTTATCGGGTTGTTTTCTAGTTTTACCCTCGCCAGTGAAGAGAACCGTGATGAAATTTTCCATTGCCCACGAAATTGACTGTCTGTATCTTTGCTAATTCGCTGTTCTCACCATGCTTAACTAGCATGAGCCCTCCGCATATGAGCAGTTATTAGCTATCCCTGAGTTCATAGCATGCAAGGAGATGTTTATTTGGGCTGGGTGGCATGCATTTTTAACCAATTTACAGGGCCACGATGATGCTGTCTCTTTACAATTCGCCTTGGGTTTCGATGGGCATACAGCTAAGGTGGGGTCCCTGGAATTTGCAGTGACAGAGGAGTCTATTTCATTGGCTATGGGACTTCCACGCACCGGTGATAGATGGTTTAAGAATTTTCGGTTGCCACGAAAAGAATATGACTGTGTTTTCAAACCTGAATATTTGGCCGTGAAGGGTGAGAAGGGTTTCTCCAAGCTGTGGGTTAGAGAGGAATTCCACAATATTTTGATGATTATCACCAAGTTGATTACCTGTGAAGGCCGATTCTCCACTTATAAAACCTGTCATTTTCGCCTTCTAGCTCACTTCGAGTTTGGTAAGCTTCTGAATTTTCAATTTTATTTTTGGAAGAGTTTGAGTAAAATGGCTTCACAAGTTAGGAAGAACCTAGAGCATCCAACTCACAATCTTTACCATCATGGACTTATTAAAATGCTCATTTTAGCTAAATTAAAGAAGCAAGGTCGGGTATGGGAACAGTTCGTGTATGAACTATCTAACCCTCATCTTCAGTCATCTTTGAGGAATGAATCCAGTGAGCCTCATATCCCTTATTTAATGGAGAAAGCTTCCTCTGCAAACAATTCTGTTCCTCAAAATGATTGCCCTCAGGAACCAGCTGTTAATAGTTGCAAGAAACCTGCCCCATTTCATGCTAAGAGGTCTCCAATCTCTAAGAGACAGTGTGTTAGCTCTCGGTCTGGGGGAGATAAGGAGCACGAAAACTTGTTTGTTTTGCCCAATAGACGATTTACTCGCATCATGGCCGCTAAAGAGGGGAGAAAGGAATCTAAGGGTAAAGAACCTGTCCAAGTCGAATTGCCATCATCCGATGCTTCCTCTACCCATGATAACTCTGCTTCTCCTGGTTCTCCTCATTATTCTACAATGTCGAGTCCTGTCAGTGAACCTTTGCTGCCAGCATCCCCTTCGAAATCAAGTTTAAAATCTGCCAAAGCATCCCCTTCGAAATCAAGTCTAAAATCTGCCAAAACATCCCCTTCGAAATCAAGTTTAAAATCTGTCAGAGCATCACTTTCCAAATCAGGTTCAAAATCTACTAAGTCGGAGGCTTCAGCACGGGGGATTGATTATTTTAGGAAAAAGAATTTCAAATTGACAAGGAAGCTGCAAGAGTATGTGAGGTTGGATCGGGTCATCAAGCAGGAAAATGCCATTTTAAAGGCTAGAATAGTGTCTTTACAAACTTTGGTTGATGAGGTTAAAGGGACAAATCGCAGTCTTCAAAAACAGTTAAAGAAGAAAGATAAACAGTTTGAACAATTGGTTAGTATATAGCAACAATCTGCCCCATCTCCTCCTCAGGTTCAAGTCCTGTTAAATACCTCAGCCTCAGTCTCTGGAGTTGGATCCAAGGATTGATAATCTACTTTGAAGGTTCAAATTTTGTCTATTTGAAATTCTCTTGCATAGGGACATGCAAGACCTTCAGTCTGGGGGAGATGTTGGTCCTCTATTTTGACTACTCAGTATAATGTTTTCTAGCTTAAAGTCTTAATGGAATCAAATAATAATCAGTTTTGTTGTATCTGATTATGTCTTTTGGAGGTCAACACTGCTAGGCTATGGTAAGTGATTTTTAATTGCTTGTTTGTTACTTTTCCTTTGTTTTATGCATATGATTGGGCTTTAGGTTTCATTTAATGATAGGTTAGTAATAAATTTGTTTCTCTTCTATGCAAGGTTCTTTTGCTACCCGACTCCATACCTGTCTCAGCGTTTAAAGGAGGATTTCTACAAAGATTTGGGGATTTGATCCACAATGAGGGCGTTTTTCCTGGATTCACCTCACCTTTCAAATGCTTGTGAGGATTGCTCAGCTGCTATTTTGGGGATGATCTTCGATTAAGGAGCTGTTGTTTTCCTCTTCAGTACTATGTGGATTTCAGGGGATTTGAGCTCCCATTTTTGGCTCAGATATGCCGCGATAGCTGTAGGGTAGTTAGCTATGTCGATCCTTGTTTCAAGGATGATCTCACTGTGTATATTCAGTATAAAGATGACTCTTGAAACCCTAAGACGATAGCATATGTATTCAGAAAAACTGTAAACTCTATTTTTATTAATATACCCAGTGTTTATTTTCCTTTAAAAGCTGTGATTTAAATTAGCAGGCGTTGAGGGCAGGGCCCACCTTCAACACCGATCCTCTGTATCTACGTGTGGTTTGTATTTCTGTAAGTAGGCTAAAACTTATATACTTTAGTATTGTTTCATAATAGAATGGTAATGTTCTTGTTTACTTGTGCTTCAAAATAAGGCTCGTGTTTGCAGAAGACAGATTACTATTACATACACTAAGTCTAGCTGTAGAACCGATTTAATAAATTGATAGGAGTGGCTTTATATTTTAACTTCTTTAGTTTTCAGTGTGGTGTTGCTCATTGATGGATATGATTACTTTTTCCAAAGTTCTGGCATTCACAAACTGTGTCATGGATCTGATTTGGTATGTTACAAGATCGATTTAATAAAGAAACTGGATTGAAATCTCATATTTCCTTTGTTACCAGCATTATGGCAATTAGTGAATAGCTCCAGTAGTGGTTTAATATTTTTGGCTTTTGAGCTTATGAATATTTTCTGAGTGTGTGTGTAGCATTTGTAGAAGTAGCATGATTTTAGTTTGTAGAATACTTAGGGTTTTTCTGAACAACCTTTTGCATTAGTTAAATAACAGTTAGATTCGTGCTTTTGGAGGTTGAATAGAATCATGGTTTATAATGTTGTTTCTTAGGAAATGAACACTAGTTCCACGACTTCTAGAGATTAGAGTGAGTATTTATATGCTTCAAACGATTCCAGTACTTTCTGGTGTGCATTCTTTGAAATAGTTCCAACATTTTATTTTGTATAGAACATAGCAACAGGGGAGACTTCATTCTTTCAACTGTGTGTGAGTGGTTTAGGAGATGGAAGCAGAGATAGATTTCATTTAAAATTGTTTGTGAGTAAGGAATGTTTGTCTAAGTTTGGCATCAAGATTGCAGCCTTAACTCAGCATATTCATTGGTAGATAAGTTCTTTTAATAAGTTGTCTCTTGCACATGATAGTTGTAGCTTAGTATTATTCCTTGGAAGATTATTGTAGCTGTACATTGTTTTGAAAGATTAATGTAGGTTGTTGTAAGTAAGATAGAGGTTAGCAAGTTAAGTTTCTTTTAGAACAGATCTAGTAATCTTTGGCATTGATCATTCTATACAGTATTAGTTTCATTCAGGTCATTTTGTTTGTAAGTAGACTAGAATTTCTTGAGGTATGAGCATTGAGAATACCTTGCCTGCACATATAGTGTAGCAGCTCAAAGTTTATGATTCTCCGGTTGATAATTAAATCAAGGTAAATTAAATATCATTAATTTTAACCAACAGCATGTGACCAATTACAAATCAAATATAACATGGGTGCATCTAATCCAAATATACCACTTAAGCATGGTATAAGTATAATTCAGTTCCTATTATACATCAAGTAAATCTAATTAATTAGGTGTGAGTACTTGTAACATCTCTTTCCAAAAAAAAAATGTTATATTGATATTTCAGAGTTTGAAATCAAATATACATTTGTTTGTCCTATTCGGACTCAAAAAATCAAGAAGAAACTTCAATACATTAATCAAAATACAAACAAGGCTATTGTTTCAAATATCATTATCTTCCTTGGTATATCAACCTGGGTATTCATCAAAAACAACTTCAGGTCATCATGAAAAATCCAAGTAGTAAGCCAAAAAACCATGTCTAGTAGAACCAAATTTGTTTGAATTGTCATTAGTTGTATTTAATATAAAAGAGATTTAACATGCTAATAGAAGAGTCCCACCTCTAAATTCTTGTTCAGTAAAGGTACCCTCTTGCAAAAAGAGTACTTCTTTAGAAATTTGATATGGTTTCATATTAAATTCTCAGTAAATATATGTGAATTGAAGAAATTCAAAAGCACTTTTTACCTATTACACTCTATCCATAATAGGTAAAGGACCTAAATTTTCAACTCTTCATTGTTGATTATCCCATTCCATCAAGCCTTTTGAGTCTCCAAAAACCTGGAAATACTTTAAACCTCTTTCTTTAGTTGTGTTCATCAACAACCACAATGCATAAAATCCAGCATGAGTATTAGTCCCTTGCCTAGCTGCATATTTCAATAACAAGTAATGATTTGGAGTGAAATAAATGACAACCCCTGCTCAACAAAATATTGGTATTCCTCGACATGATCCATCAAATAATCCCCATGGATTATTAGAATCTATACTTGGCATTAAAAAAACTTTGTTATTATTCAATTTTGTGTTAATTTTTCGATAATTTCATTCCATTATCATTCAGGATCACTAAGAGAATAACATGTACAGCATATCTATAGCATATCAATCATAGACACAATAGCAATCACACAAGAGACATGGAGTTTCACCGGGGAAAACCAAGAAGGTGAAAAACCCCGCAACTTCCTCAGAGATAGAATAAACCCCAAAACAAGATCACAAGGATCAAACCCAATAAGATGTCTCTAGCAGATGCTCCTCCTCCTCCACATGTGCTCCACTTTCTCTCTTAACTATGCGAGCTTGAGAAGTGAATGAATGAATCAAATGAGAGACACAACCTCTCTATTTATACATTGACTTGACCTGCCAATAAATCACTGGGGCCAACTTGCTACTCAAGTCTAATAACCCAACCACATGACCTAACTAGGGCCGACCCCTCACTGGTGGTATAATAACCCATCAATACAAATGACAACACTTACAATGTAACTTGCGACACTTGCAAATACAAATGATGACACTTCCAATCAGAGGAATAATACATCTCTGTGGGATATACAATAAAGTACAAATGTAATACATAGAAGAATATCTTCCGAAGTTACAAATACATCAACACTCCCTCTTAACTAGGAAGGTATTCTAAACACAGGTCATCAATACATATTGGCGCAAGTCTTCAATTCTGGAGCTGGATCATCATCACTGGATCACGGAGCATCATCATCAACACTGCTGCTGTAATCGACATCTCGATCACTGGGCTATCTCTGAATTCTGCCCATCATAGGAAGTTCTACAGAGCCATCCCTTTTTCATGCTGGATGTAGGCCCACCACCTGTAGGTATTCATCATCACTGCGAGTGGTCTGATAGAGGTGGTCTCTCAGGACTCATTACGTGCATATGCAATGCCTGACAAGAGTATCCCAGGAACAGTTTACGTGCCTAAGCACGACCGACAAGATCTCCCGGGGATTATATGCATCCCTTCACAAACCCTTTAAAGAGTATCCCAAGATCATTTTAGGTGCCTCAGCATGACCGGAAAGATCTCTAACAAACATCCCAGGACTTATTATGAGCACCCAGCTCAACCTATCGGATCTCCAGGACTGATTACATGTGATTAGAAAAAACCTTAAAAGAATATCCCAGGAATAGTTTACCTGCCTAAGCACAACCGGAAATATATCTAAAGAGCATCCCAGGACTTATTACGAGCACACAACTCAACGTATCGGATCTCCAAGACTGATAACATGCCTCCCTAGCAAAACCTCGAAATAGCATCCCAGGACTGATTACGAGCACACAGCTCAACCTATCGTATCTCCCAGGATCTTTTACATGCTATCCGCACAACCTGCCACATATACTTGACCTCTCAGTATCATCCTGAAACTCATTATCCACTTGATTATCCTCGCACGGAGCATCATCCCGATGCTAATGATAAACCTGATCATCATCATACCGTACATCATCCTGATGTACATCATCACACATGATCATCCTGATCATCGTCACTACATCGTCTTGATGCATATCATCCAGAGCATCGTCCTGATACTCATCACACATGATCATCCTAATCATCGTCACTGCATCGTTCTGATGCATATCATCCAGAGCATCTTCCGATACTCATCACACATGATCATCCTAATCATACAAATCATCCACCTGATGCATATCCAGAGCAGTAACTGGATCATCGTCCTGATGCTCTTCACACAGCCATGGGAAGGATCCTCCTCTCACCATGTTTGGAATGGCTCCTACATATGATAGTTTTAAACCTTAACAGTGCAGTAAAAACTCATACAGATTCTTAACCAATAACAGAAAATACACAATGGCACATGCATAACACAGATATTTTCACCTGGAAACCCTTAACTGGTGAAAAACCATCAAAACTTAGAGCCGCACAACTCTTTTGATTATATGTTTTATTAACCATTTACAATACAATATATGGTATTCGCAGCATCTAAAATCCTAATTCGTTTACCCAAAATTAGGTGACAACCCTAATCCCTTTACCGGGATTAGATAGAATACAATGGGCCAAAACAGCAAAAAATCAAAAACATCCCAAAAACTTTTTGCTCTCCATGCAGACTCCGGGGGCCTAACGGCACCCTCCGTGTCATTTTGGAACCTAACGGTCTGAAACGAAGGAGGGGGCGGCTGGCGGGCTACCCCCCCCTCCTGTACACGCACCCGCCATGTGAATAGATATAACACACCCAACAACAAATATGTCCCATCACTTCTTCCTCGAAGTATCTTCAATCTGAAGAACACCAAATCTCTTATGAAGTATTCAAGCTTCACTTTGGCTAGTGGTTTAGTCAACACATCTACAACCTGCTCATCCGTTGCAACATACAGGAGCTGTTAGTTTTTCAGAATTTACTTCAATCTAATCTAGGATCTTAACTGAGAGAACAACATGTACAGCATATCAATCATGGACACAATAATGCAAGCACACCAGAGACACAAAGTTTACTTGGGGAAAACCATAAAGGTGAAAAACCCCAATAACTTCCTCAGATATAGATAGAGAAATGATACAACCCAAGCATAAGAGATAGACATCTCCTAGTAGAAGCTTCTCCTCCTCCACAAGTGCACCACTCTCCACTGAGTGTATGTGAGAATAGAATGATCAAATAGAGTGCCTCCTGCACTCTATTTATACTTGACTTGACTTGCCTAATAACCTTTACTAGGTCGGCCTTAACTTAACCACATAACATAATGCTGACTGGGCCGACACCCAATAGGGTGGTCTAATAACCCTTTGACCCACATGGCCGACCCCCAATAGGGTGGTCTAATAACCCTTCGACCCACATTGCTTATACAGGGCCAACCCCAACAAAGTGGTCTAATAACCCATCAAGAATAAGTTACGACACTTACAATATAAATGACAACACTTCCGTATAGAGGAATAAGAACATCTCTATAGGAATACAAACACTTCCGTATAGAGGAATAATACCATCTCTATAGGAGTACAATATAGATATATGAAATACATTCTGAAGTTACATTTAGATCAACACTCCCTCTTAACTAGGAAGGTATTTCTTGACACAGGTCTTCTAGCACAAGTCTTATTCTCTGGATCATCGTCACTGGATAATCGTCATCGAGTCATCATCATCGTCACTGCTGCTGCTATCTCAATCAATCTCTAAATCTACTCGTCATAGGAAGTTCTACAGAGCCAGTCCGTTTTCATATTGGATGTGGGCCCACCACCTGTAGGTATTCATCATCACTGGACATACTATGGAATCCTCAGGACTTATTACGTGCATCACAAAACCTTAAAAGAGTCTCTTGGCTAGCAAGAACCCTAAAGAGCATCTGAGGCCTTTTTCATCCTGTCCAGATCTCCAGGACTGATTACATGTGACTCCACCACAAAACCTCGAAAGAGAATCCCAAGACTGATTACGAGCACACGGCTCAACCTATCGGATCTCCCAGGGCAAAAATTACATGTGGCCACCACAAAACCTCGAAAGAGCATCCCAGGACTGATTACAAGAACATGGCTCAACCTATCAGATCTCCCAGGGCACAAATTGCATGTGGTCATGGAAAAACCTCGAAAGATCATCCCAGGACTGATTACGAGCACACGACTCAACCTATCAGATCTCCCAGGGCACAAATTACATGCCATAGGACAAAACCTCGAAAGAGCATTTGCTAGATTATCCCAGGGCACAAATTACATGCCATAGGAAAAACCTCAAAAGACTATCTGCAAATCTCCCAGGGCACAAATTATATGCTTATCTGCACAACCTGTTCCACGACCACAGAGTGTCAACCTGATACTCACCATACATCATCCTGATGTACACATGATCATCCTGATCATCATCGCTGCATCGTCCTGATGCATGTCATCTCGAGCAACATCCTGAATCTCATCATCAATGATCATCCTAATCATACAATGCATCCACCTGATGCATACACAGTATCTGCCTGATACATATCATCATACATGATCTACCTGATCATACAATGTATCCACCTGATACATATACAAATACATGATCCACCTGATCATACCTGATACATATCAACATACATGATCTACCTGATCATACAACGTATCCACCTGATACATATACAGATACATGGTCCAAGCATCCAACATGATGCATATACAAAATACATACAAATGATCCAACTAATCATATCCAACATCCAACATGATGCGTACATACATAAATTATCCAACTGATCATATCCAGCATCCAACATGATGCGTACATACATAAATGATCCAACTGATCATATCCAGCATCCAACATGATGCATACATACATAAATGATCCAACTGATCATATCCAACATCCAACATGATGCATACATACATAAATCATCCAACTGATCATATCCAACATCCAACATGATGCATTCATACATAAATGATCCAACTGATCATACAGAGCAGAAACTAGGACATCATCCTGATGCTCATCATCCAGCGCTTACATCCATAGCCATGTGAAGGATCCTCCTTCCAACATGCTTGGAATGGCTTCAGCAAATGTCTCCATCACTTCTTCCTCGAAGTGTCATTGATCTGAAGAACACCAAGCCTCTCTCTGAAGTACTCGAACTTCACTCTAGCTAGTGGCTTCTTCAATACATCTGCAATCTTCTCATCCATCGCAACATGCAGGAGCTTCACTGCTCCTCTCTACACCATATCCCTGATATAGTGATATTTGATCTCTATGTGTTTCGACCTGTCATGAAACACTAGGTTCTCAGACAACTTCACACAACTCTGGTTGTCACAAAATATACCAGTAGCCTCCAGTGGTAGATCAAATAACTCAGACAGTAGCTTCCGAAGCCATACTGCCTCACAAATGGCCGAACATGCTGCAACATACTCTGCCTCGGTTGTACTCGGTGCTACGCAGGACTGCTTCCTGCTAAACCAAGAGATCATACCTGATCCCATACTGAAGCAGCACCCAGAAGTGCTCTTCCTATCTGCAGCACTTCCTACCCAATCTGAATCAACTAACCCTACAGGTTAAACTTTTGATTCGCATCATACTTGAGCTCATAGTCAACTGTACCCTTCAGGTACCTCAAAACATGCTTTGCAACTATCAGGTGAACATGTCTCGGATCTATCAGATACTGGCTCAAGGCGTTCACCTCAAAGCAAATGTTTGGTCTCGTATTCATCAGGTACATCAAGGACCCAATCATATGACGATACATCGTAGCTTCAATCGGCTCAGATGAAGCATCACACAGAAGCTTCAGGTTTGATGCTATAGGTGTGGCCATGGCCTTGCAGTCCATCATCCCGAACCTCTTTAGGATATCTACTGCATACTTCCCTTGTCCAAGGAAGATTCCATCTGCACTCTGCCACACCTCCATACCAAGAAAGTAGTGCATAATACCCAAGTCCTTCATCTCAAACTCGGTAGCAAGATTCCTCTTCATATCGACAATCAATCTATCCTCACCTATTACAAATAGGTGATCCACATACAATAGTAGAATCACAAGATTGCCTTCCTCAACCTTGTAGTAAAGGTTGGAATCCGCTTTACTCTTGGTAAAGCCCAAACTAGATAGAAAGTTGTCTATCCTACCATACCAAGTTTTGCACATATATGACTCCCTGTCATGTGTCTCAGAACCAAGTGGCTGCTCCACATACACTTCTTCTTCAACTACACCATTAAATAAAGATGTCTTGAAATCCATCTGGTGTATCTTCCACTTCATCACTGCAGCCAGAGCAAGTATTCATCTAATGGAAGTGTGTCTGGCTACAGGAGCAAAAGTCTCTATGCTACCCCACCTTCAGCATGCTTGATCTTGTAGATCCTCTTGGAAGTCACTACAGACTCCCCTTCAGGTCTTGGGATTGCATCCCAAACATCTTCATGAATGACTGGTACTCCTCAATCATGGCATTCTTCCCAGATCCTGGGAACTTCAATATCTTCAATATTTTCAGTAGATAACTTTGTTGCTGAACAAATTTTGTAGTCTTTCTTTTGTAGGTGATGGTATATGATCTTTCCTCCACAACAAGTTAAATTGCATGATTAGAAAACATCTCATAGTTTTCAGAACAAATACTTACACATAAAGAAATATGTCATACAGTCATGTAATTATCTTAGCCAATGCTTCAATACAACATTTATCCATATCTCGTAACTTTCTAGATGCCTTCCAATCTCTACCAGAACATTGTTAAGAGTGTGCACAACTCCCAACATGTCAGCAAATAGGTTTCATTCTAGATAAGTAGCAATGGAATGTTGTACAGTGCCATAGGCCACTTACCCATGTATATTAGTAGTATATTGTTCATTAATGCAACTATTCTAATATGCATAATACACAACCTAATTCTAGGAACATCAGTATATACATTATTGAACAGTATTATTTAAACAATAAAATATGCAAAGAATGATAATTCAAATACTTATATTTGTTTGTTTGTTGGGTTGACTCCCTCTCAGTCTTTGCTTCTTTTCTGCAACTCCATTCTTATGTGGATTGTGAGAAGTGGTCAACTCCCTCTGAATATCTGCATCCTTGCAGAAACTACTGAAGTGTGCTCCTTCTTGATCTTTGTTTCCTTGCAGGAACAACTGGAGTGTGCTCCCTCTTGATCTTTGCTTCCTTGCAGGAACAACTGGAGTGTGCTCCCTCTTGATCTTTGCTTCCTTGCAGGAACAACTGGAGTGTGCTCCCTCTTGATATTTTCTTTCTAGATTACCTGTACTTGAACTTATATCCATCACTATGCATGCTTATTAGTATCATCATTGTGTTATCCTCAAGGTCTCATACATAATCACACATTCATTAGTATAATATTAATACTATCAAAACACAATAATCTTAAACATGTATAGTCATGATCATTTCAAACACAGATAATAAACATTAGTATTCAATGTTTCAAGGAAGTCTTCTTTTACTCATGCATATTCTTATTTGACCATAGGACTCTTCTGGTTAGTTAAATCATCAATCAAGATAAGAGACATAAAAATGCATAAACCCTTGATTACTTACATTTCTAACTTTATGAGTAAACATAACCAATCATACCAAGTATATTTATAAAAGGGATCCTAACACAAGGTAGGATTCTAACTTGATATAGGAAAAAAAATACCTAGATTGGTATGTTAGCTAGTTATGTCTAACATAACCACATGATGTCTTCTTGTTCTCTTCAATGACTTGTGCTAGTAACCTGCATATCTCATAGGTTAACCATTATAGAACCAAGTTATACATACCTCGCAAATAGATCTTCTAAGTGATTCATGACAATGAATGAATCTTTGTCCTCATGTCATCATGATCATATGTTCTTGAACTAGAACATGATTTGTCTTTCTTGGTGTACCTTTCATGTTAGCGGACAACATAAACCTCATACAACACCATAATACATTAGTACAATCTTAAGTGTCAACACCCTAATCAATGAATATCTTCTATCATGCACTCATAATTTTATTAAGGTGATACAACAAGTCTAAATTTAATCAAGATTGTACTAACCATAATAACATGAAGACAAACATACCATAAACTTAATCATGAACAAATCTCGAAACATACATGGATGGGTCATACCTGTCGAGATTGCTTGTAATCTTCTTATGTAAGGCCTTAGCCTCATCTCACTCTGAAATAGGAACTTCTTCACTTATGCAGGTGACCAATTCATTCTCTTCTAGGATTAACCCAATCCACTTGATTTGTAGGAACTGGATCTGGAGCTGGATTAGGGTTTGTCAGAGAAACCCTAAAAATTCAAACTTTGAATTTCAAACTTCCGAAAGGATATAAATATGTGCCTTGATGAGCTGATCAAGCTGGTATACTCATAATTTGAAAACTGCAAAGTTTCACCCCTCAAATTTTCCTGTGAAACTTCCGGATTCACTAGACATGACACCGAACTAGGGTTTGATAAAGCCCACCCTTTTTCCCAATCAAAAGGTTTGATCCAAAGCTCTAAGCTTCTATTTTTCTAAGGAACTTCCAGCCGTGGTCACAAATTTCAAAAATTTCCATTTTTGCAGAAGCCCTCATTTTCCACTTTTCCGCTCAAAGTCTCGAACTAGGGTCTGATCAAGCCCGGCCTTCTGCCCAACCAAAAATTCTGATCTTGGTCTCTAAATTCCAAGTTTGATGAGTGGCATTCAGCCATAGTCTCCGATTACAAAAATTCCAACCTTCTCCGAAACCCTAAATTCTGGAAGCCATGAATGAAGGTGCTCAAAAATAATTTTGTTTTGATAGAAATATGTACCTGATTGTTTCTGGTGTAAATCCAAACTTTTCAATCCACAAGGTGTGAAAATTTTTCTTGTGATAGCCTGACTTGTCATATTTCCAACCCCATAGGTCTGACCTCAAATGGATTCTCTGAGAGAGAGTTATTCCAAGTGTCACAACGTGACCTGTTTATGGGATAAAACAGGAGAGCAAACTTGTACGGCGTGCCACGTGTCACTAGTCAATTTTGGCCTCTGAAAAAGTTACCTGAGAAATTAAAGTCCATGCACTACCTATCAATTTTTATGAAATTTCATTTGGATCTTCCTATCCCAAGTTATGACCGTTTTTCCAAGGTCACCTTTTTAGGACTGAGATCTGGAAGAGGCCGAAACCCTATATTGTACATATCATAAATCACAAAGTACAACGAATTAGAGGTTTTCCTTTGGACACAAGGTACATGGGGACCTTAGCTTCATCCTATATTATTTTCAGACCCTGAAACCTTTTCTAAATTTATTTATAGCGAAAGTGCTATGATGACGGGTTTTTTGCTATATCAAGCCCTAGCTTCGCAATTGCAACAAGTGTCATACGTGCCATACCATGCCTTCTTTTAGGCTATCTCTAATACCATGTTAGTTTTTCAGAATTTACTTCAATATGATCTAGGATCTTAACTGAGAGAACAACATGTATAGCATATCTACAGCATATCAATCATGGACACAATAATGCAAGCACACCAGAGACACAAAGTTTACTTGGGGAAAACCATAAAGGTGAAAAACCCCAATAACTTCCTTAGAGATAGATAGAGCAATGATACAACCCAAGCATAAGAGATAGACATCTCCTAGTAGCAGCTTCTCCTCCTCCACAAGTGCACCACTCTCCACTAAGTGTATGTGAGAATAGAATGATCAAATAGAGTGCCTCCCGCACTCTATTTATACTTGACTTGACCTGCCTAATAACCTTTACTAGGTCGGCCTTAACTTAACCACATAACATAATGCTGACTAGGCCGACACCCAATAGGGTGGTATAATAACCCTTTGACCCACATGTCCGACCCCCAATAGGGTGGTCTAATAACCCCTTTGACCCACATGACTTATACAGGGCTGACCCCAACAAAGTGGTCTAATAACCAATCAAGTATAAGTTACGACACTTACAATATAAATGATGACACTTCCGTATAGAGGAATAATAACATCTCTATAGGAATACAAACACTTCCATATAGAGGAATAATACCATCTCTATAGGAGTACAATATGCATATATGAAATACATTCCGAAGTTACATATACATCAACAGGAGATTCACTGCTCCTCTTTGCACCATATCCCTGATATAGTGATATTTGATCTTGATGTGTTTTGACCTGTCGTAAAACACCGGGTTCTCAGACAGCTTCACATAAATCTGGTTGTCACAAAAGATACTAGTAGCATCCAACGGAAGATCAAATAACTCAGAAAATAGCTTCCTAATCATACTACCTCACAACTAGCCGAACAAGCTGCAACATACTCTGCTTCAGATGTACTCAGTGCTACGTAAGACTGCTTCCTACTAAACCAAGAGATCACACCTAATCCCATAATGAAGCAACACCTAGAAGTGCTCTTCCTATCTGCAGCACTGCCTGCCCAATCTGAATCAAAATAACCCTCCAAGTAAAAATTTGATTCGCATCATACCTGAGCCCATAATCAACCGTACCCTTCAGTTACTTCAGAATATGCTTTACAGCAACTAGGTGAACACTTCTCGGATCTGTCAAGAACTGGCTCAATGTGTTCACCACAAAGCAAATATCTGGTCTCGTGTTCATCAGGTACATCGAGGACCCAATCCTCTGACGATACATAGTGACATCAATCGGCTCAGATGAAGCATCATAGAGAAGCTTCAGGTTTGATACCATAGGTGTGGCCATGGCCTTGCAGTCCATCATCCTGAACCTCTTCAGGATCTCTATTTCATACTTCCCTTGTCCAAGGAAGATCCCATCTGAACTCTGCCACACCTCCATGCCTAGAAAGTAATGCATCATCCCCAAGTCCTTCATCTCGAACTCAACAACAAGCTTCCTCTTCGTATCGGAAATCAATCTATCCTCACCTGTAACAAACAGGTCATCCACATACAATAGTAGTATCACTGTATTTCCTTCTTCAACATTGTAGTAAAGGTTGGAATCTGCTTTACTCTTGGTGAAGCCCAAACTGGATAGGAATTTGTCCATCCTACCATACCAGGTTCTAGGAGCTTGCTTCAATCCATACAAGGCTTTCTTCAACCTGCACACATATGACTCCCTGTCATGTGTCTCAAAACTGAGTGGCTGCTCCACATACACTTCCTCTTCGACTACACCATTCAAGAAAGTTGTCTTGACATCCATCTGGTGTATCTTCCACTTCATCACTACAGCCAGAGAAAGTACTGTTCTGATGGAAGTGTATCTGGCTACAGGAGCAAAAGTCTCTTCATAGTCTATTCCCTCTTTCTGGTAAAAGCCACGAGCTACAAACCTCACCTTGTATTTCTCTATGCTGCCATCTGCAGCATGCTTGATCTTATAGATCCACTTGGAAGTCACAACAGACTTCCCTTTAGGTCTTGGGACTACATCCAAAACATCATTCTTCATGATCAACTGGTACTCCTCGACCATGGCATCCTTTCATTCTTTCTTTTCCGCTGCTTCTTCATAACTAGAAGGTTCTTTGTTCATAATGTCACAGAGTAAGGCAACATAACTGGTATGTGATCTAGTCCTCTTCCTTTCTCTCTGTTCTTCTTCTGGAATGCCATACCTATCTGCATCTTGAATGAGCTCTCTAGCCCATGCAGGTTTCCTTTTGTGAGATTTTGTCTCACGGGGTGTATCTATAGGTTCTTGTGGATCTTCAATTCCACGATCTTCTTCTGTAATTACTTCATTCATAGTGGTATCTTGAAATCTGGTTACATTTGGTTCTTCATGATCTTCAAAAGGGGTCTTCCTTGATTTGATGTATGTTGAGTCTTCATCAATTGTTACTTCCCTGCTGATGTCAATTTTCTTGAACCCTGGAAAGTATATTATGTAAGCCTTCGAGCTTTCACTGTAACCCACAAAGATGCCCTTATTTCCTGAAGGATCAAGCTTTGTCCTCTTTTCTTTTGGAATGTCTATGTATATTGGACAACCAAATATTTTGATATGGATAACTTCAAGTTTATTACCAGAGAATACTTATTCTGGTGTCTTGTTGTCAAGAATCTTGTGAGGTGTTCTGTTCTGCACATATACAGCTGTCCTAGCTGCCTCTACCCATAGGTGCATAGAAAGATCTTGGTCATGAAGCATTGCCTGTGCTGCTTGCATGATAGTTCTATTCTTACTTTCTACAACTCCATTTTTTTGTGGATTATAGGGAGCAGTCAACTGCCTCTTAATCCCTGAATCACTGCATAACTTCTTGACCTGAAGTGAATTCTCCACCATTGTCAGATCTGGAAGTCTTAATCTTCTTATCTGTTTGATTTTCTATCAAGGCTTTGAATTCCTTGAACTTATCAAACACTTCATCTTTGTTCTTCAAGAAATAAACCCAAGTCTTCCTAGAGAAATCATCAATGAAGGAAACATAGTATACATACCCACTCAGAGAACTGGATGACATTGGACCGCACACATCAAAGTGGATAATCTCCAAGATTCCTTTTGCTTTGCTTTCACTACTTGGGAATGCTTTCTTTGTGTTCTTCCCTTTTGCACATCCTTTGAAAATACCTTCATGCTTTGACTGGATTTCAGGAAGACCTTCTACTGCTTTGCTTGCAATTGGTAGTGCCCTATAGTGCACATGAGCAAGACTTCTATGCCAAAGTTCACTTGGCTCCATGGATTCATGTACCATTGCATGCTCAAGTTGTCCCTTCAATTTGTATAATCCTCCCTCTTGCTCTCCAATCACTACTGCATCATCTATGGTCTTACCCTTTGGCCACATGAGTACTTGGCCATCCACAAATGCAACTCTAATCCCCTTTGCATCCAAAGATGATATGGATAGGAGATTCTTCTTGAACCCAGGTACATATAGAACATCTTTCATTTTCAAAGACTTCCCAGAGTCTAGTTTGTAGGAGGCTTCACCACTTTAGGATATTGATAGTCATCCCCAAGTTTCACCTTGTGAGGTGACTCATGTTCATATAGGTCTACAAAGGATTCTTTGAATCCCATCATGTGTTTGTAAGCCCCACTATCAATAATCCAATCATCACATCCATGTGTGATAGTACCCGTAAGAGCAGAGATCAACACATATTCTTCCTCACTTGAGGAGTCTTCACTTTCTGCCTTATTCTTCTTCTTGGGAGGTTCATCATCCTCAACAGCATGAGCATGATGCCTCTTCTTGATGTTCTTCTTGTTGTTGTTGTTGGAGTCTTTCCTTCTCTTGGGACATTCAAAAGCAAAGTGTCCTTTCTCATTGCATGAGAAGCATCTTAAATCTTGGATGGTAGTGAGAAGATTTATTGTGATGATGAGATGGTTCTCTCTTGAACTTGCTTTTCTTGGTGTGTGCTATGAGAGCTTGATCCTCACTTCCCATCTTTTCTTCTCGAGTCACAAGCCTAGATTCTTCTTGTGAACATTCCTCCCATAGTCTACTGAAGGAGAACAATTTATTTCTTGCAAAAATTCCTTGGATGAAGGAGTTCCATGACCTAGGTAGGCCATTTAATGTGGTCATGAAAATTTCTCCATTCTCCACCACTTCATCCACAGCTTCAAGTTGTTCCTTGATTTGAGATACCTTAGATAAGTAGGATGGAATGGTCTCTCCATTCTGGATCTTTATAGCTTTCAATTGGTTCCGCAGAGTCATCTTCTGATTTATGTTCTTTCCTTCAAACAACTTAGTCAAAGAGTCAAACATCTCCCTAGGTGTATTTAGGGAAGACACATGGGGAATGAGATGGTCCTTAATAGAATCAGCAATGATTCTTTTGGCTTTGACCAAGTTCTTCTTATGTAAGGCCTTAGCCTCATCTCCCTATGGAAATGGAACCCTCTTCCTTTATGTAATTGTCCAACTCATTCTCTTCTAGGATTAACCCAATCCTATACTTCCAGGCTCGGAAATTATCAGCCCCTTCAAGCTTATCCTCAAGCTTGGTGTGGTGAGACATTTTAATGAGAAAATCAAATGGAAATAAAATACTTAGGTCTTACCACTTGATTTGCTAAAAACTGGATCTGGAGCTGGATTAGGGTTTGTTAGAGAAACCCTAAAAATTCAAAATTTGAATTTCAAACTTCTGAAACGATAGAAAGATGCTCCTTGCCAAGCTAGTTAAGATGGTATACTCAGAATTTGAAAACTACAAATTTTCACCCCTCAAAATTGCTTTCGAAACTTCTAGAAGCACTGGGAAGGACCTTGAATTAGTGGTTGAATTTCCCGGAGCTTCACCCAACCAAAAATTTTGATCCAAAGCTCTAAAATTTTATTTTTCAAAGGCGCTTCCAGCTGTGGTCTCGGATTTCAGAAATTCCAATTTTTGCAAAAACCCTAATTTTTAGGTCAAAAACTGAAAATGTTCAGAATTGAATTTTGTCTTAACAGAAAGATGCGCCCTTGCTAGGAGAGCCAGTCTAGAATCTTGCCTTTGATGATCTATGGAGAGAAACCGAAATATTAAGAATCCCTAACTTCCACATCTGCACAGTGCCTTCTTCTTAGTTCAGCTCTGATACCATGTTAATTTTTCAATAATTTCATTCCATTATCAATCAGGATCACTAAGAGAATAACATGTACAACATATCTATAGCATATCAATCATAGACACAATAGCAATCACACAAGACACACAGAGTTTCACCGGGGAAAACCAAGAAGGTGAAAAACCCCGCAACTTCCTTAGACATATAATAAACCCCAATACAAGATCACAAGGATCAAACCCAATAAGATGTCTCTAGCATATTCTCCTCCTCCTCCACATGTGCGCCACTTTCTCTCTTAGCTATATGAGCTTGAGAAGTGAGTGAATGAATCAAATGAGAGACACAACCTCTCTATTTATACACTGACTTGACCTACCAATAAATCACTGGGGCCGACTTGCTACTCAAGTCTAATAACCCAACCACTTGACCTAACTAGGGCCGACCCCTCACTAGTGGTCTAATAACCCATCAATACAAATGACGACACTTACAATGTAACTTGCGTCACTTGCAAATACAAATGACGACACTTCCAATCAAGGGAATAATACATCTTTGTGGGATATACAATAAAGTTCAAATGTAATACATAGAAGAATATCTTCTGAAGTTACAAATACATCAACATTTTGTAGGTCTCATGTTGGAACCAAAGGATATACAAGTTCATTACAAGTTGATCACACCTCTAAATATTCCAAAGACATTTAGTTGAAAGTAAACAATCGACTAGCATAGGAGTCGACTGTATGTTCGACTGAGCAGTCGATTGATCGATCAACTAGATGGTTGGTGAGGTATTCAATTCCATGGTTGGATTGACTAGAACAGTCGACTAATCAACAGAACCACGTGGTATTTTAACAAAAAATTGGGACCATTGACCCTTATTTGTGGACCACATCTCCCTCAATTCAAGGAATTTTGTTAGATTTGGAGACTATAAAAGAATGACCCTATGGGTTGTATTGATATAGCGATGAATATTTGTTTTTTAATACATAATTCATTGTGATGTTCTAATAATAATGTAGTGTGCTTAAGTGCTATGAATGGTGTATATTTACACCATCTTTGTTCTTGGAATGTAACATCCCTACCATGAAAGTTTGTTCAATTTTG
The DNA here is from genome assembly GCA_027924585.1 of Larix kaempferi. NCBI lineage: Eukaryota > Viridiplantae > Streptophyta > Pinopsida > Pinales > Pinaceae > Larix > Larix kaempferi. Next base: position 4,239,560 of record BSBM01000827.1, read on the forward strand.
GCCAATTTCAAACTTTGGACTAGTGAAACCCAAGCTGTTCCAAATGCTTTTGAATTATGTATGGAAGGGATTTATGGGTATTAGGACATCCTAATGCATCTATTGGACACTCATAAACTTTATTAAGACATTTATGACTTGCATTAATCAGGGAGGAATGAAAGGGAAAAATACTAGCAATTTCGATGTTGAAACCCCCCCACTAGTCACTAACTTTTGGCTTTCCAAATGTTGTATGAAACTTCCTAATTTATTAACAGAGGCTTTTATTGAATAAAGGAATTCAATGGTAACCAAAATTCATCATTTATCATGATCTATTACTTGATATTGCACCCATAAAACAGAAAGTTGTAACACATAAACATTGCTTGGAAAATGTAAACAATATACATGGAAATTGTTACATAAAATTTGATAAAAATCCCAAGGGAAATGCATAAAATAACTTGGTAATATAAAGTACAGTAGAGGATTCTCAATCATCTGCAAAAACATAGAGAATATTCGATGCAAAACTGATGTATAATTGCTCCAAAGGTTCACAGGAAAATATAGAGGAAAACTAGCTCGAATCAGAGGTTTGTTTGGAATTTATACATGATACACATGAGGTTTCGAGCTATGGTTCAGATATGCAGCTCAACACAGTTACATAAATCATATATTACATCAATGGAGTCACAAAAACACCCTCAACAATTTTTATCCATCCATTAGTGCGCCATCAACACTAGAACATAGTATGGAGAAGAGAATGAGGGAAGAGACAATAGAAGAAGAACTATAAGATGAAATCGAACTGTAGAGGGACTTGAACCTGCAAAAAAAAAAAAATTCAAGCTATGATAAGAGATATGAATGGACTCTCCATAAACCAAATTGGATAGTGATCTTTCACCTTCAAAATTTGTTCAATGGTAGGGAAGGTAAACACACATCGTGCATGGACAAGCTAATCTGTCCAAGAGTGCAAAACAAAAATGATCCAAAAGCTGCTCTCCTTCCTCATCCTCCCTTTTTATTAGCTTCCTGTGGACTACTTCCCTCCATGAGCTCTAATTTCCCTCCAATATACATACCCAACTCAAGTTAGTGGTGCTTCCTTCATGAGACACTTGTCCTCCTCATTCTTGCACTCCTCTTTCCCCAATTCGAATTGGGAATATTGGCTGACCATAACTCCCTATATGCACCCTATTGATGACTATTTTTATCCATGACATTTCATATTTTTCATAGGTCTGTCATCAAGTCTAAATTTTTCATATTTGTCATATATTCCTTCATTATTGTTGTCATAGTTTCCATGGAATCTTGTTACAAGTGTCACAATTTGTCTATTATGCCTCTTCCTCTTCAGTGGGATTTACTCTTCCACTCCAAGTTGAGTCTCCTTGATTCTTTCCATGAATATTGCCTCTTCATCTACCCCAAGTACGTTACCATACACCTTGAACTCAAATTTGTGTGATAATGATGCCAAGTGTAGTGGGAAATCTTGCCACATGTATGTCCCACAACCTCTTATGCACCCTCATGATCCAATGTCACCTTATATCCCTTTTATTATTGTTTATTTGGCCCATTTAATGTGAATTTGTAAGTCTAAGGTCATTTTGGGTCTTGAAGCTCCCTTATTTCAAATTTTAATGCTTCCACCCCAACCTAGGGAACTAGTAGGTTAGTGGAAATTTTCCTCCATGATAATTTATTTGGATGGGGACATTACAGTCCTCCCCACCCAAGATTGCTTGTCCCCAAGCAATTCCGAACTTGGATGCTGCAAAAAAATTTCATCTTCCCATGTGGCATCCTCACTTGGTAAATCCTTCCATTGCACCAAATATTCTCTTATGGTCCTGTTCCTTAATTTCCTTCCCCTTACCTTCAATTTTTTTTTTTTTTTGGAATGAGTATGAGCTTCCCTTCATAATCCATTGGAGGAAGTGTTTATGAAACTAAAATTTGCTACCCTACCACCTTTTTAAGACATGAAACATGAAACACAATATGGGTTTTACTCCCTTTCGGGTTCTCCACTTCATAAGCTACCTCCCCAATTTTTTGAATTATTTTGTATGGGCCATAGAAATTGGGCTTTACATTTTTCTGAACCATATCCCTTCAAGGTGGTTTGTTAATAGGGTTGTAATATCAAATAGACCAAATCATTCACTTGAAAATTTCTTTCTTTCCTATGTTGATCTACATATTGTTTTTGTTTATTTTGGGAAACCTACAAATTGTCTTTTAAAACCTTCAAAATTTCTTGACTTTCCTCAATCCAATCCTTATATTTTGGAGCTCTACTATCACCAAAAAATTTATCAACAAAAGTAGGTGCTTCATAACCATATAGTGATTTGAAAGGAGACATTCCAATGGACATATGAAAGGTAGTGCTGTAGCATAACTCACCCAAATGTAGCCATTTAACCCATGCTTTTTGCTGCCCACTAACATAGTTTCTCAAGTATACCTCCAACCATTGGTTCACCCTTTCTGTTTGACCATAGTTTCTCAAGTAGACCTCCAACCATGCTTGTGCTAGGAGTCAATTTTGTTCCCACCAACTTGAAAATTTCTTTCCAAAATGCACTCATAAACCTGCTATCCCTGTCACTAACAATGTTTTTTAGGAGACCAAGCAATCTGGAAACATGTCTAAAGAATAGATCAACCACTTGTGCAACAGTAAAATATGAGGTAATAGAAAAGAAATGAGCAATGGGTGAGTCTATCCACCACAAAAAAAATGCATTCCTTACCAAGTTCCTTGGGAAAACCTGTTATGAAGTCCATAGAGATGCTTTCCAACTTTTATTCTGGAATAGGAAAAGGGTGTAGGAGACCAGCAAGATGGTTGTGCTCAATTTTTTTTTGCTAACCTATCATGCATTCATTTACATACTTTAGAACATCACCCTTCAATCCTTTCCAAAAAAATCTTTCTCTCAACTGCCCATATGTTTTAAAGAAACCAAGATGACCTACTAAGGGAGAATCATGAGCTGCGTTCAAGATCTTTTGCTTCAAATTTGAACTAGAAACTAAATAGATTCGATATTTATAGTAGATTATGCCATTCAACACTTTATACCTATCATCACCATTGGCCCCATCTAAAATTTCACAAGCAAATTTATCTTTGGCGTACTCTACTATTAGTATTTCTTTCCAATCCTCTTAAATTTCCATAAGAGAGAGTGAGGGTCTCCTAGACAATGCATCTGCTACAACGTTATTCTTCCCTTTAACATATTCAATGTCAAAATCAAATGCTTGAATCTTACTCACCCATTTTTGCTGCCTTTCATTGAGATATTTCTATGTAAGAAAATGCTTCAAGCTATTGTGATTAGTTTTGACCACAAATTTGTTCCCCACCATTTATTGTCTAAACTTGACCAAAGAATGCATGATGGCCAACATTTCCGTGTCATTTATGGAGTAGATTTTTTCATGTGGTTGTAGATTCCTAATTTCAAAATCTATGGGGTGTTGATTTTGCTTTAAAACTGCTCCAATGCCTTCCCCTAATGCATCACATTCTAAGACAAATGGTTTAGAAAAATATGGTAATGCAAGTACTGGACAACTACTCATTACCTATTTCATTCTTTGAAAGGCCTTTTCTGCATCTTCATTCCATTGGAAAGCATCCTTCTTAGTTAGGTCAGTGAGGGGGGTTGTTAATTGGGAGAAACCCTTCACAAATTTTCTATAGTAAGTGTAGATCCCAATCAAACCCCTCAATTCAGTGATGTTCTTGGTTGGTGGCCAATCAAGAATGGACCTTATTTTCTCCAAGTGCACCTTTACACCATCTTTCCCAATAATGTGTCCCAGGTACAAAATTTCTGTCAACCTAAACTCACACTTGGACAACTAAGCAAACAAAGATTGTTCATGCAATATTTTCAATACAACTTCTAAATGATGCAAATGCTCCTCCCTTGTCTTACTATAAATCAAAATATCATAAAAAGAAAAACTTACGGGGCTTCTTGAAAAATATTTTGTTCATGCATGACTAGAAGGTTGCAGGAGCATTGGTCAAACCAAAAGGCGTAATAAGGAATTCGAAATGACCATAATGGAACCTAAAAGCAGTCTTCTGCACATCTTCCTCCTTCATTCAAATATGATGGTAACCATATCGAAGATCAATCTTTGAAAATAACTTTGCTCCAAACATTTCATCCATGATCTCATCTATCCGAGGAATGGGATATATTCTTCACTGTCTTCTTGTTTAGAGCTCTGAAATCAATGCACATTCTCAAGGTTCCATCTTTTTTCTTCACCAATACAACTGATGAAGCATAGGGACTTGAACTTGGACTTATGAGTCCCAACTCCAAAATTTCTTTGATATCATTTTCAATCTCATCCTTGAACCTTTTTGGATGTATGTATGGTTGTATTTGGATAGGATGAGTGCCCGCCTCCAGCACAATGGCATGTTCAACTCCCATGTTAGGTAGCCTTCCAGGGGGAAGGTCTCCAAAGACCTTTTCATACTTGAGTAATAGTTTCCTTATCTCCTCTGGATGTTCTAAAACCTTTATGCTTGGTTTGGGGGAGGTGATTAGACACTATACATCCCATTCAATGTCTCCATGTCTAAAAATGGACCTCATACTATGGGATGACACCACTTGGTTAGGATAGGTGTGCATTCCCCTCAGTAATATTGGATTTCCCTCTTAATATTTAAACCTCATTTCAGGCACTCTATAGTTCACTGAATTCTCTCCTATAGAGTACAACCATTGTACTCACAAAACCACATTTCTATCAGTAACATTCACAGCATAGAAACTTTCAGTAATAGTGTAATTTCCTATGGTAAGTTGTAGTTTTGGAATCCATGTGTTACAGTCCATAGAATGTTACCTGGGATGATGAATGTAAAGCCATGAAATGTATCGGTAGGAAACTTTCTCCTATCCACCAAGGACTAAACAATGAAGTTATGGGTTTCTCCTCCATCCACATGGACTAAAACCTTATTCCCTTGTACAACTCCTTTGCATTGAAGGGTATGAAATTGAGGAACCCTTGATAGTACTGCAATCTTCCATGTTTCATGTGATGCCTAATATTATTCTTCTATTTCACATCCTTCTTCTAGGACTGATTGTTGTACTTATTCCTCCATTTCCTCATCATCATCAGAAAAAACATCAATGAAATGTGTTTTCTCCTTAGCACATTTATGTCCGAGTACCCATGGTTGATGGCATGTGAAGCATAGATTATTCCTCTTGAGATCTTCCTTACTTTGTTCCTCTTTCTTATCCTTCCCAAATGAGTATTTTTTCCATGGTTTCTTATCATCTTTGAACTTGGAAGGAAAAGTGGGCTTGGGAGGATACCTTGTCTTGGGTAGCACACTTTGTAGATCTCTTGTCAAGTTCATAGCATATTTCAATGTAGATGGCTTGTGAGATTTAACCAATCCTTTAAAAGGTTCATCCAGCCCTTCAGTATAGAGAAATACTAAGCGAACCATAGATATTTCAGTGACCATAATTGCCAATTATTGAAACCCCAATCTATAGGCCTAAGGAGTTCCAGTTTGCTTCAATTGTGCCAATTCCTTGAAAGGCATTTCAAGGTACTTTCGATAAAATATCTCCACCAGCCTATTAACAAACTCTTCATAGGATGTTATTTGGTCATGGCCTAAGGTTTTAATTCCATGGAACCACCAATCATTAGCTTCTCCTTCAAGATGCATAATAGCCATCTTCAATGTATCCTCTTCAACCATTGGATTTAGCTAGAAATACACATCTAATTTATGTATCCAAGCAATAGCAGAACATTGTGCTGAGCCATCAAAAGTGGCAAGGGATACCTTGCCTATGGTAGACTTCAATTCTTGATTTTGGAAAGGTATTCTGCTACCTCCTCTAGATCTGAGCTTGTTTTAGACAATGAAGAATTGTTCGAATTGTAAGGTCCTCCTACACTCTTCACTCAGTTGCTGCCAATATTCAAGGGCTTCCTTAATCCCATACTGATTACTAGGATCCTCTTTAGGCTCAAGAAACTTGGGCATTTTGGGTCATCATTTTCCCATTTTGTTAGCACCATGAAGCAGATCAAACCCCATGGATCCTAGTGATAGATTAGAATTAATTAATTAATGAGGGGTTAAGTTAAGGCATTAATTAATTAGGAGGTTTTAATTTTATTATTTTCCTAAGTTTGAAATGCACTTGATGGGAATTAGTTTTCATTAATACTATTTTATTTCAATAAAATAAGTGGATAATGATCCACAAGGGCACATTAGAGAATAAGATTGACCAAGAGGTAACTAGGGTATTTTTTAAGGACTGCAATAGTATACCTAAGTATAGTATTCTAGGCGATTATTTTGGATTGAAAAAATCATATATATAGATAAGTAGGAAAATATTAAATATCAAACATACAATTTTCTACTAAAACTTGTAAATTTTGGCAAATATTATAGTTAAAAAACATATTTTATGTAAATATAGGTGATATTAGAGCTTAAAAATGACCAAAATAACAAATTTATTTTTTGAAAAAAGGCCTAAAAAATAGCCAATTGGCGAAATTTTGCCCCTAAAAATTACTCTGGAGGTAACTTGCAAGAGAAGAAAAGATAAAAGCAGTCAAAGCTAGGAAAGTGGGAAAAAGAAAAGCAAAGCAGGAAAGCTCAGGAAAAGCATAATAAAGCAGAAAAGCAGATAAAAGCAGAAAAGCAGGATAAGGCTGAAAAGTAGAAAAAAGCAAGACAAAGAAAAAATGAAGGATAAGGCAAAAAAGCAGGACAAAGTAGAAAAGGAAGATAAGGTAGAAAAGCAGGAAAAAGCAGGACAAAAAATCAAAAGCAGGATAAAGCAAAAGCATAAAGCAAAAAGCAAAATCAAAAGCAGAAAGCAAAGCAAAGGCAAAAGCTAAAGCATAAAGAAATCCAACCTTATCCACTCCATGAGGGAACTTTATCCTAGATTACTTGCTCCATAAGTCACATCAAATATATAAAGGAAGGAGTGTGCACCACTTGCCCATCTTTTGACAGTTTGAGAATTGAATTGAGTGCAAGTGTGCCTCTGTGACTTGGGAGATGTGCCCCTAGTCCAAGCTAGGAGATGCGACCCTGCTTTTTGTGAGAGGATGATGACATCCAATGTTCATCATGGAGTTTTGTTGATACCCCGGAGATCATAGCATCAATCAGCAAGGGATTCTCCCTGGTAAGCAAGCCCAATTAGATAGCTCACCATTTGGTGTGGGGAATCCATTCGGTTGGCGGTTCCGTCTACCGTGAGATTTAAAGATTCTTATTCTCAGCACCGGTTGTGGCCCGATCCACCATTTATGTATTTTTATTTTAAGGATGATATGCAAGTGCCCTAAGTTAAATGCATGTAACTAATCTAAGCTAATTTAAGATTGTATAAACAAATATAATCTATCCTTGCAAGGAGCAAACATTAAAGATGAGTAATATACTGAAAGAGACATCTAAAGATCAAATAGATAGCTATTTAATCCTAAAGATGCATCCACAGTAGAATATACGATATATTAAAGATAGCTTTAATTCAATTACTCATTTGAGATAGACATCTTTGCACATAAAATATAGAAATCATTCATTACAGAGAACTAATTCACAATAGTAAGGAAAGATCTCACAGTAGTGTATGACTGATACAAGAGTAATTCAGCACACATTCAACACATCTTTCAAGAAAAAATGTAGTCTCCCAGGATTTCATTAGGCAAAATCGAATTCCTTATACATGCAGAGAAATAGTTCACGCACAAGACAGAAAAAGTCTTTCACCTGCCAAAAGTCCTTGTACTATTCACTAACTATCTATTTATAAGTTTACAAACTACCTCCAGGGCTGCCACCTGTCCCCTCTTCTTTAACTCTTTTAATTTTCTTTTAAATGTTTTACAAAATTAAGTGACTCATGGCACCCTTTACATAACAGAAACAAAAGAGGACATTTGTCCCTTTGACTTCATGACTTGATAACAGGGAAGGAAAAAATCGATGCACTATGGCTATCGAGCTAGCTTTGGGGCGGTGCCTCTACTTCAGCCAGAGCAGTCATTTCGGAGGATGCTTCTATCTCAACTAGTGCCTCTGCTGTAGATGATGTGCCTTTATCGATTAATGCCGCTATTTCCGCCTTCCTATCTTCTTCTTCAATATAGCTGAACCAAACACCAGTGTCTATTATGACAACATTGGCAGGTGAAGGGAGCAAGATCTTCTTAGAAGTTACATGCTTGTCGAGCTCTGCCTCGATGTCTTACATTTTTTCTATTGCTGTCTGGCGGATTTCATGGAGCATTTGAGCGTGTACTGAAGGCAGCACGATGCATTGATGGAGATCTTCTGTGGTTAACGCATCAATTCTTCTCACATACTCCAATTGAATGCTCAGCTCATCTTTTAAATCGGAGAGGCGCTGCTCTTTACTTGGAAATTCATCAAGGGTGTGGGGAAATACAACCTTGCACTTTACATGCACTTCTTGAATCCTTTGATAAAGGCTATTGCACTTTCCCATTGTAACCTGGATCACAGTAATTAGTTTAGCACCGCAGTTCCTACAAAATTCCATGAAGGCTACATCTTCCTTAAAATCAACCACAGATTTGAACGAGAGGTGCTTGGGGAAATCCACCTTCCGTTCTCTCCACTCCATCTGGCTTAAAATATTTGCTTTTACCCGTGTATACTTGTTCCTTAGCCTGACAGCTTTAGAGTTGATTTCCTTCATTCTGTCCAGCATGGCTTTTAGCCTGCAAACTTCTTCAGTAAGCAGTTCTTGCTTCTCATGCATCTTCTTAAGCACATCACAAGATTGCTCGTGAAACAGAGTCATATCCATTTCTCTGTTGTTTGCTTGTTCTAGCTTCTCAACCAACAACTTCTTATCTTCCTCTAATTGGACAACATTAGCTTCATAATCATTCTTATCTGCTTCAAGTACCATCATTTGTACTGCCAAGTGTTCTTTTTCCTCCTCCAGGTGTTGATATTTATCCAACAACTCCTTATGATCGGACAAGAGGTGATCATGTTTCTTTACTACGAGCTCCCTATAGGACTACTCATTAGCCATAGTGTGTTGTATAATACGAGCCCTTTTCTTAGTTGACTCTAACTTATTGACTATGCTGGTTACATTGTCCTCGCTTGCTTTGGTTGCTGCTACAACAGCAGATGCCATAGCCACAGGAGCATGCTTTGTGTTTTTCATAATAGTAGTTTCATGATGGGTGACAATGTCCGACTCAAAAAGTATCTTTAACCTTGTCTCTGACTTCAAAACAATAGACTTCCTGCCACTGTTATATACAAATCTATTCCGCTGGGACACAATATGATCCTAATTTGATCAGGTGAAAGGGATCAGTGACAGATTTTCTATGGGGACATTCTCTTCTGCGGGCAGAATTTGTACCAATTGGGATGAACCTATATCCATGTCCTATGTATTAGAACCACCAGCTCATGCATCTTCATTTTCCTCATTTTCTTCTTCGGCCTTGTGCTGTCTTTCTTCTTCTTCATCCTTTAGCCGATTTTCCACTGCCTCCCTTTCTTCCTGCTCTTTGGAAACTTGCTGCAATCTTTCCTCTTCTAACTCTTGATCTTGAAGAATTTGGGCTTCTTCTTCTTGCAGCCTAAGAGTTTCTGCTTCCTGAAGCTTAAGGGCTTGTTCTTGCTCCTTCCGCAACTTGTCAGCAATTTCTTTTTGGGTTCTATCTACTTCCTCCTTTAGCCTCTGCTCTTCATTAGCTAGAGCTTCCGCTACTTCCTTTTCTTTCTGCAACTTGGCTTCTTAGGAACTTTGGACAGTGATAGATCTAGAACTTGCTCCACCTTTGTAGCGGCATATTTGCAACTTAGTCATGTTGTTGATTCCCCTATATACTTCTTCATCCTCATCGTAATAATGGGCATAATCAAAGTGGGCGTACAATTCTTTACAGTGCTCTGCAACTTTATTTCGTCTATCATTTCTATGAAATATTGCTTCTCTGAAATGAAAACCTTTCAACTCTTGAATGAATTCCTCAGCGAATGCAACCCCTGAGAACTTATAGGCTCCCACATAGAATGGCAAAGAAGGGAAGGAAGCCTTTTTCAATTTATTCAGAAATCCTCTGACTCCATCAATAAAAACTTGCCTAACTACTTCTTTCAAGACTATATAGTCAATAGCATATCTGGGCAAGTTAAATGGTGGCTTGGAGCCTCCATACATTTTGATATAAGTACCATCTTCTGAAAAATAGAAATCGCCATAATTTTCCAACATTGCCATGGCATTCTCTGATAAGCAATTGGATTCTTCACTAATCATTTGCTCATACAGAGGTATAATGAAATCCTCACAGATGAGTTTGTAATGCATCCTGTAATTCTGAGCCCACAGTATCTTATAAGCAGTATAGACCGGGGTGTTGCACTGGTCCCAAACACATCCCAGCTTTGGGAAAGAGAGCTTTGCCAAAATTCAATCAACAAGATATGAAGACATGAAGAATTCTGACTTTTTCAGAGTCATTCCTTCTTTGGCTGCGGCTACGGTGGATGATAAACTATCCGAGAGGATAGTTTCCCAATCACAGAAAGTTCCCTTGAATGCTACGTAATGGATTATGGGGGCCCATTGTATCCTATAAACGGTTCCGTCAACCATGCCGAAGATTCTGCTTAACATAGGGCGATCATCTGAAAAGGGGCCCTTAGATTTTGACTTCATATTCATCATTGTCTCTTTTCCTGAGCTGCTTTCCTGTAATTAGCAGCTTCTTAGCCATTTCAATATTGTCCATCTACCACAGCCATTCATCATTCAGTGGCTGCTAAGAGCACGCTAATTTGTATGCTGCTGCAATGTAGGCTGGGTGGAACGAGGCGAATGCCTCTCCTTTGCTATCATACAACACTCTTGTTTTCGGGTTTGCGTGCTCTAGGATCCATCCAATCACTTCTGAGCAAGGAAAGAGCTCAGGACGTTTGGAGGCTTTGGATATCCCAAAGCTTATGATATTCTGATAGATGTGCTCTTCCTCCAAGAGTACTCCTGGGATGTCTTGGTCTCTAAGCATACGATAAGCATCTCCCCATTTGACCTCAGGAGGAACTCCTGTGGTGGACTTGGTATCCTCAAACAGAGTTTCAACTCTTGGCTCTTCTAGTTCCAGCTCAACCACCTTAGCTCTCTTTCTTCTACCCTTTGGCATTCTGGCTTAATCCTGTCAAGCAACTACGCATGAATAAACATAAGATTGCAAAATAATACAGAACATAGAGCAAGACGCAGGAATTTTAAAACAAAATATCGACATGATAATACGTAATACTGCCAAATGAAGATAAAAACAAAGATTTTGTTTCAGCACAACTACACTTCTCCCAACCAAGGTAAGTAATTTCAAGGGGGGGGGGGGGGGGGGGCGCTAATTGAGTTGTGTTCTTTTTTTTTTATGTTCAGGATTTCTTCAGATGACAGCGCAAGTGGCACGATGGGTAAAATCCGGCTAGGAAGGTTGAAGCTCGTAGGTTCAAGGGACTTAGGGGAAAGCTGAAAGGGTACATGGTTAGAAAATATAGGCTTGGGAATGGCCAAAATAACAAGACATGCAGACGTCTACCGGCCATGCAGCTCACATGGGGTATCGTTACTGAGAAAATATTTACACATTTAGCAGTAAAACAAAATAGTGGTAGAGCCACCTACCTGGCAAAAGATTGTTGGTCTCGCAGAGGTTGACTATGTTGCGAGTGAGCTGAGATGGATCAGTCTAACAGATTCGAAACGACGTTCTCCGGTACAAATTCTATCAATAAAAACAAAACAAACTCCCCAAAACCTTATATAAAGGTTGACCCGTGCGGGTAATTAATAGGTTGGTGGAGGCTTTAAAACGGCGTTTAAAACGTGTACGGCGGCTTCACCTCAGCATGTTTGGTATTGAAGCGTAACCGGCGAAAGCGAGAGGAAAGGGTGAGCTCACCCGACGTTGCGGCGAAGACTCGTAAGTTCTATCCGCTACTTCAACAAGAGTTGCTGAGTTTATCTGATGTTGCAGCGGAAACTCGTAAGTTCCACCCGAAGTTGAAGGTTTTGCGACTTGAATAAAGCATCCGCCCGTTGCGGCCAAAGATAGGGAATCATTCCGACGTTGCGGCGGAGCTTCGTGAGCTTTCCACTGTTGCGGGGAAAATTGCCTAGTTTTTCCAAAGTTTTCTTTGCACCTTGGAAAAAGAATGATGAGAACCTTCCTCCGTTGCGGAGAGAATTCTTGAGTTGGTCCACTGTAGCGGGAGGACTCGCCGAGTTCGCCCGAAGTTACGGATGGACTTGGTGATTTTTCTCGAAAAGTAGAAGGTAGAAAGACTTGATAAAACAGGCGCCCGTTGCGACCGAACTTTATGAATTCTTCCGCCATTTTGGGTGAAAAGCTTGAGTTCTTCCGCCGTTTTGGGTAAAAAACTTGAGTTCTTTCGCCGTTGCAGGTAAAAAATTTGAGTTCTGACTTAGAAGAAAAAGATCAATCAACTCAAAAAGAAAGGTTACTCCTATAAAAACTAAGTATTAAATAAATTCTAAGGAAAGTTTAACTCCTAAGTAACTTTATAAAAGAAGTAAAAGGAGGGGCCCCAATATCTACAAAAATTTTGGGGGGGATGTTTCAGCAACAACAATTGGCGATTCTCTGGTGAACACAGATCTCTGAAAAAACACTCTCCTTAGGGGTAGAAAACTTACAAACTGTTGATTTACATGAGTGATAAAATGTCTTCATAGTTCAGCTCTCATGAATACAGTGATCACTCTCATCATCATGTTCATTTTGGGAGGGGCAACTTAGAATCATACTTCTTTTCGATTCTCTCAGGGCCTGCATATGGAGTTCATTTTGGAATTCTACCTTTTAGAGATCAATTTAAAAAAACTCCACAGGATCGTAACAAAATATTACAATCATATTCATTTGTTCCTCATTCCCATGGTATTTATAGGCTTTTGGATATTTCTTGATGACTTTTGTCATTTGACTCTTCCATAAATGATTTTCTTCAACTTGCATATTTGATTTCCTTGGTTCTTCAATCCATAATGGCCTTTTGTGTGAGTGATAAGCTTGTTTGATTATCATGCTTCACGGACGGAGAAGAACCTTGTTGAGATTATTTATTTGGATAGCTTTGACTGAATATGCTTAGTTTCTCTCTGTTGGCGTATCATATGCTGCTTCACGGACGGAGAAGAACCTTGTTGAGATGATTTATTTGGATAGCTTTGACTGAATATGCTTAGTTTCTCTCTGTTGGCGTATCATATGCTGACCCAGAGGGTTTTCAATAAAGACCCAGGTTCTTCGCGGTTTCCCTTTGACCAACAAAACCCCTTCACACCGGCCCTTTCAGCAACAACCCACGAGAAGGTTGAGGTCTCACCCAAGGTGTATCTATTGGGTACCGCGGAATCAGGTTTCCACAGTAGGTGATGAGTTGTTTAGTCTGACGTACTGCGCAACGTGACACGGGACGTGTGCTGCGAGGCAAGACTGCGCGGCGATAGACGACACCACGGTCCGCACCTCTAATCCTTCTTTCATGGAATTTCTTTGTGACTGCAGCCAATGTAGTTCACACTACGACTTGAAATACTTGTATTTAACTAGTGTACTGAAGTTATTAACACTCAATCATTCATTCATGCACTTAGGGTGTTCACTTCTCAAGCATGTGTCATGGAGATAGTCCAACTACCATGCATTCTTCCTACTCTATAATGTGAAAGTGCTTAAACAATATCTTAACACTTAGTCGAATAACGGATTCATTACTGCTTCATAAGTAAAGGTCAAACATTCACCATTCATCTATTCATGCAGAACTTAACATATTATTTCCATATTCTTCGGATGGCAAATACATATAAAATTCCTATCATAATAGTATGCAAGGGAAAATTCAGACATTCATTCACAGGAAGTAGATAAATGCGCAATACACAACACAATCTCACTACACAGTATTTAACGTGGTTCACTCCCAAGGGTGGGAAGCTGCGCCCACAAGAACTGTTGTTATATTCATCTTTCAGGAAGGGCACAATAGTTCTTAGTCTGCGCACTCAGCTGTAGACTCTCTTTTCTCTTGGATAGGTCTCTGCGCACTCAGCTGCAGAGCCTTTACAGTATCTTTTCTCAGAAAATATTTTACAATGCTCAGTACTAAACTTCTAACCCTTTCCCATACAAAAATGCCTCCTTTTATAGATCATGCTCGTAGGTCATGTCTTTACAATGCTAAAGGCCGAAACCCTTAGGGTTTACAAAACTGCTACGGTTTCTCTAAACTGGATTGCTGGCCTTTGGTAGCGAGTGCACCATAGTGGCGGTCCTCCATGCCTTCATCCTGTCGCTATCGACCTTCTTGTTGTGCGCACGCCAACAGGTCACTTTCATCAAGCCGCTCTTCCTCTAACGGCCTCATACAACTGGCTCAGCTCCTAGTCGCTTTCATCAAGCCGTTCTTCCTCTAACGGCCTCATACAACTGGCTCAACTCCCAATCGCTTTCATCAAGCCTTTCTTCCTCTAACAACCTCATACACCTGGCCGCCTTCCTGATTTGCTCATGGCCGCCTCTCGGCCTTCCTCGAGTATCTTTGCCAAAACTAGACCGTCGACGGTCTAACCGGTACCCGTTCCCGTCCTCCATCCAACACTCTGCTTTTCTGGCTCCACGTGGACTGGTCACTTCGCAGCACTGCTTCCTCGCAGCACTAATCTTCGCAGCACTCTTCGAAGTACTGCCAAAATTTGGTTGCTATGCGCAACTTCGCAGCATCCCCAACACTTGCACAAAATTGCATTTTTGTTGAGCTGCGCTCAGCTCCGCAGCTAAAAATTCTTCTATTATCAAAATTTTCCCCAACTTGGGCCAGGCCCAACATGCCCCTAACACTTACATGTGGCTCGTCCCCTAGCCACCTTCAGCTTCGGCCATTTTGATCTGCTCTGCGACTTGCGGAGCTAGCTTTGCCGCGAATTCATTAAATGTGCCAACCAGCTGCTCCACTGTTTCCTTTATATCGTGCTTGACTTGCTTGACTGTGTCGAGCATCGCCACAGTTATTTCTTCTCCAATCTGTCCTTCCACATGCTCCTGGTGCTCGCGCAAGTCCTTGATTTTGTCTTCAATCTGCTGCGATATTGCAATGGCATCCTGTAGTAGTGGTTGGGATTGATCGTCCATCACAGTCTCTTTCTCCCTTAATGCTTGTACCTCCCTTTTCAAGTTGGTTATTTCCCTGTATTTCGAAAGCATGTCTCTGGTTGGGAGGGCCTTGACTTCTATATCCAGCTTCTCCAGTGCAGCCTGCTTTTCTTTGAATGCAGTCTTTACTTGCAGTAGCCCTGGATCCTCTTAGAGGGCAGTGAATGCCTTCGAAGTTGCAGTCGATAACTCTTGGAACTTAGCCACATCCATTGCAATATTCCGTGCTACAGTTGTTACTGCATGCTCCCTTAACTGCTGCTCAGTTAATGGTATCTCCGGATTGATTTTTTCCTTCAGGGCGGTAATATCAGCCTCATGAAGAATCTCCTTGTCCTGCATTTCTATCTTCAGAGATTTCACCATATTCCCCATTCTCAAAATGGTGTCCACAGGATCACTCTGGGGTTCCAAATATTCAATGTCCTCTGTGACAGAAGTAATAGTGGCCTCTAATCGTAGCCGATGGTCCTGTTCATCGTGCAGTTGCATATTTGTGCATGAGTTAAATTCCTTGAGCTGCCTATTTGCGGCTTGCAGCTCAGCTTGTGACTTCATTGAATCAATGGTCCTTTCATGCATTCCGTCTACAATCTACAGGTGCAAAAAGTGCAAGCCAGGTAACGGAATCTTGGCCAGGTAAAGCTCTACCCGCTCGACACCCTTTGTATCCATAATCACTTGTTCTGACATTGGCAGCGTTATGCTCATTAGATCCAGATGAACGAGCCAAGTCTTCACTGGCAGTGTTATGGCTAGCTGCGGTGGTGTCTACTGTGAGGTTCCTCCCGACCTCCCTTCAGATTCTGTGTCGCGCGACAAAGGTATCCTTTTCTGGACATTGTTCATCTTCTGCATGAGCCCTTGCAGTGTGAGCCAATTCTTTTGTAGGTCATCCTGTATGGCCTTGTCCTTTTGCTCTTTTCCTATCATCAGCTCTTCCATCTGTTCTGTGACTTTTTCAACAATCATGTCGAAATCTTCCTCATTAAGCATTGTTTCTGACTGACCCTTGGTTGCTTTCATCTTCTTCCGTGGCTTTGGCTTTGGCGGGATTTCAGGTTCTTTCCTTTTTCCTTTTTCCTCAGTGATTGGGCATGGCCATGGAATTGGTTCATCTTCTTCTGAATTGGTCACAACATCCATGACCTCAACACGGAACTCGACCGACCAATCCCTCATGAGGATGTCGATGTCTTCCTTGTACATGTGGTAATTATCTGCATACCATTTTGGCTTCTTCGTCTTTCCTTTGGGTGAAATAAAAATACAACACGTGTCTGCATGCAAATCGACAATGTGAATGTATTTTAACGTTACCTACTTTGTAATGCGCGATGTGCATGTGATCACCTTGCGCAGCTAGGTGTAATACTGGTAAAAGACTTCAGCTGTCGCGTGTTGCTGATCCGTGTTCAAATTTGCCCAAAGGTTGGCATATCGAACTCCTCTGGGATCATTGGTGTTTTCAATCACGCCGAAATAGTCGTTCGGCTCCTTCCATCCGACAAAGGCAATCAGGATAATCAACCATGTGAAGTGGAAGTGACCTCCATTCACCTGGGTGTCATTGAGTTCTTCCAAGAACTCATTGAGAAGGTACTGACACCAATTGAACTCGGTTCCTTCAGCCACCGTGGCACCAAGTAGTACTGCGCCCGCAGGCACCTCCGAAGGCCTGGCTGTTCTTAGGATTTTTCCAGCCAGCAACTGTGTAACAAACTTTGTCGCCCTATCTTCGATTTCTTCTGTCGAAAAACCCATTTTTCCTTTCACCAATGTGTGTCTTTTCTTCATCTTTGCGACAACTTCTTTTTCCTTACTCTTCCCTTGAAAGAACTGCTTGGGGTCCTTGCCGCACTTACTTAGTCTTGTGACATGGTGGATTAAGTCGATGTTCAAATCAACATTTCTGTCTAGCCACAGGTATCCCTGATGGATTTGCAACATCAAAGTGCGAACCACCACATTGACTTCTGCTAAACGATCAAAATGGGGTAATCTCAGCAGGTTCAGTAATCCTGAATGGACTACTGGTGTCAGCCAGCTTTCGGAGACCAAGTTAAGTATGCCTTTAGCATCTTTCTTCCAGCACATGTACTGGTCAGGCTGGAAGTGCGGGAACTTGGGATCATGGGGTTGTTCCTTCTGCAGTCCCAGGAGGTCATAGTCTTCCCACTTACACTCTGGGATCTTTCCTAGCAATTTCTGGGCAACGTCTACGTGCTTCGAGATTAGAGACAAGGGGATTTCATAGTGGGCATTCTTAACTAGTTTATAGACCGGGGAATCTAGCACCCGTGGTGATATGTACTCTGGCGTAAGCTTTAAAGGTATCTCCTTCTGAAATACTAGTGACTGTGGCACAGCCGAACTTGGCCTGGGGTTCTTTGTTCGTGTCCCGACTATATCTTTCCCCCTATCCTGCATGACTAGGTTGTGTCTAGGTGACCTTCGAGATGCCTGACCTGGTTCCAATGTAACCTTCTTGGCAGGGTTTTTCATTAACCCTTCAATCCCTCCATGCTGAAAGACTCTGACCGCTTCTTGGATTGTAAACTCTTCTTCTCTATACAACCACTCAGACATTCACTGGCGAGAGTAGGCAAATGTTTCAGATATCTTACTAACGATTGCTAACACATGAGTGAGCGCATGAAAATTCTAAGTGTTTGGTAATTCCCACGAGTCCTTATGCGGAAATACTTATAGGCACAGGTGAGTCCTCCCGCACCTTCCAACGGCTAGATGAGCATTAAATGTGGTGTCCGTTGGCCAAATTGAGCAGATCCTTCAGTCCCTTTCTTCATCAGGGTGTTTAGAATGGCTATCTTTGCGTTAAATTCTCAAGCGGTTGTTGTCAACGATCATATAACGACTATTTTTGTGAGAGTTGCGCCGAGCTGTGAGGCAGGCCATCTCTGATCCTGCGAAGTTGTTGATATATATGTAACTTCGGAATGTATTTCATCCATGTATTTAATTTATATATTATTGTACTCCTATAGAGATGTGTCATTCCTCTATACGGAAGTGTCGTCATGTGTATTGACAAGTGTCGCAAGTGTGTGAACTTGCCGATGCGTTATTAGACCACCATGTGTGGGGTCGGCCCTTATTCTATGTAATATATGGTTGATGTACCTAGCTAGACAAGTCGGCCCCATAAGGTCACTGGGCAAACAGAACAAGTATAAATAGAGATCGGGAGATCTCTATTTGGATCACTCGGAAACTCATTCTTCCTTCACTCAGAAAGTGGTGCACTAATGAGGAGGAGGATCATCTGATACTAGGAGACTATCTCTATGTATTTTGGTTGTACCTTGGTTGAGCCATTGCTCTCTCTATCTCTGAACAAGATGTGGGGTTTTTCACCTTAGGGTTTTCCCCACGGAAACTCTGTGTCTCTTGTCTCTCATGCTTTTGATTCTTGTGATGATTGACATGCTTGTTATGATTGATATGCATTGATATACTGTACATGTTATTCTCTCAGTAAAGATCCTAGAGTATTGTGAATTAATGCTCAAAATTTAACATGGTATCAGAGCTAACCTGAGAAGAAGACACTGTGTAGTGATGGAAACCAGGATTTCTTGTTTATTGGGTTTCTCTCCACAAATTTTGGAAAAGCAGTATAGTAGATTGACTCTACTCATCAAGGAGAATCTATCTGTCCAGTCAAAATTCAATTCTGAGCATTTTCAGATTTGGCCCTAAAATTCAGAGTTTCCACAAAAATAGGAATTTCTGGAATCTGAAGACATAGCTGGAAGCTCCTTGAAAAATCAAATTTTAGAGCTTTGGATCGAGATTTTTGGCTGGGTAGATCTCCAGGAAACTCAAACCCTAATTTAGGGTCCTCCTTAGTGAACCTGGGAAGATAAAAAGGCATTTTTGAAGGGTGTAGCTTTGCAGATCTCAAATTCTGAATACACTAGGTTGATCAGCTCATCAAGGCGCATCTTTCTATCCTTTCAGAAAGTTGAATTTCACATTTTGAATTTTTAGGGTTTCTCTGACAAACCCTAATCCAGGACCAAATCCAGTTTTCAGCAATTCAAGTGGTAAGATCTAAATATTTTCTATTTCCATTTGAAGTACTCTTTAAAGATGTCTCACCACACCAAGCTTGAGGATAATATTGAAGGGGTTGATAACTTCCGAGCCTGGAAGTATAGGATTGGGTTAATCCTGGAAGAGAATGAGTTGGATTCATATGTAAAAGAAGACATCCCTATCCCAGAGGATGAAGAAACTAAGATATTGCATAAGAAGAACTTGGTCAAGGCAAAGAGAATCATTGCTGATTCTATCAAGGACCATCTCATCCCCCATGTGTCATCTCTGAAGACACCCAAAGAGATGTTTGATTCACACAGTGTTAAAGAGCTCCCCTCATAAGTTGTTCATAGAGTGATATCAACATTGTGTCATGGAGGATGGAGGGGCTGCGAGGGTTTGGTGCCGAGGATTTGTGGGTTCTTCGGTAAGTTAGTCTATCTTTAATTGCAGTAAGCTAGATTGTTTGAGCTCGGAGAAACTTGGAGTCATAGGGAATCTGTGGGTTGTCTATAGTACCAACCAAGGTAAAAAATAAGTGGGAATGTGATTTTTGTCTCCTAGCTCCAATCTTGTCTTATTTGCAGTTTTTTTTGTCGTCTCTCTATTGGTTTGCTACCGAGGGTATTGGACTTTTGCCATTAGTTTAGTGCCCTCTTTCGGTATACCTTGGATTGTCCTAGTTTTGGCTTTTGCAGAAGGTTACTATTTTTGGGGTCTTTTGGCAGTTTGAGGGTTACTAGATCAATTTTTAGCAGGCAGCTATTTTTGTTGCTATTGTCCTGTCAGGGAAGGTGGCAACATTTGGGGGCCTTTGTCAGCGATCTTTTTGTTTGATTGTGATAGTTAGGGTTTGGATTATACTATGGAAAACTCTGGTATGTCCCCTTCATTTATTATTTCGTCTTCGTCTGTGAAGGATTTTGAGTGCTCCAAGCACTTAAACCGTAACCTCCAGGGCTCTCGGGCTCGCTTTCACCGATAGACAAAGTCCATTAGGGCTAGAGAGGACCGGCTTCTATTCTCTGCTGACTATGACCATAACCTGGAAAGAATGCAGGTTCTTGCTACCCGTGGGATAGTGGGTCATGTGGAATTTGCTGGTAGTTGCAGGGAAGATATTGTATCGTGGGTTAATGAGCATTGGACGCCCTTATGCAGCCTAGCTCCATGGGTAAATTTGTTGGTCAACAGATGGATTTTGTTCACTTTTCCTGCTGGTTTTGATGTGGAGAACATCTTGAACCGGGTCTGGCTTTTTAAGGAGGGCTCCATTTGTCTTAAGAGGTGGTACATTGGGTTTGACCCACTCAAGGATTCTCAGCGTCTGCAACATTTGTGGGTTATTTTGCCGGGATTTCCCATTGAATTATGGTTTGAGAAGAATTTTATTAGGATTGCGAATATTATTGGTAAGTTTATCAGAATTGATAAACAAAACCTATTTGGGTATGACCGCAGAGCGGCTAGGGTGATGGTTGAAATTGACTTAAGGCAGGGCTTACCGGCGGATATTGATATATGTTGGGGTTCCACGACTATCAACCAGTGATTGGATTACTTTAAAATCCCGTTTCGATGCTTTGTTTGCAGAGAAACTGGGCATACTGCTTCAAAATGTCCATTCAATATGAAGAGGGTGAACTCTGCGCCGTTAGCTGATCCGGTATATATTCATTCGTCTTCTTCGAATGGTCTTACGGTGGTTAAGTCATATTTGGGTAAGTCCATTGATGAAACCCCATATAAAGGAATTTCTCAGAAAGAATTAAATTTTTATGAAGATGTTGAAAATTATTTAAATCTTCGTATATCTAAGGGGGAAATTTCATTAAACCCTTCTGTTGCGGGTGGGCCTTTTTTGATTGAGGGGACTCCGGGTTCAGCTCAAATTGACCAGGGTAGGGTTAAAAATATTGATAGGCCTACTGATTCGGATCCTGCTCGTGTATCTACCTATAATGTTGCTAGGATATTAAATTTTGAAGAAAAGGATATTTTAAAAAAGAGTGGTTATACACCTAATTTTGGATCATCCTGTTTATCCCCATTGAAAGTTTTTTCTAAGAAACCAGACCCAAATTCTAAGGTTCTCCCTGCTGAAAGCCTTAAGTTCAAAAATGTAACAATTAGGAAGTCAAAGAAGTCTCAACTGTCGCAAGGTGAAGGCCATATTGGCGATGTATTTGTTCCTCTATCGTCGAGAATTGATGTTGCTTCTGATGGTGGTGAATCTTCAAACCCTAGGGCACTTAGAGCCGTGATGCCCTCAAGCCAGGGTTCTTAATGTTGATTGCTTCATTAAATATTCGAGGGTTAGGCAAGGTTGCCTGAGGTAGGGCCTTATCGAAACTATTAAATGCTACTAGCCCGGATGTCCTTCTTATTCAAGAAACCATGAGTTCTGATTGTGAGGCTATCCTTAAGTTGGTCAATATTTGTCCTGGGTGGGATTTTTTTGCTCTTAGTGCTTGTGGGAATTCTGGTGGGTTGATTGTAGGATGGAACCCTAATTGCTGATGTTTTAGTACCTATAAATCTAAATGGGGGATTTTATTGCAAGGACGGGGGATTTTTCATAATTCTCATATTTCTATCCTAAATTGTTATGGGCCTTATTCAAATAGGGTTGAGTTCTGGGATGAACTTAAGGATTCTGGGCTATTAACTTTACCTAATCTTATTCTTGCAAGAGACCTCAATTTCACATTAAATTGGGCTGAAATATGGGACTCCAAGGCTCGTTATGATGATTTAGCTAATTATTTTTCTGATCTTCTGATTAAATGTGACTTGGTGGATGTGGCTCCTGCATCTATTATGCCTACATGGACTAATGGCAAGTGTGGGAAAGAAGGTATACTTAAAAGACTTGATCGTTTCTTGGTTTCTAGGCCACTGTTGCAACTTTTTCATAGATATCGCTCTTGGGTTGGGGAGCATATATTTTCGGATCATTGGCCTATATTTCTGCAGTTTGATGACTTTCAAGATCCAAAAAAATTTCCATTTAAGTTCAATAATTCCTGGCTTCAGGATGAGGAATTTTGTGAGACCATTAGATAGTCTTGGATTTTTCCATTACAGGATGAGGGCTTAAATCCTATGGATGATTTTATATTAAAGCTCAGTAGATTGAAGGCGGTGGTAAAGAAGTGGATCAAAAACAAAAAACAAAAAAGCGGGATCTTAAAGAATATATGGATTTGCAGGATCAAATCAGGTTGATTTATCAAAAGAAACTTGATTCCATTGAAGATGAGTCTGATCATGATATTTTAAAGGCTCTGAATGCAAAAAAGGAGCTTTTATTGAGACAAGAGGAAGCTGAATGGAGATTAAAAAGTCGTGCATTATGGCTTGAACTCGGTGACAGGAATACCAAGTATTTTCATGCCTATGCATCCTACAGAAGAAATAAGAAAGATATCTGGGAACTTAAAAGTGATGATGGAGGCTCTATTACTGGACAGAACCAGCTTCAAGTTGCGGCCGCTAATTTTTTTGGCAATATCTTCAAAGATCCAGGTGGTAGTGATTTGCTTAAATAGATTGAGATTGCTCGTCTATTTCCTGTTTTCTTCAATGCTCAGGAAGCAATGTCTTTGGATAATGAGGTTACTCTTAAAGAAATTGAAGATACATTGAAGCTTTTTGCAAAGGATAAGAGCCCAAGGCCTGATGGCTAGACTGTGGAATTATTTCTTCACTTTTTTGACTTAATGGGTGAGGAAATTTTAGCTATGGTGGAATATTCTAGGATCAATGGTTATATTTCGGGAGCATTGAATTCTACATTTCTTACTTTGATTCTGAAATGTACAAGCTTATATCAAAAATTATTGCTGTGAGGATAAAACCTGGACTATCCAAGTTTGTTTCATCAAATCAGTTCGGCTTTCTTCATGACAGATAGATTCTCGATGCTATGGGTATCTCCCAGGAAATTATCCATTCGATCAAGGTCCGGAATAAAAAGGCTTTCCTCCTTAAGATGGATCTTGAAAAATCCTACGACAGGGTGGATTGGTGCTATCTCAGAATTCTCCTTATTCAAATTGGTTTGTCTCCATTGATGGTGAGATGGATTATGTCTTCTGTGACTTCCACTAACATTGATGTTCTTGTAAATGGGATCCCATCTGATTTCTTTAAGTGCTCTCGGGGGATAAGACAGGGATGTCCACTGTCACCTATTCTATTTGTGCTGGTAATTGATGGATTAAGTAGAATTCTCCTTAAGGAAAAGATTGATGGTCGTATCAAAGGGATCAAACTATCCAGAGATATCTCTATCTCACACTTGCTATTTGTCGATGATGTTCTTCTTGCTGGTATATATTCCATTGGTGAAAGGAGCTGTTTCATGAATTCTATATCTCTGTTTTGCAATGTATCAAGAATGAAGGTTAGTGATAGGAAGTCCATCTTATATCAGGACAATCTGGATGATTTACAAATTGAGGATTTACAGAGTACTTTTCCTTATAAAATTCAGAAGTTAGAAGATGGATTTACTTATTTGGGTTACTTTTTGAAGCCAAACAATTATAGAATCAAAGATTGGTCCTGGCTTGTCAAAAAGATGGAGCTCAGAATTCAATGCTGGACAAACAGACTTCTCTATGTTGGAGGATGACTTATTCTGGTCAAGGTTGTTCTGACTAGCATTCCTGTTTACTGGTTATCTTTGTTTAAACTACCTAAATCGATTCTCAAGCAACTAAATAGGCTTCTCTCTAATTTTCTTTGGTCGGGTGGGTTGGATCGCAGAGGTATAATAATGGAAAAGTGGGATTATGTCACTACTCCTGAGAAAAGTGGTGGCTGGCGGATTAAAAATTTGGATATCTTTGGAAAGGCTCTTCGGCTGAAGAGCCTTTGGAGAGGTATGTGGGGCAATACTCTTTGGTCGCAGGTATTAAAAGTGAAATATATTAAGTCCGATGTGGTGGACTGGATCAAGAAACCATTTAAGAATACTTGGAATTCTTCTGTTATTTGGAAGGGCTTTATGCAGGTTTTTCACTGGATTAGTAGTGAACTGTCTTGGAAGATTGGAAATGGTCAGAAAATTCAAGTTGGTGTAGATCGAATTTTGGGACTTGATGAGGATTTCAAGTTGTCAAAGGAAATTCTCGAATTTCTCAGGAATAGAAATTTCACTACTCTGGATCGAATGAGAAATTATGTCTCTTTTCATAATGATTCTTACTGGTTAAAGGGTGCTAATTTGGGTTTATTGGGCTGTTATGAAAGAGAATGGGATTTTTTCTTTTCTCGGTTGAACTCTAGTGGGTGTAGACTCACGTCCCAAAGAGATGTATTGAAATGGGATGGTAATCCTATTTCTGGTGAGGTGACTGCCAAATCATCCTACAATTACATTATATCCAACAGGAATTTTAGCCCGCAACATTGGTGGTTCAAGAAGCTGTGGAGATGGAAGATACCTACTAAGCTCAAATTTTTTGGGTGGTTTGCCTTCAAAGAAAAACTGAAAACATGGGATAATTTGGCCCGTATGGGATGGATTGGGCCTAACAAGTGCTCCTTATGTAAATCAGAGGCAGAATCTACCCAACACATCCTGGTTCATTGTAGGTATACTAGAGAAATTTGGGAATAGGTATGTATTGTTCTGGACATAAATATGCTTTGGGGAAGGGAGTCTTTCGAAGTTGCTTTTCTCAATTGGTTCAAGGAGTGCAGATCTCACCCGATGTTACCACTATTTATTTCATGGGTAGTTTGGTATATCAGAAATAAAATAGTTTTCGAAGATATGACTCCTTTGGTAACTAATGGTGTCAAGCAAATTCCCTCTCTTTATAAATCCATTTTTAAAGGCAAGAAACCATCTGTGGTTAGAAAGATTGGTGCTTTTGAGCCTATTTTTAATTGCCCGGTTCTTTTCTTTGATGGCGCGGCTCAAGGTGGACTCTATGCTATTGGGGGAGCTATCTTTCTTAAGGGATCTCATCATTACACACTCAAAATGAATTGTGGCTTGGAAACAAATATGAAAGATGAGCTCATTGCACTGTGGTGTGTTTTAAAGGTTGCAAAGATATTTGGTATTGATGATCTGAAATTCTATGGCGATTCAAGGGTCACAATTAAATGGGCACAAGGTGAATGTGATCTTAAAGTATTAGCTCTAGTCCATTGGTGCCATAGAATCAGATCTGATATACAGGGATTCAGGAAGAATCATTTCAGCACATTTATAGACAACACAATTCACTGGCTGATAAATTGTCTAAACAAGCCTTGTTGGGTGATATTGGGGTGTTAGTTTGGGAAGAATTTTAGAATTCACAGTTTCAGAATTTTGGGATTCTGAACCTTTTTGAGTAATTATAATGTATATCTAAGAACTGTTGTTAGCTTTTTGGTTTTTTTGAGGTATTGGCGATTTGACTGACATCCTGCGTGACGATCAATGAATCTTTTTGTTAAGTTGATGATAGCTTGGGGTTTCTTGGACAGTAGTGGCTAAAGAAATCTTATGAACTTTAAGTATATTTGCATGTACCTTTTGATTCTATGGAATAACATTGGTATGTTTTTTTCTTGCTGGAAAAAATATAGTTGACATACATGATATTATTAATAATATAAATATTTCAATAATGTTGCAAAATGATATATGTAGAATATATTATTATTGATTATTATACTTGTGCTAATTAAAATATATATATATATATATATATATATATATATATATATATATATATATATATTAAATTAATGTTATATAAACTATGATATATGTAGACTATATTATTATTAATTATTATATTTGTGCTAATTAAAATATATATTATATTAAATTAGTTTTATATAAGCCATGATTATTTCATTGAATTTTTGCATATATATATATATATATATATATATATATATATATATATATATATATCACAACATAGCTATGCATCAATCACAAAGCATCCCAAGGCTACGTTGTCAAAGTATGAGAACACACAGAACATAAACAAGATACAATAGTAATCACACAAGATGTACATAGATACATTTTTTACTTGGTAAAACCCTTTTCAGATGGAGAATCACAACTAGCAATTCCAGCTAATTTATTACATAAAACCATAGTAGCAAGATTCGAGTACGATAGGTAATAAAAAAATCAAATACAACTAAAATAAGGGAGTAGACATCTTATAAATATAAAAAACATACAATTTTAATTTAAAAATAAAATAAAATTATACATAATCATTCTAAATTTTAACATCTCATTCATTTTTCATTGAAA
Organism: Larix kaempferi; assembly: GCA_027924585.1. NCBI lineage: Eukaryota > Viridiplantae > Streptophyta > Pinopsida > Pinales > Pinaceae > Larix > Larix kaempferi. The sequence continues at coordinate 4,266,231 of BSBM01000827.1, forward strand.
ACTTTAAAAATAAAACTTAAAACTACACAAATCTATTTTTATATAAAATGACTTTAAAAAATGAAAACAAAATAACTATATAAATTTACTTTTTGATAAATAATAAATACTAAAATGTAAAATAAAAATAACAATCTTATAAAGTAAAACTTAAATAAAAAACTACATGTAATCAAATAAAATTTAAATAAAAAACTATATGTAATAGTAAAAGTATTTTAAAGTTTTTTTTTTAATAAATTCTTTTATTAATAGACCTTGCTATGAAGTTTTATATTTTATTGTATTAATATGGATTCCATTCCAATTCAATTCGTTCAAAATTAGGTAAATAAATAGTTGACTATACCGAATCGTATTATCTCAAATACAACCTTATTTTGCTACTATGCATAAAACTAAATTATTAAATGCTGCAACTTCAACTTAAATTATTAAATGCTGCAACTTCAACTAATTTATTTTAACAATTAACAGCGGTTTAAGCAACCCAATCAACCATGTGAACCAACTTGTCTTATTTCTGGTCAATTGATTGCCACATATTCCAAACATAAAATACTTTCTCCTTTTTTGTATTCGATTGCAATATGGAGAGATACAGTCTTTTTGCATCACTCGCAATAAAAAATTCAGAGAAATAATTTTAGAACCCATAGGGGCTGCTTCCATAATTTTAGAACCCATAGGGGCTGCTTCCAGAATCCTTAGCTAGTCAACGTCAAAATAGGGGCTGCTTCCATAATTTTAGAACCCATGGAATCTATCCAAAACGATGAAAATAGCACAGAATAATATCCAATCCAGAATCGTAGATAATAAATTCAACCCAGAATGCCCCTTATATACAGCTTTCCAGGGTTGGCATTATCGAAAGAAAGATCTTGATTTTCTATTGAGAGGATTCTGCCCCTTCCACTGTAAATAATTTTATGATCGGAACGGAATGCCACCACACAAACAATGAAATTTAACCCAAACAAATGGAATGCCCTTGATTCCAAATTATTCATCTATATCAGTCTATTTCATACTGTTTTAGTTTATTGTAACAAAGAGACTTATTCTATAGTTCAGTAGGAAGATGTGTAACTCTTTCTGTGTTTATCCTGGAGCTCATACTTATTGTTAAATTTTTTTATAAAAAATAGCATTATCTCTTCTCTACCTTTTCTCCCTGCTCTTGGTAGATCCCCTCCCCTTTTATGATGAATCTATACTAATAATAATATCACTTGCACATAGCTACCAAGACACGCCTTGGAGGTTTGGAAGGCCTGCGTGCATGCAGTACAGCCAGGTTGTCTATGAGCAGCACGTCCCCAGCTTCCCACTTTACCTCTACGCATTCATCGTTCATAACTTTCGCACTCCCCTCCATTACTGCGCTCGGAATGGCAGATCCATCTCCACTTAAAAGTTCGTTATAATTCTCAGATTTGTTGTATACGGCAGCAGGAATATAGTTAAACCACACCTTTCGATCGTTGTATCCTTCAAAGGTTCTTGTCGCAGGAAGCGGTCCTGCTATAATATTCGCACTTCCGTCTGCCATCCACACCAACTTAGAACCACTAGCTTCCACCCTGCAAACACCCCCAAAAAAGGATTAGTCAGGTTAAACTAGAATGCATTTAGGTGATTGCAAGGTGATTCAAAAAATTGAAAAAAAGGATTGAAGTTGATCCATCCTGATAGGATATGTGCGAGTATTTTTAGTCTTAAATGTAGAGATTTTCAAGACTAAATTCAGTGGGAAGAGATATCTACCGTAACTGATATCTGATATTTGATATCTCGTATAGGTCAATACTTAGATTGGTATGAAGGTAATCAAATCAAAATGAGAAATTGGCTAATTGCATAAGGCTATATGAGAGAAATTGGCTAGTTGCCATAGGGTTAGAAGAGTGCTTTTGAGATAAAGATCTCAGTGTGCTTCTAGACTTCTGGGAGGGAAGGGTTGTTTATTGGTCCCTTGTGATAAGGTTCGAAGGGTAAGCGACCCTTAGGATAAAGGTTCTCCCTTGGAATAAAGGATATTGGCTCTTGCTGAGTCACAAGTTTCTGGTATATCTAGCTTGCAGGCTGTTAAATATACCCTTGGGAAGTTGCTGTTCCATGATTAAAAAATAAATAAAAAATTTGAGTTTAGGATTCAAAGAAAATATATTTGTAACATGGATGGAAGGAGGAGATGAGGAAACTTACTTTCTCTGGGCTTCTTCCGGGTCATTGGTCTTGAGAAGAGATTGCCAGCTTTTTCCAAGATGAGATTGCAAATTATCTTTTTTCGGCATGGGTATGCACGTCAGGATGCCTTCTCTATCGAGCTTTTGTACGAAGCTTGGGAATTTGCTTTCCATCTCACGAGCCACCGTATCACTGCGAACAATTGCAGTCTGCCCGCCCTCAGGAGGTGCAATCTCGCAGAAGAAGAATAGCTTCGATGGAAATTCTTTTAACTGCATGCCTATGATTAATTAATATAAATGCTCTCCAGATTTCTATAAAACACCAAAAAAACTTGACTGAGAAGCATATAATGATATAATACCAGAGCCATTTCATGATGGAAGAAGAGCCATTTCATGATGGAAGGGGAGCTTCGTTTGTGTTAGAAATAATAATCTCATTAGTTAAGTGTTAGTTACATTCAGTTATTCCGTTCTAAGATCGGTATTTCTAAGTTTGGTGTGAAGAAAAGAAGCTGATTGTTTTCTGTTAGAAACAGCAATGGCTACATTAAAATTTTGCAGCCCATTGGTATGAAGTCCAGCGTAAGGAGAATTTGTTGAAGCCGTGAAGAATTCTTGCTGAAGAATTTCGCAATAATTCTTGCTGAGGAATTTTGCAATCCCTATGTACGAAGATTATCATTTAGGTATTCGCTTGAGAAAGTCGATGTGAGGTCATGCAGTGTTGAGAATTTGCTTGAGAGTTTGCAGTAGTTGATGAAATCCATCAAACGAGGAAGAATCGTTGCTGTAAAGAAGATAAATACAGATACTCAAAGTACACAAAAGATTTGTCAATCCTTCTATTTTAAAGAATCGCTGCACAAGAGAAAAAGTCTGTAAGTCAAATGATGGAAAATCTTATTTTTGAAATATTTAAATAATGGTGTGATAAGTCGTATGAAAAGGAAATGTTAATTTTTAAAAGGAGCATTTTTAAAAACAGATTTAAGGAAGGTTTATGCAATGGAGACATGTGAAGACTTATTTTTAACCATTCGGCCAAAATAAGAAAAGGAACACGTTTAGTGTTTGAAAAGGTTTTGATGTTGGTTATTTCCAAAAAGAAGATCGATTTTTGTTAAGTTTGAATATGGTTGAAGAAAAGTTAATTTTGTGATCTCAAAAGAAGTTTTAGAAAGTTTTCTTGATATATTTATATATATGGGTTAAAACGAATTTTTGAAGTCAGTGGTGAAAAGTTTGAACTTTTGAAAACTTTTCTTGATATATTTATATATTTTGGTGAAAGAGAATTATAAAAAGTATTTTGGAAGATAAAAAACTAGAATTGATTTTTAAGAAAGTTATGTGAAGTGTAAAACAAGCAGCCTCGTATTGATCAATATTAATTGATTTTGAGAAAGAAAAACAAAAATTGGTGTAAAGAATTGCTGCTTTTTCTGAGAAAAAATTGAGGAGAAATATAAAGTATTTCTAGTTATGGAGCAGATCAATGAAGATTTAGAGCAGAGGATCAATGATGATTTAGAACAGAGTAAACCGAATCTAGATGAAGAGATAGATGAAATATTGAGAAGATAAATGCCGATTTTGCCATTTTTCGAAGGTATGGATTATGAAATTTGGGCAAATAAAATGGAAGATTTGCTTTGTTCAGTAAATTTATGGTGTTTTGTTCAAAAAGATTTTGAAGATCCTAATAACAGAAAAAATGCAATAGCAAGATTTCTTATTTTGTGAGCAGTGGATGATAAAGTTATTTATAGTGTTTTTTATAAACTTCGTCAAGTTGTTAGTGCAAAAGCTTTTTGGGATGCTTTAGAGATTGATAAATTAGAAAAAGCTTCTATGTTTGAAGCAAAGAAAGAAGACGAAGACAAGAAAGTTGAAGAACTCCTTGATAAAGTAGAGGAGAAGAATATTGAAGACCTTCTCTGTGCCATAGAGCATGGAGAGGAAGGTGAATCCCACTGTGTAGATACACCAGTGGATGATAAAGTTGCCATCGTAGCAGCGTGTGATGATGAAGTTGTTGGTAAAGCTACCATTGTAGTAGCCTGTGATGTTGAAGAAACTTTGTTGAATCCAGCAATAGATATTGCTGATGACATTAACTTCATGAATCGAACAGAGTTTGTTGATGACAATTCAGTTGAAGATAAAACTGCCCATGTAGCAGTATTTGATGAGAAACAAGATGAAGATTTTGTAGAGTGTTTGGAGAGTCCAATCCCGCACATTGAAAAGATGCTTGGACCATCAAATGAGAACAAAGAATCTCATGTTTTTGGAACTGAAAATTTGTGTGTGTTTGCAGATTATGCAGGTACTATGAAAAAAGAACATCATTTGGATGTGTTAACAAATTATGACGAAGAGTTGAGAATCCTAGAAGAATGGATAGAAAATCCAAGAATTTATGAAGACTATGAAAACATTAACTTTCAAGAATTTGAAATTAGCATTGCAGAAGTTTCACAGGAAATGAAGTTTAGTAACATACACTTGCAAGGAATAGAGATGAACATTGAGATAGAAGAATTATGGAAGTGTTTGACAAATAATACAGTCAACTACAAAGATCAGTTGATTGAAGATACAATTGAAAGCAAGGAAAGAGGACGACAACAACATCAGATTTGGGATCCAGGCGAACATTCTATCTTTGAAGATGAAGATGAAAGAACTAGGCCTAAGCCAGCCTAATGTGAACCCAATTTAGTTTTTGAAATTTTTGTTAAATGTTTGTAAGCTTGGCTGAGACATAGACCAGCAAGCATTTACATTTTTGAGATTTGCATTTTAGATGTTTTAGAGTATCATAATTACGAGGGAGTGTTGTGTTTAGTAAAAATGTAACTCTTGAGATTAAGAGGGAGTGTTAGAAATAATAATCTCATTAGTTAAGTGTTAGTTACATTCAGTTATTCCGTTCTAAGATCGGTTAGTCGGTGTTTCCTTAAACCGTCAAAGCTATGTAACATATATATACTAATGTATAATATGAAATATGTAGTTCAGCCATTCGTGCTTGTAACTCATTTGTTTGTCTCTGTCCATATTTTTAACAGTTTGCAGTCCACACTCTTCCGACAACATTGGTTCGAGGGGCGGGTCCCTCGAATAAATGCTCATCCCATCCAAAGGCATCCACAAAAGCATTGAAGTCAGATGCTGATTTCATACACTCAAATCCTCTGAATCCAGTCTTTCTCCTTTCTTATAAACCCTAAAACTGCATCCATCTCTTCATCCTTAGATTGAGAATTATGATATTGATCAGCTGTTCCAGGTATCACAACTTTGGGAAACAAGCAACCAATTTCAATCTGCTTTTGCTCCGGAATTTTACCTTCTTTCATCATAACCGGCATTCTTTAATCAAGATGATCCAAGAAAGAAACAGAGATGGAGGAATTGGGTAATACTGCCCAGTGCCCAGGTTCAAGAATGAAACATAGATTAAGGAATTGGGCATTACAGGTTCAGTTGTATGTATCTTTATATGGAATTGTAGAGTAATACTGCCTAGGTTATGACCGATTCTTCCGCATCAAGACCGTGGCTGGTGGTATTTTTTAACTTGATTTTGCGTTTTTGTTAATGGCTGACTTTTCTTCAACATCAAGACCGTGGCTGGTGGTATTTTTAACTTGATTTTGCGTTTTTGTTAATGGCTGACTTTGCTTGTTGCACAATCAAAGTGACAAGTTAATTTTGTATCGAAAAAATAAATTTTTAAAAACATTGTTTCAAATTTTCACAAGAGTCTATACTCTAGATTTCTTTTCTTAAATAAATCATATTAAATTACCACAAACTCCAAGGATCAGCTCGACTTTATAATTCCATGTCATAGAAAGAAGACTAACACAAACTCCAAAGACCTGCTCGGCTTTAGAACTTCCAGTTGCAGAACCAAGACTCAATCACTACAAAAATTTGAACCTTAGAAAATAACACATCTTTGTCTAAAGGTATTTTGAACACAAGTCATCAATACATATTGGCCCAAGTCTTCAATTCTGGAGCTGGATCATCATCACTGGATCATGGAGCATCATCATCATCACTGCTGCTGTACTCGACATCTCGATCAGTGAGCTATCTCATAATTCTTCTCATCATAGGAAGTTCTACAGAGCCAGCCCTTTTTCATTCTAGATGTAGGCCCACCACCTGTAGGTCTTCATCAACACTGTCCATACTGTGGAATCCTTAGGACTTATTACTTGCGTCACAATGCCTCGAAAGAGTATCCCAGGATCCTTTATGTGCCGAAGCACGACCGGCAAGATCTCCCAGGTCAACTTACATGTGACTCCCACCACAATGCCTCGAAAGAGTATCCAAGGATCCTTTATGTGCCGAAGCACGACCGACAAGATCTCTGAGGTCTAGTTACATGTGGTCACCACAAAGCCTCGAAAGAGCATCCCAGGACTGATTACGAGCGTACTGTTCAACCTATCGGATCTCCCAGGTCTAGTTACATGTGGTCATGGAAAAACCTTGAAAGAGTATCCCATGACTGATTACGAGCATACTACTCAACCTATCGGATCTCCCAAGGTGCTATTATATGCCATAGGACAAAGCCTCGAAAGAGTATCCCATGATCCTTTATGTGCCACAGCACGACCAATAAGATCTCCAAGTTCTAGCTACATGTCCTCCCAGAGCAATGTCTCGAAAGAGTATCCCAGGATCCTTTATGTGCCGCAACACAACCGACAAGATCTCCTAGGTCAACTTACATACTCATCTGCACAACCTGGCCACGGAGTATCAACCTAATACTCACCATACATCATCCTGATGTACATGATCATCCTGATCATCATCATAGCATCATCGTGATGCATATCATCTATAGTATGATACTCATCACACATGATTATCATGATCATCGTCACTGCATCGTTCTGATGCATGTCATCCAGAGCATTGTCCTGATACTCATCACACATGATCATCCTGATCATCGTCCTGATGCATGTCATCATACATGATCCAATTGATCATACAAAGCATCCACCTGATGCATATACATCTACATGATCCAACTGATCATACAAAACATCCACCTGATGCATACACATATACATGATCCAACTGATCATACATTGCATCCACCTGATGCATATACATATACATGATCCAACTGATCATACAAAGCATCCAACTGATGCATATCCAAAGTAGTAACTGGAGCATCGTCTTGATACTCATCACACAGCACTTACATCCACAACCATGGGAAGGATCCTCCTCTCACCAGGCTTGGAATGGCTCCTGTAAATGTGTCCCATAACTTCTTCCTCGAAGTATCTTCAATCTAAAGAACACCAAGCCTCTCTCTAAAGTACTCAAACTTCACTCTGGCTAGTGGTTTTGTCAACACATCTGCAACCTGCTCATCCGTCACAACATACAGGAGCTTCACTACTCCTCTCTGCACCATATCCCTGATATAGTGATAATTGATCTCAATGTGCTTTGACCTGTCACGGAACACCGGGTTCTCATAAAATTTCACACAAGTCTGGTTGTCACAAAAGATACGCGTAGCATCTAATGGAAGATCAAATAACTCAGACAGTAGCTTCCTAATCCATACTGCCTCACAACTGGATGAACAAGCTGCGACATACTCTGCTTCAACTATACTCAGTGCTACGCAGGACTGCTTCCTACTAAACCAATATATCACACCTGATCCCATACCGAAGCAGCACCCCGAAATGCTCTTCCTATCCGCAGCACTGCCTGTCCAATCTCAATCAACATAACCGTCTAGGTTAAACTTTTGATTCGCATCATACTTGAGCCCATAATCGATTGTACCCTTCAGGTACCTCAGAATATGCTTTACAGCAACCAAGTGAACACCTCTGGGATCCGTCAGGAACTGGCTCAATATGTTCACCACAAGGAAAATATCTGGTCTCGTGTTCGTCAAGTACATCAAGGACCCAATCATCTGACGATACACCGTGACATCAACCGAATCAGATGAACCATCACACAGAAGCTTCAGGTTCGATGCCATAGGTGTGGCCGTGGCCTTGCAGTCCATCATCTCGAACCACTTCAGGATCTCTACTGCATACTTCCCTTGTCCAAGGAAGATTCCATATGCACTCTACCACACCTTCAATAGATAGTTTTCTTGAACTTCGTTTCTTGTAACAAATGTTGTCGTCATTCTTTTGTAGGTGATTGTACAAGATCTTTCCTACAAGTCAAATTCAGTTGCATGATTAGAAATTTATCATAGTTTTTCAAAAACAAAATCTTACACATAATTACATATGTCATACAGTCATGCAATCATCTTAGCCAATGCTTCAGTACAACATTTATCCATATCCCGTATTCACACGGTAATTTTCTAGATGCCTTCCATCTCTACCAGAACATTTGTTAAGAGTGTGCACAACTCCCAACATGTTAGCAAAGAGGTTTCATTCTAGATAAGTAGCAATGGAATGTTGTACAGCACCATAGGCCACTTACCCATTACTATATTAGTAGTATCTTGATCATTAATGCAACTTTTCTAATATGCATAATATACATCCTAAATCTAGGAACATAAGTATGTACATGACTAGACAACATTATTTAAGTAATCATATATACAAGAAATGACAATTCAAATACTTATCTTTGTTTGGTTGTAGGGTGGACTCCCTCTCAATCTTTGCTTCCTTGCATGAACTACTGGAGTGTGCTCCCTCTTGATCTTTGCTTCCTGGATTACCTATCCTTGAACTTATATTCATCCTGGACCACTATGCATGCTTAAGTGCACACTAGTGTCATGATTGTGTCATCCTCAAGATCTCATACATAATCATACATCCATTAGTATAATCTCAATATTATCAAATGATTCTAAACATGTATGGTCATGATCATTTCAAACACAAATAATTTATCATAAGCATTAGTATTCAAGGTTTGAGGGAGTACTTCTTTTACTCATGCATATTCTTATTTGACCATAGAACTCTTATGGTTAGTCATATCATTAATCAAAGTAAGAAACATAATATGCATAATCCCATGATTACTCAAACTTAAACTTCTAACTTCAAGAATAATCATCATCATTCATACAAAAGTATAAGATCCTAACACAAGGTAGGATTCTAACTTGATATAGGAAACACATACCTGGTTATCATGTTTGCTAGTTATGTCTAACATACCCACATAGTGTCTTCTTGTTCTCTTCAATGATTTGTGCTAGTAGCCTGCATATCTCATAAGTTAATCATTGTAGAACCAAATTATACACACCTCGTAAGTAGAGCTTCTATGTCATCCATGAGTCTTTGTCTTCATGTCACCATGGTCATATGTTCTTGATCTAGAACTTGATTTGTACCATTCATGTTAGCGGACAACATCATCCTCATACAATACCACATTGCATTAGTACAATCATATAACCCTAATCAATGAATGTATTCTATCATTTGCATGCATTCATACTTTTGCTAGGGTGATAGGACAATTCTAAGGTTAATCAAGATTGTACTAACCTCAATAATATGAAGACAAATATATCATAAACTTAATCATGAACAGATTTCAACACATACCTCTATCTCCTCAAGTCATACTTGTCGAGATTTCTTGTAGTCTTCTTATGTAAGGCCTTAGCCTTATCTCCCTCTGGAACTGGAACTTTCTTCACTTATGCAGGTGTCCAATTCATTCTCTTGTAGGATTAACCCAATCCACTTTGATTTGCTGAAACTGGATCTGGCGCTGGATTAGGGTTTGTTAGAGAAAACCTAAAAACTCAAAATTTGAATTTCTAACTTTTGATTGGATGAAAAGATGCGCCTTGTTGAGCTGATCAAGTTGGTATACTTCAATTTTGAAAACTGCAAAATTTGAACCCTCAAAATTGCCTTTGAAACTTCCGGATCTTCTAGACAGGATCCCAAACTAGGGTTTGATAAATATCGGTCTTCTGCCCATCCAAAAGGTTCGATCTTGTGTTCTAAACTTTGATTTTTCTGAGGAGCTTCCAGCCGTGGTCACAGATTTCAAAAATTCCAACTTTTGCAGAAGCCCTAATTTTCCACCTTCCCGATCAAAATCCCGAACTAGGGTTTGATCAAGCTCGGCCTTCTACCCAACCAAAACATTCAATCTTGGTCTCTAAATTTCGATTTTTATGAGGATCATTGTCACATACCCCAATTTTGTAAAAATTATGTAATTGTTTTATTATATTCCTAAGACATTATGTTAAATTTAATGCTAAGTAGGAATTGATGACTCAGCAGAGTCACTAGAAATGGAATGTAATTCAGAATATTTTATTATTAATAAATAAATTATGGAGACAACAGCATGGGAGAGCTGTTAAAAAGAGGTTACTAGTCAAACTGGTGGATGGAACTAGGTGGAAAGGCAAAAGACAAGTGGCAGCATCCTCAAACATTTCCTAAGTTGCAGGTGGCAACTTCCCTATATTTGGGGTCATGATTCCCCAAGGAAGTGGAATCAGAGCAGGTGGCTCATTAATGACAGTTAACCCAACAAAGACCTAGGCAATCTTTTAAATAGTACTCAATGAACTGAGCTGAGGGTTCGAATTGTTCTGGAGGGAGAATACATTCAGGTGAATGTTATTCAGGAGTCCCATTGAGGAAGAGGGAAATATACAGTAAGGAAGTTGTTTGAGAGGATGTCGCAGTAACTTGGTTCTATTGTAGTTGTTTGGGCTAAGAGAATTATTGCTGCACCTAGTTCCAGCCAGGGAGACCAGAGCAAGCTCGGGGGTCCTGAGAAGTGTTGTTTGGGCACTCTCCAGGAGTTGGTAGGGAGGAACAGCCTCCCATTGTTGTTGTTGTCCACAGTTTATACAGGTTCTGTTATTTTATTCATTATGACTGTTATTTTATTATTTATGTTTATTAAATATGAATGGATGTATGCTGTGTTTAAATTCCTATGTGTCTGAGGGGTAGTTAATTAGAAAGTTAAATCTCCGAATAGTCATAATTAGATTTGGTAGAGTTATTGTGTTTATCGACATCCCTAGTAATAAGTAAATTTTTATTAACTAGATATATATACTGTATTCAGTATAATAGTAATATTAAGTAGTAACTTATTATTACATTTATAACATCTATCTATCATGTATTCAATACAACTGTAAAACTTTCTGTATTAGTTTATTAATACCATTAAAAACCTAGTTTAATTATAATTCTTGGATAGACAAGCAAGGATTATATATAAATAATTGTACACTGTATATTACAAAATTTGTTAAACAATCATAGGAAATAGTATTAAAATATAACCAGATATGTTACAGTATCGATAGCATTATCAATATCACTGCAGAACATTTGTAGCCACAGTTAGGTTATGTATGTCAGGGTACAAACCCTAGTCCAAGTTTGACCAGTTGTAAATCTATTATTTAACTTAAAAACTTAAACCCTAGCTAAATATTATTCAGTTTTTACCTATCAATCAAATCCATGTACGAAACCCTAACATAATTTCTTCAAAAGGAATTCGTCAACAGATAAATAAACTAGTTATTGTTTTAGAAACAATAGAATTAACATAACCATATTCGAAATAACAGAACAGTAGAAACATCGAGCTCAAAACTTTAGTTATATCCTTCACTTGACTCATAGTATCGACAGAGTCATATTCTTAATAACATAATAATCATTTAAACAAATCGTAACTGTCAAAATTAGTTTAAACCCTATCATTCCAAATTTTACAGGTATTTAAACATTGAGAATCAATACAACGACTTCACCTACGGCCGCAGCCCAGTCTGCTCGGAAGCTAAGTAAGCCCAGTCTGCTATGGCAATCCCCCCTTGAGGTTGGAGAACAGAAAACAATCAGTAACTATAAATAAAACCCATATTAAAATTTAAGTACAAAAACAGATATTTCAGACACAGTTATGTTCATTTAATCTAATCAAAACAGTTAAATGACTGCATTTAATCATATTACATGCTATTTAAAAAAAAAAAAAAAATCGGAAATTTTGGGATTTGACAATCATCTAGCCGTGGTCTCCAGTTCCAATAATTACAACTTTCTCTGAAAACCTAAATTCCCGCAGCAGTGACAAGCCAAGAATGAAGGTGCTGAGAATCCAATTCTGTTTTGACAGAAATATACACCTGATTGTTTCTGGTGCATCTCTGAAATTACAAATCCACTGGGTTTGAAACTTCGGCTTGTGGTATCCTGACCTGTCATATTTCCAACCCCACAGGTCTGACCTCAATTGGATTCTCTGAGAGAGATTTATGCCAAGTGTCGCAACGTGACCTGTTTATGGGATAAAATAGGAGAGCGAACTTGTACGGCGTGCCACGTGTCACTGGTTCAACTTCAGCCTCTAGAAAGCAGACCTATGAAATTAAAGTCCGTTCCATACCTGTCAAGTTTTACAAAATTTAATTTGGAGCTTCCTAGCCCATGTTGTGACTATTTTTCCTAGGTCACCTGTTTATGACTGAGCTCTGGAAGAGATAGAAACCTTAGATTGTATAGGTCATAAAATAGAAAGTACAGTGAATTAGATGTTGTGCTTCGGACACAAGGTACATGGGGATGTTATATACGACCTATAGAAGTTTTAGAACCTGAACCTTCGCCTAAATGGATTTATAGCGAAAGTTCCACAATCACTGGTTTTTTCTATATCAAGCCCTAGCTTCCAATTTGTCGCAAGTGCAACAAGTCTCATAAATGCCATACCATGCCTTCCTTCAGGCTAGCTCTGATACCATATTATATTTTCATCATTTAATTCAATAGATCTAGGATCTTAATTGAAATAACATGTACAACATATCAAGCATAAGATACAAGAGACACAAAACATTTCACCAAGGAAAACCAAGAAGGTGAAAAACCCCGCAACTTCCTCAGAGATAGAATAAGCATCAATAAAAGGATCACAATGATCAAACCCAAGAGATATATATATTCAATAGCATGCTCCTCCTCCACTTGTGCGCACTCCTCCTCTCTCTCACTAATGCGAAGTGAGTGAAGAATAGAATGTGTATAATGCGAGAGTCACACTCTCTATTTATACTCTTACTTTCACTTGACCTTTACTCAACTAGGTCGGCCCCAACTTAACCACTTAACCTAAAGCTGACTGGGCCGACCCCACTAGGGTGGTCTAATAACCCTTTGACCCACATAACTCATACAGGGCTGACCCCATCAAGGTGGTCTAATAACCCATCAAGTATAAGTTACGACACTTACAATATAACTTGCGACATTTGCAAGTACACATGACGACACTTCCAATCAGAGGAATTTAACATCTCTATTGGATATACAATAAAGTACAAATGTAATACATAGAAGAATATTTTCTGAATTTACAAATACATCAACACTTTAGATGACCCCGACATCTATGATTTACTTAAGGCTTATATCTTACCCCAAGGATTTAAAATGGATAATGGATCTAAAATCTTTGGTTGTTGTTCACTTTGGTAATGATATTCTTCCACCCCACACCCATAAAGTTCATGATAGCTCTCACTTGCTAAGTGTTGTGGAGTTAGACAAGTCCAAACAATCCACTCCTGTAACATTTAATTAGATTGGGATAAATTACCCAAAGCAATGGGAGGTCAAATACAAATAACTAAGTCAAAAAGAAAAAAATGTTGAATAATCAAACAATTGTAAATACTCTTGTAGTATTTGACAAACCTTCCCACTCTTTCCAGTTACCTGATGGATTTTCCACTCCTATGTTTACTCCTCCTCTCACTATATCTAATTCTATAAATTCATTTTCCTCTTCTTCATCTCAAAGTGTGGAATAAACCATACTCTTCGCGCCCTTCGACTTTCTCTTCATCTGGTGTTTTTAATACTAAACATAAAGGACAACACTCTGAATGTCCTGCTTGCAGAATTTTTTTACAAAGAATGAGAGCCAAAAATAAAGCCCAAGCTTATTCATGTTCACCCTTCCCAAAAGCGGACCAGGTTATGAAGTCAAAACACCAAAGGGTGATACTTCTTTCATTCCTGGAAAAAATCTTCTCAATGCTCCTTTTAGATAGTTTTCACATGATGGCCAATCTAAAAGGGAGTACCTTCCTCTTAGGTCCTATGTTGTATCTGAAACTGTCTTAGATGAAATCAAACTAGCAAATTATGGCAATATGCAACATCACTTAACAACTCAGAATCTAGATGATATGGCTCATGATATCCTCCTCTTAAAACAGGAAGCCAATGAAGAACATGAGAAGATCACTCTACTTAGTACTAAGATGGATCTTATTGATCATTTTTTACATGATTCTGATGAAATAAAGAATGTTATTTTTATAGCTGCAACAAGCTAGAACAACGATTAGATGTTTTGGGAAAACTCTTCATTAAAACCCAAAACTTAGAGAAAAAGACTAAGTCTGTCAATCAGTCTGCTTTAGAGATTGTCTTTAGAGGTCATAAAGAGCATAAGGATAAGAAACATGCCAGAAGTTATTTATTTAGTATGATGAGTATCAAAGAAGAAGATAATAGACCATAGTTTACCTTTGGACAAGATGAAGAAGAATTTAATTCAATACAATATATGGTCTCTCAATTTAAGAAAATGCCAAAATCTCTCCCCAAAATATATCTTGTGGCAATGGTAGTTCCAAAAAGGGAAAATTCTCCACTTCAGGATGGATCTTCTTCCCATCCAGGTTTTAATCCACTTGCAGTACCTCCTCCTCCCACTTTTGATGAGGTAATGAATGATGCTTCTGCTTCTTATGCTCCTTCTCATAGATTCCATTTCGGCATTAATGGAATCAATAACCTTATTTCTCAAATTCTAGAACAACATTTCTTGAATATCCAATGTCAATCAAGGGCTGAAATTAAGACAGCCATTCAATTGCTAAGCAAATGGGTTCCTTACAAAAGGACTCAAGACCAGAATATAACATCTCAGCAATTAGATGTCCAACTAGTAGCATGCCTGTCAAGTTTAGCATATGAATGGTGGTGGTGGCTTCCTCAAGAAGCCAAAGATGAAATGATTATTGCTCAAGATGTAGATGACCAAATTCTCAAAGCATTAGGAAGAGAATTCTATGGTCCATAAGCAACTAAAGACTTTAAACATCTTGCATATTTGTTTGTCTGCTAGAATTTGTCATCTTAGCAAAAGTGGTGAGCAATATTTCTGTTATATGTAGAATTTGCTTATCTCTTCTGGAAATGCAAACAATCCAAGCATACTTAAAGCATTATCTCATAGGTTTTTTGGGTCATGTTCTAGATGCAATAGAAAAATTCTTGAAAGATAAAAGTATTCCCTTGCAAGGAATCTCTCTTTCCCAGTTGCATGGATTCATTATGGAAACATGGCAAGAGCATTGTTTAGAAAGGAGAGTTGCCAAAGACTTTAAAAGGCATCCATCCATGTACTCTCCCGGTTTTTGCAAAGATGTGGCAACAATGCTCAATTGGGGTTGTGGAGCACACAATAGAGGTCACTTTGGTAAAGAATCTTGCAGTTGCAAGAAAAAGAAGAGAAAACCCTTCTATACTAGTGCTCCCAGATTTCACCCAGACAAAGCCTACAGATATAAGAAGAAGAAGAGTTTACAAAAAACAAAGGCTTTTGTCAAGAAACGCTATGCTCCTTCTGATAAAGAAAAATGTTTTATTTGTGGCAAGAAAGGCCGCTACGAAAATAAATGCCCCAAGAGAAAATCTAAGCCTCGGCTTGTAGCAATGTTTACTGATGAATTAGATCCTACTTGGTGGGATCTTGACTACTATGATGCTAACCAATATCCTGAAGGAGAAATAGTTTTTCTCGTAGATGAAGGATCCTCTGATTCAAATGACTTAGATCCTTCCATGAATAAATTTGATCTTGCAAAATCCACCGACTCCTCTTCTGATTCCGATCAGGATGCGAATTTAGGAGGGTGTGATGGTCCTCCAAAATTTTGTTTTTATATGTTTTCAAAATCAAAGGCTTCTCCTCAAATCAGAATTACTGAAATTGATAAAAACTTATTTAGAACACCAGCATATCAGTATGTTCTAAGAAAAGAATTAAAAGATGAAAACAAGCTTTTAGCTCAACTAAAAGCCAACCGTCCAAATTTGACTCTTTCTCTCTTAATATCAACATAAATCAACATTCTATAATCTAGCAGAGCTTTACAAAGAATATCCCGATATTCATGAAGATATACAAAGATTCAGAAAAGATAAAGAGCACCTACTTAGGTTGGAGATCAAAGAAAATCAAATCTCTTTGAAGAAGCTTGTCAGAGAAATAGAAGAGCTAAAAAGAATGCTAGAAATAACTATAATAGAGAAAGATTAGTCCTCGGAAGAATAAATGTGCAAAGCCTATGAAGAAGCTCTTAAGAGCCCCAAAGATAGAAGCACACCCAGTATCACTGAAGAAATCTCAGCAGAAGAAGATGACGAACATACTTTGTTTCCTGCTCCAAATCCAGAGCCAATTCTAGGACTATTTACTAGTCTTAAGTTATATATAAAATTCTACTTTTTCCCTCCAAAGTTCAAGCCATACCATCTAGATTGCATGATAGACTCTGGATGCCAGATGAATTTGGAAAAAGGAGGTTCCATACCATCATTTTATTGGGAATAGATTTATGATCGCAGCATAGAAATCGAAATAACTCATGTATAGCTACTTGTAAGAGTTCCAGACTTTCCAATTAAGATTGAAGGTTTTCCAGAAGTTTTGCCTTTAAATAGACTAGACAATATAAAAGAGGATTGTATTTTAGGATCAGAGTTTTTGACTAGAGTTAGTCCTGTTACTGTTGATAATAATAAAATGTTTTTCAAATGTAAAATAAATGGTAGATTAGTGTCTTGTCCCATGTCCTTTGAAGCTAAATCCAAATTCCCAACTTCTGTAAAGAGGCTCAATCATGCCCCTAATATTGTGGAATTATTCAAAATGGAAAGGTGTATAACTTATGTAGAAATGCATAAGGAATCTGCCTTATCTAATATTTCAGAAAAGCTTGAGAAATATTGCACCTCTGAAAGTCCTAATGCCTTTTGGACCAAAGAAAAATATTTTGTATCTCGACCGTATGATCCTTTGGTTACTCCTAGAGCCCAACGAGCCTCTACAACCTTAAAGTCTCCTACAGAAAAAGAGTTTTGTGCCAATGAAATCTAAATACATGCTTTCTAAAGGTCTCATTAAACCCTCTAGGAGCCCTTGGGCTTGTCGTGCATTTATAGTAAACAAGCAGTCATAAATTAAGAGAGGAAATCCCAAGTTAGTTGTAAATTACAAACCCCTGAACGCATCCCTCCAACATGTCAAATACCCTCTTCTTGATAGCTCAAGACTTTTACAAAGAATTGCAGGTTGTACAATCTTTAGTAAGTTTGATCTAAAATCTGGATTTGACGAGATTGGGATTGAAGCAAAGGATTGCTTCAAAATGGATTTTGTTGTCCCACATGGTAAGTATCAATGGAAAGTTCTCCCATTTGGAATAAATAATGCTCCTTCTAAATTCTAGAAGAGAATGGAAGATATTTTCAAGGAAAAGAAATGTGCACTTGCATATATTGATGATATCCTAATTTTCTCAAAAAAATTGCAGGAAATTTAAAGCATCTACTAGATTTCTACGAACTGGTGTATAAACATGGCTTAGTTATTTCCAAAAGAAAAATGGAGATTGGAAAGACAGAAATTGATTTTATTGGTCTAAAGATCAATAAAGGCCAAGTAATCCTCGAAGAGCATGTTCTTAAATTTTTTCATCATTTCCCGAATCAAATCTTGGAGAAAGTCCAGTTGCAGCGCTTCTTAGGAAGCATGAATTATATCCGACCTTTCTATAAGGGCCAAGCTGATGACATCCATATTCTACAACAAATATTTAAGAAACACCCTCCAAAATGGAGCAATGAAATGAATGAAGTTTTTAAAATAATTAAAGCAAAAGTAAAACAAATTCCTCCCCTCTTCCTTCCCCAAGGTACAGGAGACCTTGTCATAGAAACAGATGCCTCCATCAAAGCATGGGGAGGTGTCTTGATAGAAAAGCATGGAGATAAAGAAGAAATATGTGGATATGACTCGGGTTCTTTTAAGAGTTTAGAATTAAACTACCCCTCAAGACACAACGAGATTCTTACTGTCAAAAGGGAAGTAAACCATTTCAAACTATATCTGAAACCTATAAAATTCTTGATCATAACAGATTTAAAAATCATGCCAAGAATTTTTAAGAATGAAAGTTTGATGGCTGAAAATAATTCTAGAATTCTTAAATGGTTTATGTTGCTTCAGAATTTTGATTTCGATATTGTATATAAACTTGGTTATCTTAACTGTATTGTTGATATGCTAACCAAAGAATAATCTCAACCTAGTCTCAACATGTTCAATGTCAGTGCATCAAATGTTGGACCATCAGATAAGAGAGATGGAATCAAGCATGATATGGAGAAATCCAAAGGAAAAAAGAATTTTTCGAGACCCCGTGAGTTCTTCAAAGTGCCTGGAATTTCTGGAATATGCCAACAAAAAAGAAGAAGACAAGCAGCTGGCCATCTCATTGATAAGACAGATTCACTCCTCCTATGAAAATTTAAATTTTACAAAGATGGGGGAAAACAACATTTCTAAATATCAGAAATGCATATTATAACTTATCAGACTTAAACGATATCTGGCAAGATACTGTTGAGTTTGATGGGAAAAATATTTTCTTTGTTGATATAGGCCCTGTATATTTAACATGGACAAGTTACCATCTGATTCTACAATTTTGCAAAGAACAAGGAGAGATCATAATTTGTGGAGATCCATCCTCCTTAGTTCAACAAAAATGGTCAGGATGGAAAGAAGTATTCCTTAATAAGTTATGTCCTGGAAAAGATTGGGTACAAAGATGAGCTAATTTATTTTGCATCTCCAGGCTGACATGATTGTAGCTCATCAGAACTATATGTGATTCAAATTCAAATTGAAACACATTGGAGGGAAATATTCACCCTTAGAACCACCTATCAAAATGACATAGAATTTTCTCTAATGGGATAAAGATGGAAGGATGATTAGACACTATACCAAAGAATTCGCGCTCAATTACAAAGTGGAATCATGTTTTGAAGGAGAATTATGTTGCTTTCCCAATGAAGTTATGATGGGGTATGATGTAGAAAGATGTTTTTCACATTGTTTATTTCCTGATACTGAAATATCTTTCCCATATACCTATGACAATGATGTTGACAACAATGATGGATTTGTTGGATCTGGTTGTGTTTGTGGAAGACCATATCTTGGGGATGGAAAAGCAATACGTATCTTCCTAGTAGGATATGATCCCTATGACTGATGTAAAAGCGTTGTGGGCCTCTAATAGTAGCTCCACCTTGTAAATTTAAATTATCTTGTTAGTATGGGTCCTCAAGTACTTAGATTCATTCACATGGCTTGGATGAATTATCTGACAAAGGGTACGATTTGATCTACTACCATAAAAGAGAATCTTATCTTTTACTTCAATTTGTTAGTTTGGTGTCACCGGTTTACCAGATAAAGTTGTATAAATAAAGCCTCCCCCACCCACTCAGGTATTTGGAGTTTGGGAGTTGATATTTTTTTAAGTATTCCAGTCGAAGTCTGTATATCCTCTGTGCCCACGCTTCTTGTGACTATTCATATGAAAAACAAATATCTAAGTGTAAGAAGAAGTCAGTGGTGTATGCTCTCCCTATTAGTTTTTCAGAAATTTCAATCTGATCTAGGATCTTAACTGAGAGAATAACATGTACAGCATATCAATCATGGACACAATAATGCAATCACACAAGAGACACAGTTTCACCGAGGAAAACCAAGAAGGTGAAAAACCCTGCAACTTCCTCAGAGATAGATAGAGCAATGATACAACCCAAGTACAAGAGGTAGTCCTCCTAGCAACAGCTTCTCCTCCTCCACTAGTGCGCCACTCTCCAATGAGTGTGTGAGTGAAGAATAGAATGATCAAATAGAGTGCCTCCCGCACTCTATTTATACATGCATTTACTTGCCTAATAACCTTTACTAGGTCGGCCTCAACTTAACCACATAGCATAATGCTGACAGGGTCGACCCCCAATAGGGTGGTCTAATAACCCTTTAACCCACATGACTTATACAGGGCCGACCCCATCAAGGTGGTCTAATAACCCATCAAGTATAAGTTATGACACTTACAATATAAATGACGACACTTCCGTATAGAGGAATAATAACATCTCTATAGGAATACAAACACTTTCGTATAGAGGAATAATAACATCTCTATAGGAATACAAACACTTTCGTATATAGGAATAATAACATCTCTACAGGAATACAATATACATATATGAAATACATTCCGAAGTTACAAATACATCAGGCATAGGCTTCTTTTTAAAGTCCTGAAATGTTTCGGTTTCTCTGAGGAATTTGATAGATGAATAAGTTCCTGCATTATCCACCTGTGGATTTCCCCTTTGATAAATGGTAGACAAACAAAATTCTTCAAAGCCTCGAGGGGACTCCATTAGGGTTTCCCCCTGTCCCCCTTTATTTATATCATTGTGGCATAAGCCTTAAGTAGACATCTTAATAAGAAAATTGATGATGGTGTCCTCCCTAGAATCCTTATCTCGAGAGGGGTTAAAGCTACAAACTACACTCAATTCGCAGACGACACCATCCTGCTAGGAAGTGCTTCCAAAATAATTTTAAGGAACTTCAATCAAGCTCTATATTCTTTTCTGTAGGCATCTAGTTGGGAGAGAAATGCTGAGAAATACCGCATCTATAGCTAGAATTGTCCTCCCCCCCTTCTTGCGAAGATTTCTAGGATTATTGGTTTTCGAGGTGTCTACAATTGGACGTATTTCAAATACTTAGGAATCCCCTTCTCTCTCAAGAAATTCAAGGCGGGGGATTGGGAGGATGTCTTTCAAACAATCAATGGTCAGATTCAATCCCGGGGTATAAAATGGTTAAACTTAGCTAGGAAGATCACCTTCTTAAAATTGGTTCTCGCTTCCATGCCTATCTTTCTCTGTTCATCCATCCTTGCTCCTATTGGGTTCATGAATAGCCTGAGCAAAGAATTTAGGAATTTTCTCTAGTAGAGGGGCAAGGAAGGCCACAAACAATTTCACTTAGTGAAATGGTAAATAGTTCTCAGTGAAAACGGAAAAGGAGGTATATCCATGAGGGATCCAAGGATGGTGAATTTATCTATGGGAGCTAAAATCCTTTGTAGAATAATTAACGAAAATATTGAATGGTGGAAGGAATTCCTTCGCAAAAAATATTTGAAAAATCCCAGGCAGCGCTGCTTAGATTATGACCTCCAAGGTCGAGTGTCCTGGATTTGGGACCTATGTAAAGTGGCGTCCAAGTTATTAAGAGACCATCTACATTGGGTGTTAGGAAATGGAAAAAAGATTGATATCTAGGAAGATGGGATATTAAATAGCCCGCATCTAAATTAGAATGAAGACATGAAAGGAGTAATGGAATGGATTTAGAGAGAAGGCATATTTAAAATTTATGACCTATCTATCTGGCACGATAACGAGAGTTGGAAAGAATGGAAAAGGATCGAAACTCCTGCCTAGTTGGGTTATGGATTCAAACATATTCTCCTAGATTTGAATGGGAAATCCCCCTCTAATAGAAAGGACAAGGACTCCGGAGGGTGGGGTCCCAAAGGTACCTACAATGTGAAAGAAGGATATCGGGTTGTGCTCAAGTATCTACCTGCTCCACCTTCAACTGGAATATGGAAGAATCTCTGGAAGCCTGAATTTCCACCCAAAAGTAATGCCTTCTCTTGGATGTTGTTCCATCAAAAAATTATGACTGCAAAAAAATCAAGAAAAGAGGCATCAAAGGGCCAAACAGGTGTACTCTATGCAAAGCTAAAGAAGAAACCATAAGGCATATGTTCATAGAGTGTTCCTTTGCCAAAGAGGTTTGGGAGGCCTTAACGAAGGATCTGGAAGTTTTCTTCAAGTTCCCTGATCAAGTTGAAGGTTTTTTCATAGGTTGGAACAAAAACTACCCCTGGACTCTATCACATAATAAATCTTTGTTAAAACTCTGGTGTGTGGTTCTTAAATTTATCAATTGGAATATCTGTCTATCGAGAAACAAAAATATTTCCGAAGGGAATAAAGCCTCCTCTAGCAGAACCGCCATGAAATCCCAACTTCAAATGAAATAATTTCTTATGGCTAAAGGATAGTCGATCAAAAATTCTTGTGAGCTTACCCCCACTCCCCCACCAAAATTTTGTGGGAATCTCAATTTATTGGGATTATCTTCCTTTATTCCAACGACTACTCTAAGAAAAAGAGCTAGGAAAATAACCTTTAGCCTAAGGAATTTCAAAATTGATAGAATAATCAATCCAGATATCCCTTTTCTTTGATGGCACCTTGAAAGGAAACCTAGGGGAGGCAGGTGCATGAGGGTTCATTTTTTACCATAGAGGAAACAAGATCAAGTCTTTTTCCTAGGGGTTTGGAATGCGAACGAAAAATCACGATGAATGGGTTGCGCTAATGCAAGGTTTGGAAACTATGTATGAATTGAACATAGACAACTTCAATGTCTTTGGCGATTCCTGGATTGTTATTCAATCAATGCACGACCTTCAACCGGGTAAGGAGATGGAGAAAGGGATAGTCCAAAAAATATCCTTGACCTTCTTACTGGACATTTCCAAAGTCAACTTCTTTCATATCAAATGCCAGAACAATCATGAAGCTGATTGACTTGCTAACCATGGTTCAAGACTAAATCAAGGGAAAATATTGTTTGATAATTCTATTTTATTGCAAAAATGGTTATGCGCCCTCAACTCTTAGCATTTATGGCCCCCCATCCCATGCGCCTTTGTATTTGGGACAAGTGTGACATTAGTCTGACCTCTTCACCAAGTGTTTCACTATGAGTGTGGGTTGGTGTGAGCATTTTATGGCCCTACCAGTGCTCATTTACTCCCATCCCCTTGGCTTGTGCTTTCTGCAAAAGATGACATGATTTGGTTAATTGTGAGGATATGAAGTATCTTTCCATTGTTTATGAGTTGGATTCCTATAGAAGCATCCATTCGCATCTTCAACTCTTGCACATCTCTGAGCATCCCTTCCGTAGAACAGGGTTGGCTTTCCAAGAGGTGCTTTGTATTGACGGAAGTGATAGTGCAATGGAGAAGGATATGGAAGAGCCCCTTTCGACTGAGGACATCACTCTGAAATAGGTCCTGGATGAAATTCATGGTCTGAAAAATGATATGGTGGATTACAAGAATATGTTAAGATGTGTTTTAGAAGTGGTGAAGGTGAGTTTGGAAGAAACTAGGCGAGTCTCTTTGGACATTTCCTGTCTCAACTCCCTTGTGGAAGATATGGAAGGAGGCTAATGGGTCCAATATAGAGAATTTGAGGACATCAAGTGTTTCCTGAACGATATGGAGAGGATGTTGAGGTCTAGGTTCGACGGGATGTGTGGGATGGTTGCGGAATCGAAGTGTGTAGTGTAGTAACAAAGCATGAATGCCTCTAAAAGAAACGAGTCGTGTTTCGTGCAGTTGAAGGAAATCCTAGAAGAAGTTCAAGCGGATGTCAATGGTTTGTACAGAGGAAATAATGTCCGCACTCATGACCAGTCCAAAGCTTCCCCTATGGACGAAGTCTCCAAGGTCCAGCAAACTACAGATGAAGACCCTCCCCAAAAATGATGTTTCTAGTTTTGGTTTTCTAGCTTTTTGTTATGTTTTTTTGCCAATATATTAGTGGAAAATATATCAAGGTTTACATAGTTAGAAGTAGTAGAACAAATTTTGATAAGAATTGTAAATATCGATATCTGACTGAGCAGTTTGTGGGCCTTGCTTGCATAAAAATTTTATGTTCAGACCTTTGTTCTGTGTTTTTTTTTGCCCCGAGGGCTTCTATAACTCTTGTTTTTTAATATATATATAAATGCTTTTCTTGTTTATGTTTAAAAAAAAATCCCTTTAGTTCTATTGAATTACAACTATTTTCAAGTCCATAATAAGGTTTCCACTCTCCATTTATCCTTGTGTCAATGTTATAGTTCTAGTAAGCTTGTGATAGAGATCGATTATGAGATATTTGTATGAATTCACTTCCTCCAAGTTGTTGGACTTCCATACATGAAATCAACATAAGTATTTTTTTTGTATTTTATTAGCCTAACCTTTGTTTTGCTAGTGTTAATACTCATACTTGTACTAGAGACAAAACCCTTGAGAATTTTTAGTTGTTTGTAGAGATCATAGGGACTCATGCCATAATAACATATCATTGTTGTAGAGAAGAAGAATGATGACTATACTAGCTAGATTCATGTCAATGCAACCTACTCCTTCCAAACAACCCTCTAACTTATCAATATATATACCAAAAAGGGTAGGGGACATGGGTAAACCTTTCATGGCTCCTATATTACAATTGATTTATTTTGAGAACCCTTAGAGTTCTTGAACTTAGTAATAACATTCTCATACAACCTTATCGTGATAGATCTCAACTCGAAAGCAATGTTTATCTCTTCTAATATATTCCAAAGGTTAGTTATGGTCATTATGTGTAATATCCCTCATGTGTTACTTTGATTATTGACTAAGTACAAATTCGGATTTATGAGTAAGTGGTTAATTTTCTATTGCTTTATTTTGAAAATGTACAATATAAAAGCAAGTGCCACTTTTCCTAATGATAAGACATATGTAAAAGATAGTTTTTGGCATTATTAATTAAACATTGGAGCAGTTGGAATGACCATGTTATAAATTGATGAACCATGAAACCATAGGTGGGGAACACAGTCTTGCTACTCATGATGTGGGAAAGACAAGTATCAAGAGGCAATTTCCTTAACCAACTCCTAAAATATAGGAGGGAATCCAAGGCCAAAGAATTCCCAAGGAGGGAAAGTTGGGCCTTGCTTAAGACTCCCAAGGAAAAATATTATTTATATGCATGCGTGTGAGGAAAGGAGGTTCTCTAGTATGCATAATAAATCTATTGTGGGAGAAGTGTCATGTGTTAGGAAAATTTTGAGAAGTGAGTGCTTTGCTTGAGATAAGAAAGAGTTGTTTATACACTTGTGAGTGGAAATACTACTTTTGAATTTTTTTGTAGATGGAGAGCAAGGTGTTTGTTCATATGGTGTCATGGTCCATGCTAGGGGGTGACTACTGAGCAAGTAAGATTGGTTGTTCAGAATTATATGGTTGGGAGGAACGTGCCTATTCCAACTAAATTTTCCATCAACTATGTTGTTAAACTATTTTATTTATAGTTATTATTCAATTTTAATTGATCAACTATCTAATCGCTATTTAATTTTAGTTTATATATTTATTTAACTAGCTCAAGTATGCTCTGCAAGATTTTATTTTCCTCATATTATTTCACTAGAAGTTAATTGCTATAGGGTGAAACTTTATATCTCTACTTCGATTGATTAATGTTGTTAAGATTATTCTGATTAGTTATCATAAATCAAGCTAGAACATAATTGTTTGCACTAAGTTAGTTTTATATTATGCTAGGATAAAATTCTACAAGTTTCAAATTAGTACAAATTATTCTCACCTATGATATTGGGTTAGAACTGCATAGTATGTAATTAAATTATTTTATGGTTTAGGTGATAATATCATAATTATTAATAAGTCATCAAGACAATAATAAAATGAATACATTAGTTACCTATAGTAGGGTATAAGTACATATATATTTTATAATCAAAACAAGTAATTTATTGAAGTAATTGTACATGAAAACAAAATGATGACCAGATGAAAATAAACTAATGCATACCAATTTATAAATGAAGCATAACCTAGATTATACACTCGACATCATTAAGACAAATAAGCATGCTTAACTAACCTAGTGAAAATGGTATTCTCAGAAAATGCTACAGGTCCAAATGACCATGTCAATATAGACCATGTCAAGCGGAGGGTGTGAGTATGCTGAAAATGGAGCTGAAAAAAGCCTTTGCTTGGCGCGTGTGGAGTTTGAAAGCTCGATCGAGCTTCATAGCTTGATCTAGTTTTCAAAAGCTCGATTGAGATCTTGACCTATAACAGATATAAGAACGAAAAAACATCAAACCTCAGCTTATCTCGACTCATTTGTTGCATAGGAGCTCGAACAAGGAGTATAGAGCGACTATGTGGATTTCACTGGAGACTGCAACTTGCCACCAAGGTAATTTTTAAGGGCGAAATTTCGCCAATTGGTTATTTTTGGGGCTTTTTTTCAAAAAATAAATTTGCTATTTGGTCATTTTAGTCTCTAATATCACCTATATTTACAAAAAATATGTTTTGTTATCATAATATTCACCAAAATTTACATGTTTTAGTAATAAATTGTATATTTCATATTTAATATTCGCCTACCTATCTATATACATGTTTTTTTCGATCTAAATTAATCGCCTGGGATACTAAAGTATAATATTAAAATCCTTAAAAAATACCCTGCTTGCCACCAACCACCACTTTTTTCTACCATGGCCTCCACAGCTAGAGGTAGGCAACTCAAAACCCCCAAAAATTTGTTCTTCTATGCATTAATTGAAAGTGTATTTTTTTTAGGATCTTTGTGAAATTTGTTGAAAACCCTCAAAAACCAGTTCTTCTATGCATTGATTAAAAGGGTTGATGTTTTTACGAATTTTGTGAAATTTGTTCAAAACCCTTAAAAATCAGTTATTCTATGCATTGATTGAAAGCATTTTTTTTGTAAGATTTTTGTGAAATTTGTTCCAAACCTACCTACTCGTCTGGAGACCATGGAAGCAAGATGAACTCAATGGTCACAGCTGTTGGAAACGACTTGACAAACCCTCAATCCAACTCGCAAATTCTCGATTGAGTTGTTTCAAATAGCTCGCTTGAGACTTTGAACAATAGCCAAAGTGATAATAAGTTGTTGGCAGTTCTTTTCCGATTTTATAACACTTTATAGGAGCTCGATCGAGACAATATCTTGATCAGGATATTAACCCTCAATCGAGCTTTATTACTCAATCGAGGGTTTTATCAAACCCTCGGTTGAGCAATAAAACTAGACCAAGATTTTTTATTAGCTCGATCAAGTGATTTGTTAATCTCTCAATCGAACTTTTAAAGCTCAATCGAAATCCTTTTTTCCACCCTTTGTGCCCCCAGCTTGCCAAAAAAGTGTTACCCATCTTCATGGGAACACCCTTAATCACACTATAAATTTTGTTAATCACCCATTCAAAAACACTCGACATTTAGCTCACTAAACCTCCATCATAGATACAATATTTATATTATTAATTTCCACCATTAATCAATATTAAATATTTGTATTTACATTATTAATTATATTAAAGTAATCATATATTATATAGATAATAATATTTATCGGTTGAAAAAAGATAATAATATTTACATCTATAAAATAATAATTATTTTATTATCAATTTATTTCATTATTATTATGTAAATAACATTATTCATTATATACCCCCAGATAGGGTGACTGAATGAGAAAGGATTGATCATAATTGTAAATCCACCAGATGTCTCACCCAGTTTCATTCGACGACAAGCAACGTCACACCACCCCCATGCATTTACACACTTTGTGCGGATGAAGGGACGGAACTATCACTCGGCCTTAATGGCATCTTGATTATGGTGAACAGCTCGAGGAAGGAGGTTATCTTGCCTCCTTCCTCGATTCATTATCCATAATCAAGACACCATTAAACCTTCATCCTCTACTCGAAACAAGAATCGAATTACCAATCTGCAACACAGAGCTCCCCCCACCATGGTTCGTGAGCGACACTGAGGCAGTAGCCGACAGGGATGTGGGCAGCGAGAAAAGTCTCAGGAAAACCACAACAACGGTGTTTCTCGAAACCTGGAAGCAATGACAGATACATTTCTTGGGATAAGAAACAATATTCAGGATGCAGAGGCAGATGCTTCAAGCCGCTTTCAGGACCTGAGCCATAGGGTGAAGGATCTCATCAACTGGTGCACGGATATAGCTCACCTATTTGGTATTCCTTCTCTGCTGTTGGCCTACCTTGAAAATGATGGAACCATTCACTGGCGTCCTGTGGAGGATGATTCTAGCATTTCACCGAACGCTGCTACGATCAACAATTCCCATGGAGCGGAAGTATAGTTTGATGGTGCGGCTATTAAAACTGAAAAAGAGGAGGAGCAGTCATAGATTGTTAAGCAGACAATTGAGCCTGAAAATCAGAACTCCAAGCCAAACTCTAGTGGTCTGAAAAGGGAGCTAACAATTAGCGCCATGAACAATCCGACACCGCCTGAGACGAAACCTCGCATGGAGATTGGGCCGTCAAACTGGCTACTGGGTTATCCCAGCTCCTTTTTTGGGTTTCATTTATATGTTTCTAATATTTTGGTCTCATAATTATGTATGTCCTTTTCATTTCACAGTCAAGCAAAACTTCCTGGTCGGACTTGTTTGTTTATGTTTTTCACATACTCAATCTCAGACAGTTTCATTGCGATTTTCAATTTGTCACTTGAGTTGTTTCCTCCTGGTGGGGGGCTCAGTTTTTTGTTAATCTCAAACTGGAAAACATATGGTTTTTAAACTCTTGCCTGAGATGTTTTCTCCATGTGGGAAGCTCAGTTTTTTTACACTATTTTCCTCTGTGATATAATATGATCTTCTAACTTAAAAAAAACAGCATCCATTATATATATATATATATATATATTTTGACAACAAAATATTAGAGTTCATATTGGCCTAGGATTTGGCAGAGGGGAGAAGGTTTGCATGGTTCTTAGTAGATTTGTTTAAGGGATTTCGGGCATGTTGTGGCTATGTGGGAGGATGCTATTGACTATGGGGATGAGGACCTGTGGTCCTCTCCAAGCATTTTTTGGAAATATGAATAATTTCATGAAATCTTGGAGAGTGCCAGGGATTTTCAATCAGTGACGTTGCTAGATGAGATTGGAGTTGGTAACTAGATTGCCATCATGTAAGAAGGTTCAAGGAATCCTAGTCCCATGGTGTTCCATGTTTTTTTCTAGGATTTGATACGCGTTTCAAAGGATGGGTTGACGAAGGATATTAAAATTATGGTACTAAGTCAGTTTCGATGGTTACGGAGGAGAAACTAGTAAGATTCTACTCAATCGAAGTCTTATCACACGATTTTCCTCATAGCCTAAGGAGGGAGAGAGATAAGCGATCAGGTTCAGGTATTTGAGTCCCTTGTTCTTCATTTCTAGAAGGGAAGGAGGAGGATAGGTTTAATGCCATAGTGCAAATAGATAGCAGGGAAACCAGAAATCATGCAAAGAGTTTCCTTGCTCAAAGGCGAGGCTCAAAGTGCAAAGAGTTTCCTTGCTCAAAGGCGAGGCTCGGAAGGAACCAGAAAGCATGCAACATTCTTGATTCGAATCTCTCAATGGTACTAGGGCACACCATAGGGTTGAAAAGGTGGTTGCATTAATGAAAAATACATTGGTAGGAAATTTTTTGTTTAAGGTGTGTTGACGAACAAAGTTGTTGGACTGGTGTGAAGAGAGTTGGAAACCCTTTTTAGGGTATACTCATGTGTTTCATTTGCTCGGAAAAGATTGGCAATGTTTTGAATTTGTGTCAGAGAGGGATAAAAATTGTATTCTAGATGATTGTTGGAGATGGGGGAGCTCGAGCCTAATCCTAAATCCTTGGCATATCAGATTTGACCCTATATCTCAGCCTTTAACCGTCCAGCACCTCTAGGTTTTGTTTCCTAGGTTTTCGCTGCATATTTGGTCAAAAGCGATCTTCATGGATCTTGGAAACAGAAACAAGTTGGGAAAAATATTTTTTTTCTGAAGCCTCTTTAGAATGGGAAGATAAGCCAAATTGCCTAGGTGCTTGTATAAATTGATATCAGTAAGGGATTGCCTCCTCATATCAAAATATAATGGAGGAATATGTCCTTTATCCAATCTCTTGACTTATGTTGGGTGCCCTTTAGGTGCATTCTCTTTCAATCTACAAGACATGTGAAACATGCGTGCCATTTTAATTCTTCAAAGTACAAGGTAGGCTGGTCAAAATAGGAGTTGGAATATATTGCTAATCCTAGTACGTTTGATGAAGGAACTGACCTTACTCAAAGTTTAGGGTCTTATTCAAAGAAGTCAAACTCAGAGGTAAATACATACCTAAGTTCATTGGATGGGGACACTATTGTGATATATGCACATGTCGGTCTGGACGAGGGGGAGGATAGTCTCAAGACTATCTCTAGTGAGGAAGATCCATAAAAAACTAGAAGGTTGAAGGAGAAAACACTAGACTCGGGATTTGTCCCCTGATACAGGTAAGCCTTCTTTAAATACTTCTACATTTTTCAAAGAATCATAATTTCTTTTGGAGGATTTAAAATGTGAAGGGAGATCTATTAGTTCTAGTAACATTATTTTAAGTACAAATTTAAATTTTCCTTCTTCTTCACTCATTATGCTTGTAAATATGGAAGGGTGAAGTGTCTTTTCCTATAAGGGTGTTTTAACCAAGTCTCTAGCTAGAGTTTACGATGTCCAGCCTTTAAGGACCTTGGGCCTTAAGGACCATGCTCAGGAGGAATCCTTTAAGAAATCAGATGGGGGTTCATCCCTCGGTAGTTTAAAAAATAAAAAGGGGATCTATGATGTTGTGGAAGGAGGTTTGTCTACCACAATGAAGAAGAAAACTCATATTTGTTTATTGAAGGTTTTTTGTCTATAGAATTTCCAATTGGAAGTATCACTAGTACAAAATGAGAAATTAATGACTAAAAAAATAACTAAAATTCGACTATAAACGACTATTTTTTAGTCGGTGACTAATAGTATCCGATTTCCACTATCTTATCTCTAGTCGTATTTCACTAGTCATTAATTGGTTGAATTATTAGTCATTGATAGTCACTGATTAAGTCATTGATACTCACTGATTTAGTCATTGATACTCACTAATTTAGTCACTGATACTCACTAATTTAGTCACTGATTTAATCATTGATTTAGTCATTGATACTCACTTATTTAGTTGTTGATTTAGTCATTGATTTAGTCATTGATTGTCACAATTAATGACCAAATATACGACTAAAGAAACTACTAGATGATAACATATTAATGACTAAGCTAAATATGACTAAATGTTAGTCACGCTATAAGATACTGGAAATTAGCTACTAATAGTCGTATATATGCGAATTTAGTCATTTTCTTAGTCACTAATTTATGATAGGGTACGGAGGAATC
Source organism: Larix kaempferi (assembly GCA_027924585.1). Classification (NCBI taxonomy): domain Eukaryota; kingdom Viridiplantae; phylum Streptophyta; class Pinopsida; order Pinales; family Pinaceae; genus Larix; species Larix kaempferi. The sequence continues at coordinate 4,297,848 of BSBM01000827.1, forward strand.
GAACCACCAATCTCCTGCCTATAATTAGGGAGGTGCTCTACCATTGAGCAAGCACCCTTTAAGAAGTTGTTATTGCTTGACAATGATGATATTCAAACAAATTTTGCATGGGAACAAAATGAATATCAAACATATTCAAGAATAATGCTTCAAAGAAGAATTATCTTACAAACTACGCATGAGTACAATAATCCATGGTTGTACAAATTATCAGGAACAAAAGCAAGTTGTTGCCCTTTACAAACAGAAAAGAATACAAGATCCAACTTGCAATAAATTTGTTTTAATTGTCTATCAATTGTTGATCTCTCGACAGCTAGAGACGTTTGCATGTCTGAGATCCAAAATACATACAATTATCTTCAACTTCACTTCTTCAAAACAAGTTGCAGTAAAAATTATTCTAGGAATTGTCTTATGAGCAGCAGCCACTTTTTTTAACAACAGGCTTCCCTTTCATTTGTATAGTAGCAGGTCTGTTGCTGTTCATGGTAGGTTGACTTGCCATCCTGCAATACAAAATAAATGGAGTTAATTCAATAGTATTTCATAGAAAATAGAAAACATAATCTCCTTAAAAGCAAGATGTCACAATGAGGACTCTATCTAGGACTCTCTATTCTGGAGTATGGAGGAAGTCGTTTTGTCGAAAACCCTCTTTCAAGGCTATGCTGCATCTTAGGAAAGAATTCCATGTAAAAATAGAAACATATAAGTCTCTCTGTGGTTCAACAATTTCGTGAAACAAGGCTTTGCTCGATAAATATGCTTCAGATGCTAGCAAGATTTTAAATCCTTGAGCCTCAACAAAATTGTTATGAAGATGGGTTAATGATGCGAATGCATACAACCCAGAAATTACAAACGTCCAGGCCCAGGAAAAAGCTTAACTGAAAATGGAATTATCATTGGCACTAAGAAATAACACAGTTATTAGATAGAGTTGAGAATTTAAATGATTCTAAAAAGATAATTTTGAAAAAGAATAGAAGATTCATTCCATCAAAATCCAGTGTACCAACCCCAAATAATCAATAGCTTTTTCTAACTGGAAAATATCATAACCATGTTCGCAGAGCAAGCATGATATTTACATAAAACTAGGCATGCAAGGACATGAATTCGTGTGGTTGAGAAATCCTATTGATGGCTCTTATACATTTAAGTTAGGGTATTCATCATTATTTGTAGTTGATAGTAATACAGGTTCTGAGTGGTGGTTAGATACTATCTGGAAATTAAAAATGAAGCTCTTTTCTGGTTGACACTTTCAAGCAAAGTGTTAGCATGAGAACTTTTCAGAAGAGGTAATGGTAGGACCCAGGAATTTTTTTTATGTGTTGGGAAGTTGGGAAAAACATATATTATTTACTAGTCAAGTGTCACTTCACTAGGGAAGTATGAAATGAAGTAAAGACTTTACTTAGGGTAAGGGACTGTGGGATAGAAACTCATTTTTAGGCTCCATATGTAGGTTTTGGTGGACCAAGAAGAAAACATAAAACAAAACCATTATATATCCAAGAAAGAAGTAAATTTCTTTCACTAATATGGATGAAGATGTTACAACAAACTAAAATTAGTCTTATGTTGTGAGCAATTCCACTTACATATTTAAGAGTGTAAAACTCAAGCAATTCCTCTATGATTTGCAACCTTTGCAATTACAAAAGGATACAAGTCAATGTTTGTCTCTATAAATTGGATGAATCTAATTTTTCATAGAAATGATCCAAAAGCATATACTTCACATGCTTCCATGTTTACTATATATCATAACACCTTACTCCTTAGATCCAAGCTGCTAAAGGTAACAAGACATTTTGTTGAAATAATGTTTAAGATGATCTTTACTATAAAGCATCAATACGTAAAAGTCCCAATAGCATAAGTGAAGGAAGGTGGCATATTTGATGGTAAGAAGAATTAAAAAGAAACAATATGGAACATGAATTGATGATAGACTTTAAACTAACCTGCTCCAGAGTTTTCTCATGATATCAACTCTAATGTACCCCTTGAGCCAACAATTCCTTAACCTTTCCACCTGCATAGAGATCAAAAAGACAACCATGTGCTTATGAACTTAGATATGCTCTGAAAGCACAAAGACCAAGTTGAGCCATTGCTCGATTGAAAAGTATTTGTGTCGAAATATCCATGTGTTGTACACTCTCCTGCAATTCACCCTTTCAATCTAAAGTGGATATCTCAAGTGTTGCATCTAATCAAATAGAGCAAGAGTAATTGAAATGGGAAGTGAAGGAGAAATTGCTCAACTAGGGATACATTTTCTTTTGATAAAGGATAACCTAGAAGGATAGAATAGTTGAAGTGGTGCAGTAGTGAAGGTTTATCTAAAAAAAATTATGGCTCTAATTACTTGAATATACATATCAATTTTTTATTGAAAATTAAATTCAAACAAGACAGAAAGTTAAGAAAGAACATGTGAAAAAAACACAAACCTAAGTAATTAAACTGTAAAGACAAGGGCAGAGCATTGAATAGTGGAGCAAAGGTAAAGGCAGTTTCTTCACCGTAAAAATTCCATAAAATTTAAGCTAAATTAGTTATTATAGTTTATTTTGGGTAGCATAGTATGGTCGAGGAGCTGCTCTTTATAGTGAGTTATAGATAATAGTTAGTTGAAGCTATAGTCTCTAGCTGGAACTAGAACTACTGAATCTGTTTAAACAACTTAATCAACAGCTTCATCTACAGAATATACTGCTACAGGGTCAAGAACTGTTACTCGTGCCTCTGCTACTTGTGCTGCTGGTGGTGATAGATATGCTATTGGATCTCGATCTCATCTTGGAACTACGAGTGTTGTTACTGGCATAGGGTATCGATCTGGAAAATCATAATCTGCCTCCAATCTCGCTTACGAACATCAGAATCTCTATATAAAAAAGAAAAATCCCGATCCAATAAATATAATTTATACTCAGCCTGGTGCTGACAGTGGATAAGCTGGTTCAAGTTCATAATCTACAGGATCGACAATGTAAACAACTGTATCATCGACTGGTTCAACTAGGTTGACTAGTAAACTGTTTATAATTCACTGGTCATTGTATTTCATTCGTGCTTTCATATTATATAAATGGGTTTTTAATTTACAAGTTAAACCCAGGCTACTTACTAATCGTATGGAGTATATTCAGTTGCTTAGCCGCCAATAGCAGAGGTAGCATAGACATAGGCATATACCAAAGGTTGCACTCGGAAAGGTAAACATATATAACCAAGGGGGTGCATCTCTCATTGGTGGGACCGCTTCTAAACGATCAATAGGAAGGAACAATAGTCCCATATGTAATTAAAATAAGTACTGCGGATGTAACTAATCTTTTGTTCCCTCTTTTCTAAGGGGTGCTATCATGCCTTGATTTAGTCCTTTGTATCTGCCCCTGATCAACCACTTTTATGCAGATGCAAAACCAAGTAGTTATCGAGCACATTTAGTAGTTGCATCCCTAGTTCAAGAGCCTGCAGATCCAAAGCTAGTCGACGCCCCATTATAATTAGGTTTTCTATTATTGGATGGAAGAAGAGCTTAGCATAGCCTACACTGTGTCCTCCTTTAGAGGATCCTACAGGCCTTTTTAGCCTTCTATGAGGAATACTGGAACCATACCTCCCTTATATTCTGTACCCACTCTTCTTTTTATTATATGTGCTCTGTACCCATACAATTGATATCTGACCTTAAATTTTGTAGATGTGTGGATGGAAACTAATTAACTTATTCTTTTAGTCTTCCTTAGAACTGGAGGTTGGGCACCTGGAAGCTCTCATGGTGGCGACTTCTTTGATCTAACCATAACGGACCTTTAGACGAAGGACATTGTGAACAGGCCCAAGAAGCACACTCGTTGTATGCTCAGAGATATTTAACAGTTAGGAAATTTACCTCTATGATATAGAGGACATAGGAGCCTTTAACTCTTTATTTTAGGCCACTATCTATACCGTTAACCAAAACACCTAGGAAGGGTTACTTACACAAGACTCTTTCTCACGGTTACCAAGCACACCTTTTGAGGAAGGATTACACTCCCCTCTTAATTACGATATTTATGTACTGTTTAGCAGCCTCAGACCAATACTTTTTTCTTTTAAGGAAACCTATTCTTTGAAGGGAAGGAAGGATGGAAGGAAGGATGGATGGATGGATGAACGGAGTCAGAGCTTTGCCTAGCACTCATTGCGCATCCTCCTTTATAGATACAAGCCTTAATAAAACCTATAATACTGGGACCTTGCTTTATTACCACTCTCTTATTTTACCTCTCAGTGTTGTGTATCAATAAAAGGACTCTCTGAACTTTGAGTTTGTTGATCGCTATAAATTCACTTAGTTGTTCCGTCTTCCTTAGAAATAGAGGTTGGACACTTTTAAGCCTCATATTTTTTTCCTCACAGGAACACTTTTTTATTTTATTAGCCTCTGAAACTTTTCCTTTTAGCCTGAGACCTTATAAGTCGGGATACTTCTTTTCTCTCTGGGGAACCTTTACCTTAAAGCCCAAGGAATGAATGAATGGGTGGAATGGGACACAGGCCGAGTAAACACTGTCACTCTTTTACGATCTGAGCTATTTTAATAGTTATTAATTTTACCTAGATGGATTATCTCGAGAACATAGGAGGATGCCTTTACCTCTCTCTTGATGCCTAGAACTTTTAGCCCACATTCCAAAGGTTACACAGCTTGAGAAAGAACAGGGACACTGCACACCGTGAGAAGGAAGGATGGATTGATTGACTAGACTCCCATATTACCTATGTTTTGTATTACTTACGTTATTTCCGTACTTGGTTAAGCACTTTTATAACCTTCGTACGCAGGGAGGAAACTGAAGGAGTAACTTAGGAATTATTTATTGGAGGAACTTATTAGCAGAGGAATGCTTCAAACTTTTAGAATATACCCCTTATCATGGGGGATCACAACGAGCCTTCAAATGCATTCTGGCTTAATAAAATGAGGGCCTCTTAGTCTTTTATAGAATACAACCTCGATTCCGGTATGCCAATTAGACTTTGGGTGACCTTCTACCTCTAATAAATTACTGTAAGGATTATCTTCATTTTATCCTCATTGGGACTTCATGGCGAATAGGGGAATTTTTTTACCTCTCCCAGGCCAGCCAGATGAGCCTTTAGGTCCATATAACAGTAAAAATAAAAAAGGAAGATTAAGAAGTTAAAAGAACAAGAACAACAATAAGATAAGTTTGGGACTTGTACTTGGAGAATACAACATTAATGGTAAATTTAAGAGTGAAAGGGTGGCATATCGGGACCTTCCCCTACAAAATAAATAAATAAAGAGGAGAGATTCAATGAACCAACTTTCTCTGTGATTTATTCGGTCCAGTAGATTCAATTCCTTCCTAAATCCCTCCCTCCTAAGAAGAATTCAGGCAAGTGTGCATTTCCTAGCAGTCATAAGCCTATGCATCCAAGGAGGTTACTCTGATAGACCAACCATAGTCCCATCTACCCAACTTATCTGGGGTAGTTAAACGATCTCAGCTAAAGGTCAACCACCTACCTATCCTATAGGCTACTCAACTATCCATCCCATCCCATCCAGCTATGTCTCATCAGCTCCGACTGTTTATTCTAAACCTCTCTGGTGCAATTCCACAATATCTATCTAAAGCTAAATTTTTTGGCTGTAGATAATAAATCCAATAGTTCCCCGGATCTCTGCTAAAGGTTCTATTTGTAGTTCATCAATTAAAGAAGAAGCAGTTCACGACGTGTCTGTTAAAGGTTCTGGAAAAGGTTCTAAGTGCGTACCCAACATCCAATCGTAAGTAAAGGCCCAATAAGGGTTAAACACGAAAGGTTGGTAGATTGTCGTACTTAAAGGGCCCGTTGTTTGCTCCTCGTCCAACCGATCAAGCAAGAAGTCATCATCCTAAAAGTCGAAATATTTCCTCTCATTTTAGTTGAGCCTTCTTGCACATCCATGACGTTACGAAAGGCATAAGTAAAAGTCCCTCGGGTGAACTATTAGCAGGTCTAATATCTGAACAATGGCCTTACCAAAGATAAGTGATCCAAAAATAAGTATAGGAGCCTAGCTTATTGCAGAGTAAACCCAAGTAAGGCATGAAGGGAAGGGGACTAGCGAATAAAGGATTTATGCTCCTGGGGTGTTCTGTTCATTGCTTAGGTAAAAATGGTTGAGAGTGGCAAGAGGCAAGAGGGCTAAATGAACTTGGCGGTTGGTCTTCCTCACTGAAGGATCTGTTGTTTTAAAAGGGTAATAGGCTCCCCTGGGCATTCTAGTTGAGTATTTGCTTGAATCTCTGCCTGGAAGCAAGATGAGGAGGTAACTCTAATAAAAAGTTTGTATTAGTAAAGGTAAGTCTATTCCTAATAAAAAAAGGTAGCTAAAGGGTGTAAAAATCTGGGTATGTTAAAAAGAGGAAAAATCTGGGTATGTTTGCGGTGAACGCAGTCTTTCCTACGTTAAATAAGTGTGGATGATGAAGAGGAAGGAAGGTTAACTCAGTGTTATAGTAAGCTATGGATGGTAGACTACTATTAATGAAGGTAAATGCTTTGGATTTTCCTTTGGTACGACTGGTACGACCTAGATCTAGGGCCTAGGGCTGATGTGTTTAGCTAGGGCTAAAGTCTTTAGTAAAATAAAAATACAAAGTTAGGTAAGTGGGCAGAGAATAAAATAAGATGCTGCTGAAGTAGGCAGGTAGATCCAACCCAGAATAAAAGATAAGGGCTCGGGCAGGGGCAGAGAGCTTAGAAAAGAGTGAACAGGCCGAATAGACAATAAAAGCAATAGGCCCGAGAATCAGAGTTGCCTATTCACACAAGCCCATGAATTCAGGATGAACAAGGTTATTGCCCCATTCAACATTTTGGCTCCCTCCCTAAGGATTGGTCGGGGGAAGGAAGGAAGAAAGGAAGGATATTTACTCAATGCAACAAAGTATATATATATATATATATATATATATATATATATATATACGTAATAATACATCAGTTAGGCAGAACAGTTAGAGGGAGGGTACTTAGCGGATGAGGTAGAAACCTATGAAATGGCCATTTTAGAGCTCTATATGGACACTTTTTGAACCGTAAACCTTATAAGGGGTTGTGTTTGGGCGGGCTTCACATGGAGCATCGTTGTACGAGTGGGCATACAACTTTCACAGACTTCCTAACACCTTGCTTTAGGAATCTTAGTTGTAGCAGTAGCTGCATGTTCTCTTACTCAGTCTACTTATATTTAATTATTATATTTACTTATGTGCATGCATGCTATCCTCACCTATTCATACTTTAATGCTTCATACTACTTATGAAATGGATGGTAAATTAGCCAAGGGAGGACTTGTTGGAGCTTCCTATGCTGCGGGATAGTCTATTAGCTGAGAGAGAGGGTTTCCCTTTAACAGAGATCGTGGAACTGCCGGTATAAAAAGCCAAAACTTATGAGATCAAATTATTGGGTGCGGTTAGGCACTTATAACCTTAAATATTTAACCTTTGCTCCCTTGCTACTCCTTACTTACCATTATTTTTACAATTACCAACCCGGTTCACCTAGCCTTTACTTAGGCTTACTGCATTATATGTATGGATGGGATAGGATGGATGGACTTCAACATAAACTGGACGGGCTTCCAAACAACCACTTGCTTTAGGAATGATTAGGAGAGGAGGTAGGCACTTTTACCTTTACTATTTACCTTTCCTTTCACTTTAATGCCTGCTACCAACTAATAGTTTCCCATGTTAAGAATGACCTGCCCTATACCACTTAATGAATGCTTAGTTCCTACTACACTATTGCTATTTAAACTCTGCTTGCCTGAACTGTTACCACTATCAAACCACTTAACTAAGTGTTCTTTATATTTATCCCCTTACTCAAATTCGATAAAATAGTGAGTTTCACACCGATGTATTTGGCGAGTGGCCTAAAGTTCTAAGGGAGTAGCCCGAAGACACTTTACTTTAATTGACAACACCAGAAACAGAGACTGCCCGAGCTAATGAGAGGGACAAGAAGACCTTCCGACCCAGTCCCATTGATTGATCATAACGATATCGTGGAAATGCTGCACGAACCCATATATATAAGAAGGGAGAAAATCACCTTTATACTAAACCAGATCAAGCCCGGGATCTTCTTGGAAATGTTTGGCAAAAGCTGACTTCTTTTTATCGCGACTTTGCTGACAAGTAGGTCGCCGTGAGAAACGTGAACCAATAAACTTACCCTTGCGAGTAGTTTTCTTCCTGCCAAACATCTCTATTCGTCTACTTGGAGAAAAATAAAATGTGTACCCTATAGGGTTGTACGTACAGAACAATGGTTACTACCTCGATTTGATGACATGAACAATGCATTCCTTACAATGCATTGGCTAGGATAATACCAGAGCAATCATAGCCAATTTACAATCATTCCCAACCAGTCATTCCCAGCAAGCCAATAGTCGAGACATACCCGCCCGCCGCATTGCCCATCATACACGATTTACATTAACGCATGCCCCACCCAACAACACGAGATGGCACTATGATTGGCGACACTTTTAATCACGAATACCCACTTGCTCCTTGTCGAAGGTGCTCGATCCTGCCCTGGAGATGATTAAAATAATTTTCCACCGGTTGCTTGGACTAAATGGCTAGTAAGAATTAAATTGATATGGATTCTTTTATTTGATAATAAATCTTTACATCATTAATCTCTACATATGGATACAGGCATAGATACAGTTCTACTTGCATAAGAGTTATTTGTGCAAGTGAACTACAGCAACAAACTAGCAAGGAAGATTATGAGCTAATGAATGCCAGGGAGTTTATTTAGTAAGCATGTATGGGAGTAGTATGGCAGGCTAGGAAGGGAGTTACGCTAGGGAGAGGCAGTTCCTCTTCTTTAGTAAGCGCCTTTATCAACAACATACCCGATGCAAGGCCAGCTCTCCTTTAGCACAAGGGCGGATTCCAGAAAACAATGTGAAAGATATACTATAGAAATAAATGGGATGGTGGATCACCTAGACAAGTGCCTATCCAATGGGCGATGGAGTCAAGCTCAACAATCAAGAGGGTTTTAACTGTATGGAAGAAGCTCTCATAGTCAAGTTGTTACAAACATGCTCAAACTAACCACATGGATTTATTTAAATATGTAGAAAATGAAAGGAGGTCTCTTCCAAAGAGGCTTCTCACAGCAAGTACAAAATAAGCCACGTAATAATTTTTCACCATGAAGAATTAAAGGACAACCACATATAATATCATAACTTAAGTATTCATAAGTAGGAAGCCCTCTTTATAGAATGAATAGCCAACAATACATTAGTCTTCAAGTTTTATTTAACCCCAAGATAATGAGAGCCTAAACGAATGTGCCACCCTTAACCTTGAACCCTAGCTAGGGTAGCCTTCGGAAATTGAATGAAAACCCTAACCGAGAGATTTGAGTAGCAAAAGTGCTTCAATAAACACAATGATTACAACAAGATGAAGGAAGGGAGGGTTTAACGTCAACCCTAACGCCCTTCCTCTTCCTGGAGAAAAACTACCCATCTAAAATATTCTTTTTTGTCTATTTTTACAAGTTATTCCTAGCCATCTTGAGGATGAACCCAATAAAAATGAAAGAAAAATGAGGAACCTCACATTGAAATTCCCCTTAACCTCTTTTTACCAAAATATTTTCAACTAAGCTTGGAGGGGAGCTCCAGGAATTCCAACCATGCCTTGCAAATTATATTTCTCTTCCTTTTATAGAGCTAGCTCCTCCTCAACCATTTTATAAAAAATATTATTTAGAATCTTCTAGACCCATGATCCTTATAGAAATAAGAAACTGAAAAGACATAAAAGGTATAGAAGTCTCCTTAAAGCTAGGCACTCCTTAAAATAAGGTGATTCATTGGAAAGATTACATAAACAATGCATTCCGTACAATGCACTTGTTTAGGATAATACCGGAGCAGACATACACGATTTACATTAACGCATGCCCAACAACACGAGATTGCTCTATGATTGGCGACACTTTTAATCACGAATACCCACTTGCTGATACCACTTGCTCCTTGTCGAAGGTGCTCGATCCTGCCCTGGAGATGATTAAAATAATTTTCCACCGGTTGCTTGGACTAAATGGCTAGTAAGAATTAAATTGATATGGATTCTTTTATTTGATAATAAATCTTTACATCATTAATCTCTACATATGGATACTAGCATAGATACGGTTCTACTTGCATAAGAGTTATTTGTGCAAGTGAACTAGAGCAGCAAGCTAGCAAGGAAGATTATGAGCTAATGAATGCAGGGAGTTTATTTAGTAAGCATGTATGGGAGTAGTATGGCAGGCTAGGAAGGGAGTTACGCTAGGGAGAGGCAGTTCCTCTTCTTTAGTAAGCGCCTTTATCAACAACATACCCGATGCAAGGCCAGCTCTCCTTTAGCACAAGGGGGGATTCCAGAAAACAATGTGAAAGATATACTATAGAAATAAATGGGATGGTGGATCGCCTAGACCAGTGCCTATCCAATGGGCGATGGAGTCAAGCTCAACAATCAAGAGGGTTTTAACTGTATGGAAGAAGCTGTCATAGTCAAGCTGTTACAAACATGCTCAAACTAACCACATGGATTTATTTAAATATGTAGAAAATGAAAGGAGGGCTTTTCCAAAGAGGCTTCTCACAGCAAGTACAAATAAGCCACGTAATAATTTTTCACCATGAAGAATTAAAGGACAACCACATATAATATCATAAATTAAGTAGTCATAAGTAGGAAGCCCTCTTTATAGAATGAATAGCCAAAAATACATTAGTTTTCAAGTTTTATTTAACCCCGGGATAATGAGAGCCTAAACGAACGTGCCACCCTTAACCTTGAACCCTAGCTAGGGTAGCCTTCGGAAATTGAATGAAAACCCTAACCGATAGATTTGAGTAGCAAAAGTGCTTCAATAAACACAATGACTACAACAAGATGAAGGAAGGGAGGGTTTAACCTCAACCCTAACGCCCTTCCTCTTCCTGGAAAAAACTACCCATCTAAAATATTCTTTTTTGTCTATTTTTACAAGTTATTCCCAGCCATCTTTAGGAGGAACCCAATAAAAATGAAAGAAAAATGAGGAACCTCACATTGAAATTCCCCTTAACCTCTTTTTACCAAAAGATTTTCAACTAAGCTTGGAGGGGAGCTCCAGGAATTCCAACCATGCCTTGCAAATTATATTTCTCTTCCTTTTATAGAGCTAGCTCCTCCTCAACCATTTTATAAAAAATATTATTTAGAATCTTCTAGACCCATGATCCTTATAGAAATAAGAAAATGAAAAGACATAAAAGGTATAGAAGTCTCCTTAAAGCTAGGCACTCCTTAAAATAAGGTGATTCATTGGAAAGATTACATAAATGAGTTTGAGGTGTTCTACATGTTTCCAAGTGGAGCGCTCTCACCCTTGAAATCCCTTCAAAATATATTTTGAGTACAATAGGTTGCTTAAATGTATCGGAGAAAACAACATCCACCAAAAGCCGAGGAATTGCCCAGATATTTACAATACAAAGAACTCATCCTTCAATTAGAGACAAATCTCATACGTGCAATGTGAAAATATAGAATCAATTGCATTTACAAGTTAACTGCCCCTTAGTTTCATCCTTTAAACATCCATGCCATCTAGTTATGATAAAAAATGCATATCCTCTTCCTACCTTTTATGGTTACATAATAAATAGAAAATGCCCTTCTGAGGAAAGCTAGAAAGGATTAAGAGTGGTTGGCCAAGAATACAACTGGTCATAGTTTGGCCGAGAATACATAACGAATAACTTCCAACCAAAATTTTCTATGAATAAGAGTGGTTGCGTTTATGTGATTTGGCAGTTAGTGTTTTGGTGATCACTTGAAAGGATTGTTGAAGTTTAGAGTGGGGGAGGTAAAACACTGGAGAGAAGATTGAAATTTTGGGGACCAACAAATTTGTGTAGCTTCACATCTTATCTATCTTTACGATGCGTGCCTTCAAAGTTGACTATATCTGGTGGCCTTAATTAGTGTATAGAGACCTGCCACTTTGACTACATTGTCTTCGAGGAAATTCAGATGTTTTCCCTGTCATTGGTCTTCTTCATTTTTGTGAAGATGTGTGTTGAAATCGGATGTGTGTTGAAACCATTCATCAATTTCATAAACAGTCAGATTTCGTTTTGCTGTATATTTTGTTGTTGTGTACAAGGATAAATCTGGTTCTATCCATAAGGTGGTCATTAGAATTTCAAGCCACTTTCTTGAAAGGGGTCTAATATATTACATAGACTCGATGTTAATGTGTCTAAAATCTATAAACTTATATTTGAAGACTATTATACTGGATTTACATCCAAAACCATTTTTTTCTTCAATGGAAAAAACCTTACATAGTGATTTTGGCTAAAATAACATGCAACACTCTTACAAATAATAGGTACCTTATGTCTTATGGAGGAATCTTCCGTTGCACTACAAGAAGTCCATATAGGACATGACCATACCTATGCCTATTCTATCAATGTTTGCAACTAATGGGACATGGATTCAGCTTTCATATTAACTTCTTTCAAAAGCATTTGGTGGCATTGAGAAACATCCATGACCTCCTTAACTCACTATCCAAAATACACACTATATATCACTTCTCCAATCCATTATTCATCAACACCCCATAACATGGATCTCTTCATGTCACCAACCAAAAACAAACCATACCTCCTTGGCACATCCAAATACTTATGTCACATCTACTAAGAAACCTGAACTATCTAATTCTTTCAAGACTCAGTTCTTTCTCTTTACAATTTTCAAGTTATCTCCACCAAGTCTTTGTTCCAAGAATCCCTTCTTCACCCAAAGTTGCCACAACAACTCTACCACTAATGAACTTTGGCATTGTAATATTCCAAGAAAAGATCAAAGGAATGTATTCAAGAATCCACTTGGTCTATGGAATTTGAAAACACAAAGAATAGCTTAGCAAAAACTTAGTTGCTTGGGTCCTCGGATATCTTTGTATTTTTAAAAAAAATTACACATAGTCGTCGGATATCTGACTCCCCATTCCATGACCTCCAACGAAGTTTCCATACCACCGACGGCTGAAAACATCGGATATCCGGCTTCTTACAATGCAACTCCCGTCGTATATCCGACGTCCACTTCTGGGATATCCGACGCACATGCCATACCATCGACGACTGACAACGTCGGATAAACGACTTCTTATAATTCAAATCCCATCGGATAACTGATGCCCGCTTCCGGGATATCTGACTCACCTGCCATACCACCGACGGCTGAAGGCGTAGGTGTTTGATTTCAAGCGTGCCGAATATCTGATGCCTCTGTTGTCGAATATCTGAACTCTTATAAAGTTACATTGGTCAGAAATGCGACAGACAAATTAACAGTGGTGTAGTCAGATATCCGATCGCTTATAAAGCGAGCATTGTCGGATATGCGATGGTAATATTAAAAGAGTATTTGTCGGATATCTAACCTATAGGTATCGGATATCTGACACATTATTTTACAGTCGGATATCCGCCGAAGTACCACCAACGTTTAAACAAGAAGATGCTTGTCGAATGGTCGACAGCAAGATGTCGAAAATCAGACATCTATGCCATTGGATTTTGGGTTCAAAAGACCTAGTGTTTACGTGTAAACCCAAACAAGAGAAAACCATAGAATGCTCTCCTATATTGAAAAGATTACATTCATGGAAGCACCAACGTCTGAAGTTTTCTAGCACCAACTGGAAGGAGGCACCAACCCCCTAGTTTTATAGGCTACGACCTAAAGGAAGCAATGAATCCCTGATTTACCAAGTTCAACTAAAAGGAGGCTCTGACCCCCTATTCCTTACGCCATCCTTCTGCCCTTGTATGACTGTAGAAAGATATTTATTTGTTTTTCTACTGATCCATGCACTCTTCATATTATCTGCATTTCATTATGTTTTGCGCACCTTCTGTATACTGAGATAATGCAATTGTTGAACTATATCACTTTCTTCACTTGAATACATCAACATTACACTTGACATCATACTTCATGACATTCTGCAATATGCGCTCCGGTTTAGTATGTTGTTCCGTTTCAGCGCATCTACAAACTCAACTGATATTGTGCATCTTTTGTTGTGCTGTTATTCTAACATTACACATCTGTATCATATCAAACTGTGCACCTTATGCTATACTTCACTTATGTCTTGGTGCATCTATCTCTATGACCTTCTGTGCATCAACTGTGATACTACTTTTGTGTTCTTCACACTTGTCTCAGATTACCTTCATCATACTGTGCATCTTATGTTGTGCTGCATATCTATCTTCACACATCTGTCACTGATAAACTACTTTAATTCACGTATCATGAGTTGTGCGTCGGGTCTGTCTTCGCACATTTGTCACAGATAAACTACATCGCTTCGCGCATCACTAGTTGTGCATCAAGTATGTCTTCGTGCATCTGTCACAGATAAACTACATTACTTCACGCATCACTAGTTTTGCATCAAGTATGCCTTCTTTCATTTGTCACAGATAAACTACCTCATCATGTGCACCGTCAACAATTTTGTTCCTCTGTTCATGCGCTCTTGGCTCTCTACTATATCATGTTGTTTTGTTTCTACGAACCATTGATACCTCGAGATTAGAAGCTTTTCAAATTAGAGAACTAGCACTTTCGTATCTTCAATCTTTCTTCAACTCTCCAACTTGGCTTCCTATTTATACTTTTTTTGCGTGGATGGTATGTCCACAAGTTGGTCATAGCATCCCTTCTTCCTTGCTTCATGGTTCTGTTTACTTCACGCTTCTGCGATTTGTCATGTTCTGCGCCATTTATGTATCACACCTTGTGGGTCTTGCACATGTTTGGTCCTTTGCACAATGGGTCTTGCACACTTCGTGTGTGATCTTGTGCCCTTGAAGTAACATCACTTATGGTCCTTGCACACTTGAATTGTCTAACCACCACTTGCTTCCGGTACTCTTGTGCGCTTCAACAACTTGTATGCTTCTTGCTTAAATGTTCAACCACTTCTTGCTTCCAAGACTCTTACGCTCTCCCAAAACTTGTCCATCCATTTCTTTGGCATATACCTTTGAAGTAGTATGACTAGGTGGACTTGGGACTTTCACCTGTACCTTATGTGCTTCTTCAAACTGGATGTACTTCTTATATAGTTCTTCAAGCTGGGTATACTTATGTACTTCTTCAGACTGAATATACTTCTTCAAACTGGCACAAGGATACTAATTCCTCTTTGATAGTAGTTGACATCAATGACAACCAAACTTCAACATTTATTTGGCTATCTATAGCAAATAAAATTTTAGCTTGGGACAACTATTTAAAGAGAGGTGTTCAAGGTCCAAATTTCTACATTTTATGTATGCAACATAGTGAGACAAATGATCATCTTTTAGTCCATCGTGTGCTCAGTAAACAGATGTGGAGGGAACTCAAATTAATCCTAAATTTTCCTAGGTAGTGGATAACAATGTCATGTGAGAACAACTAGAGAACGTGGTTAAATTATTCCCCTAACAACACTTTTAAATAGCCTCCTTGTTATATCTATTGGAATATTTGGTTGCATATAAATACAGTTCTATTTTGAGATTTCAAACCAAATGTTCATGCAGTAGTTATGGAAGTATTAGGTTTTTTCAAGGAAAAATATATGGAATGGAGTTTCATCATCGAAGGACAATTAATCCCCCCTAATATGATCTTAAGGTATCCATTTGTAATGTACCAACTAGGATTAGTAATACAAAAACTTACTTCTTCATAGAATCAATCAAAACAATGTTTCAGAGAGGTAGTTTGACTTTGGGTGGACAATATCAAAGGATCTAGATGGAAGGAAGGATATGATATATGTTGATACCTCTACACAAATTACTGATACCATTTATGTTTCAAAATCAGAAAATATGAATTCTACTCCAACGTTCCTAGGCTCCTCGGCATATGCAGACTAGTATGGGTCAAATCTAGACTAGAAGCTATGGATGGGTGTTTCTGGTTCAGATACACTAAATAAAATTAAATATCAGTCAAAACAAATTCATAGGTCTCTCCATCAAGTTTTAATAAGTTCTGATAAAGAATGACAAATATATAAGCAAAATTGGAATTCGGGATTGCACAACTAGTAAAATTCAGGAGCTCCCAAACAGGTAGAGAAGGCTCACAAATTATTAAAATAAGACATGTATGGTGTCATATAACATTTAATTAAATCTAGGAACATAAATCAACTCATTTGGACCTCTACTCATTCATTTATTCAACATAGTTTGAAAACTAGTCAATTTCTATGCAAATCTAGAGAGGGTGGAGAAATATGAGAATAATTCAGACTTCTATAAATTTAATTGGAATGACTAATATAATAGGTTTACATTCACTATCATTACATCATATATGGTCCAATAAGCCTCTCAAAACATTATATAAATATCTCTCTTCTTCTACACAAGAATCTAGCTCTAGAAATCCATAAGAAGCTTGGAGATTTGAACCATGAACTGAATGATGCTTCTTATGAAATTAAAATTCAACTTAATCAGGTACAGGACCTGATAATAAAATCAGTGATAATTTATTAATACCATCATCCTCTAATGACTTAATTCCATCATCCTCTCACAAGAAGCAGGGCGCGTTCTTCATAGCTCAGACCCCGGATCTAGTAAAATGGCCATAAATTGGTCATATGGACACCTTTTTTTATGATAAGAAAAGTGTTTCCTACTATAAATGATGCTACAGATGCAATGGAACAAGTATCAATGTCCATAAATTCTCAGAAAGGTTGAAACTAAAACCTCCATTTCGTCCCTCCAACATTGTTCCTAGTGAATGAAGGAATTGAACCACACAATGAGAACACCAAACAATGGATCGGGATTCAGGACCCGCAATAGAATGAGTGATGAATACTAGATGTCATCATCCTTTCAGTAGAATCATGGGGCACATCTCCCAGTTAGGACTAGGGGCACATCTCCTAGGTCAATGAGGCAAAATTGCACTCAATTCAAATCATAAATTATCAAAAGATGTCAAATGGAGTTGTAATCATTCTTTTATAGATTGAGGTGAATTATTGAGAAAGTAAGATAGGCCAAGGCACCCTCATGGAGTGGATACAGTTTCTTTTCTTTATGATTTAGCTTTTTCCTTGCTTTTTGCTTTGCTTTGCTTCCTGCTTTAGCTTTTGTCTTGCTTTCTACTTGGTTTTTCTTTATGATTTTGCTTTTTCCTTTGCTTTTGATTTTGCTTTTGCTTTATCCTACTTTTTCTTTTATATCCTGCTTTTTCTTGCTTTTCTACCTTACCGTGGTTTTATGCTTTGTCCTGCTTTTTCCTTGCTTTTTTGCCTTACCCTACTTTTCTGCGTTATCCTGTTTTTTCTTGCTTTTCTGCTTTTTCCTGTTTTCCTGCTTTTGTCCTGCTTTTCTGCTTTTGTCCTTCTTTTCTGCTTTTGTTCTGTTTTTCCTGTTCTTTGCTACTTTATTACGCTTTCTTCTCATTTTCCTACTTTCCTTGCTTTGTCTACTTTATCTTTTCTTGTCTTGCAAGTTACCTCTTAGTCAACCTTATCCTCTAAGGCACACTTGTGGAGAATTATCCACTTTAATCCAAAATAAAAATATATAATTAATAAAATTTACTTCTACCAAGTGCATTTTAAACTTAGAATAAAAATAAAATTAAACTTCCTAACTAATTAATGCCTTAACTTCATAATTAACCCCCAAGTGCATGAAATATTTTACTCAAACCAAAGGATTGGTTGGGCTAGGAACTCCTTCCATTTATCATCAATGATGGGACATGACATTCCTCCCCTCCCAAGATTGCTTGTCCTCAAGCAATAATCAAATCCAACCCAACTAAGCATCATGAGCCATCATGCTTCTGCTGCACCACTCTGATTATAAACTACTTATGAACTCTCCCAATAGCTTGTTCTATTACCATACAACCATGCACTTAGTGTGGAGAGAAATCAAAACTAATACCAGGATCCCAATTGATCCTCAAGAATACAAGGTGCAATATATATTCTCCTATGCAATGCATAAGAATCAAATGAAAGTCATCATAACACCCTGTAAGAAAAACCAAATTCCATCCAAAAATATGTTTCCCATGTAGGAAACCATCACCATCTACTGCAAAGATGAACCCATGGGGAAGAGAAGAGGCTTGCTCGCTCAAGCCAACCAACCAAAATGTGCTCTAAATGAGCTTCCAATGATCAACAATGCCTGGGTCCCACTGCTTGCACACCCTCCTAGTGCACAATATCATCAAGAACCAATCTACCAAGTATGGGATGCCAGGGTCCCAACACTTGCGCATCCCAATAATACATAGTGTGAACACATATAAATCAGAATGTGGGATGCCCATGTTCCAATGCTTGTGCATCTCTATCAGGCACAAGGTCTTCCAAAACAATACCTCAAAGGAGGAGATGTACAATATGCTCCAAATTATTTCAACTAAGTGTGGAATGCCAGGATCCCACTCTCCAATGAGAATCCTCCCAAACATCATAAGTACAAAAGATAGATCATAAAATTGCATATCAACATCATACAAATGTATATCAAGAAGGTGCCTTACCAAAGGATCATGGAAGTGCTTGTCCATCCAATCAAGTAGACCACCATTTTCCAAGTGCACACAAGCATCAAGTGACCAATAAAATCTGATCCAATGACATCGGTGAGGATCCCATGACCTATAATGCTGCTCCAAAAGAATGTAAGAATCTTCAAAATAATCAACCATGTGTTCTTTCATCCAAGAAGTGAATGAAGAAACTCGACCAAAATTTGAACCATGTAAGGACCAAAGAAAACAAGGAGACTTCAAGGGGATCAAAGAAGTCTCATCAATACACCCATGAATGTTAGAGTCATCAAATGAGAGAAATGGATGCTGCCCCAAGGAGGTTTGGAAAGTGTCAAGTAATTCTTCCATGTGGCCTTTCACCCAAAAATTGGATGAAGGAATTCTCCCATCAAGTAAGGAACAAAGAGAACAATGGGCCTTCAAGGGGATCAAAGGAGTAACATATGTGCATCCATGAATATGTGTATCATCATAAGGTAACAAAGGATGTTGCTGCAAATGTAAAGAAGAAGGTGCTCTAGTCATGTCATCATCAAAAGAAGAGATAGGAGTTTCGCACTCCTCATGTGGCACCATAAAAAATAAACATTTCACCCATACTTTATTAGGATGAATGCAGAAAAATGTGGAAGTGTAGGGTGTAGGAGAATGAACCAACTCACCCATATGATCAAAAAGTGTGAAAACTTCATCATGTGAAGGCTCCATAAGAGTAGGATCATGCACCTCCCTCAAAAGTGCGAAACTTTCCTCATAGGTTGGTTCCAAAGTAGTGGAATCGTGCACTTCTTCAAACAGTGTGTAACCACCATCAACAGGAAACCCAAGTTCCTCTTCCACCATAACAAGTTCTTGGATATCATCAAGATCATATTCAAACACATCAAACACATGCAAATTTCCATGTTTCTCATGATCCATCATGTCATGAGAATACTCCAAGAAATATACCATATGAAAATCTAAAACATAGGAGGAAGAACAAGTATATTGCAACCTCTTAAGAAGTTTCTCATTTTGAATTTTGAGCTTATGAATATCCTCATTATTCTTCAAGTATGCTTCATGTAACCAATCATTAATATCAACCAAATTGTTTCTATCAAAAAGCAAAGACTTGAAATTACTTTCGATGTTGCACATTGCTCTTTGAATCTTCTCCATGTCTTCAAGGAAGGATGGCTCCTCCAATGAAGAAACTCTCCAACAAGAATTTGATACCAATGATTGAGTGCCATGGAGTATGCTAAGGGCCTCATAAATCTTCCTTTCACTCATCTTCAAAGATCCTTGAATGAAGGATGGTTCATGAGAGAGAACCTCATGTTCTTATTTTTTCTTGGGATCAACTTCACATGGAAACTCAAGTGGTAACTGGGAAGATGATGTTGGTTCATATTTTTCTGCTACAAGGTCTTCTTCTTCATGCTCCATGGATTTAGGTCTTGCAGCAAGCTCATAAAGGCTGATCTCTATGTCACCAATATAGAGATGAGAGCATCCATCAGTAGATGTCTCCTCAAAACTTAGGCACCCATCAGGATGTACCTCTTCAGAGCATCCATCAGTAGATGCTTCTTCAGAACCTGAACAATCAACAGTAGATGCATCTTCTTGGCACCATTCAACGGGGACTTTCTGATTAAGAATGAGATGATCCTTAGTATAATCAATGGTGGCTTATTCATGCTGACAACCCTCCTCAATAAGGATTGTACCTTCATATTCTTCATATGGATGATTTGTACTTTGTTCTTACTCCTTCAAGTGATTTGATGTATCTTTCTCTTTAGTTGCCTTAGGATCAATATATTTGCAAACTCTTTTTGAAGTAGATCCAAAAATTCTCATCAAGTATGAAGCACATGCATCCAACGAAGCTTCAAATATTTTTCTTCTCTTTTAACAAGTAGGTTGATCTTTGACTGTGGAACATGCAACCTTTTCATACATATGGCTATGAGAATAACCATAAATTCTCCTTCAAAGTATGATATGATGGGAGATACTTGTAAAAGTTACCTCTTGGAAATTTTCTTCCCCATACTGTCTGCAATACTCTTTATAATGCTCATCATAGTCATCATCATATTGCTCATAAAAATCATCATTAGAGTAAGAGTCTTCTTCACTAAACATGGACATGGCTACAAATTCATCGAATCAAGAATATTCTTTTTACAGGAGTAGAGGAAAGAGCTTTGATACCACTATAATGTACCAACTAGGATTAGTGATATAAAAACTTACTTCTTCAGAGAATCAATCAAAACAATGTTTCAGAGAGCTAGTTTGACTTTGGGTGGACAAGATCAAAGGATCTAGATGGAAGTAAGGCTCTGATATAAGTTAATACCTCTACACAAAGTACTGATACCGTTGATGTTTCGGAATCAACAAATCTGAAGTCTACTCCAACGCTCCTGGGATTTTCAGCATATGCAGACTAGTATGGGTCAAAATTGGACTAGAAGCTATGGATGGGTGTTTCTGGATCAAAGAGGCTAAATAAAATTAAATATCATTAAAAAAAAATCCATAGGTCTCTCCATCAATTTTGAGTAAGTTCTGAGAAAGAATGACAAATATATAAGAAAAATTGAAATTCAGGATTGCGCAACTAGTAAAATTCAGGAGATCCCAAATAGGTAGAGAAGACTCACAAATTCTTAAAATCAAACATGGATGGTTTCATATAACATTTTAATTAAATCTGAGAACATAAATAAACTCATTTGGACCTCTACTCATTCATTTATTCAACATAGTCTGAAAACTAGTCAATTTCTATGCAAATCTAGAGGCTGGATAAATATGAGAATAATTCAGAATTCTGTAATTTTAATTGGCATGACTTATATCATAGGTTTACATTCACTATAATTACATCATATATGGACCAATAGGCCTCTCAAAACATTATAGAAATATCTCTCTTCTTCTACACAAGAATCTATCTCTAGAAATCCATAGGAAGCTTGGAGATTCGAACCATGAACTGAATGATGCTTCTTATGAAATTAAAATTCAACTTAATCAGATACAAGACCTGCAAATAAAATTAGTGATAATGGTTGAATACCATTATCCTCTAATTACTTAATGCCATCATCCTCTCACAAGAAGCAAGGCGCGTTCATCATAGCTTGGACCCCCAGATCTAGTAAAATGGCCATAACTTGCTCATCCATACACCCATTTGATGAGACAAAAAGTGTTTCCTACTGGAAACGATGCTACATATGTAATGGAACAGGTCTCAATTTCGATAAATTCTCATAAAGGTCGAAACCAGAACCTCCATTTCATCCCTCCAACATTGTTCCTACTGAAAAAAGGAATTGAATGGTCACACAATGAGAACACCAAACAATGGATCGGGCTTCAGGACCTGCAATAGAATCAGTGATAAAGAATGCATGTCATCAAATTCTTTTAGTAGAAGAATGGGGCACATCTCCCAGCTAGGACTAGGGGCACATCTCCCAAGTCAATGGGGAAAAATTGCACTCAATTCAAATCATAAATGATCAAAAGATGTGAAATGAAGTTGTAATCATTCTTTTATAGATTGAGGTGACTTGTTGAGCAAGTAAGATAGGCTAAGGTTCCCTCATGGAGTGGATAAGGTTGCTTTGCTTTTTGCTTTGCTTTCTGCTTTAGCTTTTTCCTTGCTTTCTGCTTTGCTTTGCTTTGCTTCTTGCTTTAGCTTTTTCCTTTCTTTCTGCTTTGCTTTGCTTTCTGCTTTTGTTTTTCCTTTTTATTTTGCTTTATCCTGCTTTTTATTTTCTATCCTTCTTTTTCCTGCTTTTATACGTTACCCTGCTTGTATGCTTTGTCCTGCTTTTTCCTTTCTTTTCTGCGTTACCCTTCTTTTCTGCTTTGTCCTACTTTTTCATGCTTTTTTGTTTTTTCCTACTTTTCTGCCTTTGTCCTGATTTTATGCTTTTGTCCTGCTTTTCTGCTTTTGTCCTGTTTTTCTACTTTTGTTCCGCTTTTCCTGAGCTTTGCTGCTTTATTCTGCTTTCTTCTCCTTTTCCTACTTTCCTTGCTTTGACTGCTTTATCTTTTCTTGCCTTGCAAAATACCTCTTAGCCAACCTTATCTTTTAAGGCACACTTGTGGAGCATTATCCACTTATTCAAAAATAAAAATATCTAATTAATAAAATTTACTTCTACCAAGTGCATTTCAAACTTAGGATAAAAATAAAATTAAACTTCCTAACTAATTAATGCCTTAACTTCATAATTAACCCCCAAGTGCATGAAATATTCTACTCAAACCAAATGATTGGTTGGGATAGGAACTCCTTCCACTAATCATCAATGAAGGGATATGATACCCTTAGGGTACTTTGATGGAGCATGTCAAATATTAGAGGGTTCTTGTGGAGCTAGAATGTCTCTTTTTATGTTTGAAAGCCATATTTCATCTTAAACTAGGAGGTGGTTTAGGAACAAATACTCGAATTGAGCTTATTGCTTTGTGGGGTCTTCTGCAGTTTGCATCTTCAAAAGATGTGCTTCACTTACTGGTCCTTGGTGACTCTAAAATTATCATAGATTGGGTGAGTGGGAAGGTAGGTCTAAATGTTTTCAATTTGGGGTGGTGGCAGAAGAAGATTTTTTTGTTATACAGTTTTCTCACATCTATAGGGAATTTAATTCTCAAATTGATAGTCTCTCAAAGAAATCTCTTCCACTGCAGGAAGGTTCTCTTATTTTTGAAGAATTGTAGCATGAACGGGTGGTTTCCAATGGTTATCTTTCTATTTTTTAATTGGTTCCGTTGGACTCTCATGAGTTAATGATAGTTTATGTAGGAAGATGAAGTCAATATAATATTTTAAGATAATTATATGTATGGGTGATCCATTAGAAAATAATTTTTTGGTCTTGACTAACCTATAAAAGGCTCGATTTTGGAACTGCATGTCTCACAAGATGTACTTTATATCTTGATTTATATAAAATAACATATATATGTTTTTTGGGATGGATATATGTGTGTGTGTGCGTGCGTTTTGGGGATATATATATATATATATCCAAAGACGTTCCAATATATGGTTCACATATTGTATTATTAATTAATGTGGATGTTCGAAGTGACCATATTAATTAATATTATGGTTGACATACCGTATTATTAATTGATATGGTTGTGCTAGCATAACATTATTAATTAATATGGTAAAAATTATTAATTTATAGTTGTGCTACTTGCACAAGCATATTAATTAATAATATAGTTGACATACATGATATTATTAATAATATCAATATTTCAATAATGTTGCAAAATGATATATGTATACTATATTATTATTATTAATTATTATATATATGTATTTCCCCAAATATATATATATATATGTGTGTGTGTGTGTGTGTATTTCCCCCAAAATATATATATTTCCAAAGACGTTCCAATATATGGTTCACATATTGTATTATTAATTAATATGGATGTTCAAAGTGACCAAAATAATTAATATTATGGTTGACATACCGTATTATTAATTGATATGGTTGTGTTAGCATAACATTATTAATTAATATGGTGAAAATTATTAATTTATGGTTGTGCTACTTGCATAACCATATTAATTAATAATATAGTTGACATACATGATATTATTAATAATATAAATATTTCAATAATGTTGCAAAATGATATATGTAGACTATATTAGTATTAATTATTATACTTGTGTTAATTAAAATATGGGCATGTGCAAGCTTATGAGGGTCACTTTTGGCGCATTAGATGCAATAGAAAACTGAAAAATCAGGCATCTATCAACTTACTTGGTTTTTTTTTAGATACTTACACAAGATATCTTGTATCGAGTAAAAAAGATGAAATGTAGGAAATTGAGTCATGTTTCCAAATATACCAGCCTAGATCCAAATCCTAGGCTCTATCAAGTGCCGAGAGGGATCAAATCTCTCAAGGTACAAACCTCGACTCAAGTATTGCACTCAAGGAGCTATTTGAGGAGAGGTTTGCACCTCGAGAGATTTGATCTCTCTCGGCGCTTGATAGAGCCTAGGATTTGGATCCAGGCTGGTTTCAGTCATGGGTGGTGACACAAAACTGGAGTTTGATCAGCATTGTAAGGAACAGATTAAGCTGAAAACACAAATAGAATTATGAGGATTATCATAATGTAAGTAATAAGTATTAAGGATTGAGTAAATTGTTAAAGCAAAGGTTTGCACTTTTTTTTAGTGAAGGAAAGCAAAGGTTTGCACCTCAACGGATTTGATCCCTCTTGGCGCTTCATAGAACCGGAGTTATATCAGTGTATACTGGTTCCAATCCGAGTGTGTGCATCAAAATGATGTGATGTTGTAACATATTACCGATAATCATTGTTAAATTAGTTCGTCAAAATTTTTAACAATGTAGATGAATACAGATCAAATAAGATGATGTTTAAATATGATATATGTCAACATGTTGGTTGATGTTATCAAATAATATAAGCCTAGATAATGTTTAAATACAAATATATTACAATTTGATCAATTTTGATATTTCTTCTTCCTTTTTTCTTGATTCCACTCCTGCTCCCTTTGGCATCTTCTCCTATCGATCATATGTGAAAGGAGGAAGACCATCCATACCTTTTACTCATGATATTGTTGTAAATGAGAGTCCTCGGCGTTCTTTGTTTCCAATATTTATAGTTTCATTCTCCAATGTTAATATGTTGAAATCATTGCAAATAGTTTTTTATTAAATAGATAAATTCAATATATAAATATAAATAACAAAAAACAATGCATTGTTGAAATCAATGAAATTTTTTACTTTTTATTAAATTGATAAATTGAATACATACATTTAAAAAACAAAACAAAATATGCAGTGCTAAAATCAATGCAACGAATCAAATAAATATGCATCTTGTGTTTTTTAACAACATTTGTGGGTGATCTATTGGTAAGCAGTAAAGTTATTGGGCTTGTGTTACCCTAGAGACCAAGGTTCAAAACCCATTTTGCTTGGAGTTATACTTAGTTATCAAATATAACTATTATTATGGTTGGCATTGTAATATCTTCTATTTTTTCTATTTCTTATGTGGACTATAGTATTTTTTTTTACTTCTTTTGTTTCTACTTCTTATGACTACTATAATATTTTTTTAATTTTTTAACTTTATTTTTTATGTTTCTACTTTTTATGTGAGTTATAATATTTTTTTGCTTCTTACATTTCTAGTTTTTATGTCAGCTATAATATATTTTTTTTAACATGTTTCTATTAAATTGAAGAATTCAATTTATAGATGTAAATAACAAAACAAAACAATGCATTGCATTGTTGAAATCAATGCAAATAATCAAATTAATATGCATATTGTGTTTTTTAAGAACATTTGTTTGTGTTTTATTAAACAATGCATTGTTGAAATCAATGCAACAATGTTTTTTTATTAAATTGATGAATTCAATGCATACATGTAAAAAAGAAAACAATGCATTGTTGAAATCAATGCAACTAATCAAATCAACATGCATTTTGTGTTTTTTAAGAACATTTGTTTATTGTCTATTGGTAAGTAGTGAGATGATTGGACTTAAGGTTCAAATCCATTCTATTTTTTCTATTTCTTATGTCGGTTATAGTAATATTTTTTTACTTCTTTTGTTTCTACTTCTTATGACTACTATAATATATTTTTTACTTCTTTATTTTATTTCTTGTATTTATACTTTTTATGTTAACTATAATATTTTTTACTTCTTTATCTTTTTTACTTCTTATATTTCTAGTTTTTATGTACGCTAAATTATATTTTTTGTAACATTTTTTACATGTTTTTATTAAGATGAATTCAATTTATAGATGTAAATAACAAAAAAAAAACAATGCATTATCAATATGTTTCTTGTGTTTTTTAAGAACATTTGTTTGTTGTTTATTGGTAAGTAGTGAAATTATTGGGCTTAAAGTTCAAATTCTATTTCTTGCCATGTTTTTTTTTATTAAGGTTCAAATCCCTTCTATTTTTTCTATTTCTTATGTCGGCTATAGTAATTTTTTTTTTAATTTCTTTTGTTTCTACTTCTTATGTCTACTATAATATATATTTTTTTGTGTTTTGTTGATGGTGAGATAAGATCATGAATTTTGAGAAAACAGTTGTATCTATGTTAACATCATGTACTATTTGATTCAGTTTATGAATAACAATAGTATGTTTTTTTCACGGAAAATCGGTTATAGTATTTATTTTACTTCTTTTGTTTCTACTTCTTATTGCTACTATAATATATTTTTTACTTATTTCTTTTATTTCTTATGTTTCTACTTTTTATGTCAGCTATAATATTTTTTACTTCTTATATTTCTAATATTTGTTTTACTTATTTATCATTTTTACTTCTTATATCATCTCCCTCATACTCGACAAACTCAACAAACGTTTATTAATGGCCGACAAAATATTTATTACTTTTTTTCTTTTTATTACATTTTATTAATGGCCGACAATAATATCGACAAACTTACAAGATCTCTCTCATATTATTATTTTTTACTTTTTATTACATTTTATTAATCTCCGACAATAATATCGACAAACATTACACGTAACATTACAATATCTCCCTCATATTAATACTTTTTATTTTTTATTACATTTTATTAATGGCCGACAATAATATCGACAAACATTACAATATCTCCCTCATATTGGGCTGTAGAGCGCCTCTCGGCGCAACAAATTTTAAGTATTGAAAATTTACATAACTATGTCAAATTTCATATTTTCTAACAATCACTTTTTATTTCAAGCTACAAAAAATGGTAGACATGTATAGAACCCGTAGCACTAGTGCAGCACTATTTTTCCAAAATTAAAAGTTTAATTTTTAATTATTTTTTAATTTGTAAGTGATCAAACCTCGAGAACGAGACGTCAAATGTGGGTGCATCCTTTGAAGGTCTTAATGCATTTATTTTGACTTTGATTTTTTATAGCATGTAGAGGTCGGTGTCTACTAGTGCATCATATGAGTTTTTTTTTTAATGATTGTGAAATGAAAAAGTTATGGAATAAACACTAACAACATGTTTTTTGACTTAAGGAGTGATGACACAAGAAATTAGGAAATATATAGAAAAAATCAAATTATTTTTTTTAAATTACATATTTGGAATTTGCATATGAAATGCTATCTATGCCTAAAATTTCGTCAATAATAGTCATGTATGTCATGCTGTAGCGAGCGGTGAAAAACAAGCATATTGAGAAAAATGGTGGAAATGCCTAATTAGCTATGGTTCAGTAAATTCCATAACACATGTTTGGGAAGTCCGAACCAACCACATAGGAATGTGGTTGACACGCGAGGGCAGTGTAGGGGGTTATTAGGTTCTAAAGAACGCGCACACGTTATATTTAAATTCAAATATTTTGGTTAGCGTGCTTGGTGTTAGAAGAAACGTGCGCACATTTTGTATATACAAAACGCTCATGCGTTAGTTTTCACATAATGCGCGCGTGTTATGAACTTCACAAATTTAGGTTTTTAAGTGTTGAATGGAGATAAAGGGGGTGAGAGAGAGAAGAGATATATGCAAGGGGGGCAAGGGACATAAATTTAAGGATTTGAGGAGGGAAATTAAAGGTTTAAACTCATAAGTCCTAAATCCCTACACCCATAAGCACCTAATCCCTTAACACATAATCCCTTATCCCATCAATAGTTGATTCTAAATCTCTTAACCTATAAAGGTATTACTCATTAAATCCCTAGTCTCTTAATTAACCCTTTATCTCCCCTCACTGTTGTCATTATCCTCTAATTCCCTAAGCCTTTAAAACTATAACACCTTAGACCTCAAATCCTAACCTCTTAAAAACTAACCCCCTAAGCCCAAAGTTCTTAATCCCTTTACCCCTAAATCCCAAACTACTAAAACCCTTAAGTTCTTTAATTGTTTACCTATAATCCTTTAACCATGATCCCTCTAAGCTCTATTTTACCCTATACAGGTAAAATAATTCTTTACCTCTACACTACGTTTGCATGTGTGACCTCCTCCCTTGTCCTAGCGTGCTCTGCATTTGCTTTTGTGCTCTATGTTTGCTTGTGTGGTCTTCATTTGCATGAGAGATTTATGTTTGCTTAAGCTCTCTCCCTATAGATTGATCGATCCTCTCTCAAATTTGGCATTCTTGCTTGGGATTGTGGATTAGTCTCTTTAAGCTCTAATTTACCCCTTATAAGCCTTTAACCCCTTCACCATTAATTCCTAACCTCATAAACCCTAACACGCTAACCCTATAGCACTAAATCAATTAAGCCTTAAGGCCACTAACCCCTAAACCCCCTAGCCACTTTATCTATAATCCCACAACCCCTAATACCTAGTCCACCCCTAACCCCTAAACAGTCTAACCCATATTACTTAAAAAACTCAAATCCCTAAATCCCTAATCGCTTCACCCTAGAAACAATTAAACATTTTCCACCTACACATAACCCCCACCCCTAAGCCCATATTCCACCTACTCACAACCCCCACCCCTCTCTATCTGAAAACCCCTAAAAACACCTCCCTACCCACCACCCCCCCCTCTCTCTCTAACCACTCCTCTCCCTCTCCCTAATATGCACCACTCTTAAACCCCCCCTCTCTTTATCTCTCTCCTAATCCTATAATTGCTAACCCTTTCTCACTCTCTCCCCTCCTACACCTAACCCTTACTAACCTCCTCTCTCTCTATCTCTTATGTACTCCTCCACCAACCCCTATCCCCTACCCCCCTCTCTCTTCTAACCCCCTAACACCCTCCTCCATCTCTGTCTCTCTATAACCCCTTAACCCACCCCACCCCACCCCACCAACTCCCCTCTCTTATTGTCTCTCGTACTCCCCATACCCCTAACCCCCCTCTCTCTATCCCCTCCTCCTTGTAACCCTTACAAACCCCCTCTCTAACTCTCTCTTCCCTACTTCTACACCTCTCTCTCTCTCTCTAAACCCCCTCTCCCTCTCCCTCTCCCTCTCCCTAACCATCCTACTATTTCTATCTCTCTCCTACTCCCCCTATCCCTAAAACTCCTCCTCTCTATCTCTCTCCCCTCCTCTCCCTAGCCCTTACTAAACCCCTCTCTCAGTCTATCTCTCTTCCCTACACCTCCACCTACTTCTAACCACACCTACCATATCTCTTTCTCACTCCCTACAACTAACACCCTCTCTCTCTCTCTCTCTAACCCCCCTCCTAGCTCCTTACCCCTAACTAAACCCCCCCTCTCTCTCTCTCCTACTCCCCCCCCTCTATCTACTAATCCCCCTTCCCCTACCAGTAACCACCCCCCATCTCTAACCCCTAATCCCCTTGAACCCAAAACCCTTAACACCTTAGCTCCTAACACCAAGTTCCTATTTAACCTCCTAACCCATAGAACATGAAGCCCAAAACCTTTCAAGATAAGTAGGGATCTAGGGAAATAAAGAAAATTTATTTTCTTGGGAAGAAACTATTAAATAAGGTTTTGATGAAAATGCAAATTGTGTAGATTACCATAACGCTAGAGCGTTTTTGTATGCAGAAACGTGCGCGTGTTTTTGCACTCTAGATGTTAATTAGTCGTGCACCAAACATATTAATTGCATTATAGTTTTAAGAAACACTAGCGCGTTTTGTCTTTGCAAAAATTCAGCAGAATACTCTGCCTATTTCATACCCGAAGTTTTCATTTTGTCTCTCTGACAACGCGTTTTAAAAAACTTGATACTCTATGTTCACAATCAGCAATCAAGTAAATTGAGGAAGCTTGATACTCTATGTTCACAATCAGCAAGCTTGAATAGGATTCTATAGTTAGCATTGGGAATTGAGGATTCTACATTCACAATTAGCAAGCTTCAAGAGGATTCTACATTCACAATTTCAAGCTTCAAGAGGACTCTACATTCACAATTTCAAGCAAGCTTGAGGAATCTATATGAACACAATTGAAGAAGAATCTACATTCACTATTGAGCAAGCTTGAAGAACCTATATTCACAAATGAAGAATTTTATGTATTCACAAGTGAGGTAGAAGTTACTTTCACATTTGAGCAAGCTTTAGGAATCTATATTCACAATTGAGGAAGTATCTATATTCACAATTGAGCAAGCTTGAAGAACCTATATTCACAATTGAGAAAGAATTTGGATATCTGAATAGTTGAGCACACCTCTGAAATCTATTTTCTTAGTATTGCTCATTGTGGTCATGGGGAATTCACGCAATCGAAAAAGGAAATCGGAAAGGAAGGAGAAGCCTCAAGAAACCATGGAAGAAGTTAGAGAAAAGAAAATATTGGACATATGGAATCAGAGGAATTCCATGGAAACTCATCCAATTCCAACCGTATATGATGCCACAGTCGCTCCTACCCATCCACGGTAAGAAAAACAAAACAAATTCACTAGAGGGGGGCTCAATTTCAACAACATTTGATGAACAAGCACCCCATGGAACTAGTCAAGAAGTAACACGTAGGTGCTCATCGGGGGATGTTTCAATTCCCACATCAAGTCAACCTCAGACTATGGTAGTGAATGACTTGTTGGGTTGTGGTTATACAAGCGACGAAGTTAGGGAGGCATTGAATGAAGGATTTACAGTGAAAGAAGCAAATGTTGTGGAGATAGTCCAAGAAAAAGTCCAATTTCCCACATCCAACTACCAACAAGAGAATGAAAGACAAGAGGCTCCTATTGAAATGCCAGAGCGTCCTGGTGATGTTGTACATGCTCCAGTTCCAACACCCTTACCTCCATTAGCAACTACACCCCAAAGAACTATGAAACGTATACAGGTAGATGAAACTCTCATTAGTTCACTTGAAGGTATGCTATCTAAATGTGTTATTGCTTATCAAACTTGACAAATACTTGATAACGTTTTTTATTCTAAATGTGATGGGGGTAAGTGCAAATTATTTTTATCATTGTTAAAATCTAGGTCTATGGTTGTTGTTAGAAGAACATTAAGGATAAAGATGACCAAAAATTTAGAACCAAGTTCTCATATTGTTAAAAGTTTAGAAGATGCATTTAGTACAATTGGAAAGAAATCGTGCTCAAAGGATCACAATGCGGCTCGCCATGTGTTGTCACAATCAATCATGAAAAAAAATACTAGGGCACTTCGTTTTCTTAAACCTACCTCCAAAATTATTAATTTTAATGTGAAGACACTTCATAGGTATTGTGTTAGAAGAGAACAACTTGAAACCGGTCAAACAGATGTTTAGGCTTTCATTGGCAGGTTTCCACGCTCTATATGAAGCTCATTGTTCCAGTAAAGGGATTAGTGCAAGCTTTTTGGCATGACAACACTAGACCTTATTCCAACCAAAAAGATTAATTAAAATTGAGAATGGGTTCAAAGGATCGTGAACCACACATTAAACATTTTCTTGATATGACACAAACATAATTATATTAGAGATTTAGGAATGAACATAATGAACTTAACTTGGGCCAAAGATCCTTTGAAAAATGAAAACCATAGTATGTTAAAATAAACACAATTTGTAACACATGTTGTTGATACCACATTGAGTATGGTTACTATTATGACACATATACATATATTTTTTGTGTATTGCATAACACTCTTGTGCAAGAATGCTCAGCTACATTACCACCAATGTCATCTAAAGACTTTATTCATAGCACTTTGTGTAGCAGGCCAAACGATTGCACATTTTATCAAAAAACTTGCATAGATGGGACATGCCCAGGGTGTGGTGGATGAGTATTTTTGGAAAAATGCATACATGTGACCGATAAGCATGAACTTGGGAGGCAAGAGGTGAACTTGCAGACATTCAAATATGTCACGTATGATATTGATGGAGAGAACGAAAGAAAAAAGTACAATTAGTCACTTCTCAGGTTGGTAATGAGTTATTGAATACTATTTTTTTTTCATATTGCAATTTCATATGTAACAATCTATTGATATATGTATTTATTGTTGATCTACCAGGTACGGGTTTGCGACTTCATGGAGGAATTCTTTGAAAAGACACAACAGTATGTAAAGCATGTACATGTGGCTCGTTGGCAAGATGAGCAGTTTAGACCGTGCAGGGATACATTTCCTATTGGGTCTATCCTGTCAGTGGTCGATTTTGTGGAAAACTACACTCTTCAACCGCAAAATGAGATTAAGAGTTAATACTATCACTCAGACCAAGTCAGCATAATGGTCCATATCACCTATAGACATGGGGCAGATAGTACTGAGACAACAAGTTTATATTGAAGGAGTGTTCATGTTGGCATGGTGATGGCAACAACGAACATGGGGATAGTGATAATGAGCATGGAGATGGTGATGGTGATAGTGAGCATGAAAACAGGCATGAGGATGCAAATATTATGGTTTACTTAGATGGGATAAAAAAACAAAGAAAAAAAATCCATGACGAAACTTGTGCAATTTATCAAGTTGTACCAAGTCTATGCAATTTATCAATCTATCAAGATATCAATGTCTGGCTACAATAGTCAAAATATTAATGTCAATACTCAATGAGACCACGAAACAAAATCATAGCATACATGTATACCACATACCTATAACATAGTACACAATAAAACATGCAAACCAAATACCAGATTACCTACCTATGGTCATTCGACTAGACCATCAGGATCACCTCGAATACCAAGGGTTTCCTTTAACCTCTCGTGATCAGAGTAAGGAAATAAGTATTGTTCCTTTGATGCGTTCTCCCTTGGAATTGTTTGCAGCTAGAGGTTTGTGCCAATAACTAAGTTTGTATAATGGTATACAATCTCACCTGGTCTATAATCTTCATATGTATACCCTTTTCTGTTTGCTGAGTGGGAAACCTGGTTCAAATATTCTCCTTTTATAACCATCGACCCAATCAAAAAATCATTGGCCTCAGAGTCCCGTAATGGGACATTTAGGGTTTACTTCCCCTCTAAGCAACGTGTCAGCCCAAATCCGGTGCACCATGCATTGCGTCTCAGGGAAACCACTACGTATATGTGCCTTGGAGAAAATATAGTGCCAACTTTTCATTCGACTAATTAGACACAACAAGTTGTCAAAAATATCAAAAATATCAAAATATTAATCGAACTTGGTTGTACAAGATCTTATATGTGCTCATAGTCTGGTGAAATACTTGATTGGTCCTCCTCCAACTGGGATAATTCTGTAGCTATCAGTCGACCAATGGGGAGTGATACACGGTCCCAGCTATCAACCCAATCCATGGATTCACATTCATACCATTCACTACTACTGCATGGAGAACAAAAACATGAGAGTTTCCTTGTCCACATTTCAAGTATAACATTGTCCGACGTTCTAACTG
Organism: Larix kaempferi; assembly: GCA_027924585.1. NCBI lineage: Eukaryota > Viridiplantae > Streptophyta > Pinopsida > Pinales > Pinaceae > Larix > Larix kaempferi. The sequence continues at coordinate 4,331,993 of BSBM01000827.1, forward strand.
AATGAAATTCATGAGTTCCTTGGATGGTATTGCACTCATATAACTGTGATCGATCTACATCCACCACCTCCCAAAAATATCTATGTACATGTGCTTTCCTCGTTGACTGATCTTCCTGCCTTCTTGCTCCCCCCCCCATGACTAAAGCACACCATTCAATGATGGTTTTTGCATCTTGGATGAGTGATACATTTGTGAATTTCATTTCTTTCCTATGTAATGCAGACTTGATGCACGCACCTGCTCCATCATGTTCGCCTTTTTCATGTCCAGTCTCAAAATAGTTCCAAATATGTGGCACCTTGTGCCTTTTGTGGAGCATACACAACCATTGGAAGACATAGGATTTTTTTAATTGCCCTGTACAATCGTCAGACCAAATCCAATGTTGTTTCATATGTATACTATTATCCTTCAAGTGGTTGTAGAACATTTGAAAGTTGTGTTGTACAAAAGCCAATTCGTGACACTTGTCATCACTTATGTAAAAGTGAACAAGGTAACAAGTAGCTGAGGCATGGAGAAAAATAAGTGATTCCAACTAAGCATGGAGAACAAGTAACATATAATTTATTCATGGCACTTAACTTGCAATTAACTTGTGACCTATCAGTTTTCACCGACCACAAGTTAAGTGGTTGTGCTAGTTGTGTCTTTAAAGGAAATTGTAATGAATATGACAAAAACATGAACAGTTCATAGAAAAAAGGATGAAACCCTCGATAGAAAGTATATGAAATAATAATTGAGGCCATATATTTCATTCAAAAAATTGTTGGAATGTGCTACCTGCAAATTCCCATACTTCATCTAATTCTATATATTTGATCTAATTCTATCAATATGCTAACAATTTTGACCATAATTTGTTTGAGATTCTTCTTCGATGATACTCTCTGGAGAAGGTCTCCATGAATTGAAAAATTCCCTACACTTGACACCAAGTCTGGTGCCCTGTTTTTGCATCGCAATGGTCGTCGAAGCTTCTTCCTTTCTCATATTTTCCTATAAAGAATTCCTAGACAGCTGGTTTGGAGGTATCCTAACCTTGATCATGTATGATGCTCCTGTTCTGCGTGATCCGCATGAAAAAATGGCTTTGTGTGAGTAGTAGGGAAGAAGGAAGGTAACTTAGTTTTAATGGACTAATCAGTCCCATAACACTGCAACTTCGATTGTAGATTCAAGCGTTTTCGAATCATGTGGAGTTGGTGATTGTTGTTGCTCTGATTAGGGGAAAACGGATGCACTGCTTGATCATGTGTGGCTGATGAAGAACGCCCAAAACAAATACCCATCGCAGCTGATGGAAATATAAATTAAATTTCCACAATACTATTGGACAGTTCCTTGAGTACTCTGAGCGGCATCGACAATGCTTAAATGGAGATCTCTACCATCATGGAGCTTCACTAAGGTTCCAGTACAATGTGAGAGATGGATGGAAGTATAGAAAAAACTCTGGCCATAGACCTAATCGGTTCCCAAAATAAATAAAATTATTCAAAGACGTTGTCTAAAAACACAACGATTTGAACTTTGGTGGCCAGGAAAATCAATTTTGGCAGAGTTCCATCAGTCCAGAACTCTGATCGATTTTTGGAGCATTTGGTTCAGTTTAAAATGGGCCAAAATCCTAGGGGCAAAGTTCTATAGAGGAACTCTACCATCGCACCCTTGGAACTCTGCCCCCATCTAAAATTTCATCTGATTTATAGAGGAACTTTACCAGAAAAGGCCACCGGAAAAAAGGAAAACGTTGTGGTTTTAGGTCTCAACTTATTCAAATACTAATTACGGTGATAACGTCTAATTGGTAAACAATATTATTTGGTCAGTATATGACATCACATCATACAATTGTAGAAATATGCAGATATATACCGACATAAGAAAAAAGGCAGACACATGATAGAGTCTTTGTTTAGTGTGATTGTTGTATACGATATTGAACAGTTTGTTGCACATGAGAGGCTGAGGTTTGTTGTACTTATCATATTAAATAACCAGTGTCACTCTAAGCCAAGTATCAATTGGCACCCCCCTGTATGTTTCAAATCATGTACCAATTGCCAAAACATTAGAAAAAACTTTGGCTCAAAAAAATTTGAAGCTGTATGATCATGTACCAACTACCAAAACATTATAAAAAACTTAGTTTCAAAAAAATTTCAAGTTGTACAATCAAATTAATACAACTTTGCACAAAGAAAAATTTGAAAAATATGTATATGTAAAAATGAGGAATTTAAGGATAATGAAAACTAAAATGAGAAATAGTTGAGCATTAAAAAATGATTTTCTTTATTAGTAAAAAATTTTATACATTTGTTAGGAGATAGTTATCTTTTCAAACTCAGTTCTGTAATGTCGTTTCCCTGCTAACAAAACTATTTATGAATTTAATACAAAAGATAAAATGAATGAATATGCTACTCCTAATGTCGTTTCCTTATGTGTTGAGGTGAATGCTTTGATGTATTGAAGTGATGATGTTGTAAAGTCTTGTTGGACAAGGCTTGGGACTTGTGGGTCAAGTCAGATTCTCATGTGGACCTCCAGTTATAGTAGGTATCCATGGGGTGGACCTCCATTTATAGAGCTAGATGCTTTTCATGTTGAACCATTATTGTTGTGTGATGTATTACTAACCATGGTCATTGATTGCTATTAAGTCTCCTTTAGAGACTAGCCACCTCTAGAGTGAATTACTTTAACATATGATCATTTGGTATGAGAGTAATATAATATGATCACAGCATCTGGCAAATATTTTGAGTATAATCTGATATGATATAAATTAAAGTTAACACATATTGACCATGCAATAAAGATAATAGATAAATATAAATACATAGAGAAAAAGAGAATTCAAATTGCTCATACGATGACTAAGTGAATTCGACTTATTAAAATTCAATGAAGACTTCAGTAAATCAAAGGAGAACTAAAATTGATCACTACAGTGAGAACGCGAAGTTGTTCCAAGGGTTTTACCCAGGGTACATCTTGTGTTATGGTTGAATGTTTCATGTGATTGAATGGTTCATCGATTCAAGTATTCGGTATTTCTGCACTTAAAGTATTAAAGTTCAAAGCTCATCATATTTGCTAAAAAATTAACATGGTATTTGACGCAAGTCGCCTTACGGAAATAAGGTTCTTGCTTAACAATACACACGACACAAACCAAAATTCTCACACAAACAAGGTGTAGAACAAGATGCCTGGATTGGCTTATATTACTTCTCTGAAATCAGTTACAATGTAAAATAACTGTAACCAAATAACTAACTACAATCGGCCTCAGCCGTTACAACTTAGAAGTAACTGTAGTGTGTTCTCCCTGTGTGTCGAACTCACCCTCTCCTGGTTCACCTTGGAACTCTGAGCTATGATTCGATCTCAACACTCTGCACTCGGCTAGTGTGACTCTTCTTCACAACTCTCTCGGCTCTGCGCTCTGCTCTGCTCTCCTCTGCTCTCTGCCCTCCTAGTATGAAGACCTTTTCTTCTTATTCTACTCTGCGAGTATTGTTTCCAAGATTATCATAATCCCGAGACACGCGTTCCCTTTTGTTCACCGATCCTACGAACCTGCACTGTCAGCTCCTATCCGTGCTGCACAGCCTCTGTGTATGATGTCCTCTGTCATGTCCTTCACCAACTCACAATAACTATAATAACTTCCTCAGCAACCCCGAACAGCTACTCGTACAGTCCCTTGACTTTCTGTCCTTCCGACCCTGCTATAGCAGTCAGTCACATCTCGATTGTCCTATCATTTCACTCTTTCCTAATATACTTGGTTTCGCCAAACCTTATCGTGTCGTAGTTCGACCACTTGTCGACTACCCGACCTCTTACACCACTCTTCATCTGTCGACCGTCTTCTGTCGGTTCTCGACTTCTCGCGACATCTGTTGTTCCTTCAGTAGGCTGCACCCCGACTACTTCTGCTCGACTCATTCACTTTGACAAGTCAACCTGCTCCCTGCACCAGTGGTCATCAGCACTCCCACTGGTCGGCTCCCTTCGGTCAAACAACTTCGACTAATCTGCCTAGGTCCCGATGCTCCTGCATCAGTCTCCCCAGGTGAAAAAGAATTCGACTGCTCCGTCAGTCTCCTGAACTCCTCTTCGGAAATCCACATCACTTCCTGCAACTCATCATTTGTCCATCGCACCAAGTATTCCTTCATGCGCAATCTACAGGTACGCCCTACTTCACGTTCATCAATTACTTCGGCGATTTCTTTTTTATGTCGGTCTGGAATCTATTCTATCCAGTCGATACCAGTTCCTTCCCTCTTACTGCTGCTTGACCCTTCTTCAAATTTATACAGGTCTGAGACGTTGAACGTTGTTGAAATGTTCAAGTCTTCTGACAATTCCAACACATAGGCATTGTCTGAAATCTTCTTCAGAATCTTGCATGGTCCTATTTTCTTCAACTTCAGCTTGTTGTATGTTCCTGTTGGGAATCGCTCCTTCCGCAAATATGCATAGACTAAGTCCCCTTCTTGGAATTACAATAGCCTCTTCCTCCGGTTGGCTCTCAACTTGTAGGCCGTGTTACTCTTCTCGATGCATTTTCGCACATTTTCATGAATTTCATGCATATTCTCTGTGAATGATTCTGCATCCGTGCTCTTCCTGGTTTCTGTCGGCAATTCGACCAAATCTGCCACTACATGCGGACTCCTCCCTTGAACAACCTGGAATGGGATCAATCCTGTCGATCGATTCACCAAAATTGTTATATGCAAACTCTGCCTGCGCCAACACATTTTCCCATTGCTTAGGTCTGTCGACAGCTAAACATCTCAGAAGGTTTCCCAAACTTCTGTTTACAACCTCGGTTTTTCCGTCTGTCTACGGATGATATGCCGAACTAAACTCTAACTTCGTGTCGAGTTTCTTCCATAGGGTTCTCCAGAAATGCCCCATGAATTTCGTATCCCTATCCGACATGATACTGTTTGGCAACCCATGCAACTTGACTATTTCCTTAAAGAATAGTAAAGCGATTCCTGTGGCATCACTTGTTTTCTTACATGGTATGAATTGTGCCATCTTCGAAAACCTGTCAACTACAACAAATATTGAGTCGTTCCCCTGCTGAGTCCTTGGTAATCCTAACACAAAATCCATGCTAAGATGATCCCATGGGTTCTCTGGTACTGGAAATGGTGTATACAACCCCGTGTTCTGACTCCTCCCCTTTGCCAACTGGCAGACTTGTCATTGTCGAACCCATTTTCTGACATCCGTCAACATCCTTGGCCAGAAATACTTTTCATCAACCAGTGTTTTGGTCTTGTCAATCCCAAAGTGCCCTGCTAACCCGCCATTATGAAATTCTCGGATTAGGTTCTCTCTCACTGATCCCCTGGGAATACACAGCTGACTTCCCCTGAACAGGTAACCTTCTTGAATGAGATAACTCAAATATGGAGTTCTGTCGGTGCTCCAAGGCTCACAACACGCCTTCCATGCCTTCGCAAAATCTTCATCAGTCTCATACTCTGTCTTTATCGACTCTATTCCTGTTGCCTGAACAATCATCGTGCTCAATAGCACAACTCTCTTGCTCAACGTGTCGGCAACTTTGTTCGACTTTCTCGACGTATGTCGTAACACGAACGTATATCTCTGAAGTAGCTCCACCCACTTCATGTGTCTCTGATCCAACTTCGACTGAGTATTCAGATACCTCAGTGCTTAGTGATCTGTGTATAACACAAATTCCTGTGGTAACAAATAATGCCTCCATTTCTTTAATGCTTGTATGATCGCATAGAATTCTTGGTCATGGACTGAATACTTCCGCTTCGCTCCATTCAACTTTTCACTGAAGAATGCAATTGGTCGGCCTTCCTGGCTCAACATTGCTCCAATTGTTGTTCCACTTGCATCACAATCGACCTGGAAAACTTTGTCAAAGTCTGGGAGCGCCAACACTGGGCTCTCAGTGACCTTTTTCTTCAATTTGTCGAAAGCTTCCTAGGCTTTATCTGTCCACTTGAACTCGCCCTTTCTCATGCATTCTGTCAATGGTGCACAAATCCGACTAAATCCCCGAATGAACTTCCGGTAGAAACTAGCAAGTCCATGGAAACTTCTCACTGTAGTCATACTCGTCGGTTTCGGCCAATCTACTATTGCCTTCACCTTCTTGGGGTCCATCTCCAACCCTTTACCTGAAATTACAAATGCCAAGTACACCAACTCCTTCTTCATGAAGAAACACTTTTGTAGGTTAATCATCAGCTTCTCTTCCTGCAATTTCCGCAATACTTGTCAAACGTGCTCCAAATGTTCTGACTTGGTCCGACTGAAAATCAGAATGTCGTCTAAATAGACTACGACAAACTTTCCTAAGAATGGTTTCAGTACTTCATTCATCAATCTCATGAATGTACTGGGTGCATTAGTCAATCCGAATGGCATGACTAACCACTCATATAACCCTTCTCTTGTCTTGAATGTTGTCTTCCATTCATCTCCTTCTTTGACCCTAATCTGGTGATATCCACTCTTTAGGTCTAATTTCGTGAAGTATGTTGCTCCACTCAAGCAATCCATCAAGTCATCCATCCTTGGCAATGGAAATTGATACTTGATCATGATCCTGTTGATGGCTCTGGAATCGATACACATTCTCCATTCCCCGCCCTTCTTCAGTGTCAATACTGCTGGTACTGCACACAGGATCAAACTTTCTCGGATCAATCCCCTGTCCAACAACTCTTGGACCTGTCGATTAAGCTCCTATCCCTCTGTTGGACTCATCCTATATGGTGCTTTGTTTGGCAAAATCAACCCTGGGATCAAGTCGATCTGATGGGATATACTTTTTGTCGGTGGCAATCCCGTTGGTTTCTCATCAACCATTATGTCCTGAAACTCTTTGAGCAACTCCTCGACTTCGACCAGAATGCTCTCCCGATTGGTCGTTCCTTCGACATATGGTCCCTTTGGAATGATTGCAAAACATCCTGATTGTTTTTCCTCCTCTGCGAGGAATTCCTTGGTAGTGCTCATCAACACTCGCTTCTCCCAAAGATTGCTCTCATCGTCCTTACTGTCAGATGGCTCTCCTCACCTCGACTTAAGAGTCCTTTTCACGCCATTCTTCCACACTCTGACTGTGTTAGCTCGACCATCATAGATCATCTTACGATCATATTGCCATGGCCTCCCCAACAACAGATGGCATGCATCCATGGGAACTACATCACACAACACGCTGTCCTCCAATCCTTCAACTCTGAAGTTGATCAGGTACTATCTAGTCACCTTAACATGATGTCCTTTCTGCAACCACGAGATCTTGTATGGGTGTGGGTGTTCTCGACACTTCAACCCGATCTTGTCGATGATTTCTGTCGACACAAGATTCTCTATACTCCCACCATCAACTATGGTCTTGCAATGCCATTCTCCGATCCGCACCTTCGTTCGAAAGATCGCCTTCCATTGTGCTGGTTCCATCGGATCATGTTGATCTTCCCGGATCAAAGCTCTCTGAACTGTCAGATTCCAGTTCTTCTTTTTCTCACCTCCACTGCTATCTGATGCCGATTCTTCCCTCTCGTTGACTTGCTCCTCCTTTCGACATTTGGGTTTCGATTCTTCTCCAGCATGTAGGTTTTCTGGGAATTCATATGCCTTGTGACCCGTTCCCTGGCATTTGTAACAGATTATAGCTGGTCTGTTAGCTCCTTTCTTGTTGGATGGACCACTTTGACCATATGCGCCTCGACCGCGGTTCTCACGACCATCGTGTCGGTTCTCTTGTGCTCTTTCCTTTGTCGATGTCCCTTCTGCACGTCGACCATCTTCGACACCTTCTTTCTTGTAGCCGCTACCTTGACCTTTCATGGAGAAAGTCTTTCCACCCCGACTAGTCATCCTGCCTCTGGTCGCTGTAGACCTTCTCGACAGTTTCTCTTCTGCCTTGAGAGCGAACTGATAGGCTTCTTCGACTGTTCTGAATATCGACATGCTGAGTTCATCCTGGATAGCGTATTTCAAGCCGTTTACATATCTGGCGACAGCTTCTTCTCCTTCATCAGTCTGTCCTGACCAAATCGACAATCGGTAGAACTCCTCCGTGTACTCCTTCACAGTCATCTCTTTTTGTCAAAAGTTTTGTAGCTTTCGGAACAAGGAAACCACATAGTCATTCGGCAAGAACTTCCCCTTCATCTTGGAAACCATCCTGTCCCAAGATTTGATTTTCTCCTTTCCTTTCTTGAGTCTATCAGCCTGTACATTGTCCCACCACAACGAGGCATGACCCTTCAATCTTAGACCTGCAGTCTTAACTCGTTTAGGATCCTCGATCTGCTCTACATCGAAATATTTCTCCATCTCTCTGAACCAGTCGATCAAGTCTTCTGGGTCCAGGCTTCTCGAATATGTACGCACATCTATCTTCGATCAACCTCTCATTTATGTCAGAAGCTTGATGAGTTTCTCCTCTAGTTCTTCTGCTGCGGCTTCCCGAGCTTCCACTTCCTCGGCTTCCTCGTCGTTGTGGTCTAGCGCTTCAGGAATGCAACCACACCTCTGGTTTTCTTTGATCGTTGCAACTTCATTTGTCAAAGTCCACATCGTTCGGACGCATTTGTCGAACATCTCACAATCCACTATGACGGCCGCTGCGCCACGTGCTCTTCATCCTCGGACATTGATGCCTCTGTGAGCCATTTTCAACTTCTGCCGAAGGTTCTCACACTTTCCGACTATAATACCAACTGACACAAGTCAGGTTGGTAGGGTCTTCTCTTCTCCAACCAGACTCACCTTCGGGCTCTGATACCAACTGACGCAACTCAGGTTGGTAGGGTCTTCTCCTCTCCAACCGGACTCACCTCCAGGCTCTGATACCAACTGACACAAGTCAGGTTGGTAGGGTCTTCTCTTCTCCAACCGGACTAGCCTCCGGGCTTTGATACCAATTGACGCAAGTCAGGTTGGTAGGGTCTTCTCTTCTCCAATCGGACTCACCTCTGGGCTCTGATACCAACTGACGCAAGTCGCCTTATGGAAATAAGGTTCTTGCTTAACAATACACATGACACAAACCATAATGCTCACACAGACAAGGTGTAGAACAAGAAGCCTAGATTGGCTTATATTACTTCTCTGAAATAGGTTACAATGTAAAATAACTATAAGCAAATAACTAACTACAATCGGCCTCAGCCATTACAACTTAGAAGTAACTGTGGTGTGTTCTCCCTATGTGTCGACCTCACCCTCTCTTGGTTCACCTTGGAACTCTGAGCTATGATTCGATCTCAACACTCTACACTTGGCCAGTGTGACTCTTCTTCACAACTCTCTTGGCTCTGCGCTCTGCTCTACTCTCCTCTGCTCTCTGCCCTCCTAGATTGAAGACCTTTTCTTCTTCTTCTACTCTGTGGGTGTCATTTCCAAGATTATCGCAATCCCGAGACACACATTCACTTTTGTTCGTCGATCCTACGAACCTGCACTGTCAGATACTATCCGTGCTACACAGCCGCTGTCCATGACGTCCTCTGTCATGTCCTTCACCAACTCGCAATAACTGTAATAACTTCCTCAGCAACCCCGAACGGCTACTGGTACAATCCCTTGACTTTATGTCCTTCCAACCCTACTACAGTAGTCAGTCACATCTCGACTGTCCTATCGGTTCACTCTTTCCCAATATACTTGGTTTCGCCAAACCTTATCATGTCATAGTTCGACCACTTGTCGACTACCCGACCTCTTACACCGCTCTTCATCTATCGACCATCTTCTATCGGTTCTTGACTTCCCACGAAATCTATTGTTCCTTAAGTCGGCCGCACCCCAACTGCTTCTGCTCGACTCGTTGACTTTGACAAGTCAACCTGCTCCACGCACCAGTGGTCATCGGCACTCCCGCTGGTTGGCTCCCTTTGGTCGATCAACTTCGACTGATCTGCCTAGGTCTCAATGCTCCTGCATCAATATCAGAGCTCAGGGCATGAAGGAGATAAGATTTGTCAAGAAAACTTGAGCCTATGTAGATCCTGAGGAGTTGAGCACAATAATTGAGAGCCATGGCATCGATCTCTGCTCAACCAGAAGACTGTCTTGAGGGCACTTCGAATTTCAACACTTGGAAGGCGAGGGTGTTGAACATTTTGGAGGAACATGACTTAGATGGCTATGTATCCACTCTGGTGGAGGATCCTACATCTAATGCAGGGCGCATCAACTTCAAGAAGAACCATGCTAAATCCAAATGGATCATCTATGATTCAGTAAAGGATGATTTGATGTCCATGATCACTTCGTTGAAAAACCTATATGAGAAGAAGGCCCTAAGTCAAAATAGGTCATTGAAGAATAAGCTTTGAAACCTAAATATGGAGAAGGATTAGATAGTGGCCTCCTTCTTCACCAATATCTCTCATGTAAGAGATCATCTTTCTAGTATTGGAGTAGTGGTGGATGAGGATGATCTTATCCAAACCGCTATTGATGGTCTCCCATCCTCATGGGAGACATTATTGGATGTAGTAAATGGATGATCAAGCATGCTGTTAATGGCAGTATTGAAAAGTATAAAGCCAGATTTGTTGCCCGAGGTTTCTCTCAAAAAGAAGGCATAGACTATGAGGAGGAATTCGCTATTGTGGCCAGGTACAACAATATTCGAGTTATGATCTCACTTGCATCTGTTCCAGGATGGAAGATTCACTAGATGGATGTGAAGATAGACTTCCTCAATGGTGAGGTTGAGGAAGGGGTTTCTATTCAACATCCTGAGGGGTTTTTGGTTCATGGGAAGGAGTCCCATGTGAGAAAATTGAAGAAATCCTTGTATGGGCTTAAGCAAGCTCCCAGATCTTGGTATTCGAGAATTGACAGCTATCTTCGGAGACTGGGCCTCTCTACGAGCGAAGCTGATCCAAATTTGTACTTCAAAGTAGTGAAGAACCAACTATTGATATTGGTTCTATATTTTGATCATTTGTTCCTTACTGGAGAGGAACAACTAATTGCTTGGTGCAAGAGGGAGCTCACTTATGAGTTTGACATGAAAGAATTAGTTATTATGCACTACTTTCTTGGCCTTGATATTTGGAAAAGAAAATATGAGTACTCTGATGGTTTCCAATTTGAGTAAAGTACATGACTCATATTTTGGATTGAATCCAGTGGACCCCACGTTGTATAGATAGTTTATTGGTTCGTTGATGTACTTGGTACACTCAAGACCAAATATATGTTATGTTGTGAGTATTCTGAGTAAGTTTATGTCTTATCCGAGACACAGACATTGGGTTTCTTCTAAGCATGTGGTTAGGTATATTCGAGGTACAATTGCTTATGGAATTGGATATGACTCCAATGGAGGGGTGTTGTTACTTCGTTATACTGACAATCTAACTTTGATTGGAGTGGTATCATTGTGGACCGAAAGAGTACATATGGCTATTTTTTTAGCTTGGGTTCTGCTATGATCTCTTGGTCCAACAAGACACAGGGATCTATAGCCCAGAGTACTACAAAAGCAAAGTATATTGCTTCTAGTACTGCCTGTGGAGAAGCAATGTGGCTTATGAATCTATTTGCTAGGTTGTTTGCTGAGAATCTTGAGTCTATAGTCATTCGGTGTGACAATCAAATTTGCATCAAGTTTTCCAAAAACCTTGTGTTTCATGATAAGTCGAAGCACATTGAAATGAAGTATCACTGCATCAGACATGGTCCAAAAAGGTATAGTGAAACTTCAGTACATTGATACTTATGTGTAGATTGCACATGTGTTAACAAAGCCTCTGTCAGTGAATAATTTCAGTTACTTCTAAGACAAGCTTGGTATTGTAGAGAATGCATCCCTCGTTGAGAGGGAGTGTTAAATGTACAACATCATGAGTCATTCTCCAAGCCAATATTGTGCAGCCAGGATTGGGCCTCATGTGTTGAGGTAGGGATCCTAAGTTGGATTTAGGAACTTGGAGTATATTCTTGAGTTGGACTCAAGAATGACTAAGCCTTCAGTTGTAAAATGTTATTCCTCATGTGTTGATGTGAATTCCTTGATGTATCAAAGTGATGATGTTGTAAAGTATTGTTGGACAAGGCTTAGGACTTGTGTATCAAGTCAGATTCTCATGTAAACCTCCAATTATAGTAGGTACCCATGGGGTGGACCTCCAGTTATAGAGGTAGATGCATTGCATGTTGAAGAATTAATGTTGGGTGATGTATTACTAACCATGGTCATCAATTTCTATTACATCTCATTTAGAGACTAGCCACCTCTAAAGTGAATTACTTTAGCATATGATCATTTGGTCTGATGGTAATATAATATGATCACAACATTTGACAAATCTTCTGAGTATAATCTGATATGATAGTTAATTAAAGTTAACACATATTTACCATGTAGTAAAGACAAGAGAAAAAGAGAATTTGAATTGCTCATGAGATGACTAAGTGAATTCGAATTGTTAAACTTCAGTGAAGAATTCAATTAATCAAAGGAGAACTCAAATTGATCACAACAGTGATGTTAACAATAAAGAATCAGTTAAAGAGATTTAACTAAGTGATAAAAAATAAGATCTAGTTAACTAAGTGCTATTGCATGACGAAACTTATGTTAAACTAAAAGACGACACTTATGTTAAACTAAAAGATGACACTTGATTTGCGGCACTTGCATGACGACACTTAAGTTAGCCACCTAACTAAGTGGGAAAGCTTTCGGTTAAGGGGCAAGTTCATCCTAAGACTCAGTTCAGTGAGTTAATGCACTACATGAGAAGTGGGGCGCTCTTCTTCATGCAAGATTGATTCATCCATATGGAAGGCGAGTTCATCATGAAGGTAAAAGATAAAAATAGAAGCCAATGCATGTGAAGAATATATAAATATGTTATTCATGATTGATGAATTCAATGTGAAGTGAATTCTCTTCTCCCTTGAAGGAAAGGCGCTTCTATTTGTGCAGGATAATTCTCCAAGAAGGCAATTCGCATTTTTTGCATGTGATGCACCATAACCCATGCAACCATTCACTACAGCTTGCATGGAAGTGATTCTTTCTTGTTGTTAATGTGTTTGGCACATAAAAAGTTGATACAGTTGATCTCTATTCTCCATTGCTCAGTATTCTCTCTTATCTAGCACTTGGGGTGTCAAAAGGAATCTACTATTTTGTAAAATATATTCTCTGCTATATATATCATAATTATACTCTGAATATTTGCTGGGGTTTTTCATCCTCATTGTTTTGAGGGTTTTCCCCAAGGTAAATCTTGTGTTATGGTTTAATGTTTCATGTAATTGAATGGTTCATTGATTCAAGTATTCAGTATTTCCGCACTTAAATTCTTAAAGTTCAAAGCTCATCATATTTGCTAAAAAATTAACATGATCTGATCATATATCATCCCTCTAATATAGTGCATTTGGATCTCAATTTTTTTGGTCCCCTGTCATCAAACAATTCTGTAGAGATCTTAATAGTACTATGTGTTAATTTTTTGAGCATTAATTCAATATACTCTAGGATCTTTACTGAGAGAATAGCATGTACAGTATATCAATGCATATCAATCATAGCAAGCATGTCAATCATCACAAGATGCAAACATAAGAGACAATAGACACACCGAGTTTTTGTGGGGAAAACCCTAAGGTGAAAAACCCCACAACTTCCTCAGAGATAGATAGAGCAATAGTACAACCAAAGTACACAGATATAGACTCCTCCTAGCAGCTAATCCTCCTCCTCACATGTGCGCCACTTTCCAAGTGATGGAAGAGTGAGTTATGAAGTGATCCAAATAGAGATCGGGAGATCCCTATTTATACTTGTCCTGACTGCCCAATAAACTTATGGGGCCGACTTGTCTAGCTTAGTACAATAACCCAATGTTAACTTAATCAGGGCCAACCCCACACATGATGGTCTAATAACCCATCGGCAAGTTACGACACTTGCGACACTTGTCAATACAAATGACAACACTTCCGTATAGAGGAATAATAACATCTCTATAGGAGTTCAGTATACATAGATGAAATACATGGGTGAAATACATTCCGAAGCTACATATACATCAACACTCCCTCTTAACTAGGAAGGTATTTCTCGACACAGATCTGCTAGCACAAGTCTTCTTCTCTGGATCATCATCAGAAAATCATCATCCTCGAATCATCGTCATCGTCATGGCTGCTGCTATCTCAATCAATCTATGAATCTACTTGTCATAGGAAGTTCTACAGAGCCAGTCCTTTTTCATATTGGATGTAGGCCCACCACCTGCAAGTCTTCATCATCACTGGCCATACTGTGGAATTCTCAGGACTTATTACGTGCATCACAAAACCTCAAAAGAGCATCCCAGGCTGTTACGAGCACACAGCTCTACCTGTCGGATCTCCCAAGGCTAGTATTATATGTGACTGTCACAAAACCTTAAAATAGTCTCTTGACTAGAAAGAACCCTAAAGAGAATTTGAGGCCTTTTTCATCGTGTCCAAATCTCCAGGACTTATTACATGTGACCCCCACCACAAAACATTAAAAGAGTGTCTTGCCAAGAAAGAACCCTAAAGAGCATCTGAGCCCTTTTTCATCCTGTCCAGATCTCCAGGACTTATTACATGTGGTCATGGAAAAACCTCGAAAGAGCATCTCAGGACTGATTACGAGCACACAGCTCAACCTATCGGATCTCCAAGTGCTAGGATTACATGCCATAGGACAAAACCTCAAAAGAGCATTTTCCATATCTCCCAGGGAGCTATTATATGCCAGCGGAAAAACCTAGCAAGAGAATCTGCAAACCTCCCAGGGCTAGGATTATATGTCCTCCAAAACAAAACCTTGAAAGAGCATTTTCCAGATATCCCAGGGCCAGTATTACATGCCATGGGAAAAACCTTGAAAGACTATCTGCAAACCTCCCAGGGCTAGGATTATATGCTTTATTTTCACAACCTGTTCCACGACCATAGAGTATCAACCTGATACTCACCATATCAACATACATGATCTACCTGATCATACAATGTATCCACCTGATACATATAAAAATACATGATCCAACTGATCATTCCTGATACATATCAACATACATGATCTACTTGATAACACAATGTATCCACCTGATACATCTACAGATACATACACGTCATCCAACAGATCATATCCAACATCCAACATGATGCGTACATATACATATACATATAAATGATCCAACTGATCATATCCATCATCCAACATGATGCGTACATACATATAAATTATCCAACTAATCATATCCAGCATCCAACACAATGCGTACATACATATACATATAAATGATCCAACTGATCATATCAAGCATCCAACGTGATGCATACATACACATATAGAGCAGTAACTGGAGCATCGTCCTGATGCTCATCATCCAGCGCTTACATCCACAGCCATGTAAAGGATCCTCCTTCCAACATGCTTGGAATGGCTTCAACAAATGTCTCCACCACTTCTTCCTCGAAGTGTCATTGATCTAAAGGACACCAAGCCTCTCTCTGAAGTACTCAAACTTCACTCTGGCTAGTGGCTTCGTCAATACATCTGCAATTTGCTCATCTGTCGCAACATACAGGAGCTTCACTGTTCCTCTTTGCACCATATTCCTGATATAATGATATTTGATCTCTATGTGTTTCGACCTGTCGTGGAACACTGGGTTCTCAGACAGCTTCACACAACTCTGGTTGTCACAAACTATACCAGTAGCCTCCAGTAGTAGATCAAATAACTCAGACAATAGCTTCCAAAGCCGTACTGCCTCACAACTAGCTGAACAAGCTGCAACATACTCTGCTTCAGCTGTACTCAATGCTACGCAGGACTACTTCCTACTAAACCAACAAATCACACTTGATCCCATACTGAAGCAACACCCAAAAGTGCTCTTCCTATCTGCAGCACTATCTTCCCAATCCGAATCAACATAACCCTGCAGGTTAAACATAACCAGGTGAACACTCCTTGTATCCATCAGGAACTAGCTCAATGTGTTCACCACAAAGCAAATATCCGGTCTCGTGTTCATCAGGTACATCAAGGACCCAATCATTTGACGATACACAGTGAAATCAACCGGCTTAGATGAAGCATCACATAGAAGCTTCAGGTTCGATGCCATAGGTGTGGCCATGGCTTTTCAATCCATCATCCCGAACCTCTTCAGAATCTCTACTGCATACTTCCCTTTCCCAAGGAAGATACCATCTGCACTCTGCCACACCTCCATGCCTAGAAAATAGTGCATCATCCCCAAGTCCTTCATCTCGAACTCGGCAGCAAGCTTCCTCTTGGTATCAGCAATCAAACTATCATTACCTGTAACAAACATGTCATCCACATACAGGAGTAGTATCACTGGATTTCCTTCCTCAACCTTGTAGTAAAGGTTGGAATCCGCTTTACTCTTGGTAAAGCCCAAACTAGATAGAAAGATGTCCATCCTACCATACCAAGTCCTAGGAGCTTTCTTTAATCCATACAAGGATTTCTTCAACCTGCACACATATGACTTCCTATCATGTGTCTCAAAACCGAGTGGCTGCTCTACATACACTTCCTCTTCAACTACACCATTCAAGAAAGCAGTCTTGACATCCATTTGGTGTATCTTCCATTTCATCACTGCAGCCAGAGCAAGTACTTATCTGATGGAAGTGTACCTGACTACAGGAGCAAAAGTTTCTTCATAATCTATTCCCTCTTTCTGAGAGAATCCACGAGCTACAAATATTTCCTTGTATTTCTCTATGCTGCCATCTGCAACATGCTTGATCTTGTAGATCCATTTGGAAGTCACAACAGACTTCCCTCCATGTCTTGGGACAACATCCCAAACATCATTCTTCATTATTGATTGGTATTCTTTGACCATGGCATCCTTCCATTCTTTCTTTTCCGTTGCTTCTTCATAATTGGAAGGTTCTTTGTTCATGATATCACAGAGTAAAGCAACATAGCTGGTGTGTGATCTAGTTCTCTTCTTTGCTCTGTGTTCTTCTTCTGGAATGCCATATCTTTCTGCATCTTGAATGAGCTCTCTAGCCCATGCAGGTTTCCTCTTGTGAGAGTCCTTCTCACGAGGTGGATCTACAGGTTTTTGCGGATCTTCAATTTCACGATCAACATCTGGAATTGCTTCAGTCATAGTAGTGTCTTGAAATCTGGTTTCCTTTGGTTCTTCATGATCTTCAATAGGTGTCTTCCTCGATTTGATAAATGTTGAGTTTTCATCAAATGTTACATCCCTGCTAACATCAATATTCTTGAACCCTGGAAAGTATATTCTATAAGCCCTCGAGCTTTCACTGTAACCCACAAAGATACCCTTCTTTCCTGAAGGATCTAACTTAGTCCTCTTTTCCTTTGGGACATGAGTGTATACTAGACAACCAAATATTCTTAGATGGCTGACTTCAGGTTTCTTACCAGAGAAGACCTCTTCTGGTGTCTTATTGTCCAATATCTTGTGGGGAGTTCTGTTCTGCACATATACAGTTGTCCTAGCTGCTTCTTCCCATAGATGCATAGATAGATCCTGGTCATGTAGCATTGCTCATGCTTCTTCCATGATTGTTCTATTCTTCCTTTCTGCAATTCCATTCTATTGTGGATTGTAGGGAGCAGTCAACTCCCTCTTAATCCCTGAATCACTGCATAGCTTCTTGAAGTCACCTGAAGTGAATTCTCCGCCATTGTCTGATCTGAATGTCTTTATTTTCTTATTAGTTTGATTCTCCATCAATGTTTTGAATTCCTTGAACTTATCCAACACTTAATCTTTGTTCTTCAAGAAGTAAACCCAAGTCTTCCTGGAGAAGTCATCAATGAAAGAGACATAGTAAACATACCCACTTAGAGAACTGGATGACATTGGACCGCATACATCGGAGTGGATAATTTCCAAGATTCCTTTTGATTTGCTTTCACTGCTTGGAAATGCCTTCTTTATGTTCTTTCCTTTTGCACAACCCTTGCAAACACCTTCATGCTTGGTCTTGATTTGAGGAATACCTTCTACAACTTTGCTTGCAATTGGTAGTGCTCTGTAGTGCATATGTGCAAGTCTTCTATGCCTAAGTTCACTTGGCTCCATGGAATCATGCACCATGTCATGTTCAAGTTGTCCCTTCAATTTATACAATCCTCCCTCTTTCTCTCCAATCACCACTGCATCATCTATGGTGTTTCCCTTTGGCCACATTAAAACTTGGCCATCCACAAATGCAACCCTCATACCTTTTGCATCCAATGCAGATATGGAGAGTAGGTTTTTCTTGAGCCCAAGTACATAAAGAAATTCTTTCGTCTTCAAAGACTTTCCAAAATCTAGGCTGTAGGAGGCTTCACCACTTCCTTTGATGGGGTATTGGTAGTCATCCCCAAGTTTCACTTTATGGGGTGATTCATGTTCAGATAGATTTACAAAAGATTCTTTAAACCTATTCATGTGTTTGGAAGCCCCACTATCAATAAGCCAATCATTACAACCATGAGAAATAGTACCTGTGAGAGCAGAGATTAGGACATACTCTTCTTTTCTTGATGAGTCATCATCATCACTTTCTGCTCTATCCTTCTTCTTGGGAGGTTCATCATCCTCAACAGCATGAGCATGATATCTCTTCTTGTTGTTCTTCTTCTTCTTGTTGAATTTGTTGTCTTTCTTCTTCTTGGGACAATCTGCAACAAAGTGTCCTTTCTCATTACATGTGAAACATCTCATCTCTTTCCTATTCTTATGATTGGTGTGAGAGGATTTCTTGTAATGAGAGTGTTCCTTCTTAGGCTTGCTTCTTTTGGTTTGAGCTGTTAGAGCTTGAGCTTCATTTCCCATCTTTTCTTCTTGGGCTACAAGCCTAGCCTCTTCTTGTGAACATTCCTCCCACAATCTACTGAAAGAGATTAATTTCTTTCTAGCACAGATTCCTTGAATAAAAGAATTCCATGACCTAGGTAGGCCATTTAGAGTAGTCATAACCACTTCACCATTATCTACTACTTCATCAACAGCTTCAAGTTGTTCCTTGATCTGAGAGACCTTGCAGAAATAAAATTGAATGGTCTCTCCATTCAACAGCTTGACCCCTTTCAATGGGTTTCGTAGAGTCATCTTCCGATTTATGTTCTTCCCTTCAAATAGCTTGGTCAAAGAGTCAAACATCTCCTTGGGTGTCTTCAGAGATGACACATGTGGTATGAGATGGTCTTTGATAGAATTAGCAATGATTCGCTTTGCCTTGACCAAGTTCTTCTTATGCAATGCTTTAGCTTCTTCATCCTCCAGGACAGGGACTTCAGAACTGATATATGTATCCAATTCATTTTCTTCCAGGATTAACCCAATCCTATACTTCCAGGCTCGGAAGTTATCATCCCCTTCAAGCTTATCCTCAATCTTGGTGTGGTGAGATATCTTTAACGAGTACTTCAAATGGAAATAGAAAATATTTAGGTCTTACCACTTGATTTGCTGAAAACTGGATCTGGTCTCGGATTAGGGTTTGTGGGAGAAACCCTAAAAATCCAAAATGTGAATTTCAACTTTCTGAAAGAATAGAAAGATGGACCTTGATGAGCTAATTAGCCTGGTGTATTCAGAATTTAAGATCTGCAAATCTTCACCCTTCAGAAATTCCTTTTAGTCTTCCCGGGTTCACTAGGGAGGACCCTGAATTAGGGCTTGAGATTCCCGGAGATTTACCCAGCCAAAAATATCGATCCAAATCTTTAAACTTCGATTTTTCCAAGGAGATTCCAGCTATGTCTTCAGATTTCAGAAATTCTTATTTTTGTGGAAACCCTAATTTTTAGGGCCAAAACTGAAAGTGCTCAGAATTGAATTCTGATTAGAAAAATAGATTCACCTTGCTGAGGAGAGTCAATCTATCATATTACTTTTCCAAAATCTATAGAGAGAAACCCAATAAACAAGAAACCCTGGTTTCCATCACTGCACAATGTCTTCTTCTCAGGTTAGCTCTGATACCATGTTAATTTTTTGAGCATTAATTCAATATACTCTAGGATCTTTACTAAGAGAATAACATGTATAGTATATCAATGCATATCAATCATAGCAAGCATGTCAATCATCACAAGATGCAAACATAAGAGACAATAGACACACAGAGTTTCCATGGGGAAAACCCTAAGGTGAAAAAACCCACAACTTCCTCAGAGATAGATAGAGCAATAGTACAACCAAAGTACACATAGATAGACTCCTCCTAGCATCTGATCCTCCTCCTCACATGTGCGCCACTTTCCGAGTGATGGAAGAGTGAGTTATGAAGTGATCCAAATAGAGATCGGGAGATCTCCATTTATACTTGTCCTGACTGCCCAATAAACTTATGGGGCCGACTTGTCTAGCTTAGTACAATAACCCAATGTTAACTTAATCAGGGCCGACCCCACACATGGTGGTCTAATAACCCATCGGAAAGTTACGACACTTGCGACACTTGTCAATACAAATGACGACACTTCCGTATAGAGGAATAATAACATCTCTATAGGAGTACAATATACATATATGAAATACATGGGTGAAATACATTCTGAAGTTACATATACATCAACACTATGGTTGTCACAAAATTCCAAACTTAGTGAGAATGAGTTGCAACCAAATGGATTGGATTGTTGCATTTGTTGCCCCTATACACTCTGCTTCTACTAGCAATAAACAAATGGATGCATGCTTCTTTATTGGCCAACATATAAGCACTGAGCCAAAATTGAAAACATACCCAGAGGTGGACTTGCAATCAATTCCATTGCCAGCCCAATTAGAATTTGAGTACCCAACTAGATCCAGAGAGAAACCTACTACATAATGAATCCAAAAGGTATGAGTACCCTTCACATAGCGTAGAATCCTCTTTGCAGCTTTCCAGTGTAGCTAGTGAGGCTCCTGCATGTATCTGAAAACTACTCCAACAACATAATATATACACGTTCTAGTGTTGGTGAGATAAAGGAGACTCCCAACCAAATGTCTATACCATGTACTGTCCAGCAAAGGTATAGTACTTCCATCTTCAATATTTACTCTTGAAGCGAAGGGCAATGGGGTTTATTTGAAATCAGTCATCTCAAATATTCTAAGAAAATATTATGCATACGTATATTGTGCCATTGTGACTCTTGAAACAAATCAGATGATTTTAATTTCTAGAAAGTAATACAATAATCCTAAATCGATCATGCAAAAAATTTCGTGCAAAGCACATTTAAACCAAGCAATGGATGAAGCTGAACTCCATGTTTAGAAGATCATCTAACTAAAGTAAAATCTACAAAATAGATTCACCCCATTGAAGCATGCACACATTTGGATCTGAATTACAGCAAAAGAATCCTTTGGATAACAAGATGGAATCCATCTTTTCATGCCAAGCTTGTGGTGCTTGCTTTAGTCCATACAAGGATTTTTGCAATTTGCAAACAAGAGATGGATCTTAGATATACCCCCATAGCTTCTCCATGTAGATATATTATGCAAGATCCCCG
The DNA here is from genome assembly GCA_027924585.1 of Larix kaempferi. Lineage (NCBI taxonomy): Eukaryota > Viridiplantae > Streptophyta > Pinopsida > Pinales > Pinaceae > Larix > Larix kaempferi. The sequence continues at coordinate 4,353,582 of BSBM01000827.1, forward strand.
TGAAGGAATGCACTCTTCACATCCATATGATGATGCTCCCAATGTTGAGTTGTTGCAATGGTAAGCACAAGTTGAATGGAATCCATCTTGGCAACTAGTGCAAAAATTTCATTGTAATATATGCCATGTACCTATGAGAAAACTTTATCTACAAATATTTTTTTTTACTTACTAATAAGTCCATATGTTGTTATCTTAATTTCATAAACCCATTTACATCGAACAATTTTTCTCCTAGGAGGAAGAGGTACTAACTCCCATGTTTTTTTGTCATGAGAGATTGATACTCCTCATCCATGACATCTTCCCAATGTGGATTACCAGTAGCTTTTGCATAAGATTATGGATCTATAGCAATAACCATGTAGAAATGTGTAGGAAACAAAGGATCTATAGAAATGAGTGCATGTGGAGCATCATGAAATTGTGAGTGATTCCTCCTTACATCTAATGGATCTCCAACTAGTTCATTTGTCAACTGAAGAGTCGCTCTTCCCAACGTGGTCAAACTGTCGGATCTGCAATAATTTCTTAATCATTATCAGTAGCTTCTTCTTCATATGAATCTAAATCTGCATCTCAAATAGTGGAAGAACCATTGGTGAGATCATCATTAATAATAAATGGTGCATCGATAGTAGGAGTTTATGCATGCAAGGGGCCCTCTTCAAACATGACACTTCTTTCATTGAATATATTTTTAGTGGTGATATTTAGTATTATATGCCCCATTACTCCTTCAATATATCCTACAAAGATGCATTATTCACTTTGTGGATCCAAGGCCCATATTCTTTTGGAAAGAATGTGCACCCATGCACGAGAACCAAACACTTTGAAGTGTTTGACTTCTGGTTTTCGATCGCTCCAAGCTTAGACTTGAGTGACAACTTACAAGGATTTATGAGGAACTCAATTCTAAATGTAGGCTAAATGGTTGATGGCAGCCCAAAGTTGTGGAGCAAGGGAATTGGACTATAGCATGCATGTTACCATCTCTTTCAAGGATATGTTCTTACTGGTTGCAACTACATTTTGTTGTGGAGTATATGGACCTGTACGATGCCACTCAATGCATGCTTATGCATATAGATGTTGGACATCTATGTTGACATAATCCCCCCCATTTTTTATACACGAGATCTTGATCCCTTTTCCTAAATTATTCTCTGAAAGGGTTTTTAAATCTTTGAAACATTTGAAGACTTAATATTTCTGCTTAAGGAAGCAAACCCTGCATATCTTGACCAATCATTAAAAAAATAATACATACTTGACCCTACTCATGGAAGGGTGTGGGAAAGGGCATGTTATGTTAGTGTCGGAAAGTTAAAGGATAAAAGAGGCTCTCCATGCCTTTCCTTTCTCCAATTTTTCTTCTTGATGCTTTCCAAGAATGCAGCCTTGGCATACACCACTAGAATATTTAATATCTGGAAAACATGTCACCATATCTTTATTGCTTAGGTCTTCCAAGTATTAGTAGTTTAGGTGACCAAACCTATCATGCCATAATCTATTTACTTCATTAGAATGTTTTAGAAGTATAGAGGAAGGACATTTGGGATTAAAGTTAGAAAAGAAATACAATCTAGATTGGTGGTTAGCTTTCCCAACAACAACCTTTGATTCATTAGTCATTTAAATTATGAATACTAAATTTGGGATAAATTCCACTTGTTTTCCTAAGCCTAAGTGAGTTATATGATATATAGAAAGGATATTTGTGGAAAAGGAAGGAATATAAAGTACATCCTGAAATTGTCAACGCTCTTGCTTAATAACTTATTTTTCACATACCTGAATTGGTGTGTCATCTCCCATTAATATTGTAGGACTAGCACATGGTTCCATGGAAGACAAAATGTCCTCTAATGAGGCCATGTGATTCAATTCTCCTGAGTCAAAAACCCGTGAGGACGGTGAACATGAGGAAATGGTAAAAAGTACATGGCCTATGTCATTTTCCGGTCTTTTCATTTCTTTGTTCTTCTTAATGTTATCAGGAACATTGATGTTTTTCTGCTCAAGAAATTGGGTCAATTGATCCATTTTTTTCCTCATGCAATCATGTCCTTCATGGTTGAACTTTTTAAGGTATGCACATGTTTTCTTCTCCCTCTTAGTCTTCCCAACTTTATAGGAGGAATTCTTCTATGTAGATATAAGCTTTTGCTCCTTCTTGCCTTTGGATTGTTGCTTATGCTTGCTTATTTTCTTGTTTCCTTGTTTGGAAGCAAGGGCATCCACCTTTAAGAATCTCATTAGAATGGTATTATCTTTATCCTAGAGAAGACATGTTGCAAAATTATCTAATGTAGGCATTTTCCAAGTATCACTAAGTGTCAATCTTGTTGCATGGAATGTGGAGACAAAAACTAAGTATTATGGACTCAATTTTGATAGGATTGATAAAATTAGTTGATCATTATTTTTGTCTATTTTGCACATTTTGATTTGAATTAATCCATACATAAATTTTGTAAATAAGTATTGGATACATTCAAGGTTACTTGGGATCAAACTAAGGAGATCAATCTCCAATTGATGTCCTCTCATCTCATCTTTGCTTCCCAAAAATTCTAGGCAACTTCGTCTAGATTTCATTTGTGGTTGTTTCATCTTCAACATGATACAAAAGGTTTGGATAAATTGAGTAACAAATTAATCCAAAAGCTTCATCCATTTTGTTAAAGAATTTTAGTTTTTCCACATCCAAATTTAGCTTAGTCTATATTGTTCCCATTGTGATCTTATGAAGTCCCTTCATGCACAATAATATTTCAACCTTTGATTTCCATTTTTATTAATTGAATGGAGTAAGGATTTCCTGTGGATAATGATACATCCTCATTGATGCTCTATGCTCTGTGTATTCTACTTGCAAACATGTAGACAAACGTCTTTAGAATCCCCAAGGCTCTAATACCATGTGATATTTTGGCACAATGGATCTAGAAGCTAAATGGAGCTGCAATATAGTTAGTAATATAGAGAAGAAGAGACAAAAGAATTACAGTAATAAAATATTCATTAACTATTAAATAAGAGAGTTATAATTCTCATCAAATATGAGAGTTACAATGCAATGTGCATTGGAATTCAAGAGATAATGCTCCTTGAGAAAAGGTACCTTAGTTAGGATTACTTGAGTGAAACACTCCATTGAATTTTCCCTTGCATGCATGAAATGAACAAAATGCATCCTTGCATGACCATGTGGCTCTCATGATGGAGTTAACTGATCTTTGACTGCCCAAGTGGTGTCAACTAGCTCACAGTTGTTAAGTGAGACTAGTTAACTTAGCTTTTACAAGTCAAGAGGTGTCAACTAGCTCATAATTGTTAAATGAGGCAAGTTAATTGAATGAGCTTAGTTAATTAGTTAATCACATGCAAGAGAGGCACACTTATCTAGTCAATTGGGTGACAACATGCATGAAAGGTGCACTAATACCTAAAAGAGAGGAGGAGGTCACCTTTATTCCCTACAATGGTGGAGAAGGGGGAATCAGGTCCTAATAGAAAGGAAAAGAGGCTTAAGTGATCCCAAAAGAGTGCATGTACACTAACAGAATCAAACACATTTAAGTGTTCAGGTTGTGATCAAATCCATCAAATTAATTTTCCATAAATAGTGAACCAAATAAATGACTATGGGAGGTACACAAATAAGGCATGTGACCAATTACAAATCAAATATAACATGGGTGCATCTAATCCAAATATACCACTTAAGCATGGTATAAGTATAATTCAGTTCCTATTATACATCAAGTAAATCTAATTAATTAGGTGTGAGTACTTGTAACATCTCTTTCCAAAAAAAAAATGTTATATTGATATTTCAGAGTTTGAAATCAAATATACATTTGTTTGTCCTATTCGGACTCAAAGAATCAAGAAGAAACTTCAATACATTAATCAAAATACAGACAAGGCTATTGTTTCAAATATCATTATCTTCCTTGGTATATCAACCTGGGTATTCATCAATAACAACTTTAGGTCATCATGAAAAATCCAAGTAGTAAGCCAAAAAACCACGTCTAGTAGAACCAAATTTGTTTGAATTGTCATTAGTTATATTTAATATAAAAGAGATTTAACATACTAATAGAAGAGTCCCCCCTCTAAATTCTTGTTCAGTAAAGGTACCCTCTTGTAAAAAGAGTACTTCTTTAGAAATTTGATCTGATTTCATATTAAATTCTCAGTAAATATATGTGAATTGAAGAAATTCAAAAGCACTTTAATAGGTAAAGGACCTAAATTTTCAACTCTTCATTGTTGATTATCCCATTCCATCAAGCCTTTTGAGTCTCCAAAAACCTAGAAATACTTTAAACCTCTTTCTTTAGTTGTGTTCATCAACAACCACAATGCATAAAATCCAGCATGAGTATTAGTCCCCTGCCTAGCTGCATATTTCAATAACAAGTAATGATTTGGAGTGAAATAAATGACAACCCCTGCTCAACAAAATATTGGTATTCCTCGACATGATCCATCAAATAATCCCCATGGATTATTAGAATCTATACTTGGCATTAAAAAAACTTTGTTATTATTCAATTTTGTGTTAATTGTTTGATAATTTCATTCCATTATCATTCAGGATCACTAAGAGAATAACATGTACAGCATATCTACAGCATATCAATCATAGACACAATAGCAATCACACAAGAGACATGGAGTTTCACCGAGGAAAACCAAGAAGGTGAAAATCCCCGCAACTTCCTCAGAGATAGAATAAACCCCAAAACAAGATCACAAGGATCAAACCCAATAAGATGTCTCTAGCAAATGCTTCTCCTCCTCCACATGTGCTCCACTTTCTCTCTTAACTATGCGAGCTTGAGAAGTGAATGAATGAATCAAATGAGAGACACAACCTCTCTATTTATACATTGACTTGACCTACCAATAAATCACTGGGGCCGACTTGCTACTCAAGTCTAATAACCCAACCACATGACCTAACTAGGGCCGACCCCTCACTGGTGGTCTAATAACCCATCAATACAAATGACAACACTTACAATGTAACTTGCGACACTTGCAAATACAAATGATGACACTTCCAATAAGAGGAATAATACATCTCTGTGGGATATACAATAAAGTACAAATGTAATACATAGAAGAATATCTTCCGAAGTTACAAATACATCAACACTCCCTCTTAACTAGGAAGTTATTCTCAACACAGGTCATCAATACATATTGGCGCAAGTCTTCAATTCTGGAGCTGGATCATCATCACTGGATCACGGAGCATCATCATCAACACTGCTGCTATACTCAACATCTCGATCACTGGGCTATCTCTAAATTATGCTCATCATAGGAAGTTCTACAGAGCTAGCCCTTTTTCATGCTGGATGTAGGCCCACCACCTGTAGGTATTCATCATCACTGCGAGTGGTCTGATAGAGGTGGTCTCTCAGGACTCATTACGTGCATATGCAATGCCTGACAAGAGTATCCCAGGAACAGTTTACGTGCCTAAGCACGACCGACAAGATCTCCCAGGGATTATGTGCATCCCTTCACAAACCCTTTAAAGAGTATCCCAAGCTCATTTTGCGTGGCTCAGCACAACCGGAAAGATCTCTAACGAACATCCCAGGACTTATTATGAGCACCCAGCTCAACCTATCAGATCTCCAGGACTGATTACATGTGATTAGAAAAAATCTTAAAAGAATACCCCAGGAATAGTTTACGTGCCTAAGCACAACCGGCAAGATATCTAAAGAGCATCCCAGGACTTATTACGAGCACACAGCTCAACCTAGCGGATCTCCAAGACTGATAACATGCCTCCCTAGCAAAACCTCGAAATAGCATCCCAGGACTGATTACAAGCACACAGCTCAACCTATCGGATCTCCCAATATCTTTTACATGCTATCCGCACAACCTGCCACATATACTTGACCTCTCAGTATCATCCTGAAACTCATTATCCACTTGATTATCCTCGCACGGAGCATCATCCCAATGCTAATGATAAACCTGATCATCATCATACCGTACATCATCCTGATGTACATCATCACACATGATCATCCTGATCATCGTCACTATATCGTCTTGATGCATATCATCCAGAGCATCGTCCTGATACTCATCACACATGATCATCCTGATCATCGTCACTGCATCGTTCTGATGCATATCATCCAGAGCATCGTCCTAATACTCATCACACATGATCATCCTAATCATACAAAGCATCCACCTGATGCATATCCAGAGCAGTAACTGGAGCATCATCCTGATGCTCTTCACACAACCATGGGAAGGATCCTCATCTCACCATGCTTGGAATGGCTCCTACATATGATAGTTTTAAACCTTAACACTGTAGTAAAAACTCATACAGATTCTTAACCAATAACAGAAAATACACAATGGCACATGCATAACACAGATATTTTCACCTGGAAACCCTGAACTGGGGAAAAACCAGCAAAACTTAGAGCCGCACAACTCTTTTCATTATATGTTTTCTTAACCATTTACAATACAATATATGGTATTCGCAGCATCTAAAACCCTAATTCGTTTACCGAAAATTAGGTTACAACCCTAATCCCTTTACCAGGATTAAATAGAATACAATGGGCCAAAACAGCAAAAAAGCAAAAACATCCCAAAAACTTCTTGCTTTCCACGCGGACTCCGGGGGCCTAACGGCCCCCTCCGTGTCGTTTTGGAACCTAACGGTCTGAAACGAAGGGGGGGGGGGGCTGGCGGGCTACCCCCCCCTCCTGTACACACACCCGCCATGTGAAGAGATATAACACACCCAACAACAAATATGTCCCATCACTTCTTCCTCGAAGTATCTTCAATCTGAAGAACACCAAATCTCTTATGAAGTATTCAAACTTCACTTTGGCTAGTGGTTTAGTCAACACATCTACAACCTGCTCATCCGTCGCAACATATAGGAGCTGTTAGTTTTTCATAATTTACTTCAATCTAATCTAGTATCTTAACTGAGAGAACAACATGTACAGCATATCAATCATGGACACAATAATGCAAGCACACCAGAGACATAGAGTTTACTTGGGGAAAACCATAAAGGTGAAAAACCCCAATAACTTCCTCAGAGATAGATAGAACAATGATACAACCCAAGCATAAGAGATAGACATCTCCTAGTAGAAGCTTCTCCTCCTCCATAGGTGCGCCACTCTCCACTGAGTGTATGTGAGAATAGAATGATCAAATAGAGTGCCTCCCGCACTCTATTTATACTTGACTTGACTTGCCTAATAACCTTTACTAGGTCGGCCTTAACTTAACCACATAACATAATGCTGACTGGGCCGACACCCAATAGGGTGGTCTAATAACCCTTTGACCCACATGGCTGACCCCCAATAGGGTGGTCTAATAACCCTTCGACCCACATTGCTTATACAGGGCCAACCCCAACAAAGTGGTCTAATAACCCATCAAGAATAAGTTACGACACTTACAATATAAATGACAACACTTCCGTATAGAGGAATAAGAACATCTCTATAGGAATACAAACACTTCCGTATAGAGGAATAATACCATCTATATAGGAGTACAATATACATATATGAAATACATTCTGAAGTTACATATAGATCAACACTCCCTCTTAACTAGGAAGGTATTTCTTGACACAGGTCTTCTTCTCTGGATCATCGTCACTGGATAATCGTCATCGAGTCATCATCATCGTCACTGCTGCTGCTACCTCAATCAATCTCTAAATCTACTCGTCATAGGAAGTTCTACAAAGGCAGTCCTTTTTTATATTGGATGTGGGCCCACCACCTGTAGGTATTCATCATCACTGGCCATACTATGGAATCCTCAGGACTTATTACGTGCATCACAAAACCTTAAAAGAGTCTCTTGGCTAGCAAGAACCCTAAAGAGCATCTGAGGCCTTTTTCATCCTGTCCAGATATCCAGGACTGATTACATGTGAGTCCACCACAAAACCTCGAAAGAGAATCCCAAGACTGATTACAAGCACACGACTCAACCTATCGGATCTCCCAGGGCACAAATTACATGTGGTCACCACAAAACCTCGAAAGAGCATCCCAGGACTGATTACAAGAACACGGCTCAACCTATCAGATCTCCCAGGGCACAAATTGCATGTGGTCATGGAAAAACCTCGAAAGAGCATCCTAGGACTGATTACGAGCACACGACTCAACCTATTAGATCTCCCAGGGCACAAATTACATGCCATAGGACAAAACCTCGAAAGAGCATTTGCCAGATATCCCAGGGCACAAATTACATGCCATAGGCAAAACCTCAAAAGACTATCTGCAAATCTCCCGGGGCACAAATTATATGCTTATCTGCACAACCTGTTCCACGACCACAGAGTATCAACCTGATACTCACCATACATCATCCTGATGTACACATGATCATCCTGATCATCATCGCTGCATTGTCCTGATGCATGTCATCTCGAGCAACATCATGAATCTCATCATCAATGATCATCCTAATCATACAATGCATCCACCTGATGCATACACAGTATCTGCCTGATACATATCATCATACATGATCTACCTGATCATACAATGTATCCACCTGATACATATACAAATACATGATCCACCTGATCATACCTGATACATATCAACATACATGATCTACCTGATCATACAACGTATCCACCTGATACATATACAGATACATGGTCCAAGCATCCAACATGATGCATATACAAAATACATACAAATGATCCAACTGATCATATCCAACATCTAACATGATGCGTACATACATAAATTATCCAACTGATCATATCCAGCATCCAACATGATGCGTACATACATAAATGATCCAACTGATCATATCCAACATCCAACATGATGCATACATACATAAATGATCCAACTGATCATATCCAGCATCCAACATGATGCATTCATACATAAATGATCCAACTGATCATACAGAGCAGAAACTAGGACATCATCCTGATGCTCATCATCCAACGCTTACATCCATAGCCATGTGAAGGCTCCTCCTTCCAACATGCTTGGAATGGCTTTAGCAAATGTCTCCATCACTTCTTCCTCGAAGTGTCATCGATCTGAAGAACACCAAGCCTCTCTCTGAAGTACTCGAACTTCACTCTGGCTTCTTCAGTACATCTGCAATCTTCTCATCCATCGCAACATGCAGGAGCTTCACTGCTCCTGTCTACACCATATCCCTGATATAGTGATATTTGATCTCTATGTGTTTCGACCTGTCATGAAACACTGGGTTCTTAGACAACTTCACACAACTCTGGTTGTCACAAAATATACCAGTAGCCTCCAGTGGTAGATCAAATAACTCAGACAGTAGCTTCTGAAGCCATACTGCCTCACAAATGGCCGAACATGCTGCAACATACTCTGCCTCGGCTGTACTCGGTGCTACACAGGACTGCTTCCTGCTAAACCAAGAGATCATACCTGATCCCATACTGAAGCAGCACCCAGAAGTGCTCTTCCTATCTGCGGCACTTCCTGCCCAATCTGAATCAACATAACCCTGCAGGTTAAACTTTTGATTCGCATCATACTAGAGCTCATAGTCAACTGTACCCTTCAGGTACCTCAAAACATGCTTTGCAACTATCAGGTGAACATGTCTCAGATCTGTCAGATACTGGCTTAGGGGGTTCACCTCAAAGAAAATGTTTGGTCTCGTATTCATCAGGTACATCAAGGACCCAATCATATGACGATACATCGTAGCTTCAATCGACTCAGATGATCACATAGAAGCTTCAGGTTTGATGTTATAGGTGTGGCCATGGCCTTGCAGTCCATCATCCCGAACCTCTTTAGGATATCTACTGCATACTTCCCTTGTCCAAGGAAGATTCCATCTGCACTCTGCCACACCTCCATACCAAGAAAGTAGTGCATAATACCCAATTCCTTCATCTCAAACTCGGCAGCAAGATTCCTCTTCATATCGACAATCAATCTATCCTCACCTATTACAAACAGGTCATCCACATACAATAGTAGAATCACAGGATTGCCTTCCTCAACCTTGTAGTAAAGGTTGGAATCCGCTTTACTCTTGGTAAAGCCCAAACTAGATAGAAAGTTGTCTATCCTACCATACCAAGTTCTGCACATATATGACTCCCTGTCATGTGTCTCAGAACCAAGTGGCTGCTCCACATACACTTCTTCTTCAACTACACCATTAAAGAAAGATGTCTTGAAATCCATCTGGTGTATCTTCCACTTCATCACTGCAGCCAGAGCAAGTATTGATCTAATGGAAGTGTGTCTAGCTACAGGAGCAAAAGTCTCTATGCTACCACCTGCAGCATGCTTAATCTTGTAGATCCTCTTGGAAGTCACTATAGACTCCCCTTCAGGTCTTGGGACTGCATCCCAAACATCTTCATGAATGACTAGTACTCCTCAATCATGGCATTCTTCCCAGATCCTGGGAACTTCAATATCTTCAATATTTTCAGTAGATAACTTTGTTGCTGAACAAATTTTGTAGTCTTTCTTTTGTAGGTGATGGTATATGATCTTTCCTCCACAACAAGTTAAATTGCATGATTAGAAAACATCTCATAGTTTTCAGAACAAATACTTACACATAAAGAAATATGTCATACAGACATGTAATTATCTTAGCCAATGCTTCAATACAACATTTATCCATATCTCGTAACTTTCTGGATGCCTTCCAATCTCTACCAGAACATTGTTAAGAGTGTGCACAACTCCCAACATGTCAGCAAATAGGTTTCATTCTAGATAAGTAGCAATGGAATGTTGTACAGTGCCATAGGCCACTTACCCATGTATATTAGTAGTATATTGTTCATCAATGCAACTATTCTAATATGCATAATACACAACCTAATTCTAGGAACATCAGTATATACATTATTGAACAGTATTATTTAAACAATAAAATATGCAAGGAATGATAATTCAAATACTTATCTTTGTTTGTTTGTTGGGTTGACTCCCTCTCAGTTTTTGCTTCTTGTCTGCAACTCCATTTTGATGTGGATTGTGATAAGTGGTCAACTCCCTCTGAATATCTGCATCCTTGCAGAAACTACTGAAGTGTGCTCCTTCTTGATCTTTGTTTCCTTGCAGGAACAACTGGAGTGTGCTCCCTCTTGATCTTTGCTTCCTTGCAGGAACAACTGGAGTGTGCTCCCTCTTGATATTTTCTTCCTAGATTACCTGTCCTTGAACTTATATCCATCACTATGCATGCTTATTAGTATCATCATTTTGTTATCCTCAAGGTCTCATACATAATCACACATTCATTAGTATAATATTAATACTATCAAAACACAATAATCTTAAACATGTATAGTCATGATCATTTCAAACACAGATAATAAACATTAGTATTCAATGTTTCAAGGAAGTCTTCTTTTACTCATGCATATTCTTATTTGACCATAGGACTCTTCTGGTTAGTTAAATCATCAATCAAGATAAGAGACATAAAAATGCATAAACCCTTGATTACTTACATTTCTATCTTTATGAGTAAACATAACCAATCATACCAAGTATATTTATATAAGGGATCCTAACACAAGGTAGGATTCTAACTTGATATAGGAAAAAAATACCTGGATTGGTATGTTAGCTAGTTATGTCTAACATAACCACATGATGTCTTCTTGTTCTCTTCAATGACTTGTGCTAGTAACCTGCATATCTCATAGGTTAACCATTATAGAACCAAGTTATACATACCTCGCAAATAGATCTTCTAAGTGATTCATGACAATGAATGAATCTTTGTCCTCATGTCATCATGATCATATGTTCTTGAACTAGAACATGATTTTTCTTTCTTGGTGTACCTTTCATGTTAGCGGACAACATAAACCTCATACAACACCATAATACATTAGTACAATCTTAAGTGTCAACACCCTAATCAATGAATATCTTCTATCATGCACTCATAATTTTATTAAGGTGATATGACAAGTCTAAATTTAATCAAGATTGTACTAACCATAATAACATGAAGACAAACATACCATAAACTTAATCATGAACAAATCTCGAAACATACCTGGATGAGTCATACCTGTCGAGATTGCTTGTAATCTTCTTATGTAAGGCCTTAGCCTCATCTCACTCTGAAATAAGAACTTCTTCACTTATGCAGGTGACCAATTCATTCTCTTCTAGGATTAACCCAATCCACTTGATTTGTAGGAACTGGATCTAGAGATGGATTAGGGTTTGTCAGAGAAACCCTAAAAATTCAAACTTTGAATTTCAAACTTTCGAAAGGATAGAAATATGCGCCTTGATGAGCTGATCAAGCTAGTATACTCATAATTTGAAAACTGCAAAGTTTCACCCCTCAAATTTTCCTGTGAAACTTTCAGATTCACTAGACATGACACCGAACTAGGGTTTGATAAAGCCCACCCTTTTTCCCAATCAAAAGGTTTGATCCAAAGCTCTAAGCTTCTATTTTTCTAAGGAGCTTCCAGCCGTGGTCACAAATTTCAAAAATTTCCATTTTTGCAGAAGCCCTCATTTTCCACTTTTCCGATCAAAGTCCCGAACTAGGGTCTGATCAAGCCCGGTCTTCTACCCAACCAAAAATTCTGATCTTGGTCTCTAAATTCCAATTTTGATGAGTGGCATTCATCCATAGTCTCCGATTACAAAAATTCCAACCTTCTCCGAAACCCTAAATTCCGGAAGCCATGAATGAAGGTGCTCAAAAATAATTTTGTTTTGATAGAAATATGCACCTGATTGTTTCTAGTGTAAATCCAAACTTTTAAATCCACAAGGTATGAAAAATTTTCTTGTGATAACCTGACTTGTCATATTTCCAACCCCATAGGTCTGACCTCAAATGGATTCTTTGAGAGAGAGTTATTCCAAGTGTCACAACATGACCTGTTTATGGGATAAAACAGGAGAGCGAACTTGTACGGCGTGCCACCTGTCACTAGTTCAGTTTTGGCCTCTGAAAAAGTTACCTGAGAAATTAAAGTCCATGCACTACCTATCAATTTTTATGAAATTTCATTTGGAGCTTCCTATCCCAAGTTATGACCTTTTTTCCAAGGTCACCTTTTTAGGACTGAGATTTGGAAGAGGCCGAAACCCTGTATTGTACATATCATAAATCACAAAGTACAACGAATTAGAGGTTTTCCTTTGGACACAAGGTACATGGGGACCTTAGTTTCGTCCTATATGATTTTCAGACCCTGAAACCTTTTCTAAATTTATTTATAGCGAAATTGCTATGATGATGGGTTTTTGCTATATCAAGCCCTAGCTTCGCAATTGCAACAAGTGTCATACATGCCATACCATGCCTTCTTTCAGGCTAGCTCTGATACCATGTTAGTTTTTCAGAATTTACTTCAATATGATCTAGGATCTTAACTGAGAGAACAACATGTATAGCATATCTACAGCATATCAATCATGGACACAATAATGCAAGCACACCAGAGACACAAAGTTTACTTGGGGAAAACCATAAAGGTGAAAAACCCCAATAACTTCCTCAGAGATAGATAGAGCAATGATACAACCCAAGCATAAGAGATAGACATCTCCTAGTAGCAGCTTCTCCTCCTCCACAGGTGCACCACTCTCCACTGAGTGTATGTGAGAATAGAATGAACAAATAGAGTGCCTCCCGCACTCTATTTATACTTGACTTGACCTGCCTAATAACCTTTACTAGGTCGGCCTTAACTTAACCACATAACATAATGCTGACTAGGCCGACACCCAATAGGGTGGTCTAATAACCCTTTGACCCACATGTCCGACCCCCAATAGGGTGGTCTAATAACCCTTTGACCCACATGACTTATACAGGGCTGACCCCAACAAAGTGGTCTAATAACCCATCAAGTATAAGTTACGACACTTACAATATAAATGATGACACTTCCGTATAGAGGAATAATAACATCTCTATAGGAATACAAACACTTCCATATAGAGGAATAATACCATCTCTATAGGAGTACAATATGCATATATGAAATACATTCCGAAGTTACATTTACATCAACAGGAGCTTCACTGCTCCTCTTTGCACCATATCCCTGATATAGTGATATTTGATCTCGATGTGTTTTGACCTGTCGTAAAACACCGAGTTCTCAGGCAGCTTCACACAAATCTGGTTGTCACAAAAGATACTAGTAGCATCCAACGAAAGATCAAATAACTCAGACAATAGCTTCCTAATCATACTACCTCACAACTAGCCGAGCAAGCTGCAACATACTCTGCTTCAGATGTACTCAGTGCTACGTAGGACTGCTTCCTGCTAAACCAAGAGATCACACCTAATCCCATAATGAAGCAACACCCAGAAGTGCTCTTCCTATCTGCGGCACTGCCTGCCCAATCTGAATCAACATAACCCTCCAAGTAAAAATTTTGATTCGCATCATACCTGAGCCCATAATCAATCGTACCCTTCAGGTACTTCAGAATATGCTTTACAGCAACTAGGTGAACACTTCTCGGATCTGTCAGGAACTGGCTCAATGTGTTCACCACAAAGCAAATATCTGGTCTCGTGTTCATCAGGTACATCGAGGACCCAATCATCTGATGATACATAGTGACATCAATCGGCTCAGATGAAGCATCACAGAGAAGCTTCAGGTTTGATACCATAGGTGTGGCCATGGCCTTGCAGTCCATCATCCTGAACCTCTTCAGGATCTCTATTTCATACTTCCCTTGTCCAAGGAAGATCCCATCTGAACTCTGCCACACCTCCATGCCTAGAAAGTAATGCATCATCCCCAAGTCCTTCATCTCGAACTCAACAGCAAGCTTTCTCTTCGTATCGGAAATCAATCTATCCTCACCTGTAACAAACAGGTCATCCACATACAATAGTAGTATCACTGTATTTCCTTCTTCAACATTGTAGTAAAGGTTGGAATCTGCTTTACTCTTGGTAAAGCCCAAACTAGATAGGAATTTTTCCATCCTACCATACCAGGTTCTAGGAGCTTGCCTCAATCCATACAAGGATTTCTTCAACCTGCACACATATGACTCCCTGTCATGTGTCTCAAAACTTAGTGGCTGCTCCACATACACTTCCTCTTCGACTACACCATTCAAGAAAGTTGTCTTTACATCCATCTGGTGTATCTTCCACTTCATCACTGCAGCTAGAGCAAGTACTGTTCTGATGGAAGTGTATCTGGATACAGGAGCAAAAGTCTCTTCATAGTCTATTCCCTCTTTCTGGGAAAAGCCATGAGCTACAAACCTCACCTTGTATTTCTCTATGCTGCCATCTGCAACATGCTTGATCTTATAGATCCACTTGGAAGTCACAACAGACTTCCCTTTAGGTCTTGGGACTACATCCAAAACATCATTCTTCATGATCAACTGGTACTCCTCGACCATGGCATCCTTTCATTCTTTCTTTTCCACTGCTTCTTCATAACTAGAAGGTTCTTTGTTCATAATGTCACAGAGTAAGGCAACATAACTGGTATGTGATCTAGTCCTCTTCCTTTCTCTGTGTTCTTCTTCTGGAATGCCATACCTATCTGCATCTTGAATGAGATCTCTAGCCCATGCAGGTTTCCTTTTGTGAGATTTTGTCTCACGGGGTGTATCTATAGGTTCTTGTGGATCTTCAATTCCACGATCTTCTTCTGTAATTACTTCATTCATAGTGGTGTCTTGAAATCTGGTTACATTTGGTTCTTCATGATCTTCAAAAGGGGTCTTCCTTGATTTGATGTATGTTGAGTCTTCATCAATTGTTACTTCCCTGCTGATGTCAATTTTCTTGAACCCTGGAAAGTATATTATGTAAGCCTTCGAGCTTTCACTGTAACCCACAAAGATGCCCTTATTTCCTGAAGGATCAAGCTTTGTCCTCTTTTCTTTTGGAATGTCTATGTATATTGGACAACCAAATATTTTGAGATGGATAACTTCAAGTTTCTTACCAGAGAATACTTATTCTGGTGTCTTGTTGTCAAGAATCTTGTGAGGTGTTCTGTTCTGCACATATACAGCTGTCCTAGCTACTTTTTCCCATAGGTGCATAGAAAGATCTTGGTCATGAAGCATTGCCTATGCTACTTGCATGATAGTTCTATTCTTACTTTCTACAACTCCATTTTGTAGTGGATTATAGGGAGCAGTCAACTCCCTCTTAATCCCTGAATCACTGCATAACTTCTTGACCTGAAGTGAATTCTCCACCATTGTCAGATATGGAAGTCTTAATCTTCTTATCTGTTTGATTTTCTATCAAGGCTTTGAATTCCTTGAACTTATCAAACACTTCATCTTTGTTCTTCAAGAAATAAACCCAAGTCTTCCTAGAGAAATCATCAATGAAGGAAACATAGTATACATACCCACTCAGAGAACTGGATGACATTGGACCGCATACATCAAAGTGGATAATCTCCAAGATTCCTTTTGATTTGCTTTCACTACTTGGGAATGCTTTCTTTGTGTTCTTCCCTTTTGCACATCCTTTGAAAATACCTTCATGCTTTGACTGGATTTCAGGAAGACCTTCTACTGCTTTGCTTGCAATTGGTAGTGCCCTATAGTGCACATGAGCAAGCCTTCTATGCCAAAGTTCACTTGGCTCCATGGATTCATGTACCATTGCATGCTCAAGTTGTCCCTTCAATTTGTATAATCCTCCCTCTTGCTCTCCAATCACTACTACATAATCTATGGTCTTACCTTTTGGCCACATGAGTACTTGGCCATCCACAAATGCAACTCTAATCCCCTTTGCATCCAAAGATGATGCAAAGATGATATGGATAGGAGATTCTTCTTGAACCCAGGTACATATAGAACATCTTTCATTTTCAAAGACTTCCCAGAGTCTAGTTTGTAGGAGGCTTCACCACTTTAGGATATTGATAGTCATCCCCAAGTTTCACCTTGTGAGGTGACTCATGTTCAGATAGGTCTACAAAGGATTCTTTGAATCCCATCATGTGTTTGGAAGCCCCACTATCAATAATCCAATCATCACATCCATGTGTGATAGTACCCGTAAGAGCAGAGATCAACACATATTCTTCCTCACTTGAGGAGTCTTCACTTTCTGCCTTATTCTTCTTCTTGGGAGGTTCATCATCCTTAGCAGCATGAGCATGATGCCTCTTCTTGATGTTCTTCTTGTTGTTGTTGTTGGAGTATTTCCTTCTCTTGGGACATTCAAAAGCAAAGTGTCCTTTCTCATTGCATGAGAAGCATCTTAAATCTTGGATGGTAGTGAGAAGATTTATTGTGATGATGAGATGGTTCTCTCTTGAACTTGCTTTTCTTGGTGTGTGCTATGAGAGCTTGATCCTCACTTCCCATCTTTTCTTCTCGAGTTACAAGCCTAGCTTCTTCTTGTGAACATTCCTCCCATAGTCTACTGAAGGAGATCAATTTATTTCTTGCACAAATTCCTTGGATGAAGGAGTGCCATGACCTAGGTAGGCCATTTAATGTGGTCATGGAAATTTCTCCATTCTCCACCACTTCATCCACAACTTCAAGTTGTTCCTTGATTTGAGATACCTTAGAGAAGTAGGATGGAATGGTCTCTCCATTCTGGATCTTTACAGCTTTCAATTGGTTCCACAGAGTCATCTTCTGATTTATGTTCTTTCCTTCAAACAACTTAGTCAAAGAGTCAAACATCTCCTTAGGTGTATTTAGGGAAGACACATGGGGAATGAGATGGTCCTTAATAGAATCAGCAATGATTCTTTTGGCTTTGACCAAGTTCTTCTTATGTAAGGCCTTAGTCTCATCTCCCTATGGAACTGGAACCTCTTCCTTTATGTAATTGTCCAACTCATTCTCTTCTAGGATTAACCCAATCCTATACTTCCAGGCTTGGAAATTATCAGCCCCTTCAAGCTTATCCTCAAGCTTGGTGTGGTGAGACATTTTAATGAGAAACTCAAATGGAAATAAAATACTTAGGTCTTACCACTTGATTTGCTAAAAACTGGATCTGGAGCTGGATTAGGGTTTGTTAGAGAAACCCTAAAAATTCAAAATTTGAATTTCAAACTTCTGAAACGATAGAAAGATGCTCCTTGCCGAGCTAGTTAAGATGGTATACTCAGAATTTGAAAACTACAAATTTTCACCCCTCAAAATTGCTTTCGAAACTTCCAAAATCACTGGGAAGGACCTTGAATTAGTGGTTGAATTTCCCGGAGCTTCACCCAACCAAAAATTTTGATCCAAAGCTCTAAAATTTGATTTTTCAAAGGCGCTTCCAGCCGTGGTCTCGGATTTTAGAAATTCCAATTTTTGCAGAAACCCTAATTTTTAGGTCAAAAACTGAAAATGTTCAGAATTGAATTTTGTCTCGACAGAAAGATGCGCCCTTGATAGGAGAGCCAATCTAGAATCTTGCCTTTGATGATCTGTGGAGAGAAACCGAAATATTAAGAATCCCTAACTTCCGCATCTGCACAGTGCCTTCTTCTTAGTTCAGCTCTGATACCATGTTAATTTTTCAATAATTTCATTCCATTATCATTCAGGATCACTAAGAGAATAACATGTACAACATATCTATAGCATATCAATCATAGACACAATAGCAATCACAAAAGACACACAGAGTTTCGTCGGGGAAAACAAAGAAGGTGAAAAACTCCGCAACTTCCTTAGACATATAATAAACCCCAATACAAGATCACAAGGATCAAACCCAATAAGATGTCTCTAGCATATGCTCCTCCTCCTCCACATGTGCGCCACTTTCTCTCTTAGCTATGCGAGCTTGAGAAGTGAGTGAATGAATCAAATGAGAGACACAACCTCTCTATTTATACACTGACTTGACCTACCAATAAATCACTGGGGCCGACTTGCTACTCAAGTCTAATAACCCAACCACATGACCTAACTAGGGCCGACCCCTCACTGGTGGTATAATAACCCATCAATACAAATGACGACACTTATAATGTAACCTGCGTCACTTGCAAATACAAATGACGACACTTCCAATCAAGGGAATAATACATCTTTGTGGGATATACAATAAAGTTCAAATGTAATACATAGAAGAATATCTTCTAAAGTTACAAAGACATCAACATTTTGTAGGTCTCATGTTGGAACCAAAGGATATACAAGTTCATTACAAGTTGATCACACCTCTAAATATTCCAAAGACATTTAGTTGAAAGTAAACAATCGACTAGCATAGCAGTCGACTGTATGTTCGACTGAGCAGTCGATTGATCGATCAACTAGATGGTTGGTGAGGTATTCAATTCCATGGTTGGATTGACTAGAACAGTCGACTAATCAACAGAACCACGTGGTATTTTAACAAACAATTGGGACCATTGACCCTTATTTGTGGACCACATCTCCCTCAATTCAAGGAATTTTGTTAGATTTGGAGACTATAAAAGAATGACCCTATGGGTTGTATTGATATAGCGATGAATATTTGTTTTTTAATAGATAATGCATTGTGATGTTCTAATAATAATATTGTTTTCTTAAGTGCTAAGAATGGTGTATATTTACACCATCTTTGTTCTTGGAATGTAACATCCCTACCATGAAAGTTTGTTCAATTTTGGCCAATTTCAAACTTTGGACTAGTGAAACCCAAGTTGTTCCAAATGCTTTTGAATTATGTCTGGAAGGGATTTATGGGTATTAGGACATCCTAATGCATCTATTGGACACTCATAAACTTTATTAATACATTTATGACTTGCATTAATCAGGGAGGAATGAAAGGGAAAAATACTAGCAATTTCGATGTTGAAACCCCCCCACTAGTCACTAACTTTTGGCTTTCCAAATGTTGTATGAAACTTCCTAATTTATGAACAGGGGATTTTATTGGATAAAGGAATTCAATGGTAACCAAAATTCATCATTTATCATGATATATTACTTGATATTGCACCCATAAAACAAAAAGTTGTAACACATAAACATTGCTTGGAAAATGTAAACAATATACATGGAAATTGTTACATAAAATTTGATAAAAATCCCAAGGGAAATGCATAAAATAACTTGGTAATATAAAGTACAGCAGAGGCTTCTCAATCATCTGCAAAAACATAGAGAATATATGATGCAAAACTGATGTATAATTGCTCCAAAGGTCCACAGGAAAATATAGAGGAAAACTAGCTCGAATCAGAGGTTTGTTTGGAATTTATACATGATACACATGAGGTTTCGAGCTATGGTTCAGATATGCAGCTCAACACAGTTACATAAATCATATATTACATCAATGGAGTCACAAAAACACCCTCAACAATTTTTATCCATCCATTAGTGCGCCGTCAACACTAGAACATAGTATGGAGAAGAGAATGAGGGAAGAGACAGTAGAAGAAGAACTATAAGATGAAATCGAACTGTAGAGGGACTTGAACCTGCAAAAAAAAAAAAAATTAATCTATGATAAGAGATATGAATGGACTCTCCATAAACCAAATTGGATAGTGATCTTTCACCTTCAAAATTTGTTCAATGGTAGGGAAGGTAAACACACATCGTGCATGGACAAGCTAATCTGTCCAAGAGTGCAAAACAAAAATGATCCAAAAGCTGCTCTCCTTCCTCATCCTCCCTTTTTATTAACTTCCTGTGGACTACTTCCCTCCATGAGCTCTAATTTCCCTCCAATATACATACCCAACTCAAGTTAGTGGTGCTTCCTTCATGAGACACTTGTCCTCCTCATTCTTGCACTCCTCTTTCCCCAATTCGAATTGGGAATATTGGCTGACCATAACTCCCTATATGCACCCTATTGATGACTATTTTTATCCATGACATTTCATATTTTTCATAGGTCTGTCATCAAGTCTAAATTTTTCATATTTGTCATATATTCCTTCATTATTGTTGTCATAGTTTCCATGGAATCTTGTTACAAGTGTCACAATTTGTCTATTATGCCTCTTCCTCTTCAGTGGGATTTACTCTTCCACTCCAAGTTGAGTCTCCTTGATTCTTTCCATGAATATTGCCTCTTCATCTACCCCAAGTACGTTACCATACACCTTGAACTCAAATTTGTGTGATAATGATGACAAGTGTAGTGGGAAATCTTGCCACATGTAGGTCCCACAACCTCTTATGCACCCTCATGATCCAATGCCACCTTATATCTCTTTTTATTATTGTTTATTTGGCCCATTTAATGTGAATTTGTAAGTCTAAGGTCATTTTGGGTCTTGAAGCTCCCTTATTTCAAATTTTAATGCTTCCACCCCAACCTAGGGAACTAGTAGGTTAGTGGAATTTTTCCTCCATGATAATTTATTTGGATGGGGACATTACAGTCCTCCCCACCCAAGATTGCTTGTCCCCAAGCAATTCCGAACTTGGATGCTGCAAAAAAATTTCATCTTCCCATGTGGCATCCTCACTTGGTAAATCCTTCCATTGCACCAAATATTCTCTTATGGTCCTGTTCCTTAATTTCCTTCCCCTTACCTTCAATTTTTATTTTTATTTTTGGAATGAGTATGAGCTTCCCTTCATAATCCATTGGAGGAAGTGTTTATGAAACTAAAATTTGCTACCCTACCACATTTTTAAGACATGAAACATGAAACACAATATGGGTTTTACTCCCTTTCGGGTTCTCCACTTCATAAGCTACCTCCCCAATTTTTCGAATTATTTTGTATGGGCCATAGAAATTGGG
The DNA here is from genome assembly GCA_027924585.1 of Larix kaempferi. Lineage (NCBI taxonomy): Eukaryota > Viridiplantae > Streptophyta > Pinopsida > Pinales > Pinaceae > Larix > Larix kaempferi. The sequence goes on from BSBM01000827.1 coordinate 4,375,353, forward strand.
CTTTACATTTTTTTGAACCATATCCCTTCAAGGTGGTTTGTTAATAGGGTTGTAATATCAAATAGACCAAATCATTCACTTGAAAATTTCTTTCTTTCCTATGTTGATCTACATATTGTTTTTGTTTATTTTGGGAAACCTACAAATTGTCTTTTAAAACCTTCAAAATTTCTTGACTTTCCTCAATCCAATCCTTATATTTTGGAGCTCTACTATCACCAAAAAATTTATCAACAAAAGTAGGTGCTTCATAACCATATAGTGATTTGAAAGGAGACATTCCAATGGACATATGAAAGGTAGTGCTGTAGCATAACTCACCCAAATGTAGCCATTTAACCCATGCTTTTTGCTGCCCACTAACATAGTTTCTCAAGTATACCTCCAACCATTGGTTCACCCTTTCTGTTTGACCATAGTTTCTCAAGTAGACCTCCAACCATGCTTTTGCTAGGAGTCAATTGTGTTCCCACCAACTTGAAAATTTCTTTCCAAAATGCACTCATAAACCTGCTATCCCTGTCACTAACAATGTTTTTTAGGAGACCAAGCAATCTGGAAACATGTCTAAAGAATAGATCAACCACTTGTGCAGTAGTAAAATATGAGGTAATAGAAAAGAAATGAGCAATGGGTGAGTCTATCCACCACAACAAAAATGCATTCCTTACCAAGTTCCTTGGGAAAACCTGTTATGAAGTCCATAGAGATGCTTTCCAACTTTTATTCTGGAATAGGAAAAGGGTGTAGGAGACTAGCAGGATGGTTGTGCTCAATTTTTTTTTGTTGACCTATCATGCATTCATTTACATACTTTAGAACATCACCCTTCAATCCTTTCCAAACAAAATTTCTCTCAACTGCCCATATGTTTTAAAGAAACCAAGATGACCTACTAAGAGAGAATCATGAGCTGCGTTCAAGATCTTTTGCTTCAAATTTGAACTAGAAACTAAATAGATTCGATATTTATAGTAGATTATGCCATTCAACACTTTATACCTATCATCACCATTGGCCCCATCTAAAATTTCACAAGCAAATTTATCTTTGGCGTACTCTACTATTAGTATTTCTTTCCAATCCTCTTAAATTTCCATAAGAGAGAGTGAGGATCTCCTAGACAATGCATCTGCTACAACGTTATTCTTCCCTTTAACATATTCAATGTCAAAATCAAAGGCTTGAATATTACTCACCCATTTTTGCTTCCTTTCATTGAGATCTTTCTATGTAAGAAAATGCTTCAAGCTATTAAGATCAGTTTTGACCACAAATTTGTTCCCCACCATTTATTGTCTAAACTTGACCAAAGAATGCATGATGGCCAACATTTCCCTGTCAAATATGGAGTAGAGTTTTTCATGTGGTTGTAGATTCCTAATTTCAAAATCTATGGGGTGTTGATTTTGCTTTAAAACTGCTCCAATGCCTTCCCCTAATGCATCACATTCTAAGACAAATGGTTTAGAAAAATACGGTAATGCAAGTACTGGACAACTACTCATTACCTATTTCATTCTTTGAAAGGCCTTTTCTGCATCTTCATTCCATTGGAAAGCATCCTTCTTAGTCAGGTCGGTGAGGGGGGTTGTTAATTGGGAGAACCCCTTCACAAATTTTCTATAGTAAGTGCAGATCCTAATAAAACCCCTCAATTCAGTGATGTTCTTGGCTGGTGGCCAATCAAGAATGGACCTTATTTTCTCCAAGTGCACCTTTACACCATCTTTCCCAATAATGTGTCCCAGGTACAAAATTTCTGTCAACCTAAACTCACACTTGGACAACTAAGCAAACAAAGATTGTTCATGCAATATTTTCAATACAACTTCTAAATGATGCAAATGCTCCTCCCTTGTCTTACTATAAATCAAAATATCATAAAAAAAAAAACTTACGGAGCTGCTTGAAAAATATTTTGTTCATGCATGACTAGAAGGTTGCAGGAGCATTGGTCAAACCAAAAGGCATAATAAGGAATTCGAAATGACCATAATGGAACCTAAAAGCAGTCTTCTGCACATCTTCCTCCTTCATTCAAATATGATGGTAACCATATCGAAGATCAATCTTTGAAAATAACTTTGCTCCAAACAGTTCATCCATGAGCTCATCTATCCGGGGAATGGGATATATTCTTCACTGTCTTCTTGTTTAGAGCTCTGAAATCAATGCACATTCTCAAGGTTCCATATTTTTTCTTCACCAATACAACTGATGAAGCATAGGGACTTGAACTTGGACTTATGAGTCCCAACTCCAAAATTTCTTTGATATCATTCTCAATCTCATCCTTGAACCTTTTTGGATGTATGTATGGTTGTATTTGGATAGGCTGAGTGCCCACCTCCATCACAATGGCATGTTCAACTCCCATGTTAGGTAGCCTTCCAGGGGGAAGGTCTCCAAAGACCTTTTCATACTTGAGTAATAGTTTCCTTATCTCCTCTGGATGTTCTAAAACCTTTATGCTTGGTTTGGGGGAGGTGATTAGACACTATACATCCCATTCAATGTCTCCATGTCTAAAAATGGACCTCATACTATGGGAGGACACCACTTGGTTAGGATAGGTGTGCATTCCCCTCAGTAATATTGGATTTCCCTCTTAATATTTAAAGCTCATTTCAGGCACTCTATAGTTCACTGAATTCTCTACTATAGAGTACAACCATTGTACTCACAAAACCACATTTCTATCAGTAACATTCACATCATAGAAACTTTCAGTAATAGTGTAATTTCCTATGGTAAGTTGTAGTTTTGGAATCCACGTGTTACAGTCCATAGAATGTTACCTGGGATGATGAATGTAAATCCATCAAATCTATCGGTAGGAAACGTTCTCCTATCCACCAAGGACTAAACAATGAAGTTATGGGTTTCTCCTCCATCCACATGGACTAAAACCTTATTCCCTTGTACAACTCCTTTGCATTGAAGGGTATGAAATCGAGGGACCCTTGACAATACTGCAATCTTCCATGTTTCATGTGATGCCTAATATTATTCTTCTATTTCACATCCTTCTTCTAGGACTGATTGTTGTACTTATTCCTCCATTTCCTCATCATCATCAGAAAAAACATCAATGAAATGTGTTTTCTCCTTAGCACATTTATGTCCGAGTACCCATGGTTGATGGCATGTGAAGCATAGATTCTTACTCTTGAGATCTTCCTTACTTTGTTCCTCTTTCTTATCCTTCCCAAATGAGTATTTTTTCCATGGTTTCTTATCATCTTTGAACTTGGAAGGAAAAGTGGGCTTGGGAGGATACCTTGTCTTGGGTAGCACACTTTGCAGATCTCTTGTCAAGTTCATAGCATATTTCAATGAAGATGGCTTGTGATATTTAACCAATCCTTTAAAAGGTTCATCCAGCCCTTCAGTATAGAGAAATACTAAGCGAACCATAGATATTTCAGTGACCATAACTGCCAATTATTGAAACCCCAATCTATAGGCCTAAGGAGTTCCAGTTTGCTTCAATTGTGCCAATTCCTTGAAAGGCATTTCAAGGTACTTTTGATAAAACCTCTCCACCATCCTATTAACAAACTCTTCATAGGATGTTATTTGGTCATGGCCTAAGGTTTTAATTCCATGGAACCACCAATCATTAGCTTCTCCTTCAAGATGCATAATAGCCATCTTCAATGTATCCTCTTCGACCATTGGATTTAGCTAGAAATACACATCTGATTTATGTATCCAAGCAATAGCAGAACATTGTGCTGAGCCATCAAAAGTGGCAATGGATACCTTGCCTATGGTAGACTTCAATTCTTGATTTTGGAAAGGTATTCTGCTACCTCCTCTGGATCTGAGCTTGTTTTAGACAATGAAGAATTGTTCAAATTTTAAGGTCCTCCTACACTCTTCACTCAGTTGTTGCCAATATTCAAGGGCTTCCTTAATCCCATACTGATTACTAGGATCCTCTTTAGGCTCAAGAAACTTGGGCATTTTGGGTCATCATTTTCCCATTTTGTCAGCACCATGAAGCAGATCAAACCCCATGGATCCTAGTGATAGATTAGAATTAATTAATTAATGAGGGGTTAAGTTAAGGCATTAATTAATTAGGAGGTTTTAATTTTATTATTTTCCTAAGTTTGAAATGCACTTGATGGGAATTAGTTTTCATTAATACTATTTTATTTCAATAAAATAAGTGGATAATGATCCACAAGGGCACATTAGAGGATAAGATTGACCAAGAGGTAACTAGGGTATTTTTTAAGGACTGCAATAGTATAGCTAAGTATAGTATTCTAGGCGATTATTTTGGATTGAAAAAATCATATATATAAATAAGTAGGAAAATATTAAATATCAAACATACAATTTTCTACTAAAACTTGTAAATTTTGGCGAATATTATAGTTAAAAAACATATTTTATGTAAATATAGGTGATATTAGAGCTTAAAAATGACCAAAATAACAAATTTATTTTTTGAAAAAAGGCCTAAAAAATAGCCAATTGGCGAAATTTTGCCCCTAAAAATTACTCTGGAGGTAACTTGCAAGAGAAGAAAAGATAAAAGCAGTCAAAGCTAGGAAAGTGGGAAAAAGAAAAGCAAAGCAGGAAAGCTCAGGAAAAGCATAATAAAGCAGAAAAGCAGATAAAAGCAGAAAAGCAGGATAAGGCTGAAAAGTAAGAAAAAAGCAAGACAAAGCAAAAATGAAGGATAAGGCAAAAAAGCAGGACAAAGTAGAAAAGCAGGAAAAAGCAGGACAAAAAATCAAAAGCATGATAAAGCAAAAGCATAAAGCAAAAAACAAAATCAAAAGCAGAAAGCAAAGCAAAGGCAAAAGCTAAAGCATAAAGAAAGCCAACCTTATCCACTCCATGAGGGAACTTTATCCTAGATTACTTGCTCCATAAGTCACATCAAATATATAAAGGAAGGAGTGTGCACCACTTTCCCATCTTTTGACAGTTTGAGAATTGAATTGAGTGCAAGTGTGCCTCTGTGACTTGGGAGATGTGCCCCTAGTCCAAGCTGGGAGATGCGACCCTGCTTTTTGTGAGAGGATGATGACATCCAATGTTCATCATGGAGTTTTGTTGATACCCCGGAGATCATAGCATCAATCAGCAAGGGATTCTCCCGGTAAGCAAGCCCAATTAGATCGCTCACCGTTTGGTGTGGGGAATCCGTTCGGTTGGCGGTTCCGTCTACCGTGAGATTTAAAGATTCTTATTCTCAGCACCGGTTGCGGCCCAATCCACCATTTATGTATTTTTATTTTAAGGATGATATGCAAGTGCCCTAAGTTAAATGCATGTAACTAATCTAAGCTAATTTAAGATTGTATAAACAAATATAATCTATCCTTGCAAGGAGCAAACATTAAAGATGAGTAATAGACTGAAAGAGACATCTAAAGATCAGATAGATAGCTATTTAATCCTAAAGATGCATCCACATCAGAATATACGATATATTAAAGATAGATTTAATTCAATTACTCATTTGAGATAGACATCTTTGCACATAAAATATAGAAATCATTCATTACAGAGAACTAATTCACAATAGTAAGGAAAGATCTCACAGTAGTGTATGACTGATACAAGAGTAATTCAGCACACATTCAACACATCTTTCAGGAAAAAATGTAGTCTCCCAGGCTTTCATTAGGCAAAATCGAATTCCTTATACATGCAGAGAAATAGTTCACGTACAAGACAGAAAATTCTTTCACCTGCCAAAAGTCCTTGTACTATTCACTAACTATCTATTTATAAGTTTACAAATTGCCTCCAGGGCTGCCACCTGTCCCCTCTTCTTTAACTCTTTTAATTTTCTTTTAAATGTTTTACAAAATTAAGTGACTCATGGCACCCTTTACATAACAGAAACAAAAGAGGACATTTGTCCCTTTGACTTCATGACTTGATAACAGGGAAGGAAAAAATCGATGCACTATGGCTATCGAGCTAGCTTTGGGGCAGTGCCTCTGCTTCAGCCGGAGCAGTCATTTCGGAGGATGCTTCTGTCTCAACTGGTGCCTCTGCTATAGATGATGTGCCTCTATCGATTAATGCCGCTATTTCCACCTTCCTATCTTCTTCTTCAATATAGCTGAACCAAACACTAGTGTCTATTATGACAACATTGGCAGGTGAAGGGAGCAAGATCTTCTTAGAAGTTACATGCTTGTCGAGCTCTGCCTCGATGTCTTGCATTTCTGCTATTGCTGTCTGGCGGATTTCATGGAGCATTTGAGCGTGTACTGAAGGCAGCACGATGCATTGATGGAGATCTTCTGTGGTTAACGCATCAATTCTTCTCACATACTCCAATTGAATGCTCAGCTCATCTTTTAAATCGGAGAGGCGTCGCTCTTTACTTGGAAATTCATCAAGGGTGTGGGGAAATACAACCTTGCACTTTACATGCACTTCTTGAATCCTTTGATAAAGGCTATTGCACTTTCCCATTGTAACCTGGATCACAGTAATTAGTTTAGCACCGCAGTTCCTACAAAATTCCATGAAGGCTACATCTTCCTTAAAATCAACCACAGATTTGAACGAGAGGTGCTTGGGGAAATCCACCTCCCCTTCTCTCTACTCCATCTGGCTTAAAATATTTGCTTTTACCCGTGTATACTTGTTCCTTAGCCTGACAGCTTTAGAGTTGATTTCCTTCATTATGTCCAGCATGGCTTTTAGCCTACAAACTTCTTCAGTAAGCAGTTCTTGCTTCTCATGCATCTTCTTAAGCACATCACAGTATTGCTCGTGAAACAGAGTCATATCCATTTCTCTGTTGTTTGCTTGTTCTAGCTTCTCAACCAACAACTTCTTATCTTCCTCTAATTGGACAACATTAGCTTCATAATCATTCTTATCTACTTCAAGTACCATCATTTGTACTGCCAGGTGTTCTTTTTCCTCCTCCAGGTGTTGATATTTATCCAACAACTCCTTATGATCGGACAAGAGGTGATCATGTTTCTTTACTACGAGCTCCCTATAGGACTACTCATTGGCCACAGTGTGTTGTAGCATACGAGCCCTTTTCTTAGTTGACTTGAACTTATTGACTATGCTGGTTACATTGTCCTCGCTTGCTTTGGTTGCTGCTACAACAGCAGATGCCATAGCCACAAGAGCATGCTTTGTGTTTTGCATAATAGTAGTTTCATGATGGGTGACAATGTCCGACTCAAAAAGTATCTTTAACCTTGTCTCTGAATTCAAAACAATAGACTTCCTGTCACTGTTATATACAAATCTATTCCGCTAGGACACAATATGATCCTAATTTGATCGGGTGAAAGGGATCAGTGGCAGATTTTCTATGGGGACATTCTCTTCCGCGGGCAGGATTTGTACCAATTGGGATGAACCTATATCCATGTCCTATGTATTAGAACCACCAGCTCATGCATCTTCATTTTCCTCGTTTTCTTCTTCGGCCTTGTGCCATCTTTCTTCTTCTTCAGCCTTTAGCCGATTTTCCACTGCCTCCCTTTCTTCCTGCTCTTTGGAAACTTGCTGCAATCTTTCCTCTTCTAACTCTTGATCTTGAAGCATTTGGGCTTCTTCTTCTTGCAGCCTAAGAGTTTCTACTTCCTGAAGCTTAAGGGCTTGTTCTTGCTCCTTCCACAACTTGTCAACAATTTCTTTCTGGGTTCTATCTGCTTCCTCCGTTAGCCTCTGCTCTTCATTAGCTAGAGCTTCCGCTACTTCCTTTTCTTTCTGCAACTTGGCTTCTTAGGCACTTTGGACAGTGATAGATCTAGAACTTGCTCCACCTTTGTAGCAGCATATTTGCAACTCAGTCATGTTGCTAATTCCCCTATATACTTCTTCATCCTCATCGTAATAATGGGCATAATCAAAGTGGGCGTACAATTCTTTACAGTGCTCTGCAACTTTATTTCGTCTATCATTTCTATGAAATATTGCTTCTCCGAAATGAAAACCTTTCATCTCTTGAATGAATTCCTCAGCGAATGCAACCCTTGAGAACTTATAGGCTCCCACATAGAATGGCAAAGAAGGGAAGGAAGCCTTTTTCAATTTATTCAGAAATCCTCTGACTCCATCAATAAAAACTTGCCTAACTGCTTTTTTCAAGACTATATAGTCAATAGCATATCTGGGCAAGTTAAATGGTGGCTTGGAGCCTCCATACATTTTGATATAAGTACCATCTTCTGAAAAATAGAAATCGCCATAATTTTCCAACATTGCCATGGCATTCTCTGATAAGCAATTGGATTCTTCACTAATCATTTGCTCATACAGAAGTATAATGAACTCCTCACATATGAGTTTGTAATGCATCCTATAATTCTGAGCCCACAGTATCTTATAGGCAGTATAGACCGGGGTGTTGGACTGGTCCCAAACACATCCCAGCTTTGGGAAAGAGAGCTTTGCCAAAATTCAATCAACAAGATATGAAGACATGAAGAATTCTGACTTCTTCAGAGTCATTCCTTCTTTGGTTGCGGCTACGGTGGATGATAAACTGTCCGAGAGGATAGTTTCCCAATCACAGAAAGTTCCCTTGAATGCTACATAATGGATTATGGGGGCCCATTGTATCCTATAAACAGTTCCGTCAACCATGCCGAAGATTCTGCTTAACATAAGGGCGATCATCCGAAAAGGGGCCCTTAGATTTTGACTTCATATTCATCATTGTCTCGTTTCCTTAGCTACTTTCCTGTAATTAGCAGCTTCTTAGCCATTTCAAGATTGTCCATCTGCCCCAGCCATTCATCATTCAGTGGCTACTGAGAGCACGGTAATTTGTAGGCTGCTGCAATGTAGGCTGGGTGGAACGAGGCGAATGCCTCTCCTTTGCTATCATACAACACTCTTGTTTTCGGGTTTGCGTGCTCTAGGATCCATCCAATCACTTCTGAGCAAGGAAAGAACTCAGGACGTTTGGAGGCTTTGGATATCCCAAAGCTTCTGATATTCTGATAGATGTGCTCTTCCTCCAAGAGTACTCTTGGGATGTCTTGGTCTCTAAGCATACGATAAACATCTCCCCATTTGACCTCAGGAGGAACTCCTGTGGTGGACTTGGTATCCTCAAACAGAGTTTCAACTCTTGGCTCTTCTAGTTCCAGCTCAACCACCTTAGCTCTCTTTCTGCTACCTTTTGGCATTTTGGCTTAATCCTGTCAAGCAACTACGCATGAATAAACATAAGATTGCAAAATAATACAGAACATAGAGCAAGATGCAGGAATTTTAAAACAAAATATCGACATGATAATACGTAATACTGCCAAATGAAGATAAAAACAAAGATTTTGTTTCAGCACAACTACACTTCTCCCAACCAAGGTAAGTAATTTCAAGGGGGGGGGGGGGGGGCGCTAATTGAGTTGTGTTCTTTTTTTTTATGTTCAGGATTTCTTCAGATGACAGCGCGAGTGGCGCGATGGGTAATATCCGGCCAGGAAGGTTGAAGCTCGTAGGTTCAAGGGACTTAGGGGAAAGCTGAAAGGGTACATGGTTAGAAAATATAGGCTTGGGAATGGCCAAAATAACAACACATGCAAACGTCTACCGGCCATGCAGCTCACATGGGGTATCGTTACTGAGAAAATATTTACACATTTAGCAGTAAAACAAAACAGTGGTAGAGCCACCTACCTGGAAAAAGATTGTTGGTCTCGCAGAGGTTGACTATGTTGCGAGTGAGCTGGCCTGGATCAATCTAACAGCTTCGAAACGACGCTCTCCAGTACAAATTCTATCAATAAAAACAAAACAAACTCCCCAAAACCTTATATAAAGGTTGACCCGTGCGGGTAATTAATAGGTTGGTGGAGGCTTTAAAACGGCGTTTAAAACGCGTACGGCGGCTTCACCTCAGCATGTTTGGTATTGAAGCGTAACCGACGAAAGCGGGAGGAAAGGGTGAGCTCACCCAATGTTGCGGCGAAGACTCGTAAGTTCTATCCGCTACTTCGACAAGAGTTGCTGAGTTTATCTGATGTTGCAGCAGAAACTCGTAAGTTCCACCCGAAGTTGAAGGTTTTGCGACTTGAATAAAGCATCCGCCCGTTGCGGCCAAAGATAGGGAATCATTCCGACGTTGTGGCGGAACTTCGTGAGTTTTCCACCGTTGCGGGGAAACTTGCCTAGTTTTTCCAAAGTTTTCTTTGCACCTTGGAAAAAGAATGATGAGAACCTTCCGCCGTTGCGGAGAGAATTCTTGAGTTGGTCTGCTGTAGCGGGAGGACTCGCCGAGTTCGCCCGAAGTTACGAATGGACTTCGTGATTTTTCCCGAAAAGTAGAAGGTAGAAAGACTTGATAAAACAGGCGCCCGTTGCGACCGAACTTTATGAGTTCTTCTGCCATTGTGGGTGAAAAGCTTGAGTTCTTCCGCCATTGTGGATAAAAAACTTGAGTTCTTTCGCCGTTGCAGGTAAAAAACTTGAGTTCCGACTTAGAAGAAAAAGATCAATCAACTCAAAAAGAAAGGTTACTCCTATAAAAACTAAGTATGAAAGAAATTCTAAGGAAAGTTTAACTCCTAAGTAACTTTATAAAAGAAGTAAAAGGAGGGGCCCCAATATCTACAAAAATTTTGAGGGGGATGTTTCAGCAACAACAATTGGCGATTCTCTGGTGAACACAGATCTCTGAAAAAACACTCTCCTTAGGGGTAGAAAACTTACAAACTGTTGATTTACATGAGTGATAAAATGTCTTCATAGTTCAGCTCTCATGAATACAGTGATCACTCTCATCATCATGTTCATTTTGGAAGGGGCAACTTAGAATCATACTTCTTTTCGATTCTCTCAGGGCCTGCGTATGGAGTTCATTTTGGAATTCTTCCTTTTAGAGATCAATTTAAAAAAACTCCACAGGATCGTAACAATATATTACAATCATATTCGTTTGTTCCTCATTCCCATGGTATTTATAGGCTTTTGGATATTTCTTGATGACTTTTTTCATTTGACACTTCCATAAATGAGTTTCTTCAACTTGCATATTTGATTTCCTTGGTTCTTCAATCCATAATGGCCTTTTGTGTGAGTGATAAGTTTGTTTGATTATCATGCTTCACGGACGGAGAAGAACCTTGTTGAGATGATTTATTTGGAGAGCTTTTACTGAATATGCTTAGTTTCTCTCTGTTGGTGTATCATATGCTGACCCAGAGGGTTTTCAATAAAGACCCAGGTTCTTCGCGGTTTCCCTTTGACCAACAAAACCCCTTCACACCGGCCCTTTCAGCAACAACCCGCGAGAAGGTTGAGGTCTCACCCAAGGTGTATCTATTGGGTACTGCGGAATCAGGTTTCCACAGTAGGTGATGAGTTGTTTAGTATGACATACTGCGCAACGTGACACGGGACGTGTGCTGCGAGGCAAGACTGCGCGGCGATAGACGACACCGCGGTCCGCACCTCTAATCCTTCTTTCGTGGAATTTATTTGTGACTGTAGCCAATGTAGTTCACACTATGACTTGAAATACTTGTAGTTAACTAGTGTACTGAAGTTATTAACACTCAATCATTCATTCATTCACTTAGGGTGTTCACTTCTCAAGCATGTGCCGTGGAGACGGTCCAACTACCATGCATTCTTCCTACTCTGTAATGTGAAAGTGCTTAAACAATATCTTAACACTTAGTCGAATAACGGATTCATTACTGCTTCATAAGTAAAGGTCAAACATTCACCATTCATCTATTCATGCAGAACTTAACATATTATTTCCATATTCTTCGGATGGCAAATACATATAAAATTCCTATCATAATAGTATGCAAGGGAATTCAGACATTCATTCACAGGAAGTAGATAAATGCGCAATACACAACACAATCTCACTGCACAGTATTTAACGTGGTTCACTCCCAAGGGTGGGAAGCTGCGCCCACAAGAACTGTTGTTATATTCATCTTTCAGGAAGGGCACAACAGTTCTTAGTCTGCGCACTCAGCTGTAGACTCTCTTTTCTCTCGGATAGGTCTCTGCGCACTCAGCTGCAGAGCCTTTACAGTATCTTTTCTCAGAAAATATTTTACAATGCTCAGTACTAAACTTCTAACCCTTTCCCATACAAAAATGCCTCCTTTTATAGATCATGCCCGTAGGTCATGTCTTTACAATGCTAAAGGCCGGAACCCTTAGGGTTTACAACACTGCTACGGTTTCTCTAAACTGGATTGCTGGCCTTTGGTAGCGAGTGCACCATAATGGTGGTCCTCCATGCCTTCATCCTGTCGCTATCGGCCTTCTTGTTGTGCGCACACCAACAGGTCACTTTCATCAAGTCGCTCTTCCTCTAACGGCCTCATACAACTGGCTCAGCTCCTAGTCGCTTTCATCAAGCCATTCTTCCTCTAACGGCCTCGTACGACTGGCTCAACTCCCAGTCGCTTTCATCAAGCCGTTCTTCCTCTAACAGCCTCGTACACCTGGCCGCCTTCCTGATTTGCTCATGGCCGCCGCTCAGCCTTCCTGGAGTATCTTTTCCAAAACTAGACCGTCGACGGTCTAACCGATACCCGTTCCCGTCCTCCATCCAACACTCTGCTTTTCCAGCTCCACGTGGACTGGTCACTTCATAGCACTGCTTCCTCGCAGCACTAATCTTCGCAGCACTCTTCGAAGTACTGCCAAAATTTGGTTGCTGCGCGCAACTTCGCAGCATCCCCAACACTTGCACAAAATTGTATTTTTGTTGAGCTGCGCTCAGCTCCGCAGCTAAAACTTCTTCTATTATCAAAATTTGCCCCAACTTGGGCTAGGCCCAACATGCCCCTAACACTTACATGTGGCTCGTCGCCTAGCCACCTTCAGCTTCGGCCATTTTGATCTGCTCTGCGACTTGCGGAGCTAGCTTTGCCGCGAATTCATTGAATGTGCCAACCAGCCACTCCACTGTTTCCTTTATATCGTGCTTGACTTGCTTGACTGTGTCAAGCATCACCGCAGTTATTTCTTCTCCAATCTATCCTTCCACATGCTCCTGGTGCTCGCGCAAGTCCTTGATTTTGTCTTCAATCTGCTGCAATATTGCAATGGCATCCTGTAGTAGTGGTTGGGACTGATCGTCCATCACAGTCTCTTTCTCCCTTAATGCTTGTACCTCCCTTTTCAAGTTGGTTATTTCCCTATATTTCGAAAGCCTGTCTCTGGCTGGCAGGGCCTTGACTTCTATATCCAGCTTCTCCAGTGCAGCCTGTTTTTCTTTGACTGCAGTCTTTACTTGCAGTATCCCTGGATCCTCTTAGAGGGCAGTGAATGCCTTCGAAGTTGCAGTCGATAACTCTTGGAACTTAGCCACATCCATTGCAATATTCCGTGCTACAGTTGTTACTGCATGCTCCCTTAACTGCTGCTCAGTTAATGGTATCTCCAGATTGATTTTTGCCTTCAGGGCGGTAATATCAGCCTCATGAAGAATCTCCTTGTCCTACATTTCTATCTTCGGAGATTTCACCATATTCCCCATTCTCAGAACGGTGTCCGCAGGATCACTCTGGGGTTCCAAATATTCAATGTCCTCTGTGACAGAAGTAATAGTGGCCTCTAATCATAGCCGATGGTCCTATTTATCGTGCAGTTGCATATCTGTGCATGAGTTAAATTACTTGAGCTGCCTATTTGCGGCTTGCAGCTCAGCTTGTGACTTCATTGAATCAATGGTCCTTTCATGCATTCCGTCTACAATCTATAGGTACAAAAAGTGCAAGCCAGGTAACGAAATCTTGGCCAGGTCGAGCTCTACCTGCTCGACACCCTTTGTATCCATAATCACTTGTTCTGACATTGGCAGCGTTATGCTCATTGGATCCATATGAACGAGCCAAGTCTTCGCTGGCAGTGTTATGGCTAGCTGCGATGGTGTCTACTGTGAGGTTCCTCCCGACCTCCCTTCAGATTCTGTGTCACGTGGCAAAGGTATCCTTTTCTGGACATCGTTCATCTTCTGCATGAGCCCTTGCAGTGTGAACCAATTCTTTTGTAGGTCATCCTGTATGGCCTTGTCCTTTTGCTCTTTTCCTATCATCAGCTCTTCCATCTGTTCTGTGACTTTTTCAACAATCATGTCGAAATCTTCCTCATTAAGCATTGTTTCTGACTGACGCTTGGTTGCTTTCATCTTCTTCCGTGCCTTTGGCTTTGGAGGGCTTTCAGGTTCTTTCCTTTTTCCTTTTTCCTCAGTGATTGGGCATGGCCATGGAATTGGTTCATCTTCTTCTGAATCGGTCACAACATCCATGACCTCAACACGGAACTCGACCGGCCAGTCCCTCATGAGGATATCGATGTCTTCCTTGTACATGTGGTAATTATCTGCATACCATTCTGGCTTCTTCGTCTTTCCTTTGGGTGAAATAAAAATAAAACGCATGTCTGCATGCAAATCGACAATGCGAATGTATTTTAACGTTACTTGCTTTGTAATGCGCGATGTGCGTGTGATCGCCTTGCGCAGCTAGGTGTAATACTGGTAAAAGACTTCAGCTATCGCGTGTTGCTGATCCATGTTCAAATTTTCCCAAAGGTTGGCATATCGAACTCCTCTGGGATCATTGGTGTTTGCAATCACGTCGACATAGTCCTTCGGCTCCTTCCATCCGACAAAGGCAATCAGGATAATCAACCATGTGAAGTGGAAGTGACCTCCATTCACCTGGGTGTCATTGAGTTCTTCCAAGAAATCATTGAGAAGGTACTGACACCAATTGAACTCGGTTCCTTCAGCCACCGTGGCACCGAGTAGTACTGTGCCCGCAGGCACCTCCGAAGGCCTGGCTGTTCTTAGGATTTTTCCAGCCAGCAACTGTGTAACAAACTTTGTCGCCCTATCTTCGATTTCTTCTGTCGAAAAACCCATTTTTCCTTTCACCAATGTGTGTCTTTTCTTCATCTTTGCGACAACTTCTTTTTCCTTACTCTTCCCTTGAAAGAACTGCTTGGGGTCCTTGCCGCACTTACTTAGTCTTGTGACATGGTGGATTAAGTCAATGTTCAAATCAACATTTCTGTCTAGCCACAGGTATCCCTGATGGATTTGCAACATCAAAGTGCAAACCACCACATTGACTTCTGTTGAACGATCAAAATGGGGTAATCTCAGCAGGTTCAGTAATCCTGACTGGACTACTGGTGTCAGCCAGCTTTCGGAGACCAAGTTAAGTATGCCTTTAGCATATTTCTTCCAGCACATGTACTAGTCAGGCTGGAAGTGTGGGAACTTGGGATCATGGGGTTGTTCCTTCTGCACTCCCAGGAGGTCATAGTCTTCCCACTTACACTCTGGGATCTTTCCTAGCAATTTCTGGGCAACGTCTACGTGCTTCGAGATTGGAGACAAGGGGATTTCATAGCGGGCATTCTTAACCAGTTTATAGACTGGGGAATCTAGTGCCCATGGTGATATGTACTCTGGCTTAAGCTTTAAAGGTATCTCCTTCTAAAATACTAGTGACTGTGGCACCGCCGAACTTGGCCTGGGGTTCTTTGTTCGTGTCCCCACTATATCTTTCCCCCTATCCTGCATGACTAGGTTGTGTCTAGGTGACCTTCGAGATGCCTGACCTGGTTCCAATGTAACCTTCTTGGCAGGGGTTTTCATTAACCCTTCAATCCCTCCATGCTGAAAGACTCTGACCGCTTCTTGGATTGTAAACTCTTCTTCTCTGTACGACCACTCGGACATTCACTGGCGAGAGTAGGCAAATGTTTCAGATATCTTACTAACGATTGCTAACACAGGAGTGAGCGCATGAAAATTCTAAGTGTTTGGTAATGCCCACTAGTCCTTATGTGGCAATACTTATAGGCACAGGTGAGTCCTCTCGCACCTTCCAATGGCTAGATGAGCATTAAATGTGGTGTCCGTTGGCCAAATTGAGCAGATCCTTCAGTCCCTTTCTTCATCAACGTGTTTAGAACGGCTATCTTTGCGTTAAATGCTCAAGCGGTTGTTGGCAACGATCATATAACGGCTATTTTTGTGAGAGTTGCGCCGAGCTGTGAGGCAGGCCATCTCTGATCCTGTGGAGTTGTTGATATATATGTAACTTCGGAATGTATTTCATCCATGTATTTAATTTATATATTATTGTACTCCTATAGAGATGTGTCATTCCTCCATACGGAAGTGTCGTCATGTGTATTGACAAGTGTCGCAAGTGTTTTAACTTGCCGATGCGTTATTAGACCACCATGTGTGGGGTCGGCCCTTATTCTATGTAATATATGGTTGATGTACCTAGCTAGACAAGTCGGCCCCATAAGGTCACTGGGCAAACAGAACAAGTATAAATAGAGATCGGGATATCTCTATTTGGATCACTCAGAAACTCATTCTTCCTTCACTCAGAAAGTGGCGCACTAATGAGGAGGAGGATCATCTGATACTAGGAGACTATCTCTGTGTATTTTGGTTGTACCTTGGTTGAGCCATTGCTCTCTCTATCTCTAAAGAAGATGTGGGGTTTTTCACCTTAGGCTTTTCCCCACGGAAACTCTGTGTCTCTTGTCTCTCATGCTTTTGCTTCTTGTGATGATTGACATGCTTGTTATGATTGATATGCATTGATATACTGTACATGTTATTCTCTCAGTAAAGATCCTAGAGTATTGTGAATTAATGCTCAAAATTTAACATGGTATCAGAGCTAACCTGAGAAGAAGACACTGTGCAGTGACGGAAACCAGGGTTTCTTGTTTATTTGGTTTCTCTCCACAAATTTTGGAAAAGCATTATAGTAGATTGACTCTAATCATCAAGGAGAATCTTTCTGTCCAGTCAGAATTCAATTCTGAGCATTTTCATATTTGGCCCTAAAATTTAGGGTTTCCACAAAAATAGGAATTTCTGGAATCTGAAGACATAGCTGGAAGCTCCTTGAAAAATCGAATTTTAGAGCTTTGGATCAAGATTTTTGGCTGGGTAGATCTCCAGGAAACTCAAACCCTAATTTAGGGTCCTCCTTAGTGAACCTGGGAAGATAAAAAGGCATTTTTGAAGGGTGTAGCTTTGCAGATCTCAAATTCTGAATACACTAGGTTGATCAGCTCATCAAGGCGCATCTTTCTATCCTTTCAGAAAGTTGAATTTCACATTTTGAATTTTTAGGGTTTCTCTGACAAACCCTAATCCGGGACCAAATCCAGTTTTCAGCAATTCAAGTGGTAAGATCTAAATATTTTCTATTTCCATTTGAAGTACTCTTTAAAGATGTCTCACCACACCAAGCTTGAGGATAATATTGAAGGGGTTGATAACTTCCGAGCCTGGAAGTATAGGATTGGGTTAATCCTGGAAGAGAATGAGTTGGATTCATATGTAAAAAAAGACATCCCTATCCCAGAGGATGAAGAAACTAAGATATTGCATAAGAAGAACTTGGTCAAGGCAAAGAGAATCATTGCTGATTCTATCAAGGACCATCTCATCCCCCATGTGTCATCTCTGAAGACACCCAAAGAGATGTTTGATTCACAAAGTGTTAAAGAGCTCCCCTCATAAGTTGTTCATAGAGTGATATCAACATTGTGTCATGGAGGATGGAGCGGCTGCGAGGGTTTGATGCCGAGGATTTGTGGGTTCTTCGGTAAGTTAGTCTATCTTTAATTGCAGTAAGCTAGATTGTTTGAGCTCGGAGAAACTTGGAGTCATAGGGAATCTGTGGGTGATATAGTACCAACCAAGGTAAAAAATAAGAGGGAATGTGATTTTTGTCTCCTAGCTCCAATCTTGTCTTATTTGCAGTTTTTTTTGTCGTCTCTCTATTAGTTTGCTACCAAGGGTATTGGACTTTTGCCATTAGTTTAGTGCCCTCTTTCGGTATACCTTGGATTGTCCTAGTTTTGGCTTTTGCAGAAGGTTACTATTTTTGGGGTCTTTTGGCAGTTTGAGGGTTACTAGATCAATTTTTAGCAGGCATCTATTTTTGTTGCTATTGTCCTGTCAGGGAAGGTGGCAACATTTGGGGGCCTTTGTCAGCGATCTTTTTGTTTGATTGTGACAGTTAGGGTTTGGATTATACTATGGAAAACTCTAGTATGTCCCCTTCATTTACTATTTCGTCTTTGTCTATGAAGGATTTTGAGTGCTCCAAGCACTTAAACCGTAACCTCCAGGGCTCTCGGGCTCGCATTCACCGATAGACAAAGTCCATTAGGGCTAGAGAGGACCGGCTTCTATTCTCTGCTGACTATGACCATAACCTGGAAAGAATGCAAGTTCTTGCTACCTGTGGGATAGTGGGTCATGTGGAATTTGCTGGTAGTTGCAGGGAAGATATTGTATCGTGAGTTAATGAGCATTGGACACCCTTATGCAGCCTAGCTCCATGGGTAAATTTGTTGGTCAACAGATGGATTTTGTTCACTTTTCCTGCTGGTTTTGATGTGGAGAACATCTTGAACCGGGTCTGGCTTTTTAAGGAGGGCTCCATTTGTCTTAAGAGGTGGTACATTGGGTTTGACCCACTCAAGGATTCTCAGCGTCTGCAACATTTGTGGGTTATTTTGCCGGGATTTCCAATTGAATTATGGTCTGAGAAGAATTTTATTAGGGTTGCGAATATTATTGGTAAGTTTATCAGAATTGATAAACAAACCCTATTTGGGTATGACCGCAGAGCGGCTAGGGTGATGGTTGAAATTGACTTAAGGCAGGGCTTATCGGTGGATATTGATATATGTTGGGGTTCCGAGACTATCAATCAGTGATTGGATTACTTTAAAATCCCGTTTCGATGCTTTGTTTGCAGAGAAACTGGGCATACTGCTTCAAAATGTCCATTCAATATGAAGAGGGTGAACTCTGCGCCGTTAGCTGATCCGGTATATATTCATTCGTCTTCTTCAAATGGTCTTACGGTGGTTAAGTCATATTTGGGTAAGTCCATTGATGAAACCCCATATAAAGGAATTTCTCAGAAAGAATTAAATTTTTATGAAGATGTTGAAAATTATTTAAATCTTCGTATATCTAAGGGGGAAATTTCTTTAAACCCTTCTGTTGCGGGTGGGCCTTTTTTGATTGAGGGGACTCCGGGTTCAGCTCAAATTGACCAGGGTAGGGTTAAAAATATTGATAGGCCTATTGATTCGGATCCTGCTCGTGTATCTACCTATAATGTTGCTAGGATATTAAATTTTGAAGAAAAGGATATTTTAAAAGAGAGTGGTTATACACCTGATTTTGGATCATCCTGTTTATCCCCATTGAAAGTTTTTTCTAAGAAACCAGACCCAAATTCTGAGGTTCTCCCTGCTAAAAGCCTTAAGTTCAAAAATGTAACAATTAGGAAGTCAAAGAAGTCTCAACTGTCGCAAGGTGAAGGCCATATTGGCGATGTATTTGTTCCTCTATCGTCGAGAATTGATGTTGCTTCTGATGGTGGTGAATCTTCAAACCCTAGGGCACTTAGAGCCGTGATGCCCTCAAGCCAGGGTTCTTAATGTTGATTGCTTCATTAAATATTCGAGGGTTAGGCAAGGTTGCCCGAGGTAGGGCCTTGTCGAAACTATTAAATGCTACTAGCCCGGATGTCCTTCTTATTCAAGAAACCATGAGTTCTGATTGTGAGGCTATCCTTAAGTTGGTCAATATTTGTCCTGGGTGGGATTTTTCTGCTCTTAGTGCTTGTGGGAATTCTGGTGAGTTGATTGTAGGTTGGAACCCTAATTGCTGCTGTTTTAGTACCTATAAATCTAAATGGGGGATTTTATTGCAAGGACGGGGGATTTTTCATAATTCTCATATTTCTATCCTAAATTGTTATGGGCCTTATTCAAATAGGGTTGAGTTCTGGGATGAACTTAAGGATTCTGGGCTATTAACTTTACCTAATCTTATTCTTGCAAGAGACCTCAAGTTCACATTAAATTGGGCTGAAATATGGGGCTCCAAGGCTCGTTATGATGATTTAGCTGATTATTTTTCTGATCTTCTGATTAAATGTGACTTGGTGGATGTGGCTCCTGCATCTATTATGCCTACATGGACTAATGGCAAGTGTGGGAAAGAAGGTATACTTAAAAGACTTGATCGTTTCTTGGTTTCTAGGCCACTGTTGCAACTTTTTCATAGATATTGCTCTTGGGTTGGGGAGCATATATTTTCGGATCATTGGCCTATATTTCTGCAGTTTGATGACTTTCAAGATCCAAAAAAATTTCCATTTAAGTTCAATAATTCCTGGCTTCAGGATGAGGACTTTTGTGAGACCATTAGACAGTCTTGGATTTTTCCATTACAGGATGAGGGCTTAAATCCTATGGATGATTTTATATTAAAGCTCAGTAGATTGAAGGCGGTGGTAAAGAAGTGGATCAAAAACAAAAAACAAAAAAGCGGGATCTTAAAGAATAAATGGATTTGCAGGATCAAATCAGGTTGATTTATCAAAAGAAACTTGATTCCATTGAAGATGAGTCTGATCATGATATTTTAAAGGCTCTGAATGCAAAAAAGGATCTTTTATTGAGACAAGAGGAAGCTGAATGGAGATTAAAAAGTCGTGCATTATGGCTTGAACTCGGTGACAGGAATACCAAGTATTTTCATGCCTATGCATCGTACAGAAGAAAGAAGAAAGATATCTGGGAACTTAAAAGTGATGATGGGGGCTCTATTACTGGACAAAACCAGCTTCAAGTTGCGGCCGCTAATTTTTTTGGCAATATCTTCAAAGATCCAGGTGGTAGTGATTTGCTTAAATAGATTGAGATTGCTCGTCTATTTCCTGTTTTCTTCAATGCTCAGGAAGCAATGTCTTTGGATAATGAGGTTACTCTTAAAGAAATTGAAGATACATTGAAGCTTTTTGCAAAGGATAAGAGCCCAAGGCCTGATGGCTAGACTGTGGAATTATTTCTTCACTTTTTTGACTTAATGGGTGAGGACATTTTAGCTATGGTGGAATATTCTAGGATCAATGGTTATATTTCGGGAGCATTGAATTCTACATTTCTTACTTTGATTCTGAAATGTACAAGCTTATATCAAAAATTATTGTTGTGAGGATAAAACCTGGACTATCCAAGTTTGTTTCATCAAATCAGTTCGGCTTTCTTCATGACAGATAGATTCTGGATGCTGTGGATATCTCCCAGGAAATTATCCATTCGATCAAGGTCTGGAAAAAAAAGGCTTTCCTCGTTAAGATGGATCTTGAAAAATCCTACGACAGGGTGGATTGGTGCTATCTCAGAATTCTCCTTATTCAAATTGGTTTGTCTCCATTGATGGTGAGATGGATTATGTCTTCTATGACTTCCACTAACATTGATGTTCTTATAAATGGGATCCCATCTGATTTCTTTAAGTGCTCTCGGGGGATAAGACAGGGATGTCCACTGTCACCTATTCTATTTGTGCCGGTAATTGATGGATTAAGTAGAATTCTCCTTAACGAAAAGATTGATGGTCGTATCAAAGGGATCAAACTATCCAGAGATATCTCTATCTCACACTTGCTATTTGTCGATGATGTTCTTCTTGCTGGTATATATTCCATTGGTGAAAGGAGCTGTTTCATGAATTCTATATCTCTGTTTTGCAATGTATCAGGAATGAAGGTTAGTGATAGGAAGTCCATCTTATATCAGGACAATCTAGATGATTTACAAATTGAGGATTTACAGAGTACTTTTCCTTATAAAATTCAGAAGTTAGAAGATGGATTTACTTATTTGGGTTACTTTCTGAAGCCAAACAATTATAGAATCAAAGATTGGTCCTGGCTTGTCAAAAAGACGGAGCTCAGAATTCAATGCTGGACAAACAAACTTCTCTATGTTGGAGGATGACTTATTCTGGTCAAGGTTGTTCTGACTAGCATTCCTGTTTACTGGTTATCTTTGTTTAAACTGCCTAAATCGATTCTCAAGCAACTAAATGGGCTTCGCTCTAATTTTCTTTGGTCGGGTGGGTTGTATCACAGAGGTATAATAATGGCAAAGTGGGATTATGTCACTACTCCTGAGAAAAGTGGTGGCTGGGGGATTAAAAATTTGGATATCTTTGGAAAGGCTCTTCGGCTGAAGAGCCTTTGGAGAGGTATGTGGGGCAATACTCTTTGGTCGCAGGTATTAAAAGTGAAATATATTAAGTCCGATGTGGTGGAATGGATCAAGAAACCATTTAAGAATACTTGGAATTCTTTTGTTATTTGGAAGGGCTTTATGCAGGTTTTTCACTGGATTAGTAGTGAACTGTCTTGGCAGATTGGAAATGGTCAGAAAATTCAAGTTGGTGTAGATCGAATTTTGAAACTTGATGAAGATTTCAAGCTGTCAGAGGAAATTCTCGAATTTCTCAGGAATAGAAATTTCACTACTCTGGATCGAATGAGAAATTATGTCTCTTTTCATAATGATTCTTACTGGTTAAAGGGTGCTAATTTGGGTTTATTGGGCTGTTATGAAAGAGAATGGGATTTTTTCTTTTCTCGGTTGAACTCTAGTGGGTGTAGACTCACATCCCAAATAAATGTATTGAAATGGGATGGTAATCCTATTTCTGGTGAGGTGACTGCCAAATCATCCTACAATTACATTATATCCAACAGGAATTTTAGCCCGCAACATTGGTGGTTCAAGAAGCTGTGGAGATGGAAGATACCTACTAAGCTCAAATGTTTTGGGTGGTTTTCCTTCAAAGAAAAACTGAAAACATGGGATAATTTGGCCCGTATGGGATGGATTGGGCCTAACAGGTGCTCCTTATGTAAATCGGAGGCAGAATCTACCCAACACATCCTGGTTCATTGTAGGTATACTAGAGAAATTTGGGAATAGGTATGTATTGTTCTGGACATAAATATACTTTGGGGAAGGGAGTCTTTCGAAGTTGCTTTTCTCAATTGGTTCAAGGAGTGCAGATCTCACCCGGTGTTACCACTGTTTATTTCATGGGTAGTTTGGTATATCAAAAATAAAATAGTTTTCGAAGATATGACTCCTTTGGTAACTAATGGTGTCAAGCAAATTCTCTCTCTTTATAAATCCATTTTTAAAGGCAAGAAACCATCTGTGGTTAGAAAGATTGGTGCTTTTGAGCCTATTTTTAATTGCCCAGTTCTTTTCTTTGATGGCGCGGCTCAAGGTGGACTCTGTGCTATTGGGGGAGCTATCTTTCTTAAGGGATCTCATCATTACACACTCAAAATGAATTGTGGCTTGGAAACAAATATGAAAGATGAGCTCATTGCACTGTGGTGTGTTTTAAAGGTTGCAAAGATATTTGGTATTGATGATCTGAAATTCTATGGCGATTCAAGGGTCACAATTAAATGGGCACAAGGTGAATGTGATCTTAAAGTATTAGCTCTAGTCCATTGGTGCCATAGAATCAGATCTGATATACAGGGATTCAGGAAGATATCATTTCAGCACATTTATAGACAACACAATTCACTAGCTGATAAATTGTCTAAACAAGCCTTGTTGGGTGATATTGGGGTGTTAGTTTGGGAAGAATTTTAGAATTCACAGTTTCAGAATTTTGGGATTCTGAATCTTTTTGAGTAATTATAATGTATATCTAAGAACTGTTGTTAGCTTTTTGGTTTTTTTGAGGTATTGGCGATTTGACTGACATCCTGCGTGACGATCAATGAATCTTTTTGTTAAGTTGATGATAGCTTGGGGTTTCTTGGACAGTAGTGGCTAAAGAAATCTTATGAACTTTAAGTATATTTGCATGTACCTTTTGATTCTATGGAATAACATTGGTATGTTTTTTTCTTGCTGGAAAAAATATAGTTGACATACATGATATTATTAATAATATAAATATTTCAATAATGTTGCAAAATGATATATGTAGAATATATTATTAT
Organism: Larix kaempferi; assembly: GCA_027924585.1. Taxonomy (NCBI): domain Eukaryota; kingdom Viridiplantae; phylum Streptophyta; class Pinopsida; order Pinales; family Pinaceae; genus Larix; species Larix kaempferi. The sequence goes on from BSBM01000827.1 coordinate 4,399,190, forward strand.
TGATTATTATACTTGTGCTAATTAATATATATATATATATATATATATATATATATATATTAAATTAATGTTATATAAACTATCCATTATGTTGGGGAATGATTCTGAGGTCTCCTTTGAGGGGATTGGAAGAATCAAACTAGATCATGGATACTTCTCGGATGTACTCTATGTCCCCACTCTCACTGCTAATATACTTTCATTATATCAGATGACCCATACTGAAGATCCCAAGAGGGTGATATTCTCTCCAAATGAGCTCGAAATTGAGGACATGGTATCAGGTTCTACTATTGCAAAAGGTGTTGCAAATCATAAGTCAAAACTATATGAATTCTCCCACTTATTACCTCTCTCAAAGAAATCTCCTCTTCACACTCATGCCAATGAGGAGAGTAGATTGTGGCATGAAATATTTGGGAATACTAACTATCAATACTTGCAAGACATGCATACTAAAGAGATCATTGAAGGGCTACCCAAGATCAAGTTTTCCAAGGGAAATTGTCATGGTTGTTTGATTGGAAAGCATCCCGAAAAGAAATTCGAGAAGGGGAAGGCAAGGAGAGCCTCTCATCCTCTAGATCTGATTCGTAGTGATGTTGCAGGGCCATTTCCATATCTATCTTTGAACAAGGAAAGGTATATTCTTACTTTTATTGATGATCATTCCATATTTACATAGGTATACGTGTTAACACCCAAAAAGTGCTCACTACCTCATCTACCCCATGACATGACTCATTGGTCCATATTTCCTACCATATTTGCCTCCAAGATTTCTATAAAACACCAAAAAAACTTGACTGAGAAGCATATAATGATATAATACCAGAGCCATTTCATGATGGAAGAAGATATCCTGATCAAGGGGAGCTTCGTTTGCAGTCCACACTCTTCCGACAACATTGGTTCGACGGGCGGGTCCCTCGATTAAATACTCATCCCATCCAAAGGTATCCACAAAAGCATTGAAGTCAGATGCTGATTTCATACACTCAAATCCTCTGAAAAGAAGAGCCCCGGATTCGTGTAACTCGTGCTGAATCCAGTCTTTCTCCTTTCTTATAAATCCTAAAACTGCATCCATCTCTTCATCCTTAGATTGAGAATTATGATATTGATCAGTTGTTCCAGGTATCACAACTTTGGGAAACAAGCAACCAATTTCAATCTGCTTTTGCTCCGGAATTTTACCTTCTTTCATCATAACCGACATTCTTTAATCAAGATGATCCAAGAAAGAAACAGAGATGGAGGAATTGGGTAATACTGCCCAGTGCCCAGGTTCAAGAATGAAACATAGATTAAGGAATTGGGCATTACAGGTTCAGTTGTATGTATATTTATATGGAATTGTAGAGTAATACTGCCTAGGTTATGACCGATTCTTCCGCATCAAGACCGTGGCTGGTGGTATTTTTTAACTTGATTTTGCGTTTTTGTTAATGGCTGACTTTTCTTCCGCATCAAGACCGTGGCTGGTGGTATTTTTTAAATTGATTTTGCGTTTTTGTTAATGGCTGACTTTGCTTGTTGCATAATCAAAGTGACAAGTTAATTTTGTATCGAAAAAATAAATTTTTAAAAACATTGTTTCAAATTCTCACAATATTCTATACTCTAGATTTATTTTCTTAAATAAATCATATTAAATTACCACAAACTCCAAGGATCGGCTCGACTTTATCACTCCATGTCATAGAACAAAGACTAACACAAACTCCAAGGACCGGCTCGACTTTAGAACTTCCTGTTGCAAAACCAAGACTCAATCACTACAAAACATTGAACCTTAGAAAATAACACATCTTTGTCTAAAGGTATTCTTAACACAAGTCATCAATACATATCGGCGCAAGTCTTCAATTTTGGAGCTGGATCATCATCACTGGATCATGGAGCATCATCATCATCACTGCTGCTGTACTCGACATCTCGATCAGTGAGCTATCTCATAATTCTTCTCATCATAGGGAGTTCTACAAAGCCAGCCCTTTTTCATTCTAGATGTAGGCCCACCACCTGTAGGTCTTCATCAACAGTGTCCATACTGTGGAATCCTTAGGACTTATTACTTGCGTCACAATGCCTCGAAAGAATATCCCAGGATCCTTTATGTGCCGAAGCACGACCGGTAAGATCTCCCTGGTCAACTTACATGTGACTCCCACCACAATGCCTCGAAAGAGTATCCAAGGATCCTTTATGTGCCGAAGCACGACCGACAAGATCTTTGAGGTCTAGTTACATGTGGTCACCACAAAGCCTCGAAAGAGCATCCCAGGACTGATTACAAGCGTACTGTTCAACCTATCGAACCTCTCGGGTCTAGTTACATGTGCTCATGGAAAAACCTTGAAAGAGCATCCCAGGACTGATTACGAGCATACTGCTCAACCTATCGGATCTCCCAGGGTGCTATTATATGCCATAGGACAAAGCCTCGAAAGAGTATCCTAGGATCCTTTATGTTCCACAGCACGACCGATAATATCTCCCAATTCTAGCTACATGTCCTCCCAGAGCAATGCCTCGAAAGAGTATCCTAGGATCCTTTATGTGCCGCAGCACGACCGACAAGATCTCCCAAGTCAACTTACATGCTCATCTGCACAACCTGGCCACGGAGTATCAACCTAATACTCACCATACATCATCCTGATGTACATGATCATCCTGATCATCATCATAGCATCGTCGTGATGCATATCATCCACAGTATGATACTCATCACACATGATCATCATGATCATCGTCACTGCATCGTTCTGATGCATGTCATCCGGAGCATTGTCCTGATACTCATCACACATGATCATCCTGATCATCGTCACTGCATCATCCTGATGCATGTCATCATACATGATCCAACTGATCATATAAAGCATCCACCTGATGCATACACATATACATGATCCAACTGATCATACAAAGCATCCACCTGATGCATATACATATACATGATCCAACTGATCATACAAAGCATCCAACTGATGCATATCCAAAGCAGTAACTGGAGCATCGTCTTGATACTCATCACACAATGCTTATATCCACAACCATGGGAAGGATCCTCCTCTCACCAGGCTTGGAATGGCTCCTGCAAATGTGTCCCATAACTTCTTCCTCAAAGTATCTTCAATCTAAAGAACACCAAGCCTCTCTCTAAAGTACTCAAACTTCACTCTGGCTAGTGGTTTTGTCAACACATCTGCAACCTGCTCATCCGTCACAACATACAGGAGCTTCACTACTCCTCTCTGCACCATATCCTTGATATAGTGATAATTGATCTCAATGTGCTTCAACCTGTCACGGAACACCGGGTTCTCATAAAATTTCACACAACTCTGGTTGTCACAAAAGATACAGGTAGCATCTAACGGAAGATCAAATAACTTGGACAGTAACTTCCTAATCCATACTGCCTCACAACTGGCTGAACAAGCTGCGACATACTCTGCTTCGACTATACTCAATGCTACGCAGGACTGCTTCCTACTAAACCAACATATCACACCTGATCCCATACTGAAGCAGCACCCCAAAGTGCTCTTCCTATCTACAGCACTGCCTGTCCAATCTCAATCAACATAAACCCTCTAGGTTAAACTTTTGATTCGCATCATACTTGAGCCCATAATCGATTGTACCCTTCAGGTACCTCAGAATATGCTTTACATCAACCAGGTGAACACCTCTGGGATCCGTCAGGAACTGGCTCAATATGTTCACCGCAAGGAAAATATCTGGTCTCGTGTTCGTCAAGTACATCAAGGACCCAATCATCTGACGATACACCGTGACATCAACCGAATCATATGAAGCATCACACAGAAGCTTCAGGTTCAATGCCATAGGTGTGGCCATGGCCTTGCAGTCCATCATCTCGAACCGCTTCAGGATCTCTACTGCATCCTTCCCTTGTCCAAGGAATATTCCATCTGCACTCTGCCACACCTCCATGCCTAGAAAATAGTGCATCATCCCCAAGTCCTTCATCTTGAACTCGGCAACAACCTTCCTCTTTGTATCAGCAATCAATCCATGCTCACCTGTAACGAACAGGTCATCCACATACAATAGTAGTATCATTGGATTGCTTTCCTCAACCTTGTAGTAAAGGTTGGAATCGGCCTTACTCTTGGTAAAGCCCAAACTGGATAGAAAGTTGTCTATCCTACCATACCAAGTCCTTGGAGCTTGCTTCAAGCCATACAAGGATTTCTTCAATCTGCATACATATGACTCCTTGTCATGTGTCTCAAAACCAAGTGGTTTCTCCACATACACTTCCTCTTCGACTACACCATTCAAGAAAGTTGTCTTGACATCCATCTGGTGTATCTTCCACTTCATCACTGCAGCTAGAGCAAGTACTAATCCGATGGAAGTGTATCTGGCTACAGGATCAAAATTCTCTTCATAATCTATCCCCTCTTTCTGGGAGAAGTCACGAGTAACAAACCTCGCCTTGTATTTCTCTATGCTACCATCTACAGCATGCTTGATCTTATAGATCCACTTGGAAGTCACAACAGACTTCCCATCTGGTCTCGGGACCACATCCCAGACATCATTCTTCATGATCAACTGGTACTCCTTGATCATGGCATCCTTCTATTACTGCATCCCTAATCTTGGGAACTTCAGATTCTTCAATACCTTCAATAGATAGTTTTCTTGAACTTCGTTTCTTGTAACAAATGTTGTTGTCATTCTTTTGTAGGTGATTGTACACGATCTTTCCTACAAGTCAAATTCAGTTGCATGATTAGAAATTTCTCATAGTTTTTCAAAAACAAAATCTTACACATAACTACATATGTCATACAGTCATGCAATCATCTTAGCCAATGCTTCAGTACAACATTTATCCATATCCCGTATTTACACGGTAACTTTATAGATGCCTTCCATCTCTACCAGAACATTTGTTAAGAGTGTGCACAACTCCCAACATGTTAGCAAAGAGGTTTCATTCTAGATAAGTAGCAATGGAATGTTGTACAGTACCATAGGCCACAAACCCATTACTATATTAGTAGTATCTTGTTCATTAATGCAACTTTTCTAATATGCATAATATACATCCTAAATCTAGGAACATAAGTATGTACATGACTAGACAACATTATTTAAGTAATCATATATACAAGAAATGACAATTCAAATACTTATCTTTGTTTGGTTGTAGGGTGGACTCCCTCTCAATCTTTGCTTCCTTGCATGAACTACTGGAGTGTGCTCCCTCTTGATCTTTGCTTCCTGGATTACCTGTCCTTGAACTTATATTCATCCTGGACCACTATGCATGCTTAAGTGTGCACTAGTGTCATGATTGTGTCATCCTCAAGATCTCATACATAATCATACATCCATTAGTATAATCTCAATATTATCAAATGATTCTAAACATGTATGGTCATGATCATTTCAAACACAGATAATTTATCATAAGCATTAGTATTCAAGGTTTCAGGGAGTACTTCTTTTACTCATGCATATTCTTATTTGACCATAGAACTCTTATGGTTAGTCATATCATTAATCAAAGTAAGAAAAATAATATGCATAATTCCATGATTACTCAAACTTAAACTTCTAACTTCAAGAATAATCATCATCATTCATACAAAATTATAAGATCCTAACACAAGGTAGGATTCTAACTTGATATAGGAAACACATACCTGGTTATCATGTTTGCTAGTTATGTCTAACATATCCACATAGTGTCTTCTTGTTCTCTTCAATGACTTGTGCTAGTAGCCTGCATATCTCATAAGTTAATCATTGTAGAACCAAATTATACACACCTTGTAAGTAGAGCTTCTATGTCATCCATGAGTCTTTGTCTTCATGTCACCATGGTCATATGTTCTTGATCTAGAACTTGATTTGTACCATTCATGTTAGCGGACAACATCATCCTCATACAATACCACATTGCATTAGTACAATCATATAACACTAATCAATGAATGTATTCTATCATTCACATGCATTCATACTTTTACTAGGGTGATAAGACAATTCTAAGGTTAATCAAGATTGTACTAACCTCAATAATATGTAGACAAACATATCATAAACTTAATCATGAACAGATTTCAACACATACCTCTATCTCCTCAAGTCATACCTGTCGAGATTTCTTGTAGTCTTCTTATATAAGGCCTTAGCCTTATCTCCCTCTGGAACTGGAACTTTCTTCACTTATGCAGGTGTCCAATTCATTCTCTTGTAGGATTAACCCAATCCACTTTGATTTGCTGAAACTGGATCTGGCACTGGATTAGGGTTTGTTAGAGAAAACCTAAAAACTCAAACTTTGAACTTCTAACTTTTGATTGGATGAAAAGGTGCGCCTTGTTGAGCTGATCAAGTTGGTATAATTAAATTTTGAAAACTGCAAAATTTGAACCCTCAAAATTGCCTTTGAAACTTCCGGATCTTCTAGACAGGATCCCAAACTAGGGTTTGATAAATCTCGGTCTTCTTCCCATCCAAAAGGTTCGATCTTGTGTTCTAAACTTTGATTTTTCTGAGGAGCTTCCAGCCGTGGTCACAGATTTCAAAAATTCCAACTTTTACAGAAGCCCTAATTTTCCACCTTTCCGATCAAAATCCCGAACTAGGGTTTGATCAAGCTCGACCTTCTTCCCAACCAAAACATTCAATATTGGTCTCTAAATTTCGATTTTTATGAGGATCATCTAGCCGTGGTCTCCGGTTCCAATAATTACAACTTTCTTTGAAAACCTAAATTCCCGCAACAGTGACAAGCCAAGAATGAAGGTGCTGAGAATCCAATTCTGTTTTGACAGAAATATACACCTGATTGTTTCTGGTGCATCTCTGAAATTACGAATCCACTGGGTTTGAAACTTCGGCTTGTGGTATCCTGACCTGTCATATTTCCAACCCCATAGGTTTGACCTCAATTGGATTCTCTGAGAGAGAGTTATGCCAAGTGTCGCAACGAGACATGTTTATGGGATAAAACAGGAGAGCGAACTTGTACGGCGTGCCACGTGTCACTGGTTCAACTTCGGCCTCTAGAAAGCGGACCTATGAAATTAAAGTCCGTATCATACCTGTCAAGTTTTACAAAATTTAATTTGGAGCTTCCTAGCCCATGTTGTGACCATTTTTCCTAGGTCACCTGTTTATGACTGCGATCTGGAAGAGATAGAAACCTTAGATTGTACAGGTCATAAAATAGAAATTACAGTGAATTAGATGTTGTGCTTTGGACACAAGGTACATGGGGATGTTATATACGACCTATAGAAGTTTTAGAACCTGAACCTTCGCCAAAATGGATTTATAGCGAAAGTTCCACAATCACTGGTTTTTTCTATATCAAGCCCTAGCTTCCAATTTGTCGCAAGTGCAACAAGTCTCATAAATGCCATACCATGCCTTCCTTCAGGCTAGCTCTGATACCATATTATATTTTCATAATTTAATTCAATATATCTAGGATCTTAACTGAAAGAACAACATGTACAACATATCAAGCATAAGAGACAAGAGACAAGAGACACAAAACATTTTACCGAGGAAAACCAAGAATGTGAAAAAACCCGCAACTTCCTCAAAGATAGAATAAGCATCAATAAAAGGATCACAATGATCAAACCCAAGAGATAGATATCTTCAATAGCATGCTCCTCCTCCACTTGTGCGCACTCCTCCTCTCTCTCACTAATGCGAAGTGAGTGAAGAATAGAATGTGTATAATGCAAGAGTCACACTCTCTATTTATACTCTTACTTTCACTTGACCTTTACTCAACTAGGTCGGCCCCAACTTAACCACTTAACCTAAAGCTGACTGGGCCGACCCCACTAGGGTGGTCTAATAACCCTTTGACCCACATAACTCATACAGGGCTGACCCCATCAAGGTGGTCTAATAACCCATCAAGTATAAGTGACGACACTTACAATATAACTTGCGACATTTGCAAGTACACATGACGACACTTCCAATCAAAGGAATTTAACATCTCTATTTGATATACAATAAAGTACAAATGTAATACATAGAAGAATATTTTCTGAAGTTACAAATACATCAACACTTTAGATGACCCCGACATCTATGATTTACTTAAGGCTTATATCTTACCCCAAGGATTTAAAATGGATAATGGATCTAAAATCTTTGGTTGTTGTTCGCTTTGGTAATGATATTCTTCCACCCCACACCCATAAAGTTCATGATAGCTCTCACTTGCTAAGTGTTGTGGAGTTAGACAAGTCCAAACAATCCACTCCTGTAACATTTAATTAGATTGGGATAAATTACCCAAAGCAATGGGAGGTCAAATACAAAGAACTAAGTCAAAAAGAAAAAAATGTTGAATAATCAAACAATTGTAAATGCTCTTGTAGTATTTGACAAACCTTCCCACTCTTTCCAGTTACCTGATGGATTTTCCACTCCTATGTTTACTCCTCCTCTCACTATATCTACTTCTATAAATTCATTCTCCTCTTCTTCATCTCAAAGTGTGGAATAAACCATACTCTTCGTGCCCTTCGACTTTCTCTTCATCTGGTGTTTTTAATACTAAACATAAAGGACAACACTCTGAATGTCCTACTTGCAGAATTTTTTTACAAAGAATGAGAGCCAAAAATAAAGCCCAAGCTTATTCATGTTCACCCTTCCCAAAAGCAGACCAGGTTATGAAGTCAAAACACCAAAGGGTGATACTTCTTTCATTCCTGGAAAAAATCTTCTAAATGCTTCTTTTAGACAGTTTTCACATGATGGCCAATCTAAAAGGGAGTACCTTCCTCTTAGGTCCTATGTTGTATCTGAAACTGTCTCAAATGAAATCAAACTAGCAAATTATGGCAATATGCAACATCACTCAACAACTCAGAATCTAGATGATATGGCTCATGATATCCTCCTCTTAAAACAGGAAGCCAATGAAGAACATGAAAAGATCACTCTACTTAGTACTAAGAGGGATCTTATTGATCATTTTTTACATGATTCTGATGAAATAAAGAATGTTATTTTTATAGCTGCAACAAGCTAGAACAACGATTAGATGTTTTGGGAAAACTCTTCATTAAAACCCAACACTTAGAGAAAAATACTAAGTCTGTCAATCAGTCTGCTTTAGAGATTGCCTTTAGAGGTCATAAAGAGCATAAGGATAAGAAACATGCCAGAAGTTATTTATTTAGTATGATGAGTATCAAGGAAGAAGATAATAGACCATAGTTTACCTTTGGACAAGATGAATAAGAATTTAATGCAATACAATATATGGTCTCTCAATTTAAGAAAATGCCAAAATCTATCCCCAAAATATATCTTGCAGCAATGGCAGTTCCAAAAAGGGAAAATTCTCCACTTCAGGATGGATCTTCTTCCCATCCAGGTTTTAATCCACTTGCAGTACCTCCTCCTCCCACTTTTGATGAGGTAATGAATGATGCTTCTGCTTCTTATGCTCCTTCTCATAGATTCTATTTCGGCATTAATGGAATCAATAACCTTATTTCTCAAATTCTAGAACAACATGTCTTGAATATCCAATGTCAATCAAGGGCTGAAATTAAGACAACCATTCAATTGCTAAGCAAATGGGTTCTTTACAAAAGGAATCAAGACCAGAATATAACGTCTCAGCAATTAGATGTCCAACTAGTAGCATGCCTGTCAAGTTTGGCATATGAATGGTGGTGGTGGCTTCCTCAAGAAGCCAAAGATGAAATGCTTATTGCTCAAGATGTAGATGACCAAATTCTCAAAGCATTAGGAAGAGAATTCTATGGTCCAGAAGAAACTAAAGACTTTAAACATCTTCCATATTTGTTTATGTCTGCTAGAATTTGTCATCTTAGCAAAAGTGGTGAGCAATATTTCTGTTATATGCAGAATTTGCTTATCTCTTCTAGAAATGCAAACAATCCAAGCATACTTAAAGCATTATCTCATAGGTTTTTTGGGTCATGTTCCAGATGCAATAGAACAATTCTTGAAAGATAAAAGTATTACCTTGCAAGGAATCTCTCTTTCCCAGTTGCATGGATTCATTATGGAAACATGGCAAGAGCATTGTTTAGAAAGGAGAGTTGCCAAAGACTTTAAAAGGCATCCATCCATGTACTCTCCTGATTTTTGCAAAGATGTGGCAACAATGCTCAATTGGGGTTGTGGAGCACACAATAGAGGTCACTTTGGTAAAGAATCTTGTAGTTGCAAGAAAAAGAAGGGAAAACCCTTCTATACTAGTGCTCCCAGATTTCACCCAGACAAAGCCTACAGATATAAGAAGAAGAAGAGTTTACAGAAAACAAAGGCTTTTGTCAAGAAACTCTATGCTCCTTCTGATAAAGAAAAATGTTTTATTTGTGGCAAGAAAGGCCGCTGCGAAAATAAATGCCCCAAGAGAAAATCTAAGCCTCGGCTTGTAGCAAGGTTTACTGATGAATTAGATCCTGCTTGGTGGGATTTTGACTACTATGATGCTAACCAATATCCTAAAGGAGAAATAGTTTTTCTCCTAGATGAAGGATCCTCTGATTCAAATGACTTAGATCCTTCCATGAATAAATTTGATCTTGCAAAATCCACCGACTCCTCTTCTGATTCCGATTAGGATGCGAATTTAGGAGGGTGTGATGGTCCTCCAAAATTTTGTTTTTATATGTTTTCAAAATCAAAGGCTTCTCCTCAAATTAGAATTACTGAAATTGATAAAAACTTATTTAGAACACTAGCATATCAGTATGTTCTAAGAAAAGAATTAAAAGATGAAAACAAGCTTTTAGCTCAACTAAAAGCCAACCATCCAAATTTGACTCTTTCTCTCTTAATATCAACATAAATCAACATTCTATAATCCAGCAGAGCTTTACAAAGAATATCCCGATATTCATGAAGATATACAAAGATTCAGAAAAGATAAAGAGCACCTACTCAGGTTGGAGATCAAAGAAAATCAAATCTCTTTGAAGAAGCTTGTCAGAGAAATAGAAGAGCTAAAAAGAATGCTAGAAATAACTATAAGAGAGAAAGATTAGTCCTTGGAAGAAGAAATGTGCAAAGCCTATGAAGAAGCTCTTAAGAGCCCCAAAGATAGAAGCACACCCTGTATCAGTGAAGAAATCTCAGCAGAAGAAGATGACGAACATACTTTGTTTCCTGCTCCAAATCCAGAGCCAATTCTAGGACTATTTACTAGTCTTAAGTTATATATAAAATTCTACTTTTTCCCTCCAAAGTTCAAGCCATACCATCTAGATTGCATGATAGACTTTGGATGCCAGATGAATTTGGAAAAAGGAGATTCCATACCATCATTTTATTGGGAATAGATTTATGATCGCAGCATAGAAGTCGAAATAACTCATGTATAGCTACTTGTAAGAGTTTCAAACTTTCCAATTAAGATTGAAGGTTTTCCAGAAGTTTTGCCTTTAAATAGACTAGACAATATAAAAGAGGATTGTATTTTAGGATCAGAGTTTTTAACTAGAGTTAGTCCTGTTACTGTTGATAATAATAAAATGTTGTTCAAATGTAAAATAAATGGTTGATTAGTGTCTTGTGCCATGTCCTTTGAAGCTAAATCCAAATTCCCAACTTCTGTAAAGAGGTTCAATCATGCCCCTAATATTGCAGAATTATTCAAAATGGAAAGGTGTATAACTTATGTAGAAATGCATAAGGAATCTGCCTTATCTAATATTTCAGAAAAGCTTGAGAAATATTGCACCTCTGAAAGTCCTAATGCCTTTTGGACCAAAGAAAAATATTTTGTATCTCTACCGTATGATCCTTTGGTTACTCCTAGAGCCCAACGAGCCTCATCAACCTTAAAGTTTCCTACAGAAAAAGAGTTTTGTGCCAATGAAATCTAAATACATGATTTCTAAAGGTCTCATTAAACCCTCTAGGAGCCCTTGGGCTTGTCGTGCATTTATAGTAAACAAGCATTCATAAATTAAGAGAGGAAATCCCAAGTTAGTTGTAAATTACAAACCTCTGAATGCATCCCTCCAACATGTCAGATACCCTCTTCTTGATAAGTCAAGCCTTTTACAAAGAATTGCAGGTTGTACAATCTTTAGTAAGTTTGATCTAAAATCTGGATTTGACGAGATTGGGATTGAAGCAAAGGATTGCTTCAAAATGGATTTTGTTGTCCCACATGGTAAGTATCAATGGAAAGTTCTCCCATTTGGAATAAATAATGCTCCTTCTGAATTCTAGAAAAGAATGGAAGATATTTTCAGGGAAAAGAAATGTGCACTTGCATATATTGATGATATCCTAATTTTCTCAAAAAAATTGCAGGAAATTTAAAGCATCTACTAGATTTCTACGAACTGGTGTATAAACATGGCTTAGTTATTTCCAAAAGAAAAATGGAGATTGGAAAGACAAAAATTGATTTTATTGGTCTAAAGATCAATAAAGGCCAAGTAATCCTCCAAGAGCATGTTCTTAAATTTTTTTATCATTTCCCGAATCAAATCTTGGAGAAAGTCCAGTTGCAGCGCTTCTTAGGAAGCATGAATTATATCCGACCTTTCTATAAGGGCCAAGCTGATGACATCCATATTCTACAACAAATATTTAAGAAAAACCCTCCAAAATGGAGCAATGAAATGAACGAAGTTGTTAAAAGAATTAAAGCAAAAGTAAAACAAATTCCTCCCCTCTTCCTTCCCCAAGGTACGGGAGACCTTGTCATAGAAACAGATGCCTCCATCAAAGCATGGGGAGGTGTCTTGATAGAAAAGCATGGAGATAAAGAAGAAATATGTGGATATGACTCGGGTTCTTTTAAGAGTTCAGAATTAAACTACCCCTCAAGACACAACGAGATTCTTACTGTCAAAAGGGAAGTAAACCATTTCAAACTATATCTGAAACCTGTAAAATTCTTGATCATAACAGATTTAAAAATCATGCCAGGAATTTTTAAGAATGAAAGTTTGATGGCTGAAAATAATTCTAGAATTATTAAATGGTTTATGTTGCTTCAGAATTTTGATTTCGATATTGTATATAAACCTGGTTATCTTAACTGTATTGTTGATATGCTAACCAAAGAATAATCTCAACCTAGTCTCAACATGTTCAATGTCAGTGCATCAAATGTTGGACCATCAGATAAGAGAGATGGAATCAAGCATGATATGGAGAAAGCCAAAGGAAAAAATAATTTTTCGAGACCCCGTGAGTTCTCCAAAGTGCCTAGAATTTCTGGAATATGCCAACAAAAAAGAAGAAGACAAGCAGCTGGCCATCTCATTGATAAGACAGATTCACTCCTCCTATGAAAATTTAAATTTTAGAAAGATGGGAGAAAACAACATTTCTAAATATCAGAAATGCATATTATAACTTATCAGACTTAAACGATATCTGGCAAGATACTGTTGAGTTTGATGGGAAAAATATTTTCTTTGTTGATATAGGCCCTGTATATTTAACATGGACAAGTTACCATCTGATTCTACAATTTTGCAAAGAACAAGGAGAGATCATAATTTGTGGAGATCCATCCTCCTTAGTTCAACAAAAATGGTCAGGATGGAAAGAAGTATTCCTTAATAAGTTATGTCCTGGAAAAGATTGGGTACAAAGATGAGCTAAATTATTTTGCATCTCCAGGCTGACATGATTGTAGCTCATCATAACTATATGTGGTTCAAATTCAAATTGAAACACATTGAAGGGAAATATTCACCCTTAGAACCACCTATCAAAATGACATAGAATTTTCTCTAATGGGATAAAGATGGAAGGATGATTAGACACTATACCAAAGAAGTCGCGCTCAATTACAAAGTGGAATCATGTTTTGAAGGAGAATTATGTTGCTTTCCCAATGAATTTATGATGGGGTATGATGTAGAAAGATGTTTTTCACATTGTTTATTTCCTGATACTGAAATATCTTTCCCATATACCTATGACAATGATGTTGACAACAATGATGGATTTGTTGGATCTGGTTGTGTTTGTGGAAGACCATATCTTGGGGATGGAAAAGAAATACGTATCTTTCTAGTAGGATATGATCCTTATGACTGATGTAAAAGCGTCGTGGGCCTCTAATAGTAGCTCCACCTTGTAAATTTAAATTATCTTGTTAGTATGGGTCCTCAAGTACTTAGATTCATTCACATGGCTTGGATGAATTATCTGACAAAGGGTACGATTTGATCTACCACCATAAAAGAGAATCTTATCTTTTACTTTCATTTGTCAGTTTGGTGTCACCTGTTTACCAGATAAATTTGTATAAATAAAGCCTTCCCCACCCACTCAGGTATTTGGAGTTTGGGAGTTGATATTTTTTTAAGTATTCCAATCGAAGTCTATATATCCTCTGTGCCCATGCTTCTTGTGACTATTCATATGAAAAACAAATATCTAAGTGTAAGAAGAAGTCAGTGGTGTATGCCCTCCCTATTAGTTTTTTAGAAATTTCAATCTGATCTAGGATCTTAACTGAGAGAATAACATGTACAGCATATCAATCATGGACACAATAATGCAATCACACAAGAGACACAGTTTCATCGAGGAAAACCAAGAAGGTGAAAAACCCCGCAACTTCCTCAGAGATAGATAGATCAATGATACAACCCAAGTACAAGAGGTAGTCCTCCTAGCAACAGCTTCTCCTCCTCCACTAGTGCACCACTCTCCAATGAGTGTGTGAGTGAAGAATAGAATGATCAAATATAGTGCCTCCCACACTCTATTTATACATGAATTGACTTGCCTAATAACCTTTACTAGGTCGGCCTCAACTTAACCACATAGCATAATGCCAACAGGGCCGACCCCCAATAGGGTGGTCTAATAACCCTTTAACCCACATGACTTATACAGGGCCGACCCCATCAAGGTGGTCTAATAGCCCATCAAGTATAAGTTACGACACTTACAATATAAATGATGACACTTCCGTATAGAGGAATAATAACATCTCTATAGGAATACAAACATTTTCGTATAGAGGAATAATAACATCTCTATAGGAATACAATATACATATATGAAATACATTCCGAAGTTACAAATACATCAGGCATAGGCTTCTTTTTAAAGTCCTGAAATGTTTTGGTTTCTCTAAGGAATTTGTTAGATGAATAAGTTCCTGCATTATCCACCTGTGGATTTCCCCTTTGATAAATGGTAGACAAACAAAATTCTTCAAAGCCTCGAGGGGACTCCATTAGGGTTTCCCCCTGTCCCCCTTTCTTTATATCATTGTGGCAGAAGCCTTAAGTAGACATATTAATAATAAAATTGATGATGGTGTCCTCCCTAGAATCCTTATCTCGAGAGGGGTTAAAGCTATAAACTACACTCAATTCGCAGACGACACCATCCTGCTCTATAGCTAGAATTGTCCTCCCCCCCTTCTTGCGAAGATTTCTAGGATTCTTGGTTTTCGAGGTGTCTGCAATTGGACGTATTTCAAATACTTAGGAATCCCCTTCTCTCTCAAGAAGTGCAAGGTGGGGGATTGGGAGGATGTCTTTCAAACAATCAATGGTCAAATTCAATCCCGGGGTATAAAATGGTTAAACTTAGCTAGGAAGATCACCTTCTTAAAATTGGTTCTCGCTTCCATGCCTATCTTTCTCTGTTCATCCATCCTTGCTCCTATCGGGTTCATGAATAGCTTGAGCAAAGAATTTAGGAATTTTCTCTAGTAGAGGGGCAAGGAAGGCCACAAACAATTTCACTTAGTGAAATGGTAAATAGTTCTCAGTGAAAACGGAAAAGGAGGTATATCCATGAGGGATCCAAGGATGGTGAATTTATCTATGGGAGCTAAAATCCTTTGTAGAATAATTAATGAAAATAATGAATGGTGGAAGGAATTCCTTCGCAATAAATATTTGAAAAATCCCAGGCAGCGCTGCTTAGATTATGACGTCCAAGGTCGAGTGTCCTAGATTTGGGACCTATGTAAAGTGGCGTCCAAGTTATTAAGAGACCATCTACATTGGGTGTTAGGAAATGGAAAAAAGATTGATATCTAGGAAGATGGGATATTAAATAGCCCGCATCTAAATTAGAATGAAGACATGAAAGGAGTAATAGAATGGATTTAGAGAGAAGGCATATTTAAAATTTATGACCTATCTATCTAGCACGATAACGAGAGATGGAAAGAATGGTAAAGGCTCGAAACTCCTGCCCAGTTGGGTGATGGATTCAAACATATTCTCCTAGATTTGAATGGTAAATCCCCCTCTAATAGAAAGGACAAGGACTTCAGAGGGTGGGGTCCCAAAGGTACCTACAGTGTGAAAGAAGGATATCGGGTTGTGCTCAAGTATCTACCTGCTCCACCTTCAACTGGAATATGGAAGAATCTCTGGAAGCCTGAATTTCCACCCAAAAGTAATGCCTTCTCTTGGATGTTGTTCCATCAAAAAATTATGACTGCAAAAAAATCAATAAAAGAGGCATCGAAGGGCCAAACAGGTTTACTCTATGCAAAGCTAAAGAAGAAACCATAAGGCACATGTTCATAGAGTGTTCCTTTGCCAAAGAGGTTTGGGAGGCCTTCACGAAGGATCTGGAAGTTTTCTTCAAGTTCCCTGATCAAGTTGAAGGTTTTTTCATAGGTTGGAACAAAAACTACCCCTGGACTCTATCACATAATAAATCTTTGTTAAAACTCTGGTGTGTGGTTCTGAAATTTATCAATTGGAATATCTGTCTATCGAGAAACAAAGATATTTCCGAAGGGAATAAAGCCTCCTCTAGCAGAACCGCCATGAAATCCCAACTTCAAATGAAATAATTTCTAATGGCTCAAGGATAGTCGATCAAAAATTCTTGCGAGCTTACCCCCACCCCCCCACCAAAATTTTGTGGGAATCTCAATTTATTGGGATTATCTTCCTTTATTCCAACGACTACTCTAAGAAAAAGAGCTGGGAAAATAACCTTTAGCTTAAGGAATTTCAAAAATGATAGAATAATCAATCCAGATATCCCTTTTCTTTGATGGCACCTTGAAAGGAAACCTAGGGGAGGCAGGTGCGTGAGGGTTCATTTTTTACCATAGAGGAAACAAGATCAAGTCTTTTTCCTAGGGGTTTGGAATGCGAACGAACAATCACGATGAATGGGTTGCGCTAATGCAAGGTTTGGAAACTATGTATGAATTGAACATAGACAACTTCAATGTCTTTGGCGATTCCTGGATTGTTATTCAATCAATGCACGACCTTCAACCGGGTAAGGAGATGGAGAAAGGGATAGTCCAAAAAATATCCTTGACCTTCTTACTGGACATTTCCAAAGTCAACTTCTTTCATATCAAATGCCAGAACAATCATGAAGCTGATTGACTTGCTAACCATGGTTCAAGACTAAATCAAGGGAAAATATTGTTTGATAATTCTATTTTATTGCAAAAATGGTTATGCGCCCTCAACTCTTAGCATTTATGGCCCCCCATCCCATGCGCCTTTGGATTTGGGACAAGGGTGACATTAGTCCGACCTCTTCGCCAAGTGTTTCACTATGAGTGTGGGTTGGTGTGAGCATTTTATGGCCCTACCAGTGCTCATTTACTCCCATCCCCTTGGCTTGTGCTTTCTGCAAAAGATGACATGATTTGGTTAATTGTGAAGATATGAAGTATGTTTCCATTGTTTATGAGTTGGATTCCTATAGAAGCATCCATTCGCATCTTCAACTCTTGCACATCTCTGAGCATCCCTTCCGTAGAACAGGGTTGGCTTTCCAAGAGGTGCTTTGTATTGACGGAAGTGATAGTGCAATGGAGAAGGATATGGAAGAGCCCCTTTCGACTGAGGACATCACTCTGAAATAGGTCCTGGATGAAATTCATGGTCTGAAAAATGATATGGTGGATTACAAGAATATGTTAAGATGTGTTTTAGAAGTGGTGAAGGTGAGTTTGGAAGAAACTAGGCGAGTCTCTTTGGACATTTCCTATCTCAACTCCCTTGTGGAAGATATGGAAGGAGGTTAATGGGTCCAATATAGAGAATTTGAGGACATCAAGTGTTTCCTGAACGATATGGAGAGGATGTTGAGGTCTAGGTTCGACGGGATGTGTGGGATGGTTGCGGAATCGAAGTGTGTAGTGTAGTAACAAAGCATGAATGCCTCTAAAAGAAACGAGTCGTGTTTCGTGCAGTTGAAGGAAATCCTAGAAGAATTTCAAGCGGATGTCAATGGTTTGTACAGAGGAAATAATGGTCGCAGTCATGACCAGGCCAAAGCTTCCCCTATGGATGAAGTCTCCAAGGTCCAACCAACTACAGATGAAGACCCTCCCCAGAAATGATGTTTCTAGTTTTGGTTTTCTAGCTTTTTGTTATGTTTTTTTGCCAATATATTAGTGGAAAATATATCAAGGTTTACATAGTTAGAAGTAGTAGAACAAATTTTGATAAGAATTGTAAATATCGATATCTGACTGAGCAGTTTGTGGGCCTTGCTTGCATAAAAGTTTTATGTTCAGACCTTTGTTCTGTGTTTTTTGTTGCCCCGGGGGCTTCTGTAACTCTTGTTTTTTAATATATATATAAAGGCTTTTCTTGTTTATGTTTAAAAAAAAATCCCTTTAGTTCTATTGAATTACAACTATTTTCAAGTCCATAATAAGGTTTCCACTCTCCATTTATCCTTGTGTCAATGTTATAGTTCTAGTAAGCTTGTGATAGAGATCGATTATGAGATATTTGTATGAATTCACTTCCTCCAAGTTGATGGACTTCCATACATGAAATCAACATAAGTATTTTTTTTGTATTTTATTAGCCTAACCTTTGTTTTGGTAGTGTTAATAGTCATACTTGTACTAGAGACAAAACCCTTGAGAATTTTTAGTTGTTTGTAGAGATAATAGGGACTCATGCCATAATAACATATCATTGTTGTTGAGAAGAAGAATGATGACTATACTGGCTAGATTCATGTCAATGCAACCTACTCCTTCCAAACAACCCTCTAACTTATCAATATATATACCAAAAAGGGTAGGGGACATGGGTAAACCTTTCATGGCTCCTATATTACAATTGATTTATTTTGAGAACCCTTAGAGTTCTTGAACTTAGTAATAACATTCTCATACAACCTTATCGTGATAGATATCAACTCGAAAGCAACGTTTATCTCTTCTAATATATTCCAAAGGTTAGTTATGGTCATTGTGTGTAATATCCCTCATGTGTTACTTTGATTATTGACTAAGTACAAATTCGGATTTATGAGTAAGTGGTTAATTTTCTATTGCTTTATTTTGAAAATGTACAATATAAAAGCAAGTGCCACTTTTCCTAATGATAAGACATATGTAAAAGATAGTTTTTGGCATTATTAATTAAACATTGGAGCAGTTGGAATGGCCATGTTATAAATTGATGAACCATGAACCCATAGGTGGGGAACACAGTCTTGCTACTCATGATGTGGGAAAGACAAGTATCAAGAGGCAATTTCCTTAACCAACTCCTAAAATATAGGAGGGAATCCAAGGCCAAAGAATTCCCGAGGAGGGAAAGTTGGGCCTTGCTTAAGACTCCCAAGGAAAAATATTATTTATATGCATGCGTGTGAGGAAAGGAGGTTCTCTAGTATGCATAATAAATCTATTGTGGGAGAAGTGTCATGTGTTAGGAAAATTTTGAGAAGTGAGTGCTTTGCTTGAGATAAGAAAGAGTTGTTTATACACTTGTGAGTGGAAATACTACTTTTGAATTTTTTTGTAGATGGAGAGCAAGGTGTTTATTCATATGGTGTCATGGTCCATGCTAGGGGGTGACTACTGAGCAAGTAAGATTGGTTGTTCAGAATTATATGGTTGGGAGGAACGTGCCTATTCCAACTAAATTTTCCATCAACTATGTTGTTAAACTATTTTATTTATAGTTATTATTCAATTTTAATTGATCAACTATCTAATCGCTATTTACTTTTAGTTTATATATTTATTTAACTGGCTCAAGTATGCTCTGCAAGATTTTATTTTCCTCATATTATTTCACTAGAAGTTAATTGCTATAGGGTGAAACTTTATATCTCTACTTCGATTGATTAATGTTGTTAAGATTATTCTGATTAGTTATCATAAATCAAGCTAGAACATAATTGTTTGCACTAAGTTAGTTTTGTATTATGCTAGGATAAAATTCTACAAGTTTCAAATTAGTACAAATTATTCTCACCTATGATATTGGGTTAGAACTGCATAGTATGTAATTAAATTATTTTATGGTTTAGGTGATAATATCATAATTATTAATAAGTCATCAAGACAATAATAAAATGAATAAATTAGTTACCTATAGTAGGGTATAAGTACATATATATTTTATAATCAAAAAAAGTAATTTATTGAAGTAATTGTACATGAAAACAAAACGATGACCAGATGAAAATAAACTAATGCATACCAATTTATAAATGAAGCATAACCTAGATTATACACTCGACATCATTAAGACAAATAAGCATGCTTAACTAACCTAGTAGTTGCATCCCTAGTTCCAGAGCCTGCAGATCCAAAGCTAGTCGATGCCCCATTATAATTAGGTATGCTATTATTGGATGGAAGAAGAGCTTAGCGTAGCCTACACTGTGTCCTCCTTTAGAGGATCCTACATGCCTTTTTAGCCTTCTATGAGGAATACTGGAACCTTACCTCCCTTATATTCTGTACCCACTCTTCTTTTTATTATATGTGCTCTGTACCCATACAATTTATATCTGACCTTAAAGTTTGTAGATGTGTGGATGGAAACTAATTAACTTATTCTTTTAGTCTTCCTTAGAACTGGAGGTTGGGCACTTGGAAGCTCTCATGGTGGCGACTTCTTTGATCTAACCATAACGGACCTTTAGACGAAGGACATTGTGAACAGGCCCAAGAAGCACACTCGTTGTATGCTCAGAGCTATTTAACAATTAGGAAATTTACCTCTATGATATAGAGGACATAGGAGCCTTTAACTCTTTATTTTAGGCCGCTATCTATACCGTTAACCAAAACACCTAGGAAGGGTTACTTACACAAGACTCTTTCTCATGGTTACCGAGCACACCTTTTGAGGAAGGAATACACTCCCCTCTTAATTACGATATTTATGTATTGTTTAGCAGCCTCGCACCAATACTTTTTTCTTTTAAGGAAACCTATTCTTTGAAGGGAAGGAAGGATGGAAGGAAGGATGGATGGATGGATGGATGGATGGAGTCAGAGCTTTGCCTAGCACTCATTGCGCATCCTCCTTTATAGATACAGGCCTTAATAAAACCTATAATACTGGGACCTTGCTTTATTACCACTCTCTTCTTTTACCTCTCAGTGTTGTGTATCAATAAAAGGACTCTCTAAACTTTGAGTTTGTTGATCGCTACAAATTCACGTAGTTGTTCCGTCTTCCTTAGAAATAGAGGTTGGACACTTTTAAGCCTCATATTGTTTTCCTCATAGGAACACTTTTTTATTTTATTAGCCTCTGAAACTTTTCCTTTTAGCCTCAGACCTTATAAGCCGGGACACTTCTTTTCTCTCTGGGGAACCTTTACCTTAACGCCCAAGGATTACCCCAAGGAATGAATGAATGGGTGGAATGGGACACATGGCGAGCAAACACTGTCACTCTTTTACGATCTGAGCTATTTTAATAGTTATTAATTTTACCTAGATGGATTATCTCGAGAACATAGGAGGATGCCTTTACCTCTCTCTTGATGCCTAGAACTTTTAGCCCACATTCCAAGGGTTACACAGCTTGAGAAAGAACGGGGACACTGCACACCGTGAGAAGGAAGGAAGGATTGATTGACTAGACTCCCATATTACCTACGTTTTGTATTACTTACGTTATTTGCGTACTTGGTTTAGCGCTTTTATAACCTTCGTACGCAGGGAGGAAACTGAAGGAGTCACTTAGGAATTATTTATTGGAGGAACTTATTAGCAGAGGAATGCTTCAACCTTTTAGAATATACCCCTTATCATGGGTGATCACAACGAGCCTTCAAATGCATTCTAGATTAATAAAATTAGGGCCTCTTAGTCTTTTATAGAATACAACCTCGATTCCAGTATGCCAGTTAGACTTTGGGTGACCTTCTACCTCTAATAAATTACTGTAAGGATTATCTTCATTTTATCCTCATTAGAACTTCATGGTGAATAGGGGAATTTTTTTACCTCTCCCAGGCCAGCCAGATGAGCCTTTAGGTCCATATAACAGTAAAAGTAAAAAAGCAAGATTCAATTATCAAGGAAGATTAAGTAGTTAAAAGAACAAGAACAACAATAAGATAAGTTTGGGACTTGTACTTGGAGAATACAACATTAATGGTAAATTTAAGAGTGAAAGGGTGGCATATCGGGACTTTCCCCTACAAAATAAATAAATAAAGAGGAGAGATTCAGTGAACCAACTTTCTCTGTGATTTATTCGGTCCAATAGATTCAATTCCTTCCTAAATCCCTCCCTCCTAAGAAGAATTCAGGCAAGTGTCCATTTCCTAGCAGTCATAAGCCTATGCATCCAAGGAGGTTACTCTGATAGACCAACCATAGTCCCATCTACCCAACCTATCTGGGGAAGTTAAATGATCTCAGCTAAAGGTCAACCACCTACCTATCCTATAGGCTACTCAACTATCCATCCCATCCCATCCAACTATGTCTCATCAGCTCCAACTGTTTATTCTAAACCTCTCTGGGGCAATTCCACAATATCTATCTAAAGCTAAAGTTTTTGGCTGTAGATAATAAACCCAGTAGTTCCCAGGATCTCTGCTAAAGGTTGTGTTTGTAGTTCATCAATTAAAGAAGAAGCAGTTCACGACGTGTCTGTTAAAGGTTCTGGAAAAGGTTCTAAGTGCGTACCCAACATCCAATCGTAAGTAAAGGCCCAATAGGGGTTAAACACGAAAGATTGGTAGATTGTCGTACTTAAAGGGCTCGTTGTTTGCTCCTCGTCCAATCGATCAAGCAAGAAGTCATCATCCTAAAAGTCGAAATATTTCCTCTCATTTTAGTTGAGCCTTCTTGCACATCCATGACGTTACGAAAGGCATAAGTAAAAGTCCCTCGGGTGAACTATTAGCAGGTCTAATATCTGAACAATGGCCTTACCAGAGATAAGTGATCCAAAAATAAGTATAGGAGCCTAGCTTATTGCGGAGTAAACCCAAGTAAGGCATGAAGGGAAGGGGACTAGCGAATAAAGGATTTATGCTCCTAGGGTGTTCTGTTCATTGCTTGGGTAAAAATGGTTGAGAGTGGCAAGAGGCAAGAGGGCTAAATGAACTTGGCGGTTGGTCTTCCTCACTGAAGGATCTGTTGTTTTAAAAGGGTAATAGGCTCCCCTGGGCATTCTAGTTGAGTATTTGCTTGAATCTCTACCTGGAAGCAAGATGAGGAGGTAACTCTAATAAAAAGTATGTATTAGTAAAGGTAAGTTTGTTCCTAATAAAAAAAGGTAGCTAAAGGGTATAAAAATCTGGGTATGTTTGCGGTGAACGCAGTCTTTCCTGCATTAAATAAGTGTGGATGATGAAGAGGAAGGAAGGTTAACTCAGTGTTATAGTAAGCTATGGATGGTAGAATACTATTAAATGAAGGTAAATGCTTTGGATTTTCCTTTGGTACGACTGGTACAACCTGGATCTAGGGCCTAGGGCTGATATGTTTAGCTAGGGCTAAAGTCTTTAGTAAAATAAAAATACAAAGTTAGGTAAGTGGGCAGAGAATAAAATAAGATATTGCTGAAGTAGGCAGGCATATCCAACCCAGAATAAAAGATAAGGGCTCGGGTAGGGGCAGAGAGCTTAGAAAAGAGTGAACAGGCCGAATAGACAATAAAAGCAATAGGCCCGAGAATCAGAGCTGCCTATTCACACCAGCCCATGAATTCAGGATGAACAGGGTTATTGCCCCATTCAACATTTTGGCTCCCTCCCTGAGGACTGGTCGGGGGAAGGAAGGAAGAAAGGAAGGATATTTACTCAATACAACAAAGTATATATATATATATATATATATATATACGTAATAATACATCAGTTAGGCAGAACAGTTAGAGGGAGGGTACTTAGCGGATGAGGTAGAAACCTATGAAATGGCCATTTTAGAGCTCTATATGGACACTTTTTGAACCTTAAACCTTACCCGGTTCACCTAGCCTTTACTTAGACTTACTGCATTATATGTACGGATGGGATAGGATGGATGGACTTCAACATAAACTGGACGGGCTTCCAAACAACCACTTGCTTTAGGAATGCTTAGGAGAGGAGGTAGGCACTTTTACCTTTACTATTTACCTTTCCTTTCACTTTAATGCCTGCTACCACCTTATAGTTTCCCATCTTAAGAACGACCTGCCCTATACCACTTAATGAATGTTTAGTTGCTACTACACTATTGCTATTTAAACTCTGCTTGCCTGGTACCACTATCAAACCACTTAACTAACTGTTCTTTATATTTATCCCCTCACTTACCTGCTTACTTACTCAAATTCGATAAAATAGTGAGTTTCACACCGATGTATTTGGCGAGTGGCCTAAAGTTCTAAGGGAGTAGCCCGAAGACACTTTACTTTAATTGACAACACCAGAAACAGAGACTACCCGAGCTAATGAGAGAGACAAGGTCCCATTGATTGATCATAACGATATCGTGGAAATGCTGCACGAACCCATATATATAAGGGAGAAAATCACCTTTATACTAAACCAGATCAAGCCCGGGATCTTCTTGGAAATGTTTGGCAAAAGCTCACTTCTTTTTATCGCGACTTTGCTGACAAGTAGGTCGCCGTGAGAAACGTGAACCAATAAACTTACCCTTGCGAGTAGTTTTCTTCCTGCCAAACATCTCTATTCGTCTACTTGGAGAAAAATAAAACAATGGTTACTACCTCGATTTGATGACATGAACAATGCATTCCTTACAATGCATTGGCTAGGATAATACCAGAGCAATCATAGCCAATTTACAATCATTCCCAACCAGTCATTCCCAGCAAGCCAATAGTCGAGACATACCCGCCCGCCGCATTGCCCATCATACACGATTTACATTAACGCATGCCCCACCCAACAACACGAGATGGCACTATGATTGGCGACACTTTTAATCACGAATACCCACTTGCTCCTTGTCGAAGGTGCTCGATCCTGCCCTGGAGATGATTAAAATAATTTTCCACCGGTTGCTTGGACTAAATGGCTAGTAAGAATTAAATTGATATGGATTCTTTTATTTGATAATAAATCTTTACATCATTAATCTCTACATATGGATACAGGCATAGATACAGTTCTACTTGCATAAGAGTTATTTGTGCAAGTGAACTACAGCAACAAACTAGCAAGGAAGATTATGAGCTAATGAATGCCAGGGAGTTTATTTAGTAAGCATGTATGGGAGTAGTATGGCAGGCTAGGAAGGGAGTTACGCTAGGGAGAGGCAGTTCCTCTTCTTTAGTAAGCGCCTTTATCAACAACATACCCGATGCAAGGCCAGCTCTCCTTTAGCACAAGGGCGGATTCCAGAAAACAATGTGAAAGATATACTATAGAAATAAATGGGATGGTGGATCACCTAGACAAGTGCCTATCCAATGGGCGATGGAGTCAAGCTCAACAATCAAGAGGGTTTTAACTGTATGGAAGAAGCTCTCATAGTCAAGTTGTTACAAACATGCTCAAACTAACCACATGGATTTATTTAAATATGTAGAAAATGAAAGGAGGTCTCTTCCAAAGAGGCTTCTCACAGCAAGTACAAAATAAGCCACGTAATAATTTTTCACCATGAAGAATTAAAGGACAACCACATATAATATCATAACTTAAGTATTCATAAGTAGGAAGCCCTCTTTATAGAATGAATAGCCAACAATACATTAGTCTTCAAGTTTTATTTAACCCCAAGATAATGAGAGCCTAAACGAATGTGCCACCCTTAACCTTGAACCCTAGCTAGGGTAGCCTTCGGAAATTGAATGAAAACCCTAACCGAGAGATTTGAGTAGCAAAAGTGCTTCAATAAACACAATGATTACAACAAGATGAAGGAAGGGAGGGTTTAACGTCAACCCTAACGCCCTTCCTCTTCCTGGAGAAAAACTACCCATCTAAAATATTCTTTTTTGTCTATTTTTACAAGTTATTCCTAGCCATCTTGAGGATGAACCCAATAAAAATGAAAGAAAAATGAGGAACCTCACATTGAAATTCCCCTTAACCTCTTTTTACCAAAATATTTTCAACTAAGCTTGGAGGGGAGCTCCAGGAATTCCAACCATGCCTTGCAAATTATATTTCTCTTCCTTTTTTAGAGCTAGCTCCTCCTCAACCATTTTATAAAAAATATTATTTAGAATCTTCTAGACCCATGATCCTTATAGAAATAAGAAACTGAAAAGACATAAAAGGTATAGAAGTCTCCTTAAAGATAGGAACTCCTTAAAATAAGGTGATTCATTGGAAAGATTACATAAATGAGTTTGAGTTGTTCTATATGTTTCCAAGTGGAGCGCTCTCACCCTTGAAATCCCTTCAAAATATATTTTGAGTACAATAGGTTGCTTAAATGTATTGGAGAAAACAACATCCACCAAAAGCCGAGGAATTGCCCAGATATTTACAATACAGAGAACTCATCCTTCAATCAGAGACAAATCTCATACGTGCAATGTGAAAATATAGAATCAATTGCATTTACAAGTTAACTGCCCCTTAGTTTCATCCTTTAAGCATCCATGCCATCTAGTTATGATAAAAAATGCATATCCTCTTCCTACCTTTTATGGTTACATAATAAATAGAAAATGCCCTTCTGAGGAAAGCTAGAAAGGATTAAGAGTGGTTGGCCGAGAATACAACTGGTCATAGTTTGGCCGAGAATACATAACAAATAACTTCCAACCAAAATTTTCTATGAATAAGAGTGGTTGCGTTTATGTGATTTGGCAGTTAGTGTTTTGGTGATCACTTGAAAGGATTGTTGAAGTTTAGAGTGGGGGAGGTAAAACGCTGGAGAGAAGATTGAAATTTTGGGGACCAACAAATTTGTGTAGCTTCATGTCTTATCTATCTTTACGATGCGTGCCTTCAAAGTTGACTATATCTGGTGGCCTTAATTAGTGTATAGAGACCTGCCACTTTGACTACATTGTCTTAGAGGAAATTCAAATGTTTTCCCTGTCATTGGTCTTCTTCATTTTTGTGAAGATGTGTGTTGAAATCGGATGTGTGTTGAAACCGTTCATCAATTTCATAAACAGTCAGATTTCGTTTTGCTGTATATTTTTTGTTGTTGTGTACAAGGATAAATCTGGTTCTATCCATATTGTGGTCATTAGAATTTCAAGCCACTTTCTTGAAAGGGGTCTAATATATTACATAGAATCGATGTTATTGTGTCTAAAATCTATAAACTTATATTTGAAGACTATTATACTGGATTTACATCCAAAACCATTTTTTTCTTCAATGGAAAAAACCTTACATAGTGATTTTGGCTAAAATAACATGCAACACTCTTACAAATAATAGGTACCTTTTGTCTTATGGAGGAATCTTCCGTTGCACTACAAGAAGTCCATATAGGACATGACCATGCCTATGCCTATTCTATCAATGTTTGCAACTAATGGGACATGGATCCAGCCTTCATATTAACTTCTTTCAAAAGCATTTGGTGGCATTGAAAAACATCCATGACCTCCTTAACTCACTATCCAAAATACACACTATATATCACTTCTCCAATCCATTATTCATCAACACCCCATAACATGGATCTCTTCATGTCACCAACCAAAAACAAACCATAGTTCCTTGGCACATCCAAATACTTATGTCACATCTACTAAGAAACCTGAACTATCTAATTCTTTCAAGACTCAGTTCTTTCTCTTTACAATTTTCAAGTTATCTCCACCAAGTCTTTGTTCCAAGAATCCCTTCTTCACCCAAAGTTGCCACAACAACTCTACCACTAATGAACTTTGGCATTGTAATATTCCAAGAAAAGATCAAAGGAATGTATTCAAGAATCCACTTGGTCTATGGAATTTGAAAACACAAAGAATAGCTTAGCAAAAACTTAGTTGCTTGGATCCTCGGATATCTTTGTATTTTTTTTAAAAATTACACTTAGTCGTCGGATATCTGACTCCCCATTCCACGACCTCCAACGAAGTTTCCATACCACCGACGGCTGAAAACGTCGGATATCCGGCTTCTTACAATGCAACTCCCATCGGGTATCCGACGCACATGCCATACCATCGACGGCTAACAACGTCGGATAAATGACTTCTTATAATTCAAATCCCGTCGGATAACTGATGCCCACTTTTGGGATATCTGACGCAACTACCATACCACCGACGGTTGAAGGCGTAGGTGTTTGATGTCAAGCATGCTGGATACCTGATGCCTCTGTTGTTGAATATCTGAACTCCTATAAAGTTACATTGGTCAGAAATGCAACAGACAAATTAATAGTGGTGTAGTCAAATATCCGATCGCCTATAAAGCAAGCATCATCGAATATGCGATGGTAATATTAAAAGAGTATTTGTCGAATATCTGACCTATCGGTATCGGATATCTGACACATTATTTTACAGTCGGATATCCGCCGAAGTACCACCAACGTTTAAACAATAAGATGCTTGTCGGATGGTCGACAGCAAGATGTCAAAAATCAGACATCTATGCCGTCGGATTTTGGGTTCAAAAGACCTAGTGTTTTCGTGTAAACCCAAACAAGAGAAAACCACAGAATGCTCTCCTATATTGAAAAGATTACATTCATGGAAGCACCAACGTCTGAAGTTTTCTAGCACCAACTGGAAGGAGGCACGAACCCCCTGGTTTTACAGGCTACGACCTAAAGGAAGCAATGAATCCCTGATTTACCAAGTTCAACTAAAAGGAGGCTCCAACCCCCTATTCCTTACCCCATCCTTCTGCCCTTGTATGATTGTAGAAAGATATTTATTTATTTTTCTACTGATCCACGCACTCTTCATATTATCTGCATTTCATTATGTTTTGCGCACCTTCTGTATACTGAGATAATGCAATTGTTGAACTATATCACTTTCTTCACTTGAATACATCAACATTACACTTGACATCATACTTCATGACATTCTGCAATATGCGCTCTGGTTTAGTATGTTGTTCCGTTTCAGCGCATCTACAAACTCAACTGATACTGTGCATCTTTTGTTGTGTTGTTATTCTAACTTTACACATCTGTATCATATCAAACTGTGCACCGTATGCTATACTTCACTTCTGTCTTGGTGCATCTGTCTCTGTGACCTTCTGTGCATCAACTGTGATACTACTTTTCTGTTCTTCGCACTTGTCTCAGATTACCTTCATCATACTGTGCATCTTATGTTGTGCTTCATCTCTGTCTTCACACATCTATCACTGATAAACTACTTTAATTCACGTATCACGAGTTGTGCGTCGGGTCTGTCTTCGCACATTTGTCACAAATAAACTACATTGCTTCACGCATCACTAGTTGTGCATCAAGTATGTCTTCGTGCATCTGTCACAGATAAACTACATTACTTCACGCATCACTAGTTTTCCATCAAGTATTCCTTCTTTCATTTGTCACGGATAAACTACCTCATCATGTGCACCGTCAACAATTTTGTTCCTCTGTTCATGCGCTCTTGGCTCTCTACTATATCATGTTGTTTTGTTTCTACGAACCATTGATACCTCGAGATTAGAAGCTTTCCAAATTACAGAACTAGCACTTTCGTATCTTCAATCTTTCTTCAACTCTCCAACTTGGCTTCCTATTTATATTTTTCCTGCGCGGATGGTATGTCCACAAGTTGGTCATAGCATCCCTTCTTCCTTGCTTCATGGTTCTGTTTACTTCACGCTTCTGCGACTTGTCATGTTCTGCGCCACTGATGTATCACACCTTGTGGGTCTTGCACATATTTGGTCCTTTGCACAATGGGTCTTGCGCACTTCGTGTGTGATCTTGTGCCCTTGAAGTAACATCACTTATGGTCCTTGCACACTTGAATTGTCTAACCACCACTTGCTTCTGGTACTCTTGCGCGCTTCAACAACTTGTATGCTTCTTTCGATTGGTGAGTCTTGCGCACTTTTAGGACTTGCTTAAATGTTCAACCACTTCTTGCTTCCAAGACTCTTACGCTCTCCCAAAACTTGTCCATCCATTTCTTTGACATATACCTTTGAAGTAGTATGACTAGGTGGACTTGGGACTTGCACCTATACCTTATGTGCTTCTTCAAACTGGATGTACTTCTTATATAGTTCTTCAAGCTGGGTATACTTATGTACTTCTTCAGACTGAATATACTTCTTCAAATTGGCACAAGGATACTAATTCCTCTTTGATAGTAGTTGACATCAATGACAACCAAACTTCAACATTTATTTGGCTATCTATAGCAAATAAAATTTTAGCTTGGGACAACTATTTAAAGAGAGGTGTTCAAGGTCCAAATTTCTACATTTTATGTATGCAAAATAGTGAGACAATTGATCATCTTTTAGTCCATTGTGTGTTCAGTAAACAAATGTGGAGGGAACTCAAATAAATCCTAAATTTTCCTAGGTAGTGGATAACAATGTCATATGAGCAAAACTAGAGAACGTGGTTAAATTATTCCCCTAACAACACTTTTAAATAGCCTCCTTGTTATATCTATTGGAATATTTGGTTGCATATAAATACCGTTCTATTTCGAGAGTTCAAACCAAATGTTCATGCAGTAGTTATGGAAGTATTAGGTTTTTTCAAGGAAAAATATATGGAGTGGCGTTTCATCATCGAAGGACAATTAATCCCCCCTGATATGATCTTAAGGTATCCATTTGTAATGTACCAACTAGGATTAGTAATACAAAAACTTACTTCTTTATAGAATCAATCAAAACAATGTTTCAGAGAGCTAGTTTGACTTCGGGTGGAAAATATCAAAGGATCTAGATGGAAGGAAGGATCTGATATATGTTGATACCTCTACACAAATTACTGATACCATTTATGTTTCAAAATCAAAAAATATGAATTCTACTCCAACGTTCCTAGGCTCCTCGGCATATGCAGACTAGTATGGGTCAAATCTAGACTAGAAGCTATGGATGGGTGTTTCTGGTTCAGAGAAGCTAAATAAAATTAAATATCAGTCAAAAAAAATTCATAGGTCTCTCCATCAAGTTTTAATAAGTTCTGATAAAGAATGACAAATATATAAGCAAAATTGGAATTCGGGATTGCACAACTAGTAAAATTCAGGAGCTCCCAAACAGGTAGAGAAGGCTCACAAATTATTAAAATAAGACATGTATGGTGTCATATAACATTTAATTAAATCTAGGAACAGAAATCAACTCATTTGGACCTCTACTCATTCATTTATTCAATATAGTTTGAAAACTAGTCAATTTCTATGCAAATCTAGAGAGGGTGGAGAAATATGAGAATAATTCAGACTTCTATAAATTTAATTGGAATGAATAATATAATAGGTTTACATTCACTATCATTACATCAGATATGGTCCAATAAGCCTCTCAAAACATTATATAAATATCTCTCTTCTTCTACACAAGAATCTAGCTCTAGAAATCCATAGGAAGCTTGGAGATTTGAACCATGAACTGAATGATGATTCTTATGAAATTAAAATTCAATCTAATCAGATACAGGACCTAATAATAAAATCAGTGATAATGTATTAATACCATCATCCTCTAATGACTTAATTCCATCATCCTCTCACAAGAAGCAGGGCGCGTTCTTCATAGCTCAGACCCCGGATCTAGTAAAATGGCCATAAATTGCTCATACGGACACCTTTTTTTATGATAAAAAAAGTGTTTCCTACTGTAAATGATGCTACATATGCAATGGAACAAGTATCAATGTCCATAAATCCTCAGAAAGGTTGAAACCAAAACCTCCATTTCGTCCCTCCAACATTGTTCCTACTGAATGAAGGAATTGAACCACACAATGAGAACACCAAACAATGGATCGGGATTCAGGACCTGCAATAAAATGAGTGATGAATACTAGATGTCATCATCCTTTTAGTAGAATCATGGGGCACATCTCCTAGGTCAATGAGCCAAAATTGCACTCAATTCAAATCATAAATTATCAAAAGATGTGAAATGGAGTTGTAATCATTCTTTTATAGATTGAGGTGACTTATTGAGAAAGTAAGATAGGCCAAGGCACCCTCATGGAGTGGATACGGTTTCTTTTCTTTATGATTTATCTTTTTCCTTGCTTTTTGCTTTGCTTTGCTTCCTGCTTTAGCTTTTGTCTTCCTTTCTACTTTGCTTTTCTTTATGATTTTGCTTTTTCTTTTTATTTTGCTTTTGCTTTTGCTTTTGCTTTATCCTGCTTTTTCTTGCTTTTCTACCTTACTGTGGTTTTATGCTTTGTCCTGCTTTTTCCTTGCTTTTTTGCCTTACCCTGCTTTTCTGCTTTATCCTGCTTTTTCTTGCTTTTCTGCTTTTTCCTGCTTTCCTGCTTTTTCCTGCTTTCCTGCTTTTGTCCTGCTTTTCTTTTTTTGTCCTTCTTTTCTGCTTTTGTTCTGCTTTTCCTGTTCTTTGCTACTTTATTACGCTTTCTTCTCATTTTCCTACTTTCCTTGCTTTGACTGCTTTATCTTTTCTTGTCTTGCAGGTTACCTCTTAGTCAACCTTATCCTCTAAGGCACACTTGTGGAGAATTATCCACTTTATTCCAAAATAAAAATATCTAATTAATAAAATTTACTTCTACCAAGTGCATTTTAAACTTAGGATAAAAATAAAATTAAACTTCCTAACTAATTAATGCATTAACTTCATAATTAACCCCCAAGTGCATGAAATATTTTACTCAAACCAAAAGATTGGTTGGGCTAGGAACTCCTTCCATTAATCATCAATGATGGGACATGACAGTCCTCCCCTCCCAAGATTGCTTGTCCTCAAGCAATAATCAAATCCAACCCAACTAAGCATCATGAGCCATCATGCTTCTGCTGCACCACTTTGATTATAAACTGCTCATGAACTCTCCCAACAGATTGTTCTATTACCATACAACCATGCACTTAGTGTGGAGAGAAATCAAAACTGATACCAGGATCCCAATTGATCCTCAAGAATACAAGGTGCAATATATATTCTCCTATGCAATGCATAAGAATCAAATGAAAGTCATCATAACACCCTGCAAGAAAAACCAAATTCCATCCAAAAATATGTTTCCCATGTAGGAAACCATCACCATCTACTGCAAAGATGAACCCATGGGGAAGAGAAGAGGCTTGCTTGCTCAAGCCAACCAACCAAAATGTGCTCTCAATGAGCTTCCAATGATCAACAATGCCTGGGTCCCACTGCTTGCACACCCTCCTAGTGCACAATATCATCAAGAACCAATCTACCAAGTATGGGATGCCAGGGTCCCAACACTTGCGCATCCCAATAATACATAGTGTGAACACATATAAATCAGAATGTGGGATGCCCATGTTCCAATGCTTGTGCATTTCTATCATGCACAAGGTCTTCCAAAAAAATACCTCAAAGTAGGAGATGTACAATATGCTCCAAATTATTTCAACTAAGTGTGGAATGCCAGGATCCCACTCTCCAATGAGAATCCTCCCAAACATCATAAGTACAAAAGATAGATCATAAAATTGCATATCAACATCATACAAATGTATATCAAGAAGGTGCCTTACCAGAGGTTCATGAAAGTGCTTGTCCATCCAATCAAGTAGACCACCATTTTCCAAGTGCACACAAGCATCAAGTGACCAATAAAATCTGATCCAATGACATAGGTGAGGATCCCATGTCCTATGATGCTGCTCCAAAAGAATGTAAGAATCTTCAAAATAATCAACCATGTGTTCTTTCATCCAAGAAGTGAATGAAGAAACTCTACCAAAATTTGAACCAAGTAAGGACCAAAAAAAAACAAGGAGACTTCAAGGGGATCAAAGAAGTCTCATCAATACATCCATGAATGTTAGAGTCATCAAATGAGAGAAATGGATGCTGCCCCAAGGAGGTGTGGAAGGTGTCAAGTAATTCTTCCATGTGGCCTTTCACCCAAAAATTGGACGAAGGAACTCTCCCATCAAGTAAGGAACAAAGAGAACAATGGGCCTTCAAGGGGATCAAAGGAGTAACATATGTGCATCCATGAATATGTGTATCATCATAAGGTAACAAAGGATGTTGCTGCAAATGTAAAGAAGAAGGTGCTCTAGTCATGTCATCATCAAAAGAAGAGATAGGAGTTTTGCACTCCTCATGTGGCACCATAAAAAATAAACATTTCACCCATACTTTATTAGGATGAATGCAGCAAAATGTGGAAGTGTAGGGTGTAGGAGAATGAACCAACTCACCCATATGATCAAAAAGTGTGAAAACTTCATCATGTGAAGGCTCCATAAGGGTAGGATCATGCACCTCCCTCAAAAGTGCGAAACTTTCCTCATAGGTTGGTTCCAAAGTAGTGGAATCGTGTACTTCTTCAAAAAGTGTGTAACCACCATCAACAGGAAACCCAAGTTCCTCTTCCACCATAACAAGTTCTTGGATCTCATCAAGATCATATTCAAACACATCAAGCACATGCAAATTTCCATGTTTCTCATGATCCATCATGTCATGAGAATCCTCCAAGAAATCTACCATATGAAAATCTAAAACATAGGAGGAAGAACAAGTATATTGCAACCTCTCAAGAAGTTGCTCATTTTGAATTTTGAGCTTATGAATATCCTCATTATTCTTCAAGTATGCTTCATGTAACCAATCATTAATATCAACCAAATTGTTTCTATCAAAAAGCAAAGACTTGAAATTACTTTCGATGTTGCACATTGCTCTTTGAATCTTCTCCATGTCTTCAAGGAAGGATGGCTCCTCCAATGAAGAAACTCTCCAACAAGAATTTGATACCAATGATTGAGTTCCATGTAGTATGCTAAGGGCCTCATAAATCTTCCTTTCACTCATCTTCAAAGATCCTTGAATGAAGGATGGTTCATGAGAGAGAACCTCCTATTCTTATTTTTTCATGGGATCAACTTCACATGGAAACTCAAGTGGTAACTGGGAAGATGATGTTGGTTCATATTTTTCTGCTACAAGGTCTTCTTCTTCATGCTCCATGGATTTAGGTCTTGCAGCAACCTCATAAAGGTTGATCTCTATGTCACCAATATAGAGATGAGAGCATCCATCAGTAGATGTCTCCTCAAAACGTAGGCACCCATCAGGATGTACCTCTTCATAGCATCCATCAGTAGATGCTCCTTCAGAACTTGAACAATCAATAGTAGATACCTCTTCTTGGCACCATTCAACGGGGACTTTCTGATTAAGAACGAGATGATCCTTAGTACAATCAGTGGTGGCTTATTCATGCTTACAACCCTCCTCAATAAGGATTGTACCTTCATCTTCTTCATATGGATGATTTGTACTTTGTTCTTACTCCTTCAAGTGATTTGATGTATCTTTCTCTTTAGTTGCCTTAGGATCAATATATTTGCAAACTCTTTTTGAAGTAGATCCAAAAATTCTCATCAAGTATGAAGCACATGCATCCAACGAAGCTTCAAATATTTTTCTTCTCTTTTAACAAGTAGGTTGATCTTTGACTGTGGAACATGCAACCTTTTCATACATATGGCTATGAGAATAACCATAAATTCTCCTTCAAAGTATGATATGATGGGAGATACTTGTAAAAGTTACCTCTTGGAAATTTTCTTCCCCATACTGTCTGCAATACTCTTTATAATGCTCATCATAGTCATCATCATATTGCTCATAAAAATCATCATCAGAGTAAGACTCTTCTTCACTAAACATGGACATGGCTACAAATTCATTGAATCAAGAATATTCTTTCCACAAGAGTAGAGGAAAGAGCTTTGATACCACTATAATGTACCAACTAGGATTAGTGATACAAAAACTTACTTCTTCAGAGAATCAATCAAAACAATGTTTCAAAGAGCTAGTTTGACTTTGGGTGGACAAGATCAAAGGCTATAGATGGAAGGAAGGCTCTGATATAAGTTAATACCTCTACACAAAGTACTGATACAGTTGATGTTTCGGAATCAACAAATCTGAAGTCTACTCCAACGCTCCTGGGATTTTCAGCATATGCAGACTAGTATGGGTCAAAATTGGACTAGAAGCTATGGATGGGTGTTTCTGGATCAAAGAGGCTAAATAACATTAAATATCATTAAAAAAAAATCCATAGGTCTCTCCATCAATTTTGAGTAAGTTCTGAGAAAGAATGACAAATATATAAGCAAAATTGAAATTCAAGATTGCACAACTAGTAAAATTCAGGAGATCCCAAATAGGTAGAGAAGGCTCACAAATTCTTAAAATCAGACATGGATGGTTTCATACAACATTTTAATTAAATCTAAGAACATAAATAAACTCATTTGGACCTCTACTCATTCATTTATTCAACATAGTCTGAAAACTAGTCAATTTCTATGCAAATCTAGAGGCTGGATAAATATGAGAATAATTCAGAATTCTGTAATTTTAATTGGCATGACTTATATCATAGGTTTACATTCACTATAATTACATCAGATATGGACCAATAGGCCTCTCAAAACATTATATAAATATCTCTCTTATTCTACATAAGAATCTATCTCTAGAAATCCATAGGAAGCTTGGAGATTCGAACCATGAACTGAATGATGCTTCTTATGAAATTAAAATTCGACTTAATCAGATACAAGACCTGCAAATAAAATTAGTGATAATGGCTGAATACCATTATCCTCTAATTACTAAATGCCATCATCCTCTCACAAGAAGAAAGGTGCGTTCGTCATAGCTCAGACCCCCGGATCTAGTAAAATGGCCATAACTTGCTCATCCAGACACCCATTTGATGAGACAAAAAGTGTTTCCTACTGGAAACGATGCTACATATGTAATGGAACATGTCTCAATTTCGATAAATTCTCATAAAGGTCGAAACCAGAACCTCCATTTCGTCCCTCCAACATTGTTCCTACTGAATAAAGGAATTGAATGGTCACACAATGAGAACACCAAACAATGGATCGGGCTTCAAGACTTGCAATAGAATCAGTGATAAATAATGCATGTCATCAAATTCTTTCAGTAGAAGAATGGGTCACATCTCCCAAGTCAATGAGGAAAAATTGCACTCAATTCAAATCATAAATGATCAAAAGATGTGAAATGAAGTTGTAATCATTCTTTTATAGATTGAGGTGACTTGTTGAGCAAGTAAGATAGGCTAAGGTTCCCTCATGGAGTGGATAAGGTTGCTTTGCTTTCTGCTTTAACTTTTTCCTTGCTTTCTGCTTTGCTTCTTGCTTTAGCTTTTTCCTTTCTTTCTGCTTTGCTTTGCTTTCTGCTTTTGTTTTTCCTTTTTATTTTGCTTTATCCTGCTTTTTCTTTTCTATCCTTCTTTTTCCTGCTTTTATACGTTACCCTGCTTGTATGCTTTGTCCTGCTTTTTCCTTGCTTTTCTGCCTTACCCCGCTTTTCTGCTTTGTCCTGCTTTTTCTTGCTTTTCTGTTTTTCCTACTTTTCTACCTTTGTCCTGCTTTTATGCTTTTGTCCTACTTTTCTGCTTTTGTCCTGTTTTTCTACTTTTGTTCCGCTTTTCCTTAGCTTTGCTGCTTTATTATGCTTTCTTCTCCTTTTCCTACTTTCCTTGCTTTGACTGCTTTATCTTTTCTTGCCTTGCAAAATACCTCTTAGCCAACCTTATCTTTTAAGGCACACTTGTGGAGCATTATCCACTTATTCAAAAATAAAAATATCTAAGTAATAAAATTTACTTCTACCAAGTGCATTTCAAACTTAGGATAAAAATAAAATTAAACTTCCTAACTAATTAATGCCTTAACTTCATAATTAACCCCCAAGTGCATGAAATATTCTACTCAAACCAGATGATTGGTTGGGCTAGGAACTCCTTCCACTAATCATCAATGAAGGGATATGATACCCTTAGGGTACTTTGATGGAGCATGTCAAATATTAGAGGGTTCTTGTGGAGCTAGAATGTGTCTTTTTATGTTTGAAATCCATATTTCATCTTAAACTAGGAGGTGGTTTAGGAACAAATACTCGAATTGAGCTTATTGCTTTGTGGGGTCTTCTACAGTTTGCATCTTCAAAAGATGTGCTTCACTTACTGGTCCTTGGTGACTCTAAAATTATCATAGATTGGGTGAGTGGGAAGGTAGGTCTAAATGTTTTCAATTTGGGGTGGTGGCAGAGGAAGATTCATTATTTATAGGAAGATTTTTTTGTTATATAGTTTTCTCACATCTATAGGGAATTTAATTCTCAAATTGATAGTCTCTCAAATAAATCTCTTCCACTGCAGGAAGGTTCTCTTATTTTTGAAGAATTGTAGCATGAACAGGTGGTTTCCAATGGTTATCTTTCTATTTTTTAATTGGTTCCGTTGGACTCTCATGAGTTAATGATAGTTTATGTAGGAAGATGAAGTCAATATAATATTTTAAGATAATTATATGTATGGGTGATCTGTTAGACAATAATTTTTTGGTCTTGACTAGCCTATAAAAGGCTCGATTTTGGAACTGCATGTCTCACAAGATGTACTTTATATCTTGATTTATATAAAATAACATATATATGTTTTTTGGGATGGATATATGTGTGTGTGTGTGCATGCGTTTTGGGGATATATATATATATATTAGGGAAAAAAAAAAAAATATATATATATATATATATAAAGACGTTCCAATATATGGTTCACATATTGTATTATTAATTAATGTGGATGTTCGAAGTGACCAAATTAATTAATATTATGGTTGACATACCGTATTATTAATTGATATGGTTGTGCTAGCATAACATTATTAATTAATATGGTGAAAATTATTAATTTATGGTTGTGCTACTTGCATAACCATATTAATTAATAATATAGTTGACATACATGATATTATTAATAATATCAATATTTCAATAATGTTGCAAAATGATATATGTATACTATATTATTATTAATTATTATATATATGTATTTCCCCAAATATATATATATCTGTGTGTGTGTATTTCCCCCAATATATATATATATATATATATATATATATATATATATATATATTTCCAAAGACGTTCCAATATATGGTTCACATATTGTATTATTAATTAATATGGATGTTCGAAGTGACCAAATTAATTAATATTATGGTTGACATACCGTATTATTAATTGATATGGTATACTATATTATTATTAATTATTATTAATTATTATACTTGTGCTAATTAAAATATGGGCATGTGCAAGCTTATGAGGGTCACTTTTAGCGCATTGGATGCAATAGAAAACTGAAAAATCAGGCATCTATCAACTTACTTGGTTTTTTTGAGATACTTACACAAGATATCTTGTATCGAGTAAAAAAGATGAAATGTAGGAAATTGAGTCATGTTTCCAAATATACCAGCCTAGATCCAAATCCTAGGCTCTATCAAGTGCCGAGAGGGATCAAATCTCTCGAGGTACAAACCTCGGCTCAAGTATTGCACTCAAGGAGCTATTTGAGGAGAGGTTTGCACCTCGGGAGATTTGATCTCTCTCGGCGCTTGATAGAACCTAATATTTGGATCTAGGTTGGTTCCAGTCATGGGCGGTGACACAAAACTAGAGTTTGATCAGCATTGTAAGGAATAGATTAAGTTGAAAACACAGATAAAATTATGAGGATTATCATAATGTAAGTAATAAGTATTAAGGATTGAGTAAATTGTTAAGGCAAAGGTTTGCACCTTTTTTTAGTGAAGGAAAGCAAAGGTTTGCACCTCAAGGGATTTGATCCCTCTCGGCGCTTCATAGAACCGAAGTTATATCGGTGTATACTGGTTCCAATCAGAGTGTGTGCATCAAAATGATGTGATGTTGTAACGTATTACCGATAATCATTGTTAAATTAGTTCATCAAAATTTTTAACAATGTACATGAATACAGATCAAATAAGATGATGTTTAAATATGATATATGTCAACATGTTGGTTGATGTTATCAAATAATATAAGCCTATATAATGTTTAAATACAAATATATTACAATCTGATCAACTTTGATATTTCTTCTTCCTTTTTTCTTGATTCCACTCCTGCTCCCTTTGGCATCTTCTCCTATCGATCATATGTGAAAGGAGGAAGACCATCTAGACCTTTTACTCATGATATTGTTGTAAATGAGAGTCCTCGGCGTTCTTTGTTTCCAATATTTATAGTTTCATTCTCCAATGTTAATATGTTGAAATCATTGCAAATAGTTTTTCTATTAAATAGATAAATTCAATGTATAAATATAAATAACAAAAAACAATGCATTGTTGAAATCAATGAAATTTTTTACTTTTTATTAAATTGATAAATTGAATACATACATTTAAAAAACAAAACAAAATATGCAGTGCTAAAATCAATGCAACGAATCAAATAAATATGCATCTTGTGTTTTTTAACAACATTTGTGTGTGGTCTATTGGTAAGCAGTAAGGTTATTGGGCTTGTGTTACCCTAGAGACCAAGGTTCAAAACCCATTTTGCTTGGAGTTATATTTAATTATCAAATCTAACTATTATTATGGCTGGCATTGTTAAAATCAATGCAATGAATCAAATTAATATGCATATTGTGTTTTTGAAAAAACATTTGTTTGTGGTTTATTAAACAATGAATTGTTGAAATCAATGCAACAATGTTTTTTTATTAAATTGATAAATTCAATGCATACATGTAAAAAATAAAAAACAATGCATTGTTGAAATCAATGCAACTAATCAAACTAACATACATCTTGTGTTTTTTAAGGACTTAGGGTTCAAATCCCTTCTATTTTTTTTATTTCTTATGTGGATTATAGTATTTTTTTTTACTTCTTTTGTTTCTACTTCGTATGACTACTATAATATTTTTTTCAATTTTTTTATTTTATTTTTTATGTTTCTACTTTTTATGTGAGTTATAATATTTTTTTGCTTCTTACATTTTTAGTTTTTATGTCAGCTATAATATATTTTTTTGTAACATGTTTCTATTAAATTGAAGAATTCAATTTATAGATGTAAATAATAAAAAAAAACAATGCATTGCATTGTTGAAATCAATGCAAATAATCAAATTAATATGCATATTGTGTTT
The DNA here is from genome assembly GCA_027924585.1 of Larix kaempferi. Lineage (NCBI taxonomy): Eukaryota > Viridiplantae > Streptophyta > Pinopsida > Pinales > Pinaceae > Larix > Larix kaempferi. The sequence goes on from BSBM01000827.1 coordinate 4,440,519, forward strand.
TTTAAGAACATTTGTTTGTGTTATATTAAAGAATGCATTGTTGAAATCAATGCAACAATATTTTTTTATTAAATTGATGAATTCAATGCATCCATGTAAAAAAGAAAAGAATGCATTGTTGAAATCAATGCAACTAATCAAATCAACATGCATCTTGTGTTTTTTAAGAACATTTGTTTGTTGTCTATTGGTAAGTAGTGAGATGATTGGGATTAAGGTTCAAATCCATTCTATTTTTTCTATTTCTTATGTCGGCTATAGTAATATTTTTTTACTTCTTTTGTTTCTACTTCTTATGGCTACTATAATATATTTTTTACTTCTTTATTTTATTTCTTGTATTTCTACTTTTTATGTTAGCTATAATATTTCTAGTTTTTATGTACGCTAAAATATATTTTTTGTAACATTTTTTATATGTTTTTATCAAGCTGAATTCAATTTATAGATGTAAATAACAAAAAAAACAATGCATTATCAATATGCTTCTTGTGTTTTTTAAGAACATTTGTTTGTTGTTTATTGGTAAGTAGTAAAATGATTGGACTTAAAGTTCAAATTCTATTTCTTGCCATGTTTTTTTTATTAAGGTTCAAATCTCTTCTATTTTTTCTATTTCTTATGTCGGCTATAGTAATTTTTTTTTATTTCTTTTGTTTCTACTTCTTATGTCTACTATAATATATATTTTTTTGTGTTTTGTTGCTGGTGAGATAAGATCATGAATTTTGAGAAAATTGTTGTATCTATGTTAACATCATGTACTATTTGATTCAGTTTATGAATAACAATAGTATGTTTTTTTTTCGCGGGAAAAAAAAAAAAATATTTTTTACGTCTTTATTTCATTTATTATATTTCTACTTTTTATGTCAACTATAATATTTTTTACTTCTTATATTTCTAGTTTTTATGTAGGCTATAATATATATTTTCTAACATTTTCATTAAATTGATGAATTCAATTTACAGATGTAAATAAAATAAAAAACAATTCATTTGTTGAAATCAATGCAACGAATCAAATCAATATGCATTTTGTGTTTTTTAAGAACATTTATTTGTTATCTATTGGTACGTAGTGAGATGATTCGGCTTAAGGTTCAAATCCCTTCTATTTTTTCTATTTTTTATTACATTTTATTAATGGCCGACAATAATATCGACAAACTTACAAGATCTCCCTCATATTATTATTTTTTACTTTTTTTTACATTTTATTAATCTCCCACAATAATATCAACAAACACACGTAACATTACAATATCTCCCTCATATTATTACTTTTTATTAATGGCCGACAATAATATTGACAAACATTACAATATCTCCCTCATACTGGGCTGTAGAGCACCTCTCGGTGTAATGAATTTTAAATATTGAAAATTTACATAACTATGTCAAATTTCATATTTTCTAACAATCACTTTTTATTTCAAGTTACAAAAAATGGTAGACATGTATAGAACCCCTAGCACTAGTGCAACACTATTTTTTCAAAATTAAATGTTTAATTTTTAATTATTTTTTAATTTGTAAGTGATCAAACCTCGAGAACGAGACGTCAAATGTGGGTGCAGCCTTTGAAGGTCTTAATGCATTTATTTTGACTTTGATTTTTTATAGCATGTAGAGGTCGGTGTCTACTAGTGCATCATACAAGTTTTTTTTTAAATGATTGTGAAATGAAAAAGTTATGAAATAAACACTAACAACATGTTTTTTGACTTAAGGAGTGATGACACAAGAAATTAGGAAATATATAAAAAAATCAAATTATTTTTTTTAAATTACATATTTGGAATCTGCATATGAAATGCTATCTACGTCTAAAATTTCGTCAATAATAGTTATGTATGTCATGCTGTAGAGAGCGGTGAAAAACAAGCATATTGAGAAAAATGGTGGAAATGCCTAATTAGCTATGGTTCAGTAAATTCCATAGCACATGTTTGGGAAATCCGAACCAACCACATAGGAATGTGGCTGACATGCGGGGGCAGTGTAGGGGGTTATTAGGTTCTAAGGAACGCGCGTACATTATATTTAAATTCAAATATTTTGGTTAGCGTGCTTGGTGTTAGAAGAAACGTGTGTGCATTTTGTATATACAAAATGCTCGTGCGTTATTTTTCACATAACGTGCGCACGTTATGAACTTCACAAATTTAGGTTTTTAAGCATTGAATGGAGATAAAGGGGGTGAGAGAGAGAAGAGATATATGAAAGGGGGGCAAGGGACATAAATTTAAGGAGTTGGGGAGGGAAATTAAAGGTTTAAACTCATAAGTCCTAAATCCCTACACCCCTAAGCACATAAGCCCTTAACACATAATCCCTTACCCCATCAATAGTTGATTCTAAATCTCTTAACCTATAAAGGTATTACTCATTAAATCCCTAGTCTCTTAATTAACCCTTTATCTCCCCTCACTGTTGTCATTATCCTCTAATTCCCTAAGCCTTTAAAACTATAACACCTTAGACCTCAAATCCTAACCTCTTAAAAACTAACCCCCTAATCCCAGAGTCCTTAATCCCTTTACCCCTAAATCCCAAACTGCTAAAACCCTTAAGTTCTTTAATTGTTTACCTGTAATCCTTTAACCATGATCCCTCTAAGCTCTAGTTTACCCTATACAGGTAAAATAATTCTTTACCTCTACACTATGTTTGCATGTGTGACCTCCTTTGTCCTAGCATGCTCTGCATTTGCTTTTGTGCTCTATATTTGCTTGTGTGGTCTTCATTTGCATGAAAGCTTTATGTTTTCTTTAACTCTCTCCCTATAGATTGATCGATCATCTCTCAGATTTGGCATTCTTGCTTGGGATTGTGGATTAGTCTCTTTAAGCTCTAATTTACCCCTTATAAGCCTTTAACCCCTTCACCATTAATTCCTAACCTCATAAACCCTAACACGCTAACCCTATAGCACTAAATCAATTAACCCTTAAGGCCACTAAACCCTAAACCCCCTAGCCACTTTATCTATAATCCCACAACCCCTAATACCTAGTCCACCCCTAACCCCTAAACAGTCTAACCCATATTACTTAAAAAACTCAAATCCCTAAATCCCTAATCCCTTCACCCTAGAAACAATTAAACATTTTCCACCTACACATAACCCCCACCCTTAAGCCCATATTCCACCTACTCATAACCCCCACCCCTCTCGATCTGAAAACCCCTAAAAACACCTCCCTACCCACCACCACCCCTCTCTCTCTCTAACCACTCCTCTCCCTCTCCCTAATCTGCACCACTCTTAAACCCCCCCTCTCTTTATCTCTCTCCTAATCCTATCATTGCTATCCCTTTCTCACTCTCTCCCCTCCTACACCTAACCCTTACTAACCTCCTCTCTCTCTATCTCTTATGTACTCCTCCACCAACCCCTATCCCCCACCCCCCTCTCTCTTCTAACCCCCTAGCACCCTCCTCCATCTCTATCTCTCTATAACCCCTTAACCCACCCCACCCCACCAACTCCCCTCTCTTATTGTCTCTCCTACTCCCCATACCCCTAACCCCCCTCTCTTTATCCCCTCCTATTTGTAACCCTTACAAACCCTCTCTCTAACTCTCTCTTCCCTACTTCTACACCTCTCTCTCTCTCTCTCTCTCTCTAAACCCCCTCTCCCTCTCCCTCTCCCTCTCCCTAACCATCCTACTCTTTCTATCTCTCTCCTACTCCCCCTAGCCCTAAACCTCCTCCTCTCTATCTCTCTCCCCTCCTCTCCCTAGCCCTTACTAAACCCCTCTCTCAGTCTATCTCTCTTCCCTACACCTCCACCTACTTCTAACCACACCTACCATATCTCTTTCTCACTCCCTACAACTAACACCCTCTCTCTCTCTCTCTCTAACCCCCCTCCTAGCCCCTTACCCGTAACTAAACCCCCCCCCTATCTCTCTCTCCTACTGCCCCCCCCTCTCTCCTAATCCCCCTTCCCCTACCACTAACCACCCCCCATCTCTAACCCCTAATCCCCTTGACCCAAAAACCCTTGACACCTTAGCTCCTAACACCAAATTCCTATTTAACCTCCTAACCCATAGAACATGAAGCCCAAAACCTTTCAAGATAAGTAGGGATCTAGGGAAATAAAGGAAATTTATTTTCTTGGGAAGAAACTATTAAATAAGGTTTTGATGAAAATGCAAATTGTGTAGATTACCATAACGCTAGAGCATTTTTGTATGTAGAAACGTGCGTGTGTTTTTGCACTCTAGATGTTAATTAGTCGTGCACCAAACATATTAATTGCATTATAGTTTTAAGAAACGCTAGCGCGTTTTGTCTTTGCAAAAATTCAACAGAATACTCTGCCTATTTCATACCCGAAGTTTTCCTTTTGTCTCTCTGACAACGCGTTTTAAAAAACTTGATACTCTATGTTCACAATCAACAATCAAGTAAATTGAGGAAGCTTGATACTCTATGTTCACAATCAGCAAGCTTGAATAGGATTCTACAGTTAGCATTGGGAATTGAGGATTCTACATTCACAATTAGTAAGCTTCAAGAGGATTCTACATTCACAATTTCAAGCTTCAAGAGGATTCTACATTCACAATTTCAAGCAAGCTTGAGGAATCTATATGAACACAATTGAAGAAGAATCTACATTCACTATTGAGCAAGCTTGAAGAACCTATATTCACAAATGAAGAATTTTATGTATTCACAAGTGAGGTATAAGTTACTTTCACATTTGAGCAAGCTTTAGGAATCTATATTCACAATTGAGGAAGTATCTATATTCACAATTGAGGAAGTATCTATATTCACAATTGAGCAAGCTTGAAGAACCTATATTCACAATTGAGAAAGAATTTGGATATTTGAATAGTTGAGCACACCTTTGGAATCTATTTTCTTAGTATGGCTCATTGTGGTCATGGGGAATTCACGCAATCAAAAAAGGAAATCGGCAAGGAAGGAGAAGCCTCAAGAAACCATGGAAGAAGTTAGAGAAAAGAAAATATTGGACATGTGGAATCGGAGGAATTCCATGGAAACTCATCCAATTCCAACCGTATATGATGCCACGGTCGCTCCTACCCATCCACGGTAAGAAAAACAGAACAAATTCACTAGAGGGGGCCTCAATTTCAACAACATTTGATGAACAAGCACCCCATGGAACTAGTCAAGAAGTAACACGTAAGTGCTCATCGGGGGATGTTTCAATTCCCACATCAAGTCAACCTCAGACTATGGTAGTGAATGACTTGTTGGGTTGTGGTTATACAAGCGACGAAGTTAGGGAGGCATTGAATGAAGGATTTACAGTGAAAGAAGCAAATGTTATGGACACAGTCCAAGAAAAAGTCCAATTTTCCACATCCAACTACCAACAAGAGAATGAAAGACAAGAGGCTCCTATTGAAATGCCAGAGCGTCCTGGTGATGTTGCACATGCTCCAGTTCCAACACCCTTACCTCCATTAGCAACTACACCCCAAAGAATTATGAAATGTATACAGGTAGATGAAACTCTCATTAGTTCACTTGAAGGTACGTTATCTAAATGTGTTATTGCTTATCAAACTTGACAAATACTTGATAACGTTTTTTATTCTAAATGTGATGGGGACAAGTGCAAATTATTTTTATCATTGTTAAAATCTAGGTCTATGGTTGTTGTTAGAAGAACGTTAAGGATAAAGATGACCAAAAATTTAGAACCAAGTTCTCATATTGTTAAAAGTTTAGAAGATGCATTTAGTACAATTGGAAAGAAATCTTGCTCAAAGGATCACAATGCGGCTCGCCATGTGTTGTCACAATCAATCACGAAAAAAAACACTAAAGCACTTCGTTTTCTTAAACCTACCTCCAAAATTATTAATTTTAATGTGAAGACACTTCATAGCTATTGTGTTAGAAGAGAACAACTTGAAACCGGTCAAACAGATGTTTGGGCCTTCATTGGCAGGTTTCCACGCTCTGATATGAAGCTCATTGATGCGGTAAAGGGATTAGTTTAAGCTTTTTGGCATGACAGCACTAGACCTTATTCCAACCAAAAAGATTAATTAAAATTGAGAATGGGTTCAAAGGACCGTGAACCACACATTAAATGTTTTCTTGATATGACACAAACATAACTATATTAGAGATTTAGGAATGAACATAATGAACTTAACTTGGGCCAAAGATCCTTTGAAAAATGAAAACCATAGTATGTTAAAATAAACACAATTCGTAACACATGTTGTTGTTGATACCACATTGAGTATGGTTACTATTATGACACATATACATATATTTTTTGTGTATTGCATAACACTCTTGTGCAGGAATGCTTAGCTACATTACCACCAATGTCATCTAGAGACTTTATTCATAGCACTTTGTGTAGTAGGCCAAACGATTGCACATTTTATCAAAAAACTTGCATAGATGGGACATGCCCAGGGTGTGGTGGATGGGTATTTTTGGAAAAATGCATACATGTGACCGATAAGCATGAACTTGGGAGGCAGGAGGTGAACTTGCAGTCATTCAAATATGTCACGTATGATATTGATGGAGAGAACGAAAGAAAAAAGTACAATTGGTCACTTCTCAGGTTGGTAATGAGTTATTGAATACTATTTTTTTTTCATATTGCAATTTCATATGTAACAATCTATTGATATATGTCTTTATTGTTGATCTACCAGGTACGGGTTTGCGACTTCATGGAGGAATTCTTTGAAAAGACACAACAGTATGTAAAGCATGTACATGTGGCTCGTTGGCAAGATGAGCAGTTTAGAAAATTGCAGAGATACATTTCCTATTGGGTCTATCCTGTCAGTGGTCGATTTTGTGGAAAACTACACTCTTCAACCGCAAAATGAGATTCAGGGTCAATACTATCACTCAGACCAAGTCAGCATAATGGTCCATATCACCTATAGACATGGGGCAGATAGTACTGAGACAACAAGTTTATATTGCAGGAGTGTTCATGGTGGCATGGTGATGGCGACAACGACCATGGGGATAGTGATAATGAACATGGAGATGGTGATAGTGAGCATGAAAATGGGCATGAGGATGCAAATATTATGGTTTACTTAGATGGGATAAAAAAACAAAGAAAAAAAATCCATTACGAAACTTGTGCAATTTATCAAGTTGTACCAAGTCTATGCAATTTATCAATCTATCAAGATATCAATGTCTGGCTGCAATAGTCAAAATATTAATGTCAATACTCAATGAGACCACGAAACAAAATCATAGCATACATGTATACCACATACCTATAACATAGTACACAATAAAACATGCAAACCAAATACCAGATTCCCTACCTATGGTCATTCGACTAGACCATCAGGATCACCTCGAATACCAAGGGTTTCCTTTAACCTCTCGTGATCAGGGTAAGGAAATAAGTATCGTTCCTTTGATGAGTTTTCCCTTGGAATTGTCTGCAGCTAGAGGTTTGTGCCAATAACTAAGTTTGTATAATGGTACACAATCTCACCTGGTCTATAATCTTCATATGTATACCCTTTTCTGTTTGCTGAGTAGGAAACCTGGTTCAAATATTCTCCTTCTATAACCATCGACCCAATCGAAAAATCATTGGCCTTAGAGTCCCGTAATGGGACATTTAGGGTTTACTTCCCCTCTAAGCAACGTGTCAGCCCAAATCCGGTGCGCCATGCATTGCGTCTCAGGGAAACCACTGCGTATATGTGCCCTGGAGAAAATATAGTGCCAACGTTTCAGTCGACTAATTAGACACAACTAGTTGTCAAAAATATCAAAAATATCAAAATATTAATCGAACTTGGTTGTACGAGATCTTATATGTGCTCATAGTCTAGTGAAATACTTGATTGGTCCTCCTCCAACTGGGATAATTCTGTAGCTATCGGTCGACCAATGGGGAGTGATACACAGTCCCAGCTATCAACCCAATCCATGGATTCACATTCATCCCATTCACCACTATTGCATGGAGAACAAAAACATGAGAGTTTCCTTGTCCACATTTCAAGTATAGCATTGTCCGACATTCTAACTGAATGAAATTCACAAGTTCCTTGGATGGTATTGCACTCATATAACTGTGATCGATCTACATCCACCACCTCCCAAAAATATCTATGTACATGTTCTTTCCTCGTTGAGTGATCTTCCTGCCTTCTTGCTCCCTCCCCCGTGACTGAAGCACACCATTCAACGATGGTTTTTACATCTTGGATGAGTGATACATTTGTGAATTTCATTTATTTCCTGTGTAATGCAGACTTGATGCACGCACCTGCTCCATCATGTTCACCTTTTTCGTGCCCGGTCTCAAAATAGTTCCAAATATGTGGCACCTTGTGCCTTTTGTGGAGCATACACAACCATTGGAAGACATAGGAATTTTTTAATTGCCCTGCACAATCGTCAGACCAAATCCAATGTTGTTCCATATGTATACTGTTATCCTTCAAGTGGTTGTAGAACATTTGAAAGTTGTGTTGTACAAAAGCCAATTCATGACACTTGTCATCACTTATGTAAAAGTGAACAAGGTAACAAGTAGCTGAGGCATGGATAAAAATAAGTGATTACAACTAAGCATGGAGAACAAGTAACATATAATTTATTCATGGCACTTAACTTGCAATTAACTTGTGACCTGTCGGTCTTCACCGGCCACAAGTTAAGTGGTTGTGCTACTTGTATCTTTAAAAGAAATTGTAATGAATATGACAAAAACATGAACAGTTCAGAGAAAAAAGGATGAAACCCTCGATAGAAAGTATATGAAATAATAATCGAGGCCATATATTTCATTCATAAAATTGTTGGAATGTACTACCTGCAAATTCCCATACTTCATCTAATTCTATATATTTGATCTAATTCTATCAATATGCTAACAATTTTGACCATAATTTGTTTGAGATTCTTCTTCGATGATACTCTCTAGAGAAGGTCTCCACGAATTTAAAAATTCCCTACACTTGACACCAAGTCTGGTGCCCTGTTTTTGCATCGCAATGGTCGTCGAAGCTTCTTCCTTTCTCATATTTTCCTAGAAAGAATTCCTAGACAGCTGGTTTGGAAGTATCCTAACCTTGATCATGTATGCTGCTCCTATTCTGCGTGATCTGCATGAAAAAATGGCTTTGTGTGAGTAGTAGGGAAGAAGGAAGGTAACTTATTTTTAATGGACTAATCGGTCCCATAACACTGCAACTTCGATTGTAGATTCAAGCGTTTTCGAATCATGTGGAGTTGGTGATTGTTGTTGCTCTGGTTAGGGGAAAACGGATGCACTGCTTGATCATGTGTTGCTGATGAAGAACACCCAAAACAAATACCCATCGCAGCTGATGGAAATATAAATTAAATTTCCACAATACTATTGCACAGTTCCTTGAGTACTCTAAGCGGCATCGACAATGCTTAAATGGAGATCTCTACCATCATGGAGCTTCTCTAAGGTTCCAGTACAATGTGAGAGATGGATGGCAGTATAGACAAAACTCTGGCCACAGACCTAATGGGTTCCCAAAATAAATAAAATTATTCAAAGACGTTGTCTAAAAACACAACGATTTGAACTTTGGTGGCCAGACAAATCAATTTTGGCAGAGTTCCATCAGTCCGGAACTCTGATCGATTTTTGGAGCATTTGGGTCGGTTTAAAATGGGCCAAAATCCTAGGGGAAAAGTTCTATAGAGGAACTCTACCATCACACCCTTGGAACTCTGCCCCCATCTAAAATTTCGTCTGATTTATAGAGGAACTTTACAAGAAAAGGCCACCGGAAAAAAGAAAAACGTTGTGGTTTTAGGTCTCTACTTATTCAAATACTAATTACGATGATAACGTCTAATTGGTAAACAATATTATTTGGTCGGTATATGACATCACATCATACAATTGTAGAAATATGCAGATATATACCGACATAAGAAAAAAGGCAGACACATGATAGAGTCTTTGTTTAGTGTGATTGTCGAATACGATATTGAACAGTTTGTTGCACATGAGAGGCTGAGGTTTGTTGTACTTATCATATTAAATAACCAGTGTCACTCTAAGCCAAGTATCAATTGGCACCCCCTGTATGTTTCAAATCATGTACCAATTGCCAAAACATTAGAAAAAACTTAGGCTAAAAAAAATTTAAAGCTGTATGATCATGTATCGACTACCAAAACATTATAAAAAACTTAGTTTCAAAAAAATTTCAAGTTGTACAATCAAATTAATACAACTTTGCACAAAGCAAAATTTGAAAAATATGTATATATAAAAATGAGGAATTTAAGGATAATGAAAACTAAAATGAGAAATAGTTGAGCATTAAAAAATGATTTTCTTTATTAGTAAAAAATTTCATACATTTGTTAGGAGATAGTTATCTTTTCAAACTCAGTTCTGTAATGTCGTTTCCCTGCAAACAAAACTATTTATGAATTTAATACAAAAGATAAAATGAATGAATCTGCTACTCAAAAATTGAGCTAAAGTTATTGTAATTTTAAACCAGAAATATTTTTTAAAAACATAACCTCTACCTTAACCAACTCTTCTGTTGACGGATTAAGGCTTCCAACAATTAGAAAAGCTATGAAATTTCCAATAAAACGAAACTATGGAGGATTTACTTGTTTTTCATTTCTTATTTCACACATATAGTTTTGTACTTTTGCACTCCACATCATCATATCATACCTTCTTTCAGTGAAATCTTCGACCACGTGAGCAACTCGGTTTGACGGAATTTTAACACGAGAAGACTGATTATATAGCGAACTGCATACAAGGTACACGACTCACGCTAGGATATTAAATAAATTAATTGTGATTTATGTTCTATTTAAGTAAAGAAGGTAATAAGTAATTGAGGCATAGATAACAGGTGATTATAACTAAACATGGAAAACGAGTAACAGATATTTGTTACTTGTTTGTTACTTGTTCATGGCACTTAACTTATGATCTATCAATATCAAGTTAAGTGGCTGTGCTAATATTATAATAGTCCACAAAAACTTTGCAATTTTCGAGCAATGAAGCAAATGAAACTGTTAATACTATTTCCCTAAGTTTTATTTTATTTGACATAAGTGCAGACAATACATGGCAGTTTTTATTGTACTCGTAAGGATGGTTCTTCTACTATCAACTGCACAGCTGAAGACAGAGCAACATCAAGGCCATTTTATGAGCCTCGAGATCAATTAATAACTTAATTGTTTCCAAAAGAATTTGTCATGCAGGCGTGTATTTGATGAGTCTTCGTTGAATCCTTGTTCTACCTACAGTCGTCATTATCAAACTTGGAGTTCAATTGAGGGAGCTGCATTGTGCATTATTTATATCAAGACAAAGGAAAATAGTCACTTCTGTCGGCCCTGATCATTGCTTAGCCAATTGCAAACACACAAGTTTATGAAACTTCAGCGGAATGTAAGCCCAACGTTGATAAAATGATGATTGATGCTCCAAAATAGTAATAAAAAGTGAGGATTTTCCATTTCATCGACTGTCTTCCTTGTCTACAAAAGGTGGAAACAAGGTAGGCCGCTATCTCCATGACAACAATGAGAACTCTTTGATAGGCATTGTGTGTTATGGCGAAAAATTTTATCTTAGGAGAACTCTTTGAGACTAAATGTTGTTGGTGACAAAAATCGTCATCGACATCTACCACTAAATATAGTTGCATTGCCAATGCAAGCATAAAAATAAATTAAAGAAAAGAAACAGATAAATAAATGACAAAGGAACCTTGCATAAAACACCACCAAGAAAAATACAAAGGAGTGGAAGGGTGTTGGAGTCATGAAGTTAAAAAGTTGGGGATGCCTAACCTTCTAGCTATTGCATATTATCCAATTATGCTTATAAAATTTTACATATTACTAGATAAGGGCTTATGTGGAACTAAAGAGAGAGATTAAAAAAAATATTAATTTGTAATCTATATCACTAAACATCGGTGTAATTATGTAATTTTTGAAAAATAGAACACTAAGAAAATCCATTCAACACTAAAGGTTTTTCTTTAGCTTTTCTCTAGTAATTATGTTGTTTATGGTATTTAATCTTTATGTGATTGTTTAATTATTGTGTTCTTGCTTCATTATGTTATATTGATATATGTAGCCCGTTGAGAGGCCATACTCACTAATCATCACAAGAACTCTTCCTTGAACTAATAAATTAAAGGGCCACAACTCCCATTACACAATTGATCCTCCACATTATCATTTTAAATTAGAAGAATCATTGATTAATTCCTAGACCACTTGAATTGATTGTTGTTTTTCACTAGGTATAACCCGCAAACACTTCCTCTCATTTCAAGGATGATACCCAAGAAAAACCATAATTTTTTTGAGGCACAAGGGCAAGTCAACAACAAGGTTCAAAAACATTACAATAATATACACATTATGAGCTCAACATGTCAATAACGGGAATGGAACCTAGGTGGGGAGGATAACACTCCATCCCACAATCACTCGGGATAGACCCAATTGACATTGGTGGCTTACCTATAGTTGATTGTCCTTTAATTGAATCATCGACATGAAGAATAGGAATGCGTGTTGTTATTTGTGCACTAAATTATTTGTTAAATCCTTGGAGAACACCTCCTACAACCCACACTCCATTGTTTCTAGGCATTTTAAACCAAAATGTAGACCTCGTTCAATTTTACATTAACCAATTCAATCACCATGAGCATGTGCATGAATTTACGTATGTGTTAAATATCTCCAGTTATTGTGCAAGCCAAGAACAATTAGATACATCCGTTGTTTGAACTACACTTGATATTTGTGAGGACAAATACATCCATCATAGATGAACATAACAATACATATTGTAATAGTGAATGGGTTATTCATTTCGTTTGTAAATGAGATATTGTTTTAATAGATGCATGTACATGTATTTATCATAGGTATACATCCATCATAGATGAACATAACAATACATATTGTAATAGTGAATGGGTTATTCATTTCGTTTGTAAATGAGATATTGTTTTAATAGATGCATGTACATGTATTTATTGTAGGTTGCGTCAACTTATATAAGTGTTTCATATGCACATATAGATTGTATAGATGATGATGATGATGATGATGATGATGATGATGATGATGAACTTTCCCTATTTGACATAAAAATTTTAGAGTGTGTTATGATGATGATGATGATGAACTTTCCCTGTTTGACATAAAAAATTTAGAGTGTGTTATGATGATGATGATGATGATGTCACAGCCAAGCCAAACACCAATTTGGTGTATGAGACCCCCTTGTTTGTGCGACAAGGGACCCCCCTCTATCTAGCGATGTAACTACCAAATCTAAACGGAGATACAAAAGCTTAAAATTCAACTCGTCGATAAATTGTAGAGACATTACAATTTATTTCTACATTGAAGATCCATGTTGGCAAAACAAATGGGTCATATGCCTATTATTTATTGATCATTAAGAGATTATTTGTGATACATTTTGTACAAATAACTTAGGTGTCACAAGTGGATGAAAGTGACATGATAACGGGAATGACCAAGAGAAAAAAATGAAATATGTAGCATGAAATAGACTATCTACAACCATTAAATCCACATAATAATAGTGAATCTATGAGATTTTGGAGAAATTAATCTAGAGCCTAAATGGAGATGCAATACATTTAGCAATATATTGAAAAAGAGACAAAAGAATTACAGTAGCATAATCTTCATTGATTATCAAAGAATAGAGTTACAATGCTCATCAGAGATGAGAGTTACAATACAATGTGCATTGGAATGCAAGAGATAATTCTCCTCGCGAAAATGTTCCTTAACTAGGCTTAACTAAGCGCAACACTCCAATGAATGTTCCCCCACATGCATGAGAGAGAGACAGAGCCATTACATGGCCATGTGGATCTCATGATGGAGTTAATTGAGCTTTGACTTCCCAAGTGGTGCCAATTAGCTCACAAATGTCAAGTGAGATTTCTTAACTTGGCTTTGGCAAGTCAAGAGGTGTCAACTAGCTCATAACTACTGAGTGAGGCAAGTTAACTAACTGATCTTAGTTAACTAGTCAATCACATGCAAGAGAGGCACACTTATCTATTCATATGGGTGACAACATTCATGAAAGGTGTACTAACCCCTAAAAAAGAGGATGAGGGCACCTTTATTCCCTAAAATGGTGGAGGACCCGACACATGAGGTCCTAAAAACAAAGAAAAGTAGCTCAAGTGAACCCAAAAGAGTGTTTTTACACCAACACCTCCCCGTAAACTTAACTTAGGTGAGTATGATGCACAATGGGTCTTGACAATTGTAGCCATGTTAGGTACCCAATTACAATAAAAATTTCTCTAAAAACTAAGGAAGGGAGAAAACCTCGTGGGGAAAAAAGCCCCCTCAAAAAGAGAATGTTGAGTGAGCAAACTAGGTAGCCTGCTCTGAAGATACCTTCACTCCCAAGTAAGCCCACAACTCTATGAACTACTTATTTGTGAAGGACTTGGTGAATATGTCTGCAATTTGTTTTGCAGAATGATAATATTGCATATCAATGATCTATTAAATGTACATCATCACGAGTCATTCTCCAAGCCAATCTTGTGCAGCAAGGATTGGGCACATGTGTTGAGGTAGGGAGCCTAAGTTGGACTCGGGAACTTGGAGTAGATTCTTGAGTTGGACTCAAGAATGACTAAGCCTTCAGCTGTAAAAGGTTATTCCTTATGTGTTGAGGTGAATGCTTTGATGTATCGAAGTGATTATGTTGTAAAGTCTTGTTGGACAAGGCTCGAGACTTGTGTGTCAAGTCAGATTCTCATGTGGACCTCCAGTCATAGTAGGTATCCATCAGGTGGACCTCCAGTTATAGAGCTAGATTCTTTTCATGTTGAATCATTATTGTTGTGTGATGTATTACTAACAATGGTCATTGATTGCTATTAAGTCTCCTTTAGAGACTAGCCACCTCTAGAGTGAATTACTTTAACATATGATCATTTGGTCTAAGAGTAATATAATATGATCACAACATCTAACAAATATTATGAGTATAATCTGATATGATATATAATTAAATTTAACACATATTGACCATGCAATAAAGATAAGAGATAAATATAAATGCATAGAGAAAAAGAGAATTTGAATTGCTCATACGATGACTAAGTGAATCCGACTTGTTAAACTTCAATGAAGACTTCAGTAAATCAAAGGAGAACTCGAATTGATCACTACAGTGAGAACTCAAATTTGTTCTAAGGGTTTTACCCAGGGTACATCTTTTGTTATGGTTGATTGTTTCATGTGATTGAATGGTTCATCGATTCAAGTATTCGGTATTTCCACACTTAAAGTCTTAAAGTTCAAAGCTCATCATATTTGCTCAAAAATTAACATGGTACCAGAGCTCAAGACATGAAGGAGATAAGATTTGTCAAGAAAACTTGAGCCTACGTAGATCCTGAGGAGTTGAGCACAATACCTGAGAGCCATGGCATCGATCTCTGCTCAACCAGAAGATCGTCTTGAGGGCACTTCGAATTTCAACACTTGGAAGGCGAGGGTGTTGAACATATTGGAGGAACATGACTTGTATGGCTACGTATCCACTATGGTGGAGGATCCTACATCTAATGCAGGGCGCATCAACTTCAAGAATAACCATGCTAAAGCCAAATGGATCATCTATAATTCGATAAAGGACAATTTGATGTCCATGATCACTCCGTTGAATACCGCAAAGGAGTGTTTTGATACATTGACAAACCTATATGAGAAGAAGGCCCCAAGTCAAAAGAGGGCATTGAAGAATAAGTTTTGATACCTAAATATGGAGAAGGATGAGATAGTATCCTCCTTCTTCACCAAGATCTCTCAAGTAAGAGATCATCTTTCTAGTATTGGAGTAGTGGTGGATGAAGATGATCTTCTCCAAACCGCTATTGATGGTCTCCCATCCTCATGGATACATTATTGGATGTGGTAAATGGTCGAGAGGTACAACCTAACTTCGAAAGGTTGTGGCATGACTGCCTCCAAGAGGAGGGGCGAATCCATAGCAATTCAGTGTGCATCAAAGAAGAAAACCTTGCCCTCACGGCAAGGATGAAGAAAGGAAAGAAGAATTTCTCTCAAAAGAAGTTTTCCCATTCAAAGAAGAAGGTATACAACAAGGAATTTGACAAGTCAAAGGTTAGATGCTACAAGTGTGACAAGAAGTGCCATTATGCAAGGGAGTGTAGAGAAAAGAAAAAGGGAAAAGGAATTTTTCATGCTTCTACCGCTATAGAAGATGAAACTACTCAGAATAATTCACCCAAAGAAAATGAGACAAGGAGGGAGTATTACCTAGTCTCAAAAAATTTCAGATCCATCACCACAAGTGAGGACACATGGTTGGTTGATAGTGGCACATCAAAACATATGACTGGTTATAAAAGCTCCATCATGAATCTCAGGGAGAAAAATTTTGCATGAAAGGTAGAGTTGGGAGACAACTCAACCTATTCGATCCAAGGAGTTAGATCCACCTCCTTCCAGCTGATTTCGGGATATATTTTACATGTGGAGTACATTCTTTATGTTCCAGGATTGAAGTAGAACCTCATGGATAATCAAGCACTATTATAGTCTAAGAACAAAGACTTGAAATATGCAGCAATGATTGGAGTTAGAGAGGGAGGTATCTACAAAGTACTCAGGAAGTACATTCAAGCTATGGTTCACACACTATCAGTCCATGCAAGCTATGGAATAGGAGCTTGGTCACCTCCACTACAAAGCGCTACTAGGATTACAACAAATGGTGAAAGGTATGCTTGTATTTTATTTTGAGAATGATAGTTTATGTAGGGGTTGTGCACTTGGGAAGAATGTTAAAAATATTTTCTCTAGCAGTATTACTATATCTAAAGGTATTTTAGATTTAATACATTATGATGTATGTGGTCCCATGTCATCCTCTTCCCTGTGTGGCTATTTATAATATGTATTTTTTATAAATGACTTCTCTAGAAATTCATGGATTTATTTCCTAAAGGATAAGAGAGAAACCTTTAGCAAGTTTCAGGGATTCAAAGCCCTAGTTGAGGATCAGACAAGAAAGCACATTCATGCTTTGAGACCTGACAATGGAGGTGAATTTGATTCACATGCGTTTAATGAGTTCTGTAGTGATGCAGCAATTTGTAGAGAGTTAAATGTACCCTACAACCCTCAGCAAAATGGGGTTTCTGAAAGGAAGAATAGAACCATATGTGGGGCTGCAAAATCCATGATGCATGATCAAGACCTGTCTACCTCATTATGGGCAGAGGCCACCAGTACAGCAGTATATATCTAGAATAGAATTCCTCATGCCATTCTAGATGAGAAGACACCTAAATAAATGTTCACTGGTGAAAAAAAAAAAATTTCACACCTGAGGATCTTTGGGAGTCATGTATACATTCATGTGCCGAAAGAAAAAAGGAAAAATATGGAGCCATCAGGAAATAATGGAGCCTTTTTTGGTTATAGTGAATCATCCAAAGACTACAGAATATATGTGCCAGGTGAAAGACACATTGAGTTCATTCGATATGTGACCTTCCATGAAGAGGCAACATTCAAGCGGTCAAAAGAGCTTTAGTATGATACAGACACAGAGGAGCATGAGATTCCTATGATGGAGGACCCATATACTAATTCTCCCCATTTAGATGTTCAGAGGGAGAATCCAGTAGAGTTCTCATATTCACTAGCTCCTGATGAACCAGTAGAACTAGTTGATGAACCTCCTATCAAGAGGAGGTCTACATGGTGTTGCGATATACTACAGGATGCAGAGAGGCATGAAGCACCGTTAGGATCTTTTAGAGAGTGAAAGAAACCTGACATATATTCAGGGTATGTTGCACAGATGAGTCACATCGGTGATTCAGAGCCTTCCACTTATGAATAAGCTGCAAAGTAGCAAGTATGGAAAGATGCAACGGTATAGGAATACAAGTCCATTGTGAAGCATAATGTTTGGGAAGTTGTTCCTAAACCTGAAGGGAAGTCCATAGTTACTTCCAAATGGATTTACAAGATCAAGCATGTTGTTGATGGCAGTAGTGAAAAGTATAAAGCCATATTTGTTGCCTGAGGTTTCTCTCAAAAAGAAGGCATAGACTATGAGGAGGCATTCGCTATTGTGTCCAAGTACAACACTATTCAAGTTGTGATCTCACTTGCATCTGTTCTAGGATGGAAGCTTCACCAGATGAATGTGAAGATAGACTTCCTCAATGGTGAGGTTGAGGAAGAGGTTTATATTCAATAGCCTGAGGGGTTTTTGGTTCATGGGAAGGAGTCACATGTGATAAAATTGAAGAAAGCCTTGTATGGGCTTCAGCAAGCTCCCAGAGCTTGGTATTCGAGAATTGACAGTTATCTTCAAAGACTAGGCCTCTCTAAGAGCGAAGCTGATCCAAATTTGTACTTCAAAGTAGTGAAGAACCAACTATTGATATTGGTTCTATATTTTGATCATTTGTTCCTTACTAGAGAGGAACAACTAATTTCTTGGTTCAAGAGGGGGCTCACTTCTGAGTTTGACATGAAACAATTAGGTATTGTGCACTACTTTCTTGGCCTTGATATTTGGAAAAGAAAATATGAGATATTTCTTTCTCAATGGAAGTAAATTGTTGATATTCTACTTAGGTTTGGCATGATGGATTGAAAATCCATGAGTACTCTGATGGTTTCCAATTTGAGGAAAGTACATGACTCATATTTTGGATCGAATCCAGTGGACCCCACTTTGTATAGATAGTTTATTGGTTCGTTGATGTACTTGATACACTCAAGACCAAATATATGTTATGTTGTGAGTATTATGAGTAAATTTATGTCTTATCCGAGACACGAACATTGGGTTTCTTCTAGTATCTTTGAGGTACGATTGCTTATGGACTCAGATATGACTCCAATGGAGGGGTGTTGTTACTTTGTGATACTGACAATCTAACTCTGATTGGGGTGGTAGCATTGTGGACCGAAAGAGTACATACGGCTATTTTTTTAGCCTGGGTTCTGCTATGATCTCTTGGTCCAGCAGGACACAGGGATCTATAGCCCAGAGTACTACAAAAGAAAAGTATATTGATTCTAGTACTGCCTATCGAGAAGCAGTGTGGCTTAGGAATCTACTTGCTAGGTTGTTCGATGAGAAGCTTGAGTCTACAATCATTCGGTGTGACAATCAAAGTTGCATCAAGTTTTCCGAAAACCATGTGTTTCATGATAAGTCGAAGCACATTGAAATGAAGTATCACTGCATCAGAGACATGGTCAAGAAAGGTATAGTGAAACTTCAGTACATTTCTACTTATGAGTAGTTTGCATATGTGTTAACAAAGCCTCTGTCAATGACGAAGTTCAGTTACTTCTGATACAAGCTTGGTATTCCAGAGAATGCATCCCTCGTTGAGAGGGAGTGTTAAATGTACAACATCATGAGTCATTCTCCAAGCCAATATTGTGCAGCTAGGATTGGGCCTCATGTGTTGAGGTAGGGAGCCTGAGTTGGATTCAGGACCTTGGAGTAGATTCTTGAGTTGGACTCAAGAATGACTAAGCCTTTAGTTGTAAAAGGTTATTCCTCATGTGTTGAGGTGAATGCTTTGATGTATCAAAGTGATGATTTTGTAAAGTATTGTTGGACAAGGCTTAGGACTTGTGTATCAAGTCAAATTCTCATGTGGACCTCCAGTTATAGAGGTAGATGCATTGCATGTTGAAGAATTAGTGTTGTGTGATGTATTACTAACCATGGTCACCAATTGCTATTAAGTCTCATTTAGAGACTAGCCACCTCTAAAGTGAATTACTTTAGCATATGATCATTTGGTCTGATAGTAATATAATATGATCACAACATTTGACAAATATTCTGATCATGATCTGGTATGGTAGTTAATTAAAGTTAACACATATTTACCATGTAGTAAAGACAAGAGAAAAAGAGAATTTGAATTGCTCATGAGATGACTAAGTGAATTCGAATTGTTAAACTTTAGTGAAGAATTCAATTAATCAAAGGAGAACTCAAATTGATCACTACAGTGATGTTAACAAGAAAGAATCAGTTAAAGAGATTTAACTAAGTGATAACAAAGAAGATCTAGTTAACTAAGTTTTATTGCATGACGAAATGTATGTTAAACTAAAAGATGACACTTGATTTGCGACACTTGCATGACGACACTTAAGTTAGCCACCTAACTAAGTGGGCAAGCTTTTAGTTAAGGGGCAAGTTCATTCTAAGACTCAGTTCAGTGAGTTAATGCACTACATGAGAAGTGGGGCGCTCTTCTTCATGCAAGATTGATTCGTCCATATGGAGGGTGAGTTCATCGTGAAGGTAAAAGATAAAAATACAAGCCAATGCATGTGAAGAATATATAAATACGTTATACATGATTGATGAATTCAATGTGAAGTGAATTCTCTTCTCCCTTGAAGGAAAGGCGCTTCTATTTGTGCAGGATAATTCTCCAAGAAGGCAATTCACATTTTTTGCATGTCATGCACCATAACCCATGCAACCATTCACTACATCTTGCATGGCAGTGATTCTTTCTTGTTGTTAATTTTTTGACACATGGCAAGTTGATACAGTTGATATCTATTCTACATTGCTCGGTATTCTCTCTTATCTATCACTTGGGGTGTCGAAAGGAATCTTCTATTTTGTAAAAGACATTCTCTGCTATATATCATAATTATACTCTGAATATTTGTTGGGGTTTTTCATCCTCATTGTTTTGAGGGTTTTCCCCAAGGTACATCTTGTGGTATCGTTTAATGTTTCATGTGATTGAATGGTTCATTGATTCAAGTATTTAGTATTCCGCACTTAAAGTCTTAAAGTTCAAAGCTCATCATATTTGCTCAAAAATTAACATGATCTGATCATATATCATCCCTCTAATATAGTGCATTTGGATCTCAATTTTTTTGGTCCCCTGTCATTGAAACAATTCTGTAGAGATCTTAATAGTACTATGGTTGTCACAAAATCCCAAAATTAGTGAGAATGTGTTGCAACCAAATGAATTGGATTGTTGCATTTGTTGCACCTATACACTCTGCTTCTACTGGAAATAAACAAATGGATGCATGCTTCTTTCTTGGCCAACATATAAGCACTGAGCCAAAATTGAAAACATACCCAGAGGTGGACTTGCGATCAATTCCATTGCCACCCCAATTAGAATTTGAGTACCCAACTAAATCCAGAGAGAAACCTACTGCATAATGAATCCAAAAGGTATGAGTACCCTTCACATAGCGTAGAATCCTCTTTGCAGCTTTCCAATGTAGCTAGTGATGCTCCTGCATGTATTTGAAAACTACTCCAACAGCATAATATATACACGTTCTAGTGTTGGTGAGATAAAGGAGACTCCCAACCAAATGTCTATACCATGTACTGTCCAGCAAAGGTATAGTACTTCCATATTCAATATTTACTCTTGAAGCGAAGGGCAATGGGGTTTATTTGAAATCAGACATCTAATATATTCTAAGAAAATATTATGCATATGTATATTGTGCCACTGTGACTCTTGAAACAAATCAGACGATTTTAAGTCCCAGAAAGTAATACAATAATCCTAAATCGATCATGCAATTTTTTCTTGCAGAGCACATTTAAACCAAGCAATGGATGAAGCTGAACTCCATGTTTAGTAGATCATATAACTAAAGTAAAATCAACAAAAGAGATTCAACCCGTTGGAGCATGTACACATTTGGATCTGAATTACAGCAAAAGAATCCTTTAGATAACAAGATAGGATCCATCTTTTCATACCAAGATTGTGGTGCTTGCTTTAGCCCATACAAGGATTTTTGCAATTTGCAAACAAGATATGGATCTTAGATATACCCCTATAGCTAATCCATGTAGATATATTCTGCAAGATCCCCGTGAAGGAATGCACTCTTCACATCCATATGATGAAGCTCCCAATGTTGAGTTGTTGCAATGGTAAGCACAAGTTGAATGGAATCCATCCTGGCAACTGGTGCAAAAATTTCATTGTAATATATGCCATGTACCTATGAGAAAACCTTTTCTACAAATATTTGTTTTTACTTACTAATACGTCCATATGTTGTTATCTTAATTTCATAAACCCATTTACATCGAACAATTTTTCTCCTAGGAGGAAGAGGTACTAACTCCCATGTTTTTTTTCATGAGAGATTGATACTCCTCATCCACGGCAACTTCCCAATGCGGATTACCAGTAGCTTTTGCATAAGATTATGGATTTGTAGTAATAACCATGTAGAAATGTGTAGGAAACAAAGGATCTATAGAAATGAGTGCATGTGGAGCATCATGAAATTATGAGTGATTCCTCCTTGCATCTAATGGATCTCCAACTAGTTCATTTGCCGCCTGAAGAGTCGCTCTGCCCAACATGGTCAAACTGTCGGATCTGCAATAATTTCTTAATCATTATCGGTAGCTTCTTCTTCATATGAATCTGAAATTTCATTGGAATCTAAATCTCCATCTCAAATAGTGGAAGAACCATTGGTGAGATCATCATTAATAATAAATGGTGCATCGGTAGTAGGAATTTATGCATGCAAGGGGCCTTCTTCAGACATGACACTTCTTTCATTGAATATATTTTTAGTGGTGATATTTAGTATTATATGCCCCATTACTCCTTCAATGTATCCTACAAAGATGCATTATTCACTTTGTGGATCCAAGGCCCTTATTCTTTTGGAAAGAATGTGCACCCATGCATGAGAACCAAACACTTTGAAGTGTTTTACTTCTGGTTTTTGACCGCTCCAAGCTTAGACTTGAGTGACAACTTTCAAGGATTTATGAGGAACTCAATTCTAAATGTAGGTTAAATAGTTGATGGTAGCCCAAAGTTGTGGAGCAAGGGAGTTGGACTATAGCATGCATGTTACCATCTCCTTCAAGGATATGTTGTTACATGTTGCAACTACATTTTGTTGTGGAGTATATGGACCTGTATGCTGCAACTCAATGCCTGCTTCTGCATATAGATGTTGGACATCTATGTTGACATACTCCCCCCCATTTTTTATACACGAGATCTTGATCCCTTTTCCTAAATTATTCTCTGCAAGGGTTTTTAAATCTTTGAAACATTTGAAGACTTAATATTTCTACTTAAGGAAGCAAACCCATGGATATCTTGACCAATCATTAAAAAAATCAAGACATACTTGACCCTACTCATGGAAGGGTGTGGGAAAGGGCATGTTATGTTAGTGTGGGAAAGTTAAAGGATAAAAGAGGCTCTCCATGCCTTTCCTTTATCCAACTTTTCTTCATGATTCTTTCCAAGAATGCAGCCTTGGCATACACCCCTAGAATATTTAATATCTTGAAAACATGTCACCATATCTTTCTTGCTTAGGTGTTCCAAGTATTAGTAGTTTAGGTGACCAAAATTATCATGCCATAATCTGTTTACTTCATTAGAATGTGTTAGAAGTATAGAGGAAGGACATTTGGGATTAAATTTAGAAAAGAAATACAATCTATATTGGTGGTTAGCTTTCCCAACAACAACCTTTGATTCATTAGTCATTTAAATTATGAATACTAAATTTGGGATAAATTCCACTTGTTTTCCTAAGCCTAAGTGAGTTATATGATATATAGAAAGGATATTTGTGGAAAAGGAAGGAACACAAAGTACATATTGAAATTTTCCACGCTCTTGATTAATAACTTATTTTCCACGTACTTGAATTGGTGTGTCATCTCCCATCAATATTGTAGGACTATCACATGGTTCCATGGAAGAAAAAACGTCCTCTAATGAGGCCATGTGATTCGATTCTCTTGAGTCAAAAACCCGTGAGGACGGTGAGCAGGAGGAAATGGTAAAAAGTACATGGCCTATGTCATTTTCCGGTCTTTTTGTTTCTTTGTTCTTGTTAATTTTGTCGGGAACATTGATGTTTTTCTGCTCAAGAAATTGGGTCAGTTGATCGATTGTTTTCCTCATGCAATCATGTCCTTCATGGTTGAAATTTTTAAGGTATGCACATGTTTTCTTCTCCCTCTTAGTCTTCCCAACTTTATAGGAGGAATTATTCTGTGTAGATCTAAGATTTTGCTCCTTCTTGCCTTTGGATTGTTGCTTATGCTTGTTTATTTTCTTGTTTCCTTGTTTGGAAGCAAGGGCATCCACCTTTAGGAATCCCATTAGAATGATATTAACTTTATCCTAGAGAAGAGAGGTTGCAAAATTATCTAATGTAGGCATTTTCCAAGTATCACTAAGTGTCAATCTTGTTGCATGGAATGTGGAGACAAAAACTAAGTATTATGGACTGAATTTTGATAGGATTGATAAAATTAGTTTATCATTATTTTTGTCTATTTTGCACATTTTGATTTGAATTAATACATACTTAAATTTAGTGAATAAGTATTCGATAAATTCAAGGTTACTTGGGCTCAAACTAAGGAGCTCAATCTCCAATTGATGTCCTCTCATCTCATCTTGCTTCCCAAAAATTCCAGGCAACTTGGTCCAGATTTCATTTTTGGTTGTTTCATCTTCAACATGATACAAAAGGTTTGGATAAATTGAGTAACAAATTAATCCAAAAGCTTCATCCATTTTGTTAAAGAATTTTAATTTTTCCACATCCAAATTTAGCTTAGTCTGTGTTCACATTGTGATCTTATGAAGTCCCTTCATGCACAATAATATTTCAACCTTTCATTTCCATTTTTATTAATTGAATGGAGTAAGGATTTCCTGTGGATAATGATACATCGTCATTGATTCTCTATGCTCTGTGTATTCTTCTTGCAAACATGTAGACAAACTTCTTTAGAATCCCCAAGTCTCTAATACCATGTGATATTTTGGCGCAATGGATCTAGAAGCTAAATGGAGCTGCAATATAGTTAGTAATATATAGAAGAAGAGACAAAAGAATTACAGTAATAAAATCTTCATTAACTATTAAATAAGAGAGTTATAATGCTCATCAAATATGAGAGTTACAATGCAATGTGCATTGGAATTCAAGAGATAATGCTCCTTGAGAAAATGTACCTTAGCTAGGATTACTTGAGTGAAACACTCCATTGAATGTTCCCTTGCATGCATGAAACGAACAAAATGCATTCTTGCATGACCATGTGGCTCTCATGATGGAGTTAACTGATCTTTGACTTCCCAAGTGGTGTCAACTAGCTCACAATTGTTAAGTGAGACTAGTTAACTTAGCTTTGACAAGTCAAGAGGTGTCAACTAGCTCATAATTGTTAAATGAGGCAAGTTAATTGAATGAGCTTAGTTAATTAGTTAATCACATGAAAGAGAGGCACACTTATCCCTAAAAAAGAGGAGGAGGTCACCTTTATTCCCTAAAATGGTGGAGAAGGGAGCATGAGGTCCTAATAGCAAGGAAAATAGGCTTAAGTGATCCCAAAAGAGTGCATGTACACCAACAGAATCAAACACATTTAAGTGTTCAAGTTGTGATCAAATCCATCAAATTAATTTTCCATAAATAGTGAACCAAATAAATGACTATGGGAGGTACACAAATAAGGCATGCGACCAATTACAAATCAAATATAACATGGGTGCATCTAATCCAAGTCTAGCACTTAAGCATAGTACAAGTATAATTCAGTTCTTATTATACATCAAGTAAATCTAATTAATTAGGTGTGAGTACTTGTAACATTTCTTTCCAAGAAAAAAATGTTATATTGATATTTCAGAGTTTGAAATCAAATATACATTTGTTTGTCGTATTTGGACTCAAAGAATCAATAAGAAACTTCAATACATTAATCAAAATACAAATAGGGCTATTGTTTCGAATATCATTATCTTCCTTGGTATATCAACCTGGGTATTCATCAATAACAACTTCAGGTCATCATGAAAAATCCAAGTAGTAAGCCAAAACACCACGTCTAGTAGAACCAAATTTGTTTGAATTGTCATTAGTTGTATTTAATATAAAAGAGATTTAACATACTAATAGAAGAGTCCCCCCTCTAAATTCTTGTTCAGTAAAGGTACCCTCTTGCAAAAAGATTACTTCTTTAGAAATTTGATCTGATTTCGTATTAAATTCTTAGTAAATATATGTGAATTGAAGAAATTCAAAAGAACTTTTTACCTATTACACTCTATTTATAATAGGTAAAGAACCTAAATTTTCAACTCTTCATTGTTGATTATCCCATTCCGTCAAGCCTTTTGAGTCTCCAAAAACCTGGAAATACTTTAAACCTCTTTCTTTAGTTGTGTTCATCAACAACCACAATGCATAAAATCCAGCATGAGTATTTGTCCCTTGCCTCTCTACATATTTCAATAACAAGTAATGATTTGGAGTGAAATAAATAACAACCCCTGCTCCACAAAATCTTGGTATTCCTCGACATGATCCATCAAATAATCCCCATGGATTATTAGAACCTATACTTGGAATTAAAAAAACTTTGTTATTATTCAATTTTGTAGGTCTCATGTTGGAACCAAAGGATATACAAGTTCATCACACCTCTAGATATTCCAAAGACAGTCAGTCGAAAGTAAACAATCGACTAGCATAGCAGTCGACTGTATGTTCGACCGAGCAGTCAATTGATCGATCGACTAGATGGTTGGTGAGGTATTCAATTGCATGGTTGTATCGACTAGAACAGTTGACTAATTAACATAACCATGTGGTCTTTTACCAAACAGTTAGGACCATTGACCCTTATTTGTGGACCACATCTCCCTCAATTCAAGTAATTTTGTTAGATTTGGAGACTATAAAAGAATGACCCTATGGGTTGTATTGATATAACGATGAATATTTGTTTTTTAAGAGATAATGCATTGTGATGTTCTAATCATAATGCAGTGTGCTTAAGTGCTATGAATGGTGTATATTGAAACCATCTTTGTTCTTGGAATGTAACATCCCTACCATGAAAGTTTGTTCAATTTTGGCCAATTTAAAACTTTGCACTAGTGAAACCCAAGCTGTTCCAAATGCTCCCAAATGCTTTTGAATTATGTATGTAATGGATTGATGGGTATTAGGAAATCCTAATGCATATATTGGACACTCATAAACTTTATTAAGACATTTGTGATTTGCATTAATCAGGGAGGAATGAAAGGGGAAAATACTAGCAATTTCGATGTTGAAACCGCCCCACTAGTCACTGACTTTTGGCTTTCCAAATGTTGTACAAAACTTCCTAATTTATGAGAAGAGGATTTTATTGGATAAAGGAATTCAATGGTAACCAAAATTCAGCATTTATCATTATCTATTACTTGATATTGCACCCATAAAACAGAAAGTTGTAACACATAAACATTGCTTGGAAAATGTAAACAATATACATGGAAATTGTTACATAAACTTTGATAAAAATCCCAAGGGGAATGCATAAAATAACTTGGTAATATAAAGTAAAGCAGAGGCGTCTCAAGCATATGCAAAAACATAGAGAATATCTGATGCAAAACTGATGTATAATTGCTCCAAAGGTTCACAGGAAAATATAGAGGAAAACTAGCTCGAATCAGAGGTTTGTTTGGAATTTATACATGATACACATGAGGTTTCGAGCTATGGTTCAGATATGCTTCTAAACACAATTAAATAAATCTTATATTACATCAATGGAGTCACAAAATGTAATGTCCCTTATTAGGAATTTTATTAAAATTGCAATTTTCCACTTTTTTTCCCTAGTTCGACCTTTGACTAGTTTTGATCTCTAGGTCCCAAATTTGCCCCAAATGATCCCAAATATTCTGAGAATGTATATGAATGATATTAGAACATAAATATGTGTTTCAGGGATGCCTTTGGACCTTTAAAATACTTCTGCAAATCCTCTTTCAATTCTGATCAATGTAGGTAACTTTACTAGTGATTTTCCTTTGACTAGTATTGGCCTCTAGGTCTCAAATTGACTCCAAATTCCTTCAAATCTTCAAGGAAGGTGTATGAATGATATTAGAACTTGAATATGATGTTTATGGATGACATATGTCCACCAAAATACCTCTTCAAACTCTCTTAATATTCTGGACCAATTATGCAATTTTACTAGTGATTTGGGGTTCAAATCCCCCTTGGGTAAGTACTGAAAATGGCTTCCCAAATGCCTCCAAACCCACTCAAATTTATGAACAGAGGTATGTAATGTGTTAATTATTTTATTAAAGTCTCATATGCACCATTAATGGATTATTACAACTGTTCTCACCCTCTCCCATTCAACTGCAAAAATCCCCAATTCGACCCTTGGGGAAATGGCACTATTTCACCTCCCAATACAACTAAACTGAGTAAAAATGCTTCAAATGCTCAAGTACAGTACATGAAACTTGTATAATACATCCATGGCAGTATATTGATCACAAATATATCATATAATCATCCATTCATTCGAAATCATCATCAATACATTGGTTCACAACAAGGTAGTGGGGAAATGGCATTGTTCTTCCATTAAAAATGAGATTTATACATTTCTACTTGGAATTTCGACCTGAAAATTTTTGGAGATGAAGAACAGAGTATTTAATTCATATGATAAAATAAATGGGGCATTAAAAGCTTCCCCAAAGAGTACAATAGCTCACCAAAAACGCCCTCCCTCAAGGATCAAGAATATGCCATCAAAACTGGAAATGGTTGAAGGAGTGAGCTGCAATAGAAGAAACCATGAGCTGCCCTGTAGCTTAAACCTGCAAATAAAGACTCCATTAAATCTCCAAATGAAAGGTCTGAATGGCCTTTCCAATTACCAACTTGGATGGGAATCTTTCACCCTCGAAATTGGCTAAGGCAAGAAACTAGTCATCCACTAGCTCTCCCTCTTCACAAATGCAATTGCAAATTCTACAAATGATCAAAAGCTGCTTTACTTCTTTGTTATTGAAATTTATAAAGTTCTAATATCCTCCATGGGTCGAATTCCTTCCAAGAGACTCATGCCAACTCAAGTTGGAAAGAGATTCCAAAGAACGCCACTTGTACACCAATTCCTAGTCTCCCACTTCCACCAAATCACATGTGGAAGCGTCTTAGCTGCCCTAACACCCTTGAGCGCCCTCTTGGAGTCTATTTTTAGCCCTGACATGTCATATATGTCATATGTCAGCCTTCAGGTCTGATTTGTGTCATAGGTGTCATAGCATCTTCATCATTGTTGTCATAGAGTTAGGGAATCTAGCCCAAGTGTCTCACTAGCTCCAAATTGCCTCTTCCTCTTCCATGGGAGTTACTCTTCCTCTATATTTCGACCTTGGATGAGTCATGCAATGAATAATACCTTTTGGACTCCCCCAAGTATGTTACCATTCACCTTGAATTCGAATTGGTGAGAGAGTGATGCCAAGTGTAGTGGGGAAATCTAGCCATATGTGGGTCCCACTTCCTCCATGTGTCTTCATGATCAAATGCCACTTTGATTTTCACTTGTATATATTTATTTAGATCCTTTATTAAATATTTATGTCATTCTAATGTTCAAACATCATTTATTATCCCCATTATTCCAAATCCCAAAGCTTCCACCCCAAATCTAGGAAACTAGTAATTTTCCTCCTTGGCAATTATTTGACCTTTAGCATCAATTTGACAAACTCTAATGAATAGGGCCAATGTGATTAGTCCATTGTGACCCAATGCCAAATTTGGGACATGACACAAAAA
Source organism: Larix kaempferi (assembly GCA_027924585.1). NCBI lineage: Eukaryota > Viridiplantae > Streptophyta > Pinopsida > Pinales > Pinaceae > Larix > Larix kaempferi. Next base: position 4,470,286 of record BSBM01000827.1, read on the forward strand.
CACCCTCATCAATTTTTATGCATCCATTAGTGTGCCATCAACACTAGAACATAGTATGGAGAAGAGAATGAGGGAAGATACAATAGAAGAAGAACTATAAGATGAACTCGAACTATAGAGGGAATTGAACCTGCAAAAAAAAAATTCTTTAAGCTCTAATAAGAGATATGAATAGACTCTTCATAAACCAACTTGGATAGTCATCTTTCACCTTCGAAATTGGTTCAATGGCAGGGAAGGTAAACACACATCGTGCATGGACAAGCTAATCTCTCCAAGAGTGCAAAACAAAAATGATCCAAAAGCTGCTCTCCTTCCCCATACTCCCTTTTTATTAACTTCATGTGGACTCCTTCCCTCCATGATCTCTAATTTCCCTCCAATATACACACCCAACTCAAGTTAGTGGTTGCTTCCTTCATGAGACACTTGTCCTCCTCATTCTTGCACTCGTCTTTCCCCGATTCGAATTGGGAATATTGGCTGACCATAACTCCCTATATGCGCCCTATTGATGACTATTTTTATCCATGACATTTCATATTTTTCATAGGTCTGTCATCAGGTCTGAATTTTTCATATTTGACAAATATTCCTTCATTATTGTTGTCATAGTTGCCATGGAATCCTGTTACAAGTGTCACAATTTGTCTAGTATGCCTCTTCCTCTTCATTGGGAGTTACTCTTCCACTCCAAGTTGAGTCTCCTTGATTCTTTCCATGAATATTGCCTCTTCATCTACCCCAAGTACGTTACCCTCCACCTTGAACTCAAATTTGTGTGATAATGATGCCAAATGTAGTGGGAAATCTTGCCACATGTAGGTCCCACAACCTCTTATGCACCCTCATGATCCAATGCCACCTTATATTCCTTTTTATTATTTTTTATTTGGCCCATTTAATGTGAATTTGTAAGTCTAAGGTCATTTTGGGTCTTGAAGCTCCCTTATTTCAAATTTTAATGCTTCCACCCCAACCTAGGGAACTAGTAGGTTTGTGGAATTTTTCCTCCATGATAATTTATTTGGATAGGGACATTACAGTGCTTCCCACCCAAGATTGCTTGTCCCCAAGAAATTCCAAACTTGGATGCTGCAAAAAAATTCCATCTTCCCAAATGGCATCCTCACTTGGTAAATCCTTCCATTGCACCAAATATTCTCTTATGGTCCTGTTCCTTAATTTCCTTCCCCTTACCTTCAATTTTTTTTTTTTTCTTCCCAAGTGGCATCCTCACTTGGTAAATCCTTCCATTGCACCAAATATTCTCTTATGGTCATGCTCCTTAATTTCCTTCCCCTTACCTTCAAAATTTTATTTTTTTTTTTTACTGGAATGAGTATGAGCTTCCCTTCATAATCCATTGGAGGAAGTGTTTATGAAACTAAAATTGTCTGCCCTACAACCTTTTTAAGACATGAAACATGAAACACATTATGGATTTTATTCCCTTTCGGGTTCTCCACTTCATAAGCTACCTCCCCAATTTTTCGAATTATTTTGTATGGGCCATAGAACCTGGGCCTTAACTTTTTTTGAACCATATCCCTTCAAGGTGGTTTGTTAGTAGGGTTGTAATATCAAATAGACCAAATCATTCACTTGAAAATTTATTTCTTTCCTATGCTAATCTGCATATTTTTTTTTGTTTATTTTGGGCAACCTGCAAATTGTCTTTTAAAACCTTCAAAATTTCTTGACTTTCCTCAATCCAATCCTTAGATTTTGGAGCTCTACTATCACCAAAAAATTTATCAACAAAAGTAGGTGCTTCATAACCATTTAGTGCTTTGAAAGGAGACATTCCAATGGACATATGAAAGGTAGTGTTGTAGCATAACTCACCCAAATATAGCCATTTAACCCATGCTTTTTGCTGCCCACTAACATAGTTTATCAAGTATCCCTCCAACCATTGGTATACCCTTTCTGTTTGACCATAGTTTCTCAAGTAGACCTCCAACCATGCTTGTGCTAGGAGTCAATTGTGTTCCCACCAACTTGAAAATTTCTTTCAAAATGCACTCATAAACCTATTATCCATGTCACTAACAATGTTTTTTAGGAGTCCAAGCAATCTGGAAACATGTCTAAAGAATAGATCAACCACTTGTGCAGCAGTAAAATATGAGGTAATAGCAAATAAATGAGCAATTGGTGAGTCTATCCACCACAACAAAAACGCAGTCCTTACCAAGTGCCTTGGGAAAACCTGTTATGAAGTCCATGGAGATGCTTTCCAACTTTTGTTCTGGAATAGGAAAAGGGTGTAGGAGACCAGCAGGATGGTTGTGCTCAATTTTTTTTTGCTGACATATCATGCATTCATTTACATACTTTAGAACATCACCCTTCAATCCTTTCCAAAAAAATATTTCTCTCAACTACCTATATGTTTTAAAGAAACCAAGATGGCCTACTAAGGGAGAATCATGAGTTGCATTCAAGATCTTTTGCTTCAAATTCGAACTAGAAACTAAATAGATTCGATATTTATAGTAGATTATTCCATTCAACACTTTATACCTATCATCACCATTGGCCCCATCTAAAATTTCACAAGCAAATTTATCTTTGGCGTACTCTACTATTAGTATTGCTTTCCAATCCTCTTAAATTTCCATAAGAGAGAGTGAGGGTCTCCTAGACAATACATCTGCTACAACATTATTCTTCCCTTTAACATATTCAATGTCAAAATAAAAGGCTTGAATCTTACTCACCCATTTGTGTTGCCTTTCATAGAGATCTTTCTATGTAAGAAAATGCTTCAAGCTATTGTGATCAGTTCTGACCACAAATTTGTTCCCCGACATTTATTGTCTAAACTTGACCAAAGAATGCATGATGGCCAACATTTCCCTGTCATATATGGAGTAGAGTCTTTCATGTGGTTGTAGATTCCTAATTTCAAAAGCTATGGGGTGTTGATTTTGCTTTAAAACTGTTCCAATTCCTTCCCCTAATGCATCACATTCTAAGACAAATGGTTTAGAAAAATCCGGTAATGCAAGTATTGGACAACTACTCATTACCTATTTCATTCTTTGAAAAGCCTTTTGTGCATCTTCATTCCATTGGAAAGCATCCTTCTTAGTCAGGTCAGTGAGGGGTGTTGTTAGTTGGGAGAACCCCTTCACAAATTTTCTATAGTAAGTGCAGATCCCAATAAAACCCCTCAATTCAATGATGTTCTTGGCTTGTGTCCAATCAAGAATGGCCCTTATTTTCTCCAAGTGCACCTTTACACCATATTTCCCAATAATTTGTCCCAGGTACATAATTTCTATCAACCCAAACTCACACTTGGACAGTTAAGCAAACAAAGATTATTCATGCAATATTTTCAATACAACTTCTAAATGATGCAAATGCTCCTCCCATGTCTTACTATAAATCAAAGTATCATCAAAGAAAAACAAAACAAACTTACGAAGCTACTTGAAAAATATTGTGTCCATGCATGACTAGAAGGTTGCAGGAGCATTGGTCAAACCAAAAGGCATAATAAGGAATTCGAAATGACCATAATGGAACCTGAAAGCAGTCTTTTGCACATCTTCCTCCTTCATTCAAATATGATGGTAACCATATTGAAGATCGATCTTTGAAAATAACTTTGCTCCAAATAGTTCATCCATGAGCTCATCTATCCGGGGAATGGGATATATATTCTTCATTGTCTTCTTGTTTAGAGCTCTGAAATCAATGCACATTCTCAAGGTTCCATCTTTTTTCTTCACCAATACAACTGATGAAGCATAGGGACTTGAACTTGGACCTATGAGTCCCAACTCCAAAATTTATTTGATATCCTTCTCAATCTCATCCCTGAACCTCTTTGGATGTATGTATGGTTGTATTTGGATAGGCTGAGTGCCTACCTCCAGCACAATGGCATGTTCAACTCCCATGTCAGGTGGCCTTCCAGGGGTAAGGTATCCAAAGACCTTTTCATACTTGAGTAATAGTTTCCTTATCTCCTCTGGATTTTCTGAAACCTTTATGCTTGGTTTGGGGGAGGTGATTAGACACTCTACAGCCCATTCAATGTCTCCATGTCTCAAAATGGACCTCATACTATGGGAGGACACCACTTGGTTAGGATAGGTGTGCATTCCCCTCAGTAATATTGGCTTTCCCTCTTAATATTTAAACCTCATTCCAGGCACTCTATAGTTCACTGAATTCTCTCCTATAGAGTACAAACATTGTACTCACAAAACCACATTCGTATCGGTAACATTCATTGCATAGAAACTTTCAGTAACATTGTAATTTCCTATGGTAAGTTGTAGTTTTGGAATCCATGTATTACAGTCCATAGAATTGTTACCTGGGATGATGAATGTAAACCCATCAAATGTATCGGTAGGTAACTTTCTCATATCCACCAAGGACGAAACAATGAAGTTATGGGTTGCTCCTCCATCCACATGAACTAAAACCTTATGCCCTTGTACAACTCCTTTGCATCGAAGGGTATGAAACCGAGGCACCTTTGATAGTACTGCAATCTTCCCTGTTTCATGTGATGTCCAATATTCTTTTTCTATTTCATATCCTTCTTCTAGGACTGATTGTTGTACTTCTTCCTCCATTTCCTCATCATCATCAAAAAAAATGTCAATGAAATGTGCTTTCCTCTTAGCACATTTATGTCCGAGTACCCATGGTTGATGGCATGTGAAGCATAGATTCTTCCTCTTGAGATATTCCTTACTTGGTTCCTCTTTCTTATCCTTCCAAAATGAGTATTTTTTCCATGGTTCCTTATCATCTTTGAACTTGGAAGGAAAAGTGGGCTTGGGAGGATACCTTGTCTTGGGTAGCACATTTTGCAGATCTCTTGTCAAGTTCATAGCATCTTTCAATGTAGATGGCTTGTGAGATTTAACCAATCATTTCAAAGGTTCATCCAGCCCTTCAGTATAGAGAAATACTAAGCAAACCATAGATATTTCAGTGACCATAACTGCCAATTATTGAAACCCCAATCTATAGGCCTCAGGAGTTCCAGTTTGCTTCAACTGTGCCAATTCCTTGAAAGGCATTTCGGGGTACTTTAGATCAAACCTCTCCACCATCCTATAAACAAACTCTTCATAGGATGTTATTTGGTCATGCCCTGAGGTTTCAATTCCATGGAACCACCAATCATTAGCTTCTCCTTCAAGATGCATAATAGCCATCTTCAATGTATCCTCTTCAACCATTGGATTCAGCTAGAAATACACATTTAATTTATGTATCCAAGCAATAGCAGAACATTGTGCTGAGACATCAAAAGTGGGAAGGGATACCTTGCCTATGGTAGACTTCAATTCTTGATTTTGGAAAGGTATTCTGCTACCTCCTCTGGATTTGAGCTTGTTTTAGACATTGAAGAATTGTTCAAATTGTAAGGTCCTCCTACACTCTTCACTCAGTTGCTTCCAATATTCAAGGGCTTCCTTCATCCCATACTGATTACTAGGATCCTCTTTAGGCTCAAGAAACTTGGGCATTTTGGGTCGTCATTTTCCCATTTTGTCAGCACCATGAGGCAGATCAAACCCCATGGATCCTAGTGACAGATTAGAATTAATTAATTAATGAGGGGTTAAGTTAAGGCATTAATTAGTTAGGAGGTTTTAATTTTATTATTTTCCTAAGTTTGAAATGCACTTGATGGGAATTAGTTTTCATTAATAGTATTTTATTTCAATAAAATAAGTGGATAATGCTCCACAAGGGCGCATTAGAGGATAGGGTTGACCAAGAGGTTCGGGTAACTTGCAAGAGAGGAAAAGATAAAAGCAGTCAACTCTAGGAAAGGAGGAAAAAGAAAAGAAAAGCAGCAAAGCTCAGGAAAAGCATAATAAAGCAGAAAAGCAGATAAAAGCATAAAAGCAAGATAAGGCTGAAAAGTAAGAAAAAAACAAGACAAAGCAAAAAAGAAGGATAAGGAAAAAAACTGGGACAAAACAGAAAAGTAGGATAGAAAATCAAAAGCAAGATAAAGAAAAAGTAAAAGCAAAAGCAAAAGCAGAAGCAGAAAGCAAAAAGCAAAATCAAAAGCAGAAAGTAAAGCAAAGGCAAAAGCTAAAGCAGAAAGAAAGCCAACCTTATCCACTCCATGAGGGAACTTTATCGTATATTACTTGCTCCATAAGTCACATCAAATATATAAAGGAAGGAGTGTGCACCACTTTCCCATCTTTTGATAGTTTGAGAATTGAATTGAGTGCAATTGTGCCTCTGTGACTTGGGAGATGTGCCCCTAGTCCAAGCTGGGAGATGTGACCCTACTTTTTGTGAGAGTATGATGACATCCAATATTCATCATGGAGTTTATTTCAGGTCTTGAAGTCTGATCCAATTGAATTCAATCTTGTTTCATAGATTAGAGAGCCTCCCATCCAGAATTATGATGATTTCTAGTCTTTCTTTGATGGAGATTCTTATTTCTTGTGTATATATTTCCTGGGAGTCCTATGAGAATTATTTCAGCTACTGATGGTTTTTACTAATGTAATAATGAACCTATGAAGTCTATTTTACAGTTTGAATAAAGAAAAGTATACCTTTCATGTCCATCTCTTGCACCTAATCTAGATTGCTATGAAAAAGAGCTAGTTTTCAGTGTATGATTGATAGAGGAATATCTATAAATCCAAATTGAATTCTTTAAGTATATGTTGTTAATTAACATGCCAATATACTCATCCCAATTCTGAAACCAAGCATTTGTGACTTTCTCCTACTGTTTGGAAATTCCTGAATTTGAACTAGTTGTGTAATCATGGGTGCCAATTTTGCTTGTCTATTTTTAAAACTTTATCCGAACCTCTTCAAAATTTCTAGAGATAATATAAAATGATATTTTACTTTCATTTATTTTTACTGAGCATTCCTATGTCCAATACTTCCATAATCCTTTGAAATTGCCTTTCCTACGGCCAGTCAAACCACTAGTCTTCATTGTTTTTCCTTAAGTTTTGTAGGAGAGTTAGTTAGTGTATCATCAGACTTGATTGGTACATTGCAGTGGTATCAGAGCACTTTCCTCTACTCTTTTGAAAATTAATCTTTCAATTTGAATACTTTCCAGCCATGATACTAGCATCTACTTGGGTTAACCTTTGCAGCAAGGCCAAGCTTCTAATTTGATTTATTGAAGAAATCACCATCATGTCTTTCCTTGGTTTTTCTGATGGGAGGAATAGAGATGAGATGATCAGAGCTATGAAAAGGTTTAATGACTACATGGATTTGATTTTTTATTGCAGAAAGGAATTGTCCTTCATAGATTACTTTGTTTTGCAAGACAAGCTTGAATCAAAAAGGTCTGCTCAAAATTCAAATTCTCTCAAGAAGAACAAACCATCTATCTATGGGAATTTCATGAGACAATTTACAACCAAGGGTAACAAAAAATCCTGTGAAGAACATGTTTCAAGGAATAGGACAACTACAATCACATAACAATCTTCAAATCAGTCCACTCATAATGCAAATCCTTATACTACACAAGATGGAGAGGTTTCAAGCTGCATGGTGGAGGATAAAGAGGAAGTAGATTCACTTGAGCATGAAGAAGGTTCTAATTAGTATTCTTGTGCCCAAGAAGAATCCATACCACTAGATTCTCTGCTATTTTATGGCCAACCAGAGGAGTCAAAACCTTATGAAACTACTTTGAATCTTATGGTGGACTCAAAAGAAGAAGAGGATTGTTGTTCTTCTAATCAATTCATGGTATCATTAGATTTGGAGGAGGAAGGTAAACTTCATGAGGAGTTGATCATGTCACATTTCCCATCTTGCATGGATCATGAGCATGAACACATGGTCGAATGCATTCCTAAGAAGAAGAAGGATATTCTTGAGTTGATGGAGCATGAATATCTACATGTGCATGAGGGAGATTCAGAGTTGTGTGTGTATGAGGAGAGAGATGATATGGAGGATGTGGACCAAGAACTTGTCTTGATGCCAAAGGAGTAAATACCATTTAGATCTACAAGTAAAGAAACTTGTTTGTACAAGGATTGGATATATAAGTACATAGTGGAAATGGAGATCCAAGGGTGCACCAGACTTGCATACCTTGGAAGAAGGAAAATTGGCATGACTCTCAAAGATCTCCCTAGTGAACAAGAAAATCCACATGCATGGAATATGAATGAGGAGCATTCAAATATGCAAATGAAGAGGGTATATGCATGCATGATTATTGGGTCATCCAACAATGAATTATTTCCATTCACCATTTTGGTGGGTGCATCATGTAGAAATTTTGGAGTTTAATGGATGCTATCCATTGGGGAGCCTATTTTGCACTACCAATTTTCTAACTTAAAATATTCTATGAGGTATGATTACATTGAGAGGGATGCAGAGTGCCTCATGACCATTCAAGGTACATACATTAGGATGTCTTATCATTTTGGAGACATTGAAATTTTTATACAAATGCATGAGAAGGGATTGGAAGGTCTCCCACTGGGTAGACCACCTGATAAGGTGAAGAAGCATAAGGATGAATTGATTATGGATGTGTAATCCATCAATATATTTCAATACAATCATTTGAAAATGTTCAAGGAAGGAAAGGAAAGGGACATCAAGAGTTCCTTTGACTAAAGACACATCAAACCAAGTCCTCTTGCATTTCATATGGGCCTAGTAAAGATGAAGATCAGAATAGAGTACATGTGCATAAGGAACAAAGTCCTTAACAGGGAGATCAAGGAGGCCTTAAGCATTCTCCTTGACACACATGTTTCAGTGTCACAATCTTGTTGGATATTTGATTCATTGGAAGATTCATCTTTCCTTGAAGACATGGAGAAGATCCAAAAAGAAATGACTACAATCCAAGGTAATTTTTCGCATATGCTTTCTGACAGAGATTACTTGTATGAGCTTGTTCTAATGTTGCAGGGAGCATCCTTGAAGGATGATGAAGATATTTGCAAGCTCAATGATGAGTTGATGGCCACCCAAGATTATTTTAGAAGCACTCAAAGTTCCCTCTTGGAATCCAAGATGGAGATAGAACAATTTCACCAAGAATTACAGAGATCACATACTCCCTCCTACATTCAAATCAAGCATTCTCTTTCGGTTGATGACATTCAAAGTTCTATGGAGGAACCTCATGAGATGGTGGTTCAGGAGATGCATGATGGAATGCATGTGCTTGAGGAGTTTATAGATGCAGATGATGAGTTCCAAGCACATACTAACTTCCAGAGTGAAACTGAGCTTCTTCCGGAGTGATTCATTCCTCCATTGAGGAGTCAGAAGAGCTCATGTTTGATGGACCAGCCTTTGATGGAGTTGATGCATCCGCATCTTTGGTGGATACTTGTTGCAAAAATTTGGTTCATCCTTGCACCAATGGCATAGATTTGAGCCATTGGGAGTACTCACATAGGGAAGCACCTTGCTATCCAATTGGATCATTGGGTTGGAGTGTCTCGTTTTTTTCTATTTGGGAGAAAAGACACATTAGTGATATTCCTGCTTGCATCTATGGAGACTTCTTAGATAAATTCCACACTTTTTGTGAGCAGCATGGGCATCCATAGACTTTTGATGATGCCTATTTTCTTTGTGATTGGACATGGGACTTTCACCCTTGTCATTGGAACAACAATGTTTTGATTTTTGGTACTTGTGTTCATTGGGCATATGAAATACAATTTGATTCGCATATGCTTGGGGAGTTTGAGGTCAAGGAGAATGAATACCAACCACTTGTTCATTTTCAGAGAGATTATGAGTTGCCTCTAAGTGGTGGTTGTACATTTTTTTAGGAGGCACGTGATCTCACTTCGGTTGAGCCAACCATGATGGATGACTGTTATAGAGAGTTGGTTCACCTTTATCCATCCCACACAGATATGGAAGCCAGCATACATAGGGATGAATATTGGGTAAAGGGATTTTTTCTTTTGGTGCCATATAAGGAGAAGGAGGCTCCCACTCACTTTGTTGATGGTTTGATGGTTAGACCTTGGGGTTTGAAAATCGCACATGTCCCTTACCATTTTGATGAGCAGCAATAGAGGCATCTATCTGATGTCTCCATCATGCATAGCAGTGGGGGGGAGTTCCACTTGAGCCAGTTAAGTGGAACAAGCACCAGAGCGAGGATGGTACATGGGGAAGCTACAAGATTCCATCCATATCACCAAGTTGGAGTATGCATCCATCCAATGATTGGGTGGATAGTTACATGAAGGGGTTGAGTACCCCAAGGGGTAATTTTGTTGCTTGCATCAGTGGAAATTTTATGGACACATCATCCATCTTTTGTGAGTAGTTGTATAGGAATTTATGGTTGTTATGTGATGTTTTCATTCTATCTGGATGGACATGGAATTGTCATTGATGTCTTATGGATGACAGTTGCAATGCTATTTTGCACATGGCACATAAGAAGTTTCATACTTGGGTGTAGAGACTCATAGAGGTTCGGTTTTGCATTGGAAGTGGTGAAATTCCAATATGGTGGAGTGATATAGACATCCTCCATGATGATATATTCTTTTTGTTGATACTGATGTTTTGGAGGATGCAGTTAAGACAATGGGACCCTAGAATTCTTTGGGATGATAGTTTTCCACAAGCAACAATGCTATTGGGAGACATGCAGCAGTGGCAGTGGGATCCAAGAGTTGATGGATCATTTCAGTTTGCATTGATGTATGGAGGAATGCAACATAAGTAGTGGGACCTAGGATCAATTTTGAAGATCCAGTTATAATCAAAGTGGTGCAACAAAAATGTGGTGGACCTTTGGTATTTTGCTTGGAATTGATGATTCCAATTCTAGACAGTTGCATCATATTTTGAGTGAAGTCACTTGTTGGATTCATAGATGGTTGGAGTTGGTTTCTTGCTTGAGGACAAGCAAACTTGGGAGGGGAGGACTATCATGTTCCCATTTTATCATCACCATGAAATGGATCAAACCCCATGGATCCTAGTGACAGATTAGAATTAATTAATTAATGAGGGGTTAAGTTAAGGCATTAATTAGTTAGGAGGTTTTAATTTTATTATTTTTCTAAGTTTGAAATGCACTTGATGAGAATTAGTTTTCATTAATAGATATTTTATTTCGATAAAATAAGTGGATGATGCTCCACAAGGGTGCATTACAGGATAAGGTTGACCAAGAGGTAACTTGCAAGAGAAGAAAAGATAAAAGCAATCAAAGCTAGGAAAGCAAGAAAAAGAAAAGAAAAGATGGAACAAGGTAGAAAAGCAGCAAAGCTCGAGAAAAGCAGAAAAGCAAATAAAAGCAAGAAAAAGCATGACAAAGCAGAAAAACGGGATAAGGCAGAAAAGCAGGAAAAAGCGGGACAAAGAAGAAAAGCAGGATAAGATAGAAAAGCAGGAAAAAGCAAGATAGAAAAGTAAAAGAAGGATAAAGCAAAAGCAAAAGCAGAAAACAAAGCAAAGCGGAAAGCAAAGGAAAAATCTAAAGTAGAAAGCAAGCCAACCATATCCACTCAATGAGGGCACTTTATCCTAGATTACTTGCTCCACAAGTTACATCAAATATATAAAGGAAGGAGTGCGCACCACTTTCCCATATTTTGACAGTTTGAGAACTGAATTGAGTGCAATTGTGCCTCTGTGACTTGGGAGATGTGCCCCTGCTTTTTGTGAGAGGATGATGACATCCAGTATTCATCATGGAATTTATTGCAGGTCTTGAAGTCTGATCCAGTTGAATTCAAGCTTGTTGCAGATATTAGAGAACCTCCCATCCAGAATTATGACGATTTCTAGTCTTTCTTTGATGGAGATTCTTATTTCTTGTGTATTTATTTCCTAAGAGTCCTGTGAGAATTATTTCAGATACTGATGGATTTTACTGATGTAATAATTAACCTATGAAGTCTATTTTCTAGTTTGAATAAAGAAAAATATACCTTTGATGTCCATCTCTTGCACCTAGTCTAGATTGTTATGAAAAAGAGCTAGTTTTCAGTGTATGATTGATAGAGGAATATCTATAACTCCAAATCGAATTCTTTAAGTTGTTGTTGTTAATTAACATTCCAATATACTCATCCCACGTATGAAACCAATAATTCATGAGCTTCTCCTACTATTTGGAAATTCCTGAATTTGAACTAGTTATGTAATCATGGGTGCTAATTTTGCTTGTCTATCTTTGAAACTTTCTCATAACCTATTCAAACTTTCTAGAGAGAATATAAACTAATATTTGACTATAATTGAATTTTTTTTATCCTTCCTAAGTCAAATCCTTCAAGAATCCTTTGAAATTACCTTTCCTACAGCCAGTCAAACCATAGGTCTTCAGTGTTTTTCCTTAATTTTTGTAGGAGATTTAGTTAGTGTATCATCAAACCTGATTGGTACATTATATGAGCCATAAAATGTGGGAATGTATACCTTTCCTATGGTAGAATTAAATTCTTTTTTTTAGAAAGGTATTCAGCTACCTCCTCTGGATTTGAGCTTGTTTTAGACATTGAAGAATTGGTCGAATTGTAAGGTCCTCCTACACTCTTCACTCACATCCTGTTAATATTCAAGGGCTTCCTTCATCCCATAATGAGTGATAGAATCCTCTTTAGGCTCAAGAATATTAGGCATAGTGGGTCTTGCTGGACTCTTGAAGTCATTAGGTCAATTGTGAGGCCCGGTCCTTGAGAAGATTGTTTCTCCACCTACCTTTTTCTCCTCAAGATGAGAGCTACTACTGCTTCCTGCTACCAATTTTCCCCCAATTTGGTGTCCATCAAGTCAAACCCTTGCATTAGATAATTTTCCATGTCATCAAAAACTTGTTTCATGATCTGCTTGAACTCCTCTTTCTCATCCATTTCTGAGGTTCCTTTGTCACCCTTGTTCATTGCTTCAACAAAACTTACTTCTTCTCCTACTTATTCTTCTTCATTGAGGGTATATTTTGTATCCGATACTAGGGGAGGGAGTTCTCTCCTCGGCCTCATCAATGGTAACCTTGAGGAGGTGCAAGGACCATGCTCTGATACCACTGTAACATCCCTAACATGAAAGTTTGTTCAATTTTGGCCAATTTTGAACTTTGGAATAGTGAAACCCAAGCTATTCCAAATGCCCCAAAATGATTTCAAATTCTATTTGGAAGGGATTTATGGGTATTAGTACATATTAATTCATCTACTGGACACTCAGACACTTGCTTAAGACATTTATGACTTGCATTAAGCAGGGAAGAATGAAAGGGAAAAATACTTGCAATTTCGATGTTGAAACCCCCCCACTACTCACTAACTTTTGGATTTCCAAATGTTGTAAGAACATTTCTAATTTATGAACAGATGATTGCCTTGGATAAATTACTTCAATGGTAACCAAAATGCATCATTTATCATGATCTATAACTTGCTATTGCACCCATAAAATAGAAAGTTGTAACACATAAACATTGCTTGGAAAATGTAAACAATAGACATGGGAATTGTTACATAAACTTTTATCAAAATAACAAGGGGCCTGCATAAAATAAATTGGTTATATAAATTACATCAAAGGATTCTCAAGAGTCTTCAAAAACACAGAGAATATCTGGTGCAAAACTGATGTATAATTGCTCCAAAGGTTCACAAGAAAATATAGAGGAAAACTAGCTCGAATGAGAGGTTTGTTTGGAATTTATAAATGATACACATGAGGTTTCGAGATATGGCTCAGATATGCTGCTCATCACAGTGCCATAAATCATATATTAAATCAATGGAGTCACAAATACACCATCATCAAGTTTTATGCACCCATTAGTGCGCCATCAACACTAGAACATAAGCATGGAGAAGAGAATGAGCGAATAGATTTTATAAGATAAGCTCGAACTGTAGAGGGACTTAAACCTACACAAACAATTCCTTTAAGCTATGATAATAGGTCTTAATGGACTCTCCATCAACCAACTTGGACAAGGATATTTCACCTTTGAAATTGGTTCAATTGCAGGGAAGGTAAACACCCACCATGCATGGACAACCTAAACTCTCCAAAAGTGCAAAACAAAAATGATACAAAAGCTGCTCTCCTTCCTCATACTACCTTTTATTAACTTCATGTGGACTCCTTCCCTTCATGAGCTTGAATTTCCCTCCAAGATACTCATCCAACTCGATTTAGTGGTTGCTTCCTTCATGAGACACTTGTCCTCCTCATTCTTGCACTCCTCTTTCCCCAATTCAAATTGGGAATCTTGGCTGACCATAACTCCTTCTATGTGCCCTCTTGATGACTATTTTTAGCCTTGACATGTCATATTTGTCATAGGTCTGCCATCAGGTTTCAATTTGTCATATTTTTCATAGATTCCTTCATTATTGTTGCCATAGATGCCATGGAATCTTGTTACAAGTGTCACAATTTGTCTATTATGCCTCTTCCTCTTCATTGGGAGTCACTCTTCCACTCCAAGTCGAGTATCCTTGATTATTGCCATGAATATTGCCTCTTCATCTACCCCAAGTAAGTTACCCTCCACCTTGAACTCGAATTTGTGTGAGAATGATGCCAAGTGTAGTGGGGAATCTTGCCACATGTGGGTCCCACAACCTCTTATGTGCCCTCATGATCCAATACCACCTTATTTTCCTTTTTATTATTATTTATTTGGCCCATTTAATGTCAATTTGTAATTCTAAGGTCATTTTGGGTCTTGTAGCTCCCTTATTTCAAATTTTAATGCTTCCACCCCAACCTAGGGAACTAGTAGGTTAGTGGAATTTTTCCTCCATGATAATTTATTTGGATGGGGAAATTACATGGAATTTCTATTATACTTTCTATTGTTCTTCTATAATCTATACAGATGTAAAAAGGCTATTTTCCCAACATGGTATTAGACCTATTATTTTTTACCTAAACTATTGTCCATAAAATGTGATGAGTCGGATCTGGGGTTGATTCACTCTGCGATAAAGATTTTTTAACTTATACCTTTGAACTTGGTTCAGATATATAGGATAGTAGAAGGATGACTTCCAATATAGAACCTGTTATTTTGAATGGCCATAACTATGCAATTTCAGCTCCTTATATGGAAACATTTCCGAAGAGAAAGGGAAATTGACAGTATACCAAGATTGTTATTCCAGATCCTACGAATGATTGGGATAAGTTAGTCATCAACGAAAAAAAGGTTGAGGTTTTTGGGGTCATCATTTACATTTCAAGGGAGATTCACTTTCATACAAGTGGGATTGATTGTCCTCATGCTATCTAGAATAAGTTGAAGTCATTGTTTGATAAGGTTAATGAAATTCAAGTAATGTAGATAGAGAAAGAGTTGATCTCTCTAGAACCCCATTCCTTTGATAGGATTGATGACTAGTTGGCTTGTATCAAAGAGATACAGTTGAAATTTGGTGAATGTGGAAAAAAAATTCCAAAGAAGGAAGGATAGATCATTGAACTAGTCTTGATGAACTTGAAGACACCTTATGATGTGTTATGCTCCTCATTTCGCGCTAGTTGGATGTCACAAAAGAAAGATTGTAAGGAATTTTCCTTTGATACTTTCCATGATTTATTGGTCAAGGATCAACAAAACCTACTTCGTGAAGGGAATATTGGTAGCAGACACCAGGCTCACTTGCTCAAAGGCAATATCAAGCAAAATTACGAAGAACAAGGTCAACCAAACGCCCTGAATGAATGCCAAGAGTGTATTGACCAGACTACTAAAGGAAATATTGATGAGTCGGAATCGACCAAGAAGAATTGAAAGAAGAAAGGATATCACTACTATGGAAAGGTGAGACATGTGGAAAAAACATACTGGAAGAAAACAAAATATTTGGAAGAAAATTTCAAGTATATTGAAGAAGATGTGTCGACTATTTGATTGATCAACCGACCTGTGAATAACTTTACCTTTTTTGTCAGCACTGCCCATGCATTACTTTCCCACACCACTCAGACTAAGTGGATCATCGATTTTTGCTGAACTCATCATATCGCTAAGGATGTTTCTCTATTCTCTTCCTTAAGTGGAGCCCAAAAATAGAAAATTTATGTAGCTGATGATTATTCTCCCGCAGTCGTTGGAAGCGAAGATGTTGAATATCGACATGATATAACTCCAATGTCTACCATGTGCCTAGCTTGAGCATAAACTTGTTGTCATTTTTTCAACTTACCCAAACTGGAAAGGCTGTTGAGTTTTGGTCATATCGTTTTATCATAAAGGATATGAGGAATGTGGGGATGTATGTTTCTATAGGCTATCTAGATCCCAAAGACGTGTGACTCTCCTAGGCATGATTCTAGACCGACTATTCTCATTGTTCATATTAATGACTGAAATCAAATTTGACATGAATGAATCAGAAAGCTAAACTTTCAAAGTTTAAAGATGATGGTAACAATGAATATGGTTACTAGCATCCCAAATATTGTTCCACTTGATGGAGTTTGTACAGGATGTGTTCTTGGAAAGCATCATCCAGCACTCTCTAATTCTGGGAAAGCATGATGAGCATGGGACCGACTAGAACTTGTTCACAATGATCATTGTTGCATGAGCAAACTCTCATTAGCAGGTGTGAAATATATTTTAACCTTTATTGATGATTTATCAAGTTTGACATGGGCCCTATTTCTTGAAAAATAAGAATCATGTCTTTGAAAGATTCAAGGAATTTAGGGCATTGGCTGAGAAACAATGTGGTCTACCTATTAAATATTTGAGATCAAACAATGGTGGAGAATATGTGAGTTGGCAGTTTGAAAAATATCTATTACAGAATGGTATCTCTTGGTAGTGGTCTATCCCTCACACCTCTCAACGTAATGGAGTGGTAGAGAGGAAGAGTAGGACTTTGGTTGAAATGCCTCATTGTCTACAACTTTGGTTGAAATGCCTCATTGTCTACAGCAGGCCAAATACCTTCCAATGAAATTTTGGGCAGAAGTTGTTTATTACTCAAAATACCTCATGAACCTTGTTCTGACTAGAAATTTCAGTGATATGACTCTAGTCAAGAAGTGCCGAGGAAGAAAACCTCATGTTATACACCTCATAACCTTTGGATGTGTTTCTTGGGAACACATCAGTGATAATTGAAGGAAGAAATTGGATGCAAAGAGTCATGCTTGCATCATGATGGGCTATTCCGATGAATTGAAATTATATAGACTTCAAACGACAGATTATCTTCAGCAGGAATGAGATATTTGATGAGAATACTTCACATATTAAGTTATTGAACTCTTCCTCTGGCTTATTGCATAATCATCCTTTTGATATTCTTGAAGAATCTGGATCAATTGTAACTTCCTTTGAAATCTTGACCCAGTAGTCAACCTTTGTTCCTAAGTCAACTAGTAGTCAATCTACATTGACTAAAGGTGTCGACATGCATGCATGAATTCCTAAAACCAACCAACTTGGTTTATCGGTGACTTGTTTACCTTGGTGCACTGCTAATACTTTTGAATTTGTTGGACCTGATGTTGGTGATGTCAATATTGGTTGGTAGACCTGTAGACAAAAACAACATGGCAGTGTTGCCTTAACATCTTGTGTTCTCGAAACTTATGATCCCAACACCTATGTTGATGCTCAGGGACTACCTGAATGGAGAATGCTTTGTCTGTTGAAATTGATTACTTATTGAAAAATCAGACTTGGGATTAGTTCCTCGACCACATGGAAAGAATGTTGCGAAGTGTTGATGACTTTACAACACAAATTTTACCTTAGAAGGTGTTTTTGAACGTCACAAGGCTCATCCAATATCCAAGGGATTCTCTCAACAAGAAGGTATCGACTACACTAAAAAAATTTCCCCTATTACATAGATGAACTCTATTCGACTATTTCTTTCGCTTGTTGCTCGGTTTGGATGGGAACTTCAACAAATGGATGCGAAAAGTGTGTTTCTTCATGGATTTTTTTCTGAATAAATATAGATGGAGCAAACTCTTGTTTTTGTTAAGGATTCTAGTCTTTTTTTTTTACTGAAGAAATCCGTGTATGGTTTGAAGCAAGCCCCACGTGCTTGGTATGAGAAGATTGATCATTTTTTCATCAATATTGGATTCAAACATTATGAATATGATCATAGTATTTATGTATTACATGATCATGGTGATACTTTGATCATTGCATTGTATGTTGATGATTTAGTCATAATTGGAAACAATGTTGACTTAATTTTGAATTTGAAGAAATAGCTTGCAAATAACTTTGAAATGATTGACCTTGGTCTTTTGCATTTCTTTTTGGCCATTTAAGTGTTGCAAATGAATGATGGTATCTTTCTTTCTCAACCCAAATATGCTTTGGATATTTTGAAACAATTCAAAATGAAGGATTGCAAGCCTTGTGCTACACCTTTTTAATCGGGCATCAAATTGTCTAAGGACTGTGACTCTCCACAAGTCGACGCCACTCTTTATCGGCAAACGGTTGGTGGTATGATTTAATTAACTCACGGTCAACTTGACATCTCCTTTTCCATTAGTGTGGTCTCTATATTCATGTAGGATCCTAGAGAAATCCAATGGAAATATGCAAAGCGAATTGTTTGATACATTAAGGGTTCTTATCAATTTGGAATCAAATATTGTCATAGTTCAAATCCACTAGTTGGTTTTACTAATTCCAATTGGGTCGATGATATTGATGATAGAAAGTTCACTTTTGGCTATGTGTTTCAACTTAGTTCTGGACCCTTTGTATGGTTATGTAATAAACAGAAGGTAGTCTCTCTTTCAACTACAAAAGTTTATTATTGTGGTGCTATCAATGCAGGTACAGAGGAAGTCTGGATCTGTCAGCTTTTGGAGGAGCTTGGTTTTCCTATTCAAGCCTCGAATGTTATTTATTGTGACAATCATAGTGCAATTTAGGTTTCCACTAATCTTGTTGAGCACGGCAAAATGAAACATGTTTAAATCCATGTCCACTACTTCAGATATTTGATACAGGGCAATGTTGTCACTCTTGTTTATTGTGGGACAAATGATAAAGTTGTTGATATATTTACAAAGCCTTTACCAAAATCTAAATTTTTAAACTTTACGCTATACTTGGTATTCAAGCAGCTTCAATTATGGGGGGGTGTTCAGAGAACATAATTCCACCTCCTTAATCTACAGAGTGTTGTGTTGATGGAGGTCGTTGGAACCCAAGGTTATATAGGTTCATCACCTCTGGATCTTCTAGAGGCAGTCAATTGAAATTCAATAGTTGACTAACAGAGCATTCAACGGTATGCTTGATTGAATGATCGATTGATTGATCAACTAGATGATCAATGATGAAATTGATTGGATGGTTGGCTCAACTAGAACAACCGACTAATCAACAAAATCATGCAGTCTTTCAAGAAATAGTTAGGACTACCGACCCTTATTTGTGGACCATATCTCCCTCAATTCAAGGAAGTTTGTTAGATCTAGAGGCTATAAAGTTGTATTGATATAACGATGAATATTTTTTCTTTAAGAGATAATGCATTGTGATGCTATAATCATAATGCATTGTGCTTAAGTGTCATAAACTATGTCTATTAACACCACCTCTGTTCTTGGAATGTCTATTATCCTCTATGTTGTTCTTTTGTAATATGTCCAATTGTTCAAAGCATATTTTGCCAACATCTCCAACTACCTTCCAAATCCAGCTTTATCTTATGTGCCACTTGAGAAGGTGTGTAAACTAAGTCTTCTAATATCATATGATTCCTAGTTAACCAAATTCCATATATGGCATAGTAGGGTAGATATTTATAAGTATATATAGATATATCAGTGACCCAGTTAAGTAGACAATCCACCAAAATTTTCTTATCCCAATTTTTCTTACCATGTGTGACTTGTATAAGTTCTTTCTAAATAGATTTTGTATATGGGAAATGAACAAACATATTATCCAGAAAATCCTCATTAGATTTTCATAAATTACATCTACCTATCCCTATCAAACTTCTACTATGTCCATTATCCCGAGTGAAAATTATGTTTGTCAATGCCATCCATAGAAATATTTTTGTCTTTAATGGAAATTCCAATGTCCAAATAGTTTTCCACCAGTAAATCCTCTCAGCAACCAAATCCTCTTATATTTTAGTTGACTACCCCAACTTAACAGTATATAACATTGTTCTTGGATTCTTGGGCCATTTAAGTTGATATTCCTCATTTGATAATTTGTTTACAGTTTGTTGTAACATATTTCCATATTGACTCCATTCCTCGGCCAAATCACCATGGAGATTTAATACTTTTGTTGTAACCCATCCTTGTAGCCAAACATTCCTCACTTATTGTGAGTTTGCCTCATTTAAATGATAGAGCCCTCCTTCATGCAATGCTTCCAAACATGCCTCTGGTAGTTTATAATTACCCTTACAATCAGTCCAAAGGTCCTCCATGATCGTTACCTTTCTTCCATTCCCTATTTTACAAGCAAACCACTTCCTAACCATAGATTTCCTTACCAATGGTTTCCAAACAATAGATGCTCCATGTGAATGTTTACTAACCAATATGAACCTATCTATCCTTGAAAAGCCTTTTAAATATTTTTTTTCATCAATCTACCCCATAAGACCTCATTGTAAACCAATCTCCTTAACTTTTGGATATTAGTGATGTACTAAAAATGAAAAACAAAAATCAAACCCCAGCTTCTAGCTTTTTTCGAGGTGGAAAGTCTTGTCTATTTGACTAGTGGTAAGCCTTCACTCCTTTACCCATCCACAGGAAGTTGTAACACTTCTTTCTAATTTTATTTAAAATTCCTTTAGGTATCTAAGTTATAGATATTAGACAACCAAAACACCAGGATGCTCTCAAGTGTTTCCTTGTCCAAAACTAATCTCCCACCACATTGAAGTCGTCTACTACACCAAATTGTTACTCTAGCACCAATTTTATTATAAATACATAGCCAATCCTCATAGCTATAATCACTAGCTTTTAGTGTGAACCCAAGATATTTCACTCCCTGCTCTAGGTCAAAAATGCATAGGAACAATTTTTTTTCTTGTGCCAAGACTTCATCAACTAACTCATTTGTTGGTAGTGAATATATGTTCAAATTTATCTCCAAGCATATTACTTTGCAAAAAAGATCTAAAATATCTTTTATTTTTTCCAACTCTTGGATTGAACCATGACCAAATATCATGATTTCACCTACAAAAATCATATGAGAAATGTATGCGGAGTTTGAAATTTCTATACCTTTTAGTTCCCCTTTTCTTTTGGAATCCTATAGTAGCATGCTCAAACCCTTTTCCACTATTAAAAATAAAAAGGGAGATAAGGAACATCCTTGTATGAGGCCACTTGAGATAGTAAAGAACCCACAGAACCTAGAAGGTGATCTATTTATGAAAATCGCAAATGAAACAAATTCAAGGAAACCCATGATCAAATTGACCATATCAATACTCATACCTATCTATAGCAACAAAAATCTAAGCTATAACCATTTCACCTTATCATATTCTTACCCAGTCAATCTTCATAATAGTCATAGGTACTTTATAAGTCTTGATGGTATGCTTTCATTCTTAGGTTATCCCCACAACGTCATGTATTTTTTTATTGTCTAAGAACCCAAATTGTTCATCTAAAGTAAAACATGTCAAGATATCGTTCAATCTATTAGCAATGGGTATTTTAATGAGTTTATAAACAAGATTTCATAATGAGATGGGTTTGTAATCATCAAAGGAACTATAATCTTGTTTTTTGGGAATAAGTGCTATGAAGGTGGTATTGATGGCCCCAAATATTTCCCAGAAAGTGTGGATTCTTCAACAACTTAGTAGATCCAACTGTAAGAAATCATAGAAACCAAGATAAAAATTAACAATTAGTCCATCAGGGCTAAGGTCTTTCCCTTTTTTTAAAGGGGCTTAAAGATATTTCAATTCCTCTCTAGTGACTTTTTCCTCTAAATCCATGTTCATATCTTCATTTATGAGCCTAGGGAACAAGCTCAATACTTTCATTATTTCTCCAATATTGGCAAATTTTGTATCTTTAAACAAAAATTTGAAATGTTGTTTTCCTGCCTCAACAATTTCCTTAAAAGTATTAACCTTTATCCCCTTTGTCTGAGTAATCTCTCAAATTGTATCTATGTTTTTTCTATGATTATCAAATTTATGAAAGTATTTGGTGTTATTATCCCCTTCACTTAGCCCAATGGATCTACTCTTGAGTCTCCATTTAGCCTCCTCCTTTCCTAGTAAATGCTTCTTGGTTCTTTCAAGTTCCATAAAAAAAAAAAAACTTTTTCCTTGGTAAAGACACCAGCCTCATTGTGTTCAAAGAGTGTTGTGATCACTTCTTCCACTTATTTTAACAGTTTTTGTGACTTCATGGAAAGTGATTTAGCCCATCCTTTCATAACTTCTTTGAATATTTTCATATTCTCTATAATATGCCTCATTGATGTCAACTCCTCTTGTCTATGAAATGGATTCCAATGTTTAGAGATTAGATCTCTAAAATATTCTTCCAACAACCATGTGTGGTTAAATTTTAGTGGACCAAGTGGCTTCTTCTCAATTGATACTATTTTTAACAAAATTGGTAGATGGTCTGATAGTCCACCAGTACCCACCCAATATTTTACACTAAGATAATCAGTAATTAAATGTTCTTCCACTAAATATATGTCAAGTCTTTTAGATATCCACTCTCTTCCTCTTCTTGTATTTCACCAAGTGGGGAAAATATTTATTGGTTCAATATCAACCAAATGATGTGTTTCAAAAATATTTGTGAAGAAATCCCCTAGTGGATCCCTTCTTGCAACCTCCCCCCAAATATACCTTGCATTAAGTGTTAGATTAATATCACCACTTATGATAAGATTATCCCCAAATAATAGTCTGAACTCATCCAGTCCTTCCTAGAAGTCTTCCTTTCCTCACAAAGGCCCATGAATAATTATCAATATCAAACCCTTTCCAAGTTATGTATCCTTGAGATCCAGCACTATTCCTATATTGAAAACTAAAGTTGAAATAGTGTCAAAATTTGAATTACAATCGGCTATTAGAGCCTTGGACAAACCTATAACATTATGCATTAGAAAAGTTCCAATCTTTTAAAATAGATGACAAACTTATTAGAGAAATTTTGAGGTCAAAAATGGGCCTCAAAACAAAGAAAATGTACTATAAAAATCAACCAATCGCATTTCAGTAGATGACGTCATCCCCCATGGTTGATGTGGCATTACATGAGTTAAGAATGTTTATTTGTCAAATTTTCTATGGTGGATGAAAACTCATAGTTAACCAAGGTAGTAGTATAAGTACTTTTAAGTCATAAAGTAAAGTACTCATAATGAAAGTCCTTTAACATTTTTTCATAAAATAATATTATTTTCATTTTCAAGTAAAGTACTCATAATGAATATATTTTCACACTTTTTTTCCTTTCTCATTCTCATAAAATAATATTATTTTCATTTTCAAGTAAAGTACTCATAATTCATAAAGAAGGCCATTTCAGATTTTTTTTTCTTTTCACATTTTTTATAAAATAATATATTGTCATTTTCATGTTTTTAATTTTAAATTGTATATTCACTCCATTCTATTTAATATCATAATGTCCATCTAATTTATTATTATTATTATTATTATTATTATTATATATATATATTTATATTTCTTTCACATTTTTTCATAAAATATTATTTTTATCATTTTCAGATTTTTAATTTTTAAATATATATTCATTCCATTTTATGTAATATTATAATTTCAAACTAATATATATATATATATATATCCTTGTACTTTTAAAATAAATTAAATTAATGAATGATATTAATATGAAAAATATATGTTAGTTATGCATATAAATTAAATTCATGAATGATAGTAATATGAAAGAGGTATGTTAGTTATGCATGAGTTATAGTGTCATTGATATATATATATACACACACACACTTTTAGAATAAGTTAAATTTATGAATGATATGAAAATGAAAGCGGTATGCTAGTTATGTATGAGGTATAGTGTCATATATATATAAGTTGAATCATATACATTCATTTATATTTAGTTTGAATGTATAAAATAACATGTTAATGTGATAAATGTTATATTGAATTTTTACATGTATATTTTGTATTTATAATTTTTTTAGTTGTAAGGAGTGAAAATAATTTCTTAGATCAGTATTTATATTAAAAAACTATTTTCAAAATGTATAAATATTTATTTTATTAATAAAAAAAATTCTTGTATAAAAAATTATTAGTTAGTAAAATAATTTATGCTTCAACTAATAAATTAAAAGAATTGATACACCACAATTGACTTATTAAGTTAATACTACTAAATTTTTAAGAATAAATTAAATCTTATATTATTTTCTATGAGAGACTTAACTATGACGTTCATTTACAATAAAATAAATATCCCAAAAAGTTTAAGTTTTTTATATTAATTTACTAATATAGATTTAATGAATAAAGAAATATGTGATTTCCTCCTGATTGTGGAAGGTGTATCCTTATCCATAGCCAATCCTCCTATACCTCCTATCTCCCCCTCCAAAACTATTGAATATCTTAGTGAATAAGAAGACATAATTTTGGATTTTACTATATTCTTCTTGTGGTTCTTCTTAGAAATATTTGAGGGTTTAAGGAACTGGAGATCAATTTATTCAACTAAATCAGTAGTAAGGGCCATAAAGTGTTAGAGCATTTAAACCAACTTAAAACTTAGGATATAAGTTTATTACATTTTTATTACTTTCCTAGGTAGTTTTATTATGATTTTGGCCACTTATTGTCTTCCTAGACCCACCACTTTCCATCCTTATCCACATGAGCACATTCATGAGAATCCTGGATGATTTTATCTTTATTCTAAGTGTCAAAGGCGCCTTTCCTTCTTTTGCACTATTTTTTCTGCTTTTCAGTAGATAAGGTAAAAGGTAGGCGCTTTAGAGGTTTTGGTAGTTGCTTGTTTTTGTGGCCAACGCACCTTTCCTATTTTTCACTCCAAAAGATACCATGTTTTTCTAATTTCATCCTACATCACCTTGCAAAAGTAGTTTGGACAATTCGTGAGCTTTATGGATGAGTTGGAGTTAGATGTTTCTACCTTGGGGGGGTTTAGTTAGTTTGGTAAGCCTACTTTTTGTGAGCAATTCGAATTCCTCCAAAGCAATTCGAATTTTTGATGTGAATCTATATATTTGCAGCATATTTATGATACATGGTTGGATGATGTACATTTATGCTATACAATTTAATATTGTGCATAATTTTGAGTTTGATTTTCAATCTTCTTGACAATTCTATACTAGCAATTTGTGTGAGAAGTGTTATTCAATATTAGGATCAGCCTGTGATCTGTTTTCACATGGTATCAAAGATTCTTATGGGAGAATAGTTGCATCCATTAGCACACCCAAAGCAAGGAGTTTCCATAGAAGTATCGCGGACCATTGCCTTGTACTCTTGAGTTTAGCTCAAGAGGTCTACCCAGGCGTGACAGACTCCTGAAAGTGCATGATGTCATATTGTAGAGCTATATAGTTTGAATCATTCTCCATAGATTTTTTTGGTTATATTTTTGCAGGTACATATTAGTCCATAGTCTGCACCTCAGTTTGCTCATGGATCCATCTTAGAATGTCCTTTTGAATCCATTTAATTATTTTCAATGGAAGGCACAGATGAAGATTTTGTTGAGGTCGAAAGGCCTCTACATAGTAACAATGGACACTGAAGCATAGCCTACTTCAGTTGTATATAAATCTAAGTGGCACAATCAAAGAGATGAGGCCTATGGCCTTCTCTACCTCAACACATCGACAAATCTTCTATTCCATTTGGATGGTCAGACTTCACCAAATGAAGTTTGGGAGAAACTTAAATCTTTGTTTGGTAAAAATGATGAGTTGAGAGGACATCAACTAGAGAATGAGATGATTTCTCTAAGTCCAAGCAGTTTTGATAATCTACAGGATTATTTCTCCAAATTCAAGTCACTAGTTTTGCAGTTGAAGTAGTGCAGTATTGATAAAAAAGGTTGAGCAGTTAGTTTTGGGAATCCTTTTGAAATTGGGGCAAGACTACTCAGTCTTTGTCTCGAATTTCCATACTACAAAACTCATTGTAAAGAATTGGAAGATGCCTAGTCTATCAAAATTCATGGATTCATTGACTCGGGAGCATAATAAGCTTATGTTGATGGGTACATTGAAACCTTCAAAATATCAAGCTCTAGCTGCTGGTGACTCAAGGAGTTCAAAGGGTAAGAAGAAGGATAATCCAAAAAATCCTTTTAAAAATAAGAAGGAGAAACCTAAGCCACAAGAGGATCCCTCCAGCTCTAGAAAGGATCAACAGAAGAAGAAGGAGTGAACCGAGTGCTCATATTGCCAAAGGGGCTTTCATCCTGAAAGCTCCTGTATGAGAAAGACCATAGATCAGATGGCACAAATCCTTTAGAAGAACCATATCCCCATTCATGAAGGTGAAAAGAAGAAGGAAGGAGGTTTTAACTCAAATGACAAGGAGCGATTCCATGCTCTAATGGCCAGCACATCTTCATCCACTTCTTACATCATTGATTTTGGAGCTTCAAGGAACATGGTTGCATCCAGCGAGTCATTTGTTACTCTTGATTCCTCTGATGGCCCAGGTCCCATCATTATTCTTGGAGATGACTCAGAAACTACTTCAAAGGGTAAAGGTAGAGTAGATCTAGACAATGGCTCATTTTTTAATGTCCTTTATATCCTAGGTCTAGTTGCAAACTTATTGTCTGTCTACCAAATGACCCATATTGGCTCACCCAAAAGAGTTTTCTTCGCCACGAATTATGTGGATATATCTGAGATCTCCACGGGAAGAGTTGTTTCATTAGGGATTGTCGATCATTCCACCAGAGTTTACAAGTTTTCACAGTTTTTTCCGATCTCTCCACTAGTAGCGCTCCTCTCTCATACTAATGAAGCAAGAAAACTTTGGCATGAGAGATTTGGCCATCTAAATTACAGATACCTTCATGAGTTACATGATAAAAACATGGTTGGAGGGTTTCCAAACATCACCTTCTCTAAGGGAGTTTGCTAGGGTTGTATTCTAGGAAAACACCCAGAGAGAAAGTTTGAGAGATCAAATCCTAAAAGAACCTCTAAACCTTTGGATCTGATCCATAGTGATATTGTTGGTCCTTTCCCTCAATTGTCACTGAACAAATCCATATACCTATTAACATTCATTGATGATCATACTAGGTATTGTTGGGTCTACTTCGTGAAGTTAAGTCTAAATTTTTTGGCTATTTCAAGGGTTTTAAAGCCTTTGTTGACAACATGTCTGGTAGGAATATAAAGGAAATCATATCTGATAATGGGGGAGAGTACATTAAAACAAAATTTCATCATCTTTGTGCAGTGGCTAGCATACACATGCAGCACACTGTGCCATATACTCCTCAGCAGAATGGAGTTGTTGAGAGGAAGAATCGATCTCTTAAGGAGATGGAAACATGTATGCTTGAAGCAAGATATTTGCCACCAAATTTTTGGGATGAATCAATCAAATGTGCATCCTAAATACAAAACATAGTCCCACATAAATAACTAAAAAGATTTATCCCCCATGAAGCTTGGCGTGGTCACAAACCTGATATTTCACATTTCATGATTGTTGGTGTCAAAGCTTGGGCTCGAGTGGCATCTGAGAAGAGAAGGGCCTTAGAACCACAGAGTAGGCCATGTTTGTTTTTTGGATACTCATAAGACTCAAAGGGGTACAAAATTATTGATCTGATCACCCAAAAGGCATTCATAGAAATAAGTGTTCAGTTTGAGGAAGAGACCCTACAAGGAGTTGAGATTAGAGAATCTTCTCAACCACCATCGAAAGAAGAGAATGAAGACTTGCATGAGGATTCAGATGATGAATATTCTGATTTAGATTCAGATGTTTATTTTGATGATATGATTGCATACCCAAGCTCACCAACAAGGCCAAAGTGGGCAGAAAAAACCATAGAAGTTGTTGGTGAACTTGTTGGGAATCCTTAGGATCCTAGAAAGACTAGGTCACAATATGAGAATGCACTTTCAGTGAGGGATCCAAATATTGCTGAGAAGTGTTTTCTCATGGTTGAATAATATCCTCAAACATATGAAGAATCCTAAGAAGATCCAATATGGAGGTATCATATGGATGAGTAGTTCCACTCCCTACAGGAGAATGGAACTTGGGAGCTAGTCAAGCTTCCACCAGGAAGAAAGCTAGTAAGATGCGAATGGATCTACAAGACTAAGATGGTTATTGATTCTGATGCAGTCGATCACAAATAAAGGTTGGTGGCCAAGGTATTTTCACAATTCCAAGGTCTGGACTATAATGAGACCTTTTCCCCAATGGAAAAAATAGATTATATTCGACTAGTTTTTTCAGTTGCGAGAGCAAAGTGTTGGGCAGATCATCACATGGATGTGAAGTCTGCTTTTATTCATGATGATATCAAGGAGGATATCTATATGCAGCAAACTAAAGGCTATGTTTTAGATCCATCACTTGTGTTCAGTCTAAGAAAATATCTATATGGACTCAAGCAAGCTCCCAGAGCTTGGTATGCAAAAATGGACCATTTCCTCCTGACACAAGAATTTTACCGGTGCAAATTTGATATGAATGTGTATCTAAAGCACATAAATGGTAATATTGTGATTATAGTATTATATGTTGATGATTTACTAATCATGGGAAGTGCCACTGATGAAATTTACTCACTAAGTATATCTTAACATCAAGCTTTCTCCATGAAAGACTTGGGGATTCTCAGGTAGTTTTTGGGGCTTGAGATCACTCAATCACTCAAAGGAATAATTGTATGTCAGTATAAATAAGCTTCTGATATGTTAAAAATTTTCAATACGGCAGAATGTAAGGCTTCAAAGACTCCTTTCCTTTCAGAAGTCGGGCTGGAAGAAGTAGGTTCTACACCCTTGGTGAACAGCACTACTACAGGAAACTAGTTGGAAGCCTATTGTACTTGACTCACTCCTGACCAGATTTGGAATATGCAGTAATTCATGTTGAAAGGTATATGGAGAAGCCACATGAGCTCCATTGGAGGGCTACAAAAAGAATTTTTCACTTTGTGCAAGGCACCAAGACACATGGGATCCACTATGCTGCCAATTCCTCATTAGATCTAGTTGCATTTTTTTACTCATATTGGGTTGGATATAGCACATACCGGAAGTCCAATTCCGGGTTTGTATTCATGCTTGGAGGAGGTCCTATATGTTGTTATGGTAAAAAGCAAAGTGCAATTTTACTCTCTTCAACAGAGGCAGAGTACCGGGGAGTAGTGAATGCAGCTACTCGGTGATTTGGTTGCAAGGAATTCTTGGTGAGTTTCGGATTGACTTTAGCACTCCCACTATTATTTGGGTTGATAATAAGAGTGCTATAAGGATATCCTTAGATCCAGTACTCATACAAAGAACCAATCACATTGAAGTGCACATGCACTACATCCTGAGTCTAGTGCATGAGAGATTGATTGTTTTGCAATATTGCCCCACTGCTAAGCAAATTGCTAACATTTTCACTAAATCCTTCACAGAGAATACTTTCAGCCATATTAAGTTACTACTTGGAGTGGTTGAACATGAGGTGAAGGCTGCTTGAATATCAAGTTTCAATTTTTGTTCTTGTCCATTTTGAGGGAGGTTTTTGTCCCATGAGGTTTTCCCTGTTTCCTTAGTTTTTGTACAACGATATGTAAAGGGTGAGCAAGCCTTTGTTACTAGACCCTAAGTTTTATGATACTTCTGTCACATATAGACAAGCTTAAGGGAGGGTGTTAGAGCATTAAAACCCACTTAATACTTAGGATATAAGTTTAGTACATTTTTATTACTTTCCTAGGTAGTTTTACTAGGATTTTGGCCATACTTATCCACATGAGTGAATTCATGATCATCCTAGATGCTTTTCTGGTTGTTCTAAGTGTTAAAGGTGCCTTTCCTGCTTTGGCACTGCTTTTTTTGCTTTTTAGTAGATAAGGTAAAAGCTAGGCGCTCTAGAGGTTTTGGCATTGCTTATTTTTGTGGCCAACACACCTTTCCTCTTTTTCACTCCAAAAGCTACCATATTTTCTAATTTCATCCTACATCACCTTCCAAATTAGTTTGGACAATTCGTGAGCTTTATGGCTAAGTTGGAGTTAGATGTTTCTACCTTGGGGGATTTTAGCTAGTTTAGTAAGCCTGATTTTTGTGAGCAATTCAAATGCCTCCAAAGCAATTAGAATTTCTGATGTAACTCTATATATTTGCATCCTCTTTATGATACATGGTTGGCTTATGTACATTTATGCTATACAGTTTAATATTGTGCATGATTCTGAGTCTGATTTTCAGTGTTCTTAACAATTCTAGACTAGCAATTTGTGTGAGAAGTGTTATTCAATCTTATGATCAGCCTGTGATCTGATTTCACACAAATATGGGCTCTTGGTTGAGATTTGGGGTATTTGTAACCTCAAATGATTTATCACATTCAATAGAGTTGAACTTAGGCACACTACACTATCCAAATTATAGTATAGGATTTCCCAAGACAGACCTTCCTTCAACTCATTCACAACCAATAAGAAATTTGGATGACACATTAGAGCCATCTCTTTATGTCTCCCTATTTTTAATACTAGACTCAAAACAAATTGTATTATATGAGCCACTAAAAACATCATGAAGGATCAAGGTTGGATCTAAAATTTGCATACATTTTGGGACTACACACATCAGTTGTGCCATTGAATTGGTTTGAGTTTCCATATAAATGCTAGAAGCATGTAGCTTATCCAAGGATATAGGACCACTATTTCCATCCTTCTCTATTACCTCCAATGCATGCACCGACGCCTCCTCATTTTTTTTTGTTTTAACGTAAACCTTCTTGCAATTGGATGAATCTTGCCTAGCAAATTTAAAATCAAACTTCAGGCGTCCTATTTCATGTCATATTCCATGATGGATAACAAGGGACAATCCATCCCTTATATAATGCCTCCACCTTCCTTACTCAAGAATCACAAGTCACCAATCTAGGTCCCAAACTTTTAATAATCAACACCAACTTATCCCTTGAGCTTGGAAACCAAACCTTCATTGATCTCTCTACAAAATTCTATCACAAGTTACAAGTATGTTTTTCTTTGTTTCGTCCATATATATATATACACACCAAGTTGGGCCACTAGCATAGGCATTGGGTAGGGAATTGATAAGGAATTACCAGATTGTTATAGTATCGAAAACTTTGAATTATGAATACCCTTTTAAAAATTCATTGATATTGGGTATTTATTTACGGTTTACAAAGACCAATTGTGTAGATTCCTTGAAGTCTGCATTCACTTAATACTATTTTGTACTCCACCATAACTCATTCCAATTTGCACTCAATATATCATAATTGTAATAATAGGTTGAAAGGTAAGTTTAATGCAGTTGATGAAATATAACTATGCATAACCAATTAATGGTGGATTCAAATTGGCATATTTTGATACTTGGAATTTTATTGTAGGTATTCAAAAATGTGGTTTGTTGTTTTTGTTTTTTTAATTTATAGTTGTTTTTTTTAGGGTAGTTTGGTGGTAATATAACCTTTTACTTTGTTATGTATTTAACATTGTAGAATACCAATGTCATAATATTGAATATCCTCCCTCTTTCACGGGAATGAAGGTGAGCTATGGAAGAACACAATGCTTGTTGATGGGGATCAAAATGGAAAGGTTTATAGTTTTATGTTAGTAGATAAATGGGAGTACCCAAAAACACCTAAATTATGGTGAATAAATCCCTACTTTTCTTTCCAATTCGCCCTCCTAGTTGGTTATCTCAAACTAATCTTTATTTTTCTGACCTAGTTTCCTTTACTTTTATAATTTATTCTTACCATTCTCTTTGTTGAGAATAACTTAAAATTTTGAACCAATTTCCCCATTTTCATTTACCCATTTCAAAAATGTTGGACCATACTAGTCAGTTAAATGTTTGTAAACAACTCACTCCCCTAATCTCCCGTCATAATTTTTAGATTACTAATGTGTAGCCTCAATGGTAGAAAAATTCTTCTAGTTTTGTTGTTAAGCCCTAAGTGTTGGCACATTACCCCCTATATTGTGGCTCATTACATATTATTGATGTCGGCTTGGGTCTATTAGTGGTAATTGTTATTAGTATTATTATATTTGTATGTCGGCTTGGGTCCATCAGTTGTAACTGTACCTCTTTGTCTCCTATATATAGGAATGAGACCTTTTCATTTGAATCATCATGTCTTGTCTTGTCTTGTCTTGTCTTGTGTACTTAGTACATTGTATAAGGAGGTTTCCCCCTTGAAGAGGCTTGATATTCATATATTTTATTCATTAAATGCGTGGACTACTCTTTATGGTCAATTTCTAATCTTTCCATGCTCTCTTTGGAAATTTGTTGCTTAACATTTGGTATTAGAGCTTGGACACTTCCAAAATAAGACATCTTGGAATTTTCAGTATAATTTTTCTTCTAAAAATATTTAGATAGTGAAACTCGGAATCCATCTAGAAAACTGGTCGAGCTATCTGTGATAAAAATTTCAAATCCTGAATCATTACAAGTTCATAGTTATACATTAGGGCTTTTGACTAGTCCAAAAACTAGTCGAAAACAGGTGTTCTAGGGAAAAGGGTTATATCTAGAGCATACAAGATCCAAATTGAGTGAGACCTATTTCATAATAAAGAAGAAATACCATAGTAACTTGGGTAGCAATTTCAGAACCAGAATCAAAATATTGGACACGTGGCGAGCCGTAAATTCTCACACTTCTAAATATGCCAAAAATATCAAGTGTTGGGAAAATTGTCACAACATTGTTTTGGCACATCCAAATTCAACGATACCTGCGGAATTGGAAAGAGGACATATCAAGATACCACAGGCCAAAAATTCAAACTTAGAGGGGCCAAAATTTCATGGTTAACTCAATTTAAAGGTTAGTTAGAAAATCAATCTTCAAATCAGGGTTGGAAAAAGGTATGTCATTTTAGATTTGAATCAACTTTAGTAGAATGATCTATTTAAGGTGAACCAAAGGTGTGACATCTATTTATATGTTCGAAATTCCACCAAAAGGTAGTGGAAAAAATCACACTCCACTCAAACCACCAGAGGATTCATCCTTGACCTACGATGAAAATGAAGACATATCTTTTAGGGTGTCCAAGTTGGAAGATATGATGAAAGGGACTCTGAAAAGGGTTGATTTAGTTAACTTGGAAAATAAGATGGATAGTAAAGAGGATATCAAAGGGATGGATAGAAAAGAGGATCTAGAATATTTGAAGATACTACTAAATGAGATAATACTTAGCTTTCCTACACATTTGTCTACTCAAGAAGAGGATAAGGAGGAAATGCGGGACTTATGCCAGTGACGTATTGAGAAAATTAAAAAACAATTAAAGAATAAGAGATTTGAGATTGAAAAAATATGATGATCCACTCCATCATCATAGGTTCAACTTGGGTCCAAAAAAATACTTTATTCCCAATATTGACATGAGAAATTTTGATGGCAATGATCCAATAACATGGATATTCTAGATGGAGCAATTCCTTGATCTACACCAAGTGCCAACTATGCAAAAGGTAACTATTGCATCATTATATTTAGACCCTGATCAATTTGTATGGTACCAAGGGCTTTGTGACCGTAAAAGTGACTCTATTATCTCTTGGTCTATTTTCATGGAATAATTTATTGCACATTACGGCGATATTAATAGCAACGCTTCCTTTAGTCAGTTGATAAATCTCAAACAAAAAGATCCAGTTACAAAGCACATCAAGTAGTTTCAGAATTTAATTCTTAGAGTGAAGAATATTTTAGAATATGATTTATTGGATCTCTTTATGGGCACTTTAAAGGAGAATATTCAACATGAGATACGTATCCTTGAACCTAAATCATTGGAGAATGCTTTTAGTTTGGCAAGAAAATTTGAAAGTAAAAATATGGCGATGACTACTAGAAGGACCACCTCCAACACATATAGAGAGAATAATGTTCCTTATTCTAACCCACCTCAAATTCTGACACCTCAACAACTCGATGAAAGAAGAGCAAAAGATCTATGCTTTAATTGTGACAGCAAGTATAGTAAGGGACATAAGTTTGGCAAGTAGAAATTATTCTACATAGATTGTGAAGAGGAAGAAGCAAAAGAACAAGAACCATCTCAAGTTGAAGAAATAGAAGAGATTACTTCCGAAGAGATTACCCCCGCCATATCATGTCATGCATTGACTAGAATTAGCACTCCTCAAACTCTCAAGATCGAAAGATATATCAAAAATAAAAAGGTAATAGTGTTGATTGATTTTGGTAGTACTCATAATTTCAATCACTCTAAATTATCCAAAGCTCTCAGTTGCTTTGTATATCCAGCACCAGAGTTTCATGTAATGATTTTATATTGAGGAACTATCAATTGCTTAGGGAAATTCCATAATATCAATCTTACTATGGAAGAATATGTATTGAATAGTCCAATGATTGCTATTACAATGGGTGGTGCTGATGTTGTCTTTGGGGTGCAAAGGTTACAATCAGTGGGAACAATGGCTTTTAATTTTCAAGAACTTTTCATGAAATTTTCTTGGGAAGGAAAAGAATTTGAATTAAGGGGTATCAGAGGGAATCCAAGAAATGTTATAAGCTCTAATGGTGTGAAAATATTGTTGAAAAAGGGAAATCAAGATGTAATTGCACAATTATTCTCATTAGATGTTCAAACATCTAAGCATCATATTCCTGGGATCTCCAAAGGGTCATTGATAAGCACTCCAAGGTATTTGAAGATCTTCCAAAAGGTCTTCCTCCTACTCGATATTTTGATTCAGCTATTCACTTAATTCCAGGAAGTGTTCCTCCTAACATCAGACCTTACAGATACCCCTATGTCCAGAAGATTAAAATTGAGCGCATGGTTGAAGAAATGTTAGAGGATGGCATAATTAGGCCTAGCCAAATTTCTTACTCTATACCAATGGTAATGAGAGCTCAATAAGATCACCATTAAAGATAAGTTTCCCATTCTTGTCATTAATGAATTGTTAGATGGACTACATGGAGCAGTTTACTTCACAAAGTTGGATCTCCATTCAGGGTATCGTTAGATTAGAATGAAGGAAGAAGACATCCCAAAAATAGTATTCGGAACTCATGGAGGTCATTCTGAATTTCTCTTCGTGCCTTTTGGATTTACAAATACACCTTCCACATTTCAAGGTTTGATGAATTCCATTTTCAATCCTTCCTTAGAAAATTTGTATTTTGGATGATATACTGATCTATAGCAAGTCTTGGGAAGAACATGTCGACAGGGTGCTACAAACACTAAAGGAGAAACAACTATATGCAAAACCTTCCAAATGTTTCTTTGGGGTAAAGGAGGTGGAGTATTTTTGTCATATTGTATCTCATGAAGGTGTCAAGGTAGACCCTAACAAAATTAAATCCATGATGAACTGGTCGATTCCCAGAACCTTAAATAATCTTAGAGGATTCTTATGTTTGACAAGGTACTACCACAAGTTTGTTCGAAACTATGGAAGAATAGCAGCACCTTTGACAACATTATTGAAGAAAGAATCATTTTCGTGGACTCTAGAGGCAACTCAAACATTTGAACAACTTAAAGAGGAAATGTGCAAAGCTCTTGTTTTGACCACACCATACTTCTCAAAAACCTTCATTGTGGAATGTGATGCCTCAGGCAATGGAATCGGTATTGTTCTAACGCAAGAAGGAAGCCCCCTTGCTTTTGAAATTCATCCAATCAAGGGAGATAACTTACAGAAACCAATTTATGAGAAATAAATGATGGCAATACTACATGCACTTAAGAAATGGCATCCTTACCTAATAGGTAGGCACTTCCAGGTCAAAACAGGTCATGATAGTCTTAAATACTTCTTGGAACAAAGACTATATTTAGAAGAGAAACACAAATGGGTAACCAAGATGTTGGGATATGACTTTGAAATCATCTATAAAAAAGGGAACTAGAATGTGGTGGCAAATGCACTCTCCGAAAAAAATGAGGATGTGGAGGCATTACTTTATGTGGTTTTGATTATACAACCCGATTGGGTAGTAGTAGCAAGGGAAGAATGGAAGAATGGCCTATCTGTGTGGGCATTCATTCAAAAGATACAAAAGGATACTAGTGTCTCAGATAATGTTTGTGGAAAAATGATTCATTATGGTATAAGGATCGCTTATATATATGTAAGAAATCCCAACTCAAATTAAAGATCCTTTTGGAATTAGGCACCTCTCCTATAGTTGGGCACTTAGGTGGGTCAAGAAGGAATTATTTTGGGAAGGTATTAAATCTGATGTTCAAAATTTTGTGGCAGATTGTTTGGTTTGCCAACAAAATAAGGTTTGAAACAATTAAGACCCTGGGTATTTTACAACCATTAGAAATACCTTGTCATCATTGGGAGGAAGTCTCAATGGATTTTATCACAAGTCTACCCAAGTCAGAAGGGAATAATGTTATTATGGTGATTGTTGATAGGCTCACAAAGTATGCACACTTTTGTGCACTCTCTCACCCTTTTAATGCAAGTACAGTTGGTGTAGCCTTCATGGAATCAATTCATAAGTTACATGGAAATCCGAAGATTATTGTAAGTGATAGAGATCCAATCTTCACTGGAAAACTTTGGACTGAATTGTTTTCTTGTTTGGGTACCTGTTTGGATCATAGTTCTTCTTATCATCCTCAATACGATGGGAAAACTGAGATAGTGAGCAAATGTTTGGAAGACTATCTTCGTTGCTTTGCATTGGATAAAAAAACAAAGTGGGTGAAATGGTTATATTTGGCAGAATGGTGGTACAATACTTCCTTCCACACGTCATAAAAAATGTCTCCATTTATGGCACGTTATGGGTACCATCCTCCATCTATCACATCTCTCTTAAAAGGAAAATCTAAAGTTCACGCAGTGGAAGATCACCCAGAGCAACGGCAAGAAGTTCTCTAGTTACTAAAGGACAACCTGGCTATGTCAAAAAACGGGATGAAACAACAAGCGGATCAACATCGCGGTGAAAGGAGTTTTAAAGAAGGGGACTAGGTATTTATGAGGCTGCAACCTTGCAAACAGATGTCCCTCAAGCAACTTAATAAAGACAATAAATTAGAACCCAAGTACTATGGTCCTTATAAAATGTTGCAGAATATTGGCAGTGTGGCTTACAAATTGGAGCTCCCTTCATATTCAAGGGTACACCCAGTTTTCCATTCTGTTTGCTTAAAGAAGGTAATAGGAGACAAGATCCCAATTCAAACTATATTATCGGAGCTTGATGAAGAAGGAAAATTCATATTGGAACCTGAGAAAATCAGTTGAGCAAGGACCAAACAACTATGCAATAGTGTTATTACTGAGTACCTCATCAAATGGAAGAATTTACCAATTGAATATTCGACATGGGAAGATGAGTCCTTCATACATAAGCATTACAACTAATCAAGCATTGAGGACAACACTTGTCTGAAGGGGAGGTGCATGTTAAACCCTAAATGTTGGCACATTAACCCCTATATTGCGGCTCATTACATATTATTGATGTCAACTTGAGTCTATTAATAGAGGTTGTTATTAGTATTATTATATTTTTTATGTCAGCTTGGGTCCATTAGTTGTAATTGTACCTCTTTGTCTCCTATATATAGGAAGGGGACCTTTTCATTTGAATCATCTTGTCTTATATTGTATTGTGTACTTAGTACATTGTATAAGGAGGTTTTCCCCTCAAAGAGGCTTGATATTCGTCTATTTTCTTCATTAAAGGCATGGAGTACTATTTCTGGTTTATTTCTGCTCTTTTCATGTTGTCTTTGGAAATTTGTTGCTTAACATTTGTTGCCCCCCATTTCAAGTCTTCTTCTTTCTCTAAATTTTTATTTTTCTTACACCTTGGATTCTTTCCTACCAATTAACTTGCAAATAACACAATAGATTCACATAATAAACAAGAAGATAATGACACAATAATATAGAGAAGACCCTTATGGTAGGGTAACACCACTAACTATTCCTTATGGAAGGAAACAATCCACAAGCTATATTCTTGCTATAATTATTACATCTAATACACTTCAAAAGACATTTCATTCCATTGATTCTACTTCTTTATATAGTTTCTATCCAACCTTCTAGGTACTTTCTAGAGAAGGAACTTTCTAGTAGGTGGACCTTCAAGATACTTTCTAGAGAAGGAACTTTCTAGTATGCAGAACCTTGTAGTAATCCTTATTAAAAAAAAAAATCACACTACATGGGCCTTAGAAATGGCCTCGATACATAGCATTATCCCCATGGGTACCTCCTTAGGTACCCCATATTATTTTTCCCTATGTACACTATATCAAACCCCCCTTTGGATGTTTTGTCCTCAAAACATGGGAAAGATTCCATATAATATAATCTATGAAGCAATGTAGTCAACTAGTACCAAGCGCAAGCATCCATCCATCCTAGTGAAATGTGGACATGGAATCCAAGTACTTCCTTGCCACCTTGATCTTGATTCCAGTTGCTCCTTTGGTTCCATGTTGCTACTATGCTACTATGATATCTCTAAACATTGCTTTTAGTTCTCCATGTGCCTCCTTTCTGTTTCCATGTTTTTCCATAGTAAGTTTGTCATTTCCCATGACCTTTCCTTAATGAATGGAGTTTCAATGGGTGGTGTGGGAGGTAATATACAAACAACCTTAATTATTCGTTCTTTGTAACATGTGGTTCTTTTGAGTCATGAAGGCCCTTAATTTTTATTTTTTTTTATGACCATCTTGGTTAATTTCTTCATGTGTTTATGTATCCCCTTTGTTTGATTCAAATTCAAACTCTTCATCTACCATGTCTATAGGTACTTAAACAATTTTAGTTGCAAGGGCTTCTTCATATGCCCCCTTGAGCCCTTCTTTTTAGGTAAGAGAATTATCATGAAATGTAATTTTCTTTTTCTTATACTAAATCTTCGAAAAATTCTTTTGCACATTAATATTAATTGTACCAAGTGAATCCATCCACGGATATCCCAAAACAATATTCACATTATCCATATCTATAGCATGAAAATTTGAATATAACACATATCTATCCATGGTAATCTTCAAATATTTGAAATTTTCAACATTTTTCACCCTAAATATGTGTGCTTTTAATGTTCTTTGTAGGGACTTGCAACCTTTTAGCCACATTAACATTTATTAAATTATGTTTGCTATCAGGGTTTATAGAAATAATGGCATTCTCTTGTTGAATACATCCATAAACATGTAATAGTAATTTGTCACATGAAACAAACCCTTAGTGTTTTTTTGTCATTATTCATAGCATGATACGACCTATCTAAAAATTCATGTTCAAATTCTTCATCTAAAATTTTTAATAACTCCTTAAAGCAAAGTATTTAACCCCATATAGCTAATTCATCTGTTAAATTATAGTATATATAACTTTTACAAAAGGACTTATTTTGCTTATCATATGCAATGTATTCTTGAATACTAGGACCATCAAATTTTCCTATAAATACATTTTCCTGGAATAAAACCCACAACCAAATCCATAACACACTATTCAATGTGGTTTGATGCAACAAATTTAAAATGATCATAACTTCATCAATATTGCTCAGAATTGATATTATAAAATTCCATGGTCATTATGCATCCAGTGGAGGTGGTGATCTGAAATGGATCAATATATAATTTTGCATCCATTTCAGTGCTTTTGGGGTTGAAATATTGGATGAATTCACTTGTAGGGCACATTGTAGGGGCAGGTCTCACTTTGTAGATTTGGGGTCCATAACCTTCTAGAGCTTATTTGAGGTTCTAAATGATGTTTTTTGGGTTCAAAACGTCCATCGCTTTTTCATGTCCCTTCATCTGATTCTACACTCGAAGACCTTTCCAACAGTCGAAGAATCGCCTCAAACGAAGTCCATATGAAGAAGTTATGCCTCCTGCAAGTTGACCTATCCAGTTGACCACCATGGTACCAAGTGGATTCCACTTCAGCTCTCATTTCTCACACATGTGGAGCTATTCATGTGTGGACTTTCATGAACATTCTAGAAGTTCCGAAACCCTAACCCTAATAAGGAGTTGGGGCAATCAAAAACCCTAAAATTAACACTAAACGGATATCAGGCTATGTTAAATACCAAGTCGTCGAGAGAAGAAGGGGTTCCATTCTTTTGATGTTATTGTATTGTTCCATCATTCAGAAACAACACGAGAGTGGATATTAGAGTAGAATAGAGGATGTAGGAGAGTCATGGGTAAATCCATTATGGCGTCGGAGTCATAGGTAACTCCATTCTGTCCGGAGTCATAGGTAACTCCATAGACAATACCCATTCCTTTATATTTGCATTCGATATAAAACAACAAGGCATAGTCATTTTTTGTTGGGTTTTTCCCCATAGTGTATTTTCCCAGGTTATATCTTTTGATATTATGTGGATTTTCTATTTTTTTCCTCTAGTTATTTCTTGTTTCAGTTCCAGTTTATTTAGCATTCAATGGAAATAAGCTAATAAAAAGAACTAAGTTGTAATATTCGTTGTGACGAACTATTCCAGTGGAATATCCACAACAATTTACTAATCATATTGGTATCAAAGTAGTTTTCTTTAGGTTTTTTGGGAACTCACATGATCTAGTGGTGGAATAAATAAAAAGTCTTCAAACCCTTTCCATGGCGTATGAGTCCATAGAAGGAGTGGAAAACTAATATGAGCAGCGATTTACAACGTTGGAAATACAAGTCGATGCTATCACGCGTAACATGTCAATACTCATGGTGGCTTTAGAGAGCAAGTTTGGACCTTTTGGTGATATTGGAGACTCTAACTCATAGATCAAATCAGGGGGGAGATCAAAAGATAAAGGTGACCCAGAAAAGGAGTTGAGGAATGAGGGTGAGAAACAACAACCAAGTTCTAGTACAAATACTCCTTCCTAGTCTTTATTTAAGATTAAAGCAAAAGTAAATATCAAGCCATACCAAGGTGAGATCGATGCTTTAAAGTTGAATCATTGGTTTCAGCAATTAGTGGTCTATTTTAGTATCCACAACATATATCAGGAGCAAAATATTTCATTTTCCTGACTGAAATTAGAGGGCCATGCATTAACCTAATGGGAAAGCCACATGGATGCACTTAGGCTAGATGGTGATCCAATAGTAACTAAATGGGAGGATTTCAAAACCCTGATTAAGTCACAGTTCTACCCTATCATGTATGTAGAAGACCAATGGATCTATTGGCATTAATTCAGGCAAAGGCAAGGGCAGAGTGTATAGTACTACACTACTGAATTCAAGAAGATGGCTATAATTTTGGGTATCTCACCCAAGAATCCATATGTATTCCTCAAGTATCTAAGGCATCTACACAGTCATTTACAAAAGCAAGTGATGATCTTCAAGCTCGAGACAATTGATGAGGCCTGTGTGCAAGCACAGTACCTGGAAAATATAGGCCACAAAAAAGGATAGCCAAGTAGTTCTAAAAAGAAAGAGAACCAAGATGCTTCTGAGGGGATGAGGAAGTGTAAGGGAAAAGATAACAAGACTATAGCCATGACACATCAGTGCAAGGATCCGAAAAACCATTGTAACCACTATAACATTGATGGTCACACTGAAGAGAAGTGTTGGAAGCTACATCTAAACTCTAGAGCTAAACCCTAAGAACCGCAAGAAGGAAGATAAGAAGAATAACCTTCTAGCCATGGATTCAAGCAAAGAGGTATAAAGAATCTTAGATCTAGATAAGAATATTGTATGCACTTTAGTGCAGTGAATAGCCTTCATCACAAGGAAGAGAAGGAGATGATTAAACTCTTCCATATCAAGAAGACCAAGGTTGATTCTCTATTCAATTACGGTTCACAGGAAAATCTCATAGCAGAATATCTGGTAAGTAAGCTTGGATTGGAAGTACGTGATCATCCCAACCCCTATCCATTGGGATGGGTAAATAAGGATACAGAACTTAGGGTCACAAAATAGTGCAAGATTAAATTTTCCATAAGTGTAGATTGTATTGATGAAGTGGAGGTAGACGTATTGCCCCTTGATGTTTTTGGTGTTGTGTTTGGATGTCCCTACATGTATCAAAGGGATGCGATCTTCATGAGGAGAGAAAACAAATATCGCTTGATCAAGGATGGGAAATATTTCATCATCAATGTGCACAAAGGTAAATCGAAGATCTCATTCGTAAGTGCCAACCAAGCAAGGAAGTTGATCAGTTCAAGTAGAAAGTTTTTTTTTCTTTTCTTAAGACATAATCAATAAGAAGGTGAATCAGTAAAAGTAAGGGCATCTTTGGGGGGGATGTTCCAAAGAGCAGAAAAATCAGTTGGAGAACCTTTTGCATCCATACAAAGAAGTGTTCTAGGAGCCTAGAGGGTTACCTCCTAAGAGGGAAGTGGAGCATGAGATACATATATTTCCAGATTCTCCATTGCCAAACATCAAACTGTGCAGATAGTATGTTCTGGAAGCAAAAGAATTGAAGAAACAGTTGAAGCAACTACTAGAGAAGGGAGTAATCTGACCAATCACCTTACCTTATGGGTAATCTATTATCATAGTACCCAAGAAGGATGGTACTTTTAGGATGTGTAATGACTACAAAGCTCTGAATAAGATCACCCTCAAGAATCAATACCTTTTTCCCAAGATCGATGATTTGCTAGATTAGTTGCAGCATGCCAAGTACTTCACTAAGTTGGATCTCAAATTGGGATACCACCAAGTACGAGTGAAAGAAGAGGACACCTGGAAGACTTCCTTCAATACTAGGTAGGGTCTATATGAATGGTTAGTAATTCATTTTGGTTTGTGTAATGCACCAGCTACATTTATGCATTTGATGAAAGATGTATTGCATCCTTTTATAGATTCATTTGTGATGGTGTATTTAGATGATATATTGGTTTATAGTCCTACTTGGGAAGAGCATATCTCACATCTCAAGTAGGTGTTGAAGACCTTAAAAAACATCAACGGTTGACAAACATAAATAAATGTGAATTTTTTTATGAGAATTTGGTGTATTTAGGGTATTCGATTGGTGGAGATTCAGAGATTAAGATTGATCCTGCAAATATGGAGACCATCACTTTGTGGCCTACTCCTACAAATGTCGCTAAAGTTAGGATCTTTTGGGGGGAAGCACAATACCTTCGAAAGTTTATAGCTTCCTTTTCGGTTGTGGTTGCACCTCTCCATTCCATAACAGCCAGTAACAAGGGGTTCCAGAGGGGGAAGAATTAATAGAAATACTTTGAGGAGCTCAAACGAAAGATTAGTCAGGCACCAGTTCTCGCATTGCCTAATTTTCAAAAGCCTTTCGAATTGGAGACAAATGCAATTGGGTATGCTATGGGAGTGGTTTTGATGCAAGCAAGGAGGCTCGTATGCTATCATTCTACAATGTTCCATGGCGGAGTCCTGAACTACCCTACATATGAAAAGGAACTCTATGCCTTGTCTCAACTTGTTAAGAAGTGGAAGCACTATCTGATGGGAAAGGAGACCATCATTCACACCAATCACTAGTTGTTGCAGTATTTGCAGGCCCATAGTAAGCTACAACAAACACGACACTACAAGTGGATGGGATTTCTACAGCAGTTCCATCTAATCATCAATTACAAGAAGGGCATTACAAACAATTTGGAAGACATGCTCTCAATGCCACCTACAGCCAAGATCACAACTTTGGATACTCTTA
Organism: Larix kaempferi; assembly: GCA_027924585.1. Lineage (NCBI taxonomy): Eukaryota > Viridiplantae > Streptophyta > Pinopsida > Pinales > Pinaceae > Larix > Larix kaempferi. The sequence goes on from BSBM01000827.1 coordinate 4,514,211, forward strand.
TGCATATGGATCCTTTCACCCATGATTCATATAAGGAGGAATACACAAAAGACTAGGACTTCAAGGAGGTATTTCAACAGCTACAAGGCCAATTCCATGTAGAAGAAGGTGACAACAAGGATGACTATCATCACTAGTAAAAAATGGCTAATTTGTTACTAAAAACAACTAAAATTCGCATATAAACGACTGTTTTTGAGTTGGCAACTAATAGCATTTAATTTCCAGTATCTTACAACGTGACTAAATTTTAGTCGTATTTCGCTTAACCATTAATTAATTGCCTTGATTTACCATCTAGTAGAATATTTAGTGATGTATTTGGTCATTGATTTAGTCATTAATTGTCACAATTAATGACCAAATACACAACTAAATATACTACTATATGATAAATCAAGGTAACCAATTAATAACTAAGTAAATAAGACTAAATGTTCGTTGTGTTATAAGATAATGTAAATTAGCTACTATTAGTTGCCACCTCAAAAACAATAGTCGCATATATGCAAATTCTAGTTGTTTTTTAGTCACAAATTTGTCATTTGTAATAGTGGTTTATCTCTTTTTAGTAGTTTCGTATTCATTTATTTATTACTAATGTAGTAGTTAGATATTCATTTCATTTTTGTTCATCATTATTATTCAATACAAACTACTAATTTAGTAGTTTTATATTCATTTTATCTGTGTTCATTATTAATCAATATAAATTAATTACTATGATATTGTGAATAAATTAAAAAAATGCCATACAATATCCATGTTCATCTAATATGAATCTAATATGAATACACATGTGAATCATGCAAAGTTGCGTTAGTTAATTACAATACTAAATAAGATCAAGTACAAACATATATAATTTGAACCACATAAATTATATTATATGAAAAGTCAAGTATTACAATATATTTGAGTTTCCAACTGAATATCCACTAATGAACTAGTACCGGTCCATGACAAAAATTGTCTCCATATATTACATGAAAATCATCTACATCGATGAATTTTCTGAATATCACAATGGCCACTAAGTGAAACTTCCTTTTCCTTCAAACAAATACATCCATCTAGTTTATCTTCATATGGAAGGTAGATGCTACTTGTGACTTGAAATAATCCAATAATGAGTCGTTAAAACTAAAACAACTCAATAATGAAATATTATAACTTACCACCATCACTAGAAATCCATACTAGAAGCTAACATCTTTTCAAGTTGAGATATTCTCTACAACACTAGTACAATGTATAGTACTTACACATCTTATCCCGACAAGGAAATGATAAGAGAGTTTGTGAATCCCAAGCAGCCATACTTTTTGAAAAATACAGCATGTAAAAACATTAAATGTGTCAACTTCAAGGAAGTGACCTCACAATCAATATTGCAAAAGAACATCAATGTATAGGTGGCATGAATTGAAAATCGGGAGATAGCATAAACCTATTAGCAGTGAGTTTCAATGCTTGTTGTTGAATTCTAGTTGTTCGTACTTTATAGGATCTGACGTGTGTTTTAGCCATAGCTTCAATTGTCTCCTCCTTCCAACTAATTTTTTCAGCAACTGCACATTTAAAGTGATAAACACGATCAAAATATAGGCTTCAAAAATCAAAGTGTATGCAAATGACATTTCCCCACTGTCAACAATTGAAAACAATCATACAATATTGCGATCACCCATTGAATAAATTGACATTCACATGCACATAACACCTATGCTCTTAAGTTGTGTAATAGAAGGGTATTATTGTATTCCATATCTCAAACTTATTGAATTATATTTTTCAAAACAATACATCCACAGCAAGCATGCCACAAGTCAGCATATAAAAGTGGAATTGATGAAATTAACATTAAACCTCGCAGAGAGTCATCCAATTAACTAAAAAGATTCAGTACAAAAAAATAATTAGCATCAACAAATGTAAGTATATAAAGAAAAATTAGGACATATACACAATAATAAAGGCCATAAATAAGCAATCCTGCATCAGCCACAATCTCACAAGGATTGCAATTTTCTTAAAAAATACCTAAGAATAGCATCAGGTAGACATTCTACTATGGGTTAAAGAGTAATTATTGGAATACAATGGTCTTATTTATAGGTTTTTTTGTCATCCATAAATTTATCATGATATAATCAAATTGTATGGAGAGATCAAATCCTTCAGAATATATTTTCTCTTGGACCTAGCTAGTTATCTCAAGTTTCAACATATTAACAATTATCATTCACAATTACAATTTCCAATCACATTTAAAGTATGCCTGGTTGAAATGAAAGATGTTGAAGAAAAATAATGAATAACCAAACAAAGTAGAAGGAAAGAGAAAATACGCCCAATGCATCCTTATGTTGTCATCAAAAGGCAACTTTCTATCATGTCTGCCAATTATTTTTGGCTCAAAAAATGGTCTTTCCATTCTATTGGCTGCATCCTTCAACATAAGTGTACCAAATGTATTATAGGTCCTAAGATGAACATATCTGTGGAAGAAATCCATATAAGTTGGAGGTTGTAAATTAGTTATAGAGCCATTAGAAAGACTCTCAACAGTTGTAAAGCAAACATTATACTCCTACCAAATAAATGAAAGTTGTGCATTGATCACACGCCCATTTCACTAATATATCAGTTCATAAATGTAATACCAGAGGAAGAACATGAAACAAGAAAAATAATGATTATAGAATATTAACATTGTAATTGCAGTCAAGTGATTAGTACCATTTTTTATAAATATTGCAGTAATTGCTCAAAATTGTAATGCTTCCTTAAAAGTTTTCAAGATATTAATCATTACCTATATAATTGAAGGGTAAAGGTTGTTGAATTCAAGAATTAAAACATATTTGTCATAGATACCTTTCTTTGGTTCCAACACCAAACCCCCTGAATAAGTTGGACCTTTATTGTACTTGCCATGAGTTGGGGACTCAACCTGATCCTCAACAGTATTATCAATAACTAGGTCATCAACATCCTCAGCCCCACTTTCTAAAGTGAATTTTCTTTTTGATGCTTTAAGTTTTTCTCTCGAGATGACATCTTGTCTGGTAAAATATCATTTCTTTCATGGAACTCATGCAATAGAATATACTCAACCCTTTGGGCCCTGGCCCAATGTAGTAAAGCACCTTTAGAAATCTATTTATCCTTAAAAGGGGAATTTTGAATATAACACAAAAGCCAATAGAATGCACATTTACCTATAGGGTTTTACTCCTAATATTTCCACTTATATTAGTAAGTTGGTGTGTCAATGGGAGCACACTCAATTGAAACATCAACCCCGGTGATAACCAAGCATATGTCTTTGCACACTCAACCTAGTTAGGATCAAAACCAACACACCCTCAATTTAGTTGTTGTCTCCATAATGGTAACATAAATCGATTCAACTTCTATTTTATAGTATTCAAATCAAAAAACTGGCTCATTCTAATAACAAGTAAATAAATAGGTATATAATGTTAGACACCCACCAGTTCCATTATAAAGGCCGATGTTTGGTACATTGTAGGTATATCAACAGGAGCAATCTCTCTTCTATCTCTACCCAATTGATTCTTTGTGAGTTGTTTCAAAGAATAGCTCACCAACAATTCAAGTTAAGAGAGTACTAAATAAGTATGTATACATATCTTATCATTTCCTTGTTGGGATAGGAGTAGCTTTGACTGAAATATGATATAGCTTCTTTGTTGATTTCCTCCATGGATTCAACGATTTCTCCCTAAGCATTTTGAATTCTCTATATGTGGTTTCAAAAATTTATGGCTTTTTCTTGCTTTTGGAAATAAGAAGTGTTCTTGTCCCCTACTTCCAACTATATCTCTTGACTCTCCATTCACCACCTTTCCTTTCCCTACACTAACAAATCATTCATATTTACCTCTAAAGCTTCTAGTTCGTTGAGATGTTCTAGGAGGTAGCTCATGGATATTGAAACTTCATATAGTTCCTCAATCTTCCCTTCCACTGTTTTTAACTTTTCATCTACCTTCCCAAACTTCCTATGTTCCTTTTCATTTGAGATATATTTTGTTGTTAATAGGTTCCTTTGAAGGTGTTTCATTGCATAATTTCCTTCTCATTGCACATATGGGGTCCAATTGTTGGTGATTTTTTCTCTGTATTCCTCAAACTCCAACGAAAACAAGTTGAATTTAAAAGGAGAGGGAACAATTCTAAGTTCATTTATTAGTTCTAGGATTACTATATCATGGTCCAAGATTCCATATGCAAAAGTGGAGGATTTGTGTTCCCTCATCAAGGCTATTAGGTCCTATTTAACTAGAAAATGATCCATCCTTCTCCCTATGTAGTCATGGCCAGTTCTTTTGTTTGTCCAAGTGGGGGGTAGAGTGATGGGTTCTATGTATACCAACCTTTCCTCTTTCATCCAATCCTAGAAGAATTTTGAGAGGGGATTACTTCTAGCTCTAGGCCCCCATATCTCTCCGTTATGTAGGGTAATATTCATTTCACCTCCTAATATTAGGGAGGGGGAGACTAGCATGCATCAATCTCCTAGGTCCTCCCAAAAACCTTGCCTCTACTCTAATGGCCCATAAATGTTTAACGAGTCTAAAAACTTATTTAGTTCCTTAGAAAAAATGGAAACTAACAAATATTGGTTGGATTTCATTACACTTACCTTGTTAAATTATTGGTTACATCTAGTTACCGGGCCACTCGATTGTCCTTGAGCATTGGAGACATTGAAGTGCCAGTATGGGAAGTATTTTCTCAAAATAAAGGAGCATTCCTACTCTTGAGTCATTATTTCCTGGATAAAAATAATTGAAGGCTTGTGCACGGTGAGTAGCCTTTTTGAGGGAACAAATCTGTCATGTGTTCTTCCCTTTTGTGCATCTCACATTCTTTATCCAAGTTAGACATAGAACTCATGGTTGGACATAGAACTCAATTTATGTATTGAACAAAAACTGAACAAAACTCCATAAACTCATAGATTTTATTAATCACCTCTTCCTAGCAACAACGATACCTACAACAAAAGATATGAATGATTTAAGCAAGACAGATATTCTAGAATTGCCAAATATTCATCTTTATGAATACAGTCAATTAGCAAGTTTGACAATTACATGGATTAGATGACTCTATCTACGAACTCAATAAGACTTTCCCCATCAAATATTCCTCCTAGAAAATTGAATTGGATGTTTTCCATAAGTTTGCAGATTTATTTTATTAATTTGTCCTTCATGTGCTTTTCAATGATTCCAGAAACCTTTGATGCAAGAATTTTCATGTGAAACAACACTTGCAGTGCATGTCTACCATCAAGTAAAATATTTATAGCTATGAATAATAAGCTTTCAAATAAATGTTAGAATATATCTTCAACGCTAAATACATGAAATTAGAATAACAACAACAAAAACAACACAAAGGATACTCTCTAGTAGGTAGCAAGCATCATTTTTATAGAGAATTCAACAAATGCAATCTACATTTTCCATTAAATACAAATATATTAACCAAAATACTAGCCATACATGGAATTTAATGACAATCGATATGCATTGAAAATTTGAGGTGAAATATTGTCTTATATTGTATATGAAGTTTAAATTCTTACAACCTAGAAATGGGAAAGCGGCGTTTATCCTATGTAAAAGGAACAAGATTAAAAATAGAGTTGTGTGATTTTAGATGTGCATGAATCACATGCCAAACTAGATTTCAGATGTTCATGGATCCCATGACTCTTCTCTACAGCCTGACACTCTCCTCTGGAAGAGAAATGATCAACACCTTTTGAACCTGCAATACTGTCTGATGAACTATTATTTTTACTTTGATAGTTCTTCATCATCCACTCTATACTCATCTTCAGCTCCTTCTTGTAGACACCTTGGTAAACAAATTCCATCCTTAACACAATAAGAATCACCATGAATGGATCTATATTATAGCCAGGTACCAAGACGTAGACCTTGATAACTATATATGCAAATAAATAAAGAATTGTAGATGCTTCTTTTTCACTATCTTTTTCTCGTGAGCTATCTCCAAAATTTAATAAAGAAAAACACATTTCATCTTGAATTATTTCTTTGGCTCTATAGTATGCCCATGTTTTAGGTGTAGAGCAACCAGAATCCTAGAAAGGGACCTCCACTTCCATGGACCATTGTTGCGTCAAGAATGGGAGAAAAATAAGCTTGGTAAGAGGAAAGGATGCAACTTTGAAGCATCCTGCCAGTTATAGCTTTTGGCTTTGAGTAGCCATTCTAGCCAAATGGTGCAACTTTACTTATCATTCCAGCACACTTGACATGAGGAAACATAGACTCTTTCTACATACAATGTCTAATCAAGGATTAAATCACAATGTTTTCAACTTTATGCAACAACTTATAGTCACAACTTAGAATTATTATGTTATTTCCAAGCAAATTTCTAACTCACGAGTAACTCATATTACTTGTATAGGAATTACAAGCGATGTTATATGAACATAATATATATGTGTATTAGTATCTATGAAACTAAGAGAACATAATCTAGGTTTAAACTATTTATTAGAGAGGAGTTGTGTCTCCCAAAAAATACACAACATTGCTGCAAAAAAATCATAGTGCAAATGCAGTTGAACATGTTTATCATATATAAACGTCTATGCAAGTAACTTAGGGATTGGATATATTGACATAGGCGGTGTTGATTTGCGGCAATGTTGTGGAAATACATAACCATGTTGATTGTGGACATTATGGCTCAAACTTTTAGCAGGCTGCAATGTTCTAATTGCAAGCATTTAATAGGCAAGCATCCAAAAAATTCATTGTAAATGTCCAAGAACCTAGAAGCACATCATGGCTAAATTTAACATGTTCATGGTTTCTCGAACAAGGCTCTGATTAATATATTTGCCTCCTTCTCACAGTTTCTGGATCTATTTTCAAAACTCAATAGTCTATGACTTTCAAATGCAATTCCAACCTTGCTATAGGAAACTTACATTATTGTAACCACTAGTTGATACTCAAGCATTACAGGAAATCATTTAGTTATTATTGGAAATTCCTTTACACTATCAAAACTTGGGTTTGGGAAAATATCAATGAATCAATAATTATCAAGAATCCTTTGGAAGCTACAACTACGTCACCAAAGCTTAAAATCAATTTCCTTTGACCCATAATGAACCTCTATAACCATTCCATAAGGCTCATGTGATTGATTATGATTCTCTTAAACACTACAGATCACAAATTCGAACCCTATAGGACCATGATTTATAACAATGCGTCCCTTGAGATTCCATGAGCATAATTCCTTAGGTCTTCAATAAGAGAAAACACAAATAACTAGTAAAAATATTACTTACAGGTCCTAGGCATTTTCAAAACACTACTTCCCTTTATCCTTTTGCATCAACACTATGAGCTTCTCTCTACACTGTGAAGAACAAATCGACTGTCTTGTCGAATGGTCACCTCCACCTCGATCATCCGTAACTAAACACTTAGGATTTCATTAGTAATGTGTTGCTTCAGCCATTAATCGAACAAAATTACCAGTCACAATCCATCATTTCCATTCTATGCATCATTCCCCATTTTATCATGCTATTCCTCTATTCATAGCCATGCATCGATACTTTTGTATAAATTCAATGACCCTTCCATGGTTTGTGTTAAAATTATTCACTTCATATTGAAATTTCCATACACATGGTTTTCCTATCATTGATTTCATAGTTTCTGTGATAATTTATTTTGTGTTATTGATATATCTACGCTCATATCCTTACTAGGGTATAGAAATGTCAACGTTAACTTATTTAACACCTCTTCAGTTAACTCGAATTAATATACCAATACTTGTATCATCCTCTTCTTCTTCAAAGGACCGATCTATTCAAAACCTAACTATCCAACACAATCCAAAACCCTATGTCATGAAAGTTCTACTCATTAACAAAATTCAGCAGCCTCGACGTACTGGCAGGAAAAGGGATGCCTTCGATCCAAACTAGGGAAATGGCAACAAAAAGGGGGTTGGCAGTGGTCACTCATGAACCCGAGAGGCAATTGGTAGACTATGACTCTATCTTACCAAACCATGGCATAAGCCCTAAAAATCATGGCTAGTGCACCAATTCTTGAAACAGTGACCATATCCCACTATACGCTAGATATTCCCTATGAAAGGCCTATGTGGTAGTCTAGGGCCTCGCACATGGACCATGAGCCCCATAGGAAATTAGTATGGTATAAAGTGGGTATAAATCACTATCATATGGCCGTGGAACTTTTCATAAGCCTTTAGAACCATGTCTTGGTCACTAAAAACCATCCTTTATCCCAAACTGCAAAATGACATTATAGCCCACTTGTGGGCCCGAAGTTCCTTATGCAAAGTGTGTTGGGTATGTGTTATATTCTTTGCATATGTGTGGGAGCGGGGTGCATCTGATAACGGCATGCCTGACAATCGCCACCCATCTAGTGCCATGTCGTTTGCATAGAGTGTTTCCTGTGGCCCTGGCTCAGGGGGAACATGTCGATGCCCTCCCCCTTCCGCAAAGCGAGTTCAAAATTTTGGGGGCTATTTTAGGGATATCCTTGGGTTTCTTCTAAAAATATGTAATTTAATCCCATTTAAAGGATTGGGGTCTAATTCTAATCTGGGTTAATGGATTAGGGTTTTGGATGTTGTGGAATACCTATATTTTGTATTGTGAGTGGTTAATAAACATGATGATGAGAAAATAGGAGGCGTGGCTCTAAGTTTTGTTGGTTTTCCCAGTTAAGGGTTTCCAGGGTAAATATCTATGTATTATGTGTGAATGTTGTGGTGTAATCTATATTTTGCTAAATGAAAATGTATGCTTTACTTCTCTGCACAGGTTTAAAACTTACATCTGGTATCAAAGCTGGATTATTGGCTTCAGGGGGATGCCTTTGTTGTTAAGGGTTTCGATAGGATTGATAGATCTTGGGTCTGTGATAAACCTGGGTTCAGTGGGAGCTTTGCAGCATTGATTTGTGCATTAAAAGAGAATGGAAAGTAGTTCGAGAATCGAGATCGATAAATTTAATGAGAAGAACTTTGAGCTATGGAAACTCAAAATGGAGGATCTTCTTGTAGATCGAGAACAATGGATTGTTGTGGATCCAGGTACAAAACCCACTGGAATGTCGAAATAAGATTGGGAAAAAATAGAAAGAAGGATGAGGAGTACAATCCAACTGTGCTTATAAGACTCTATGTTGTTGAATGTGTCTGGAGAAGATAGTGTGTTAAATCTTTGTAAGAAGCTAAGGAGTTTGTATCATTCAAGATCCTTAGTAAACAAGTTGTTTCTGCAAAAGAAATTGTATCACCTCATAATGGATGATAACGACACAGTGACAGAGCATCTAAATGTCTACAATACTCTGGTAAGTCAAATAACATATGTTTGCATTACCATGGATGAAGAAGATAAATGTATTACATTATCGTGTTCTTTGCGAGATTTGTGTGATAACCTAATTGTAGCAATAGGTAGTGCTAGTCAAGCGACCTTAAAATTTGATGAAATAGTGGCAGCCATGTTATAAGAAGAGATGAGGTGGAAATCCATGGATATTCATATCATGGATTCCTTATTTGTGATAGGTTCCCCCCAGGAGAGAAACAAAAATAAGGGATGGGGAGGAACCTAAATCTAAGGGTAGATCTAAATCCCCAGGAAAATGTATAAGTGTTGGAAATGCAGTGAATCTAGGCACTATAAAAAGGATTGTATATCCAAGAATGTTGAGAAAGTGAAGGGATCTAAGGATACCCCTTCCACAGAGGAAAATACCTCCTCGGAACAAGGAGGGGATGTGTACCTAGCTTCCACAGGTAATTTTGCAGATCGTGATGTATGGTTGATTGAATCCGTTGCGTCATGTCATATGACACCTCATAGGGAGTGGTTTTGTGAATATGAAAAGTACAATGGAGGATATGTGTTCTTGGGAGATGATTCACCAACCAATATCATTGGACGTGGAAGAGTTAAGTTGAAGTTCCAGGATGGAAGGATTAGTAATCTCCCTGGAGTACTACACATTCCAGATCTAGAGAGAAACTTGATATCTATCGGAAAGATGGATGTTGTAGGTGTACAATCTCTGTGTGGAAATTGGAAATGCAAAATGGTTTGAGGAGTTCAGAGTGGAACTCTGTACAAACTATTGGGAAGCACCATCATCGATGAATGTAACATGTATGTTTTGCCTGAGGGAGGAGATAAAGAAGACAAAACCATGATTGCATCAGGAGGAAAGACAATGATATGGCATTAAAGATTGGGGCATATCAAAGAAAAGGACCTTCAATAATTACAAGGTAAAGGTATGGTTGAAGGTATGTCTGATTGCACACTGTATTTTGATTTATGTGGACATTGCATATATGGAAAACATAATCAAGTAAGATTTGCATCTAGTGCTACAAAAGCAAAGGGAATTTTAGAGTTACAATGTGATGTGTTTGGACCTATGCATGTTCCATCATTAGGTAGATCTGTGGAATATGTTTCATTTATAGATGATTTCTCAAGGAACACATGCATTTATTTCCTTCAAAACAAATCTGAAGTATTTTCCAAGTTTAAAGAATTTAAGGCCCTTGTAGAGAATCAGACATAAAATAAAATAAAGGTGTTGAGGACAGATAATGCTGGGTATTTCTACAGGAATGCATTTAAGGAATTATGTAAGAAGTGTGGTATAGAAAGGTATAAGAACACACCATACACACCTCAATGGAATGGAGTTGCAAAAAGGAAGAATACCACACTGATGGAAAAGGCAAGGAGCATGCTCAGCAGTGTGGGGATAAGACAAGAATTTTGGGTAGAGGTAGTGGATATTGCATATTACTTGGTAAATCGATCACCCACATCAGCATTAGTTGACAAAACTCCACATAAGGTATGGACTGGTAAGAAACCCTCTATTAAACATCTGGAATTTTTTGGTTGTGATGCTTATGACATGTTCCAAAGGATAAAAGGAGTAAGTTGGATGATAAAGCTAAAAAATGTATCTTTATTGGTTATAAAGATGGTATGAAAGGTTTTAAGCTTTGGAATCTTGTAACCAAGAAGACTATTTATAGTTGAGATGTTGTTTTTAGAGAGGTCAAATACATTCCCGGATAGGAAGTGACTCCAATGAAAGAGGAACCAGAGAAAATAGAGTTTGAGTTAGAAAATGAAGAATCTGACTCAATGGAAGAAGTTGAATCAAAAGAAGAAGAACCTCATACCCAATTTTGTGGAGATCGTCTCGAGAAAGAAGGCAACCAGAAAGGTATTCCCCTCCTTATTTTCGGTCTAGTTTTGCTTTATCTATTACTGATGATGATCCTAGAAACGTGAAGGAATTTGTTGATTCAAAGGAGAGCGATATCAGGAAGAACGACATGGTAGAAGAAATGGATGCCTTGGACAAAAATGAAGCTTGGTATCTAGTTCAGTTACTAGCTAGAAGAAAATTCGTTGGTAGCAAATGGTTGTTTAAAAAGAAGTTGAATGTAGAAGGTAAAGTGGAGAAGTACAAATCCCACTTGCTAGCAAAGGGATATTCTCAAGTAGAGGGAATTGATTTTGGTGAAATATTTTCTCCATATATAAAATTATCTTCTATTAGATCCTTCTTACTACTGATGCTGCTTTTGATCTTGAATTAGAGAAGATGGATGTGAAGACAACATTCTTACATGGGGATCTTGAAGAAGAAATCTACATGAAACAACCAGAAGGATTTACAGTAAAGGGAAGGAAAGAGCTGGTATGTAAACTAAAGAAGTACCTTTATGGTCTAAAGCAATCTCCAAGGATGTGGTACCAAAAGTTTGACGCATACATACTTGGATTGGGGTTTGTGAGAAGCAAGGTTGATCGTTGTGTATACTCTAAACATGTTGGTGATCACTTCATTAACATAGTATTGTATGTTGATGGCATGTTGTTGATTGGAAACAATAGAGATGTCAGAAAGGAGGTGAAGTCTCAGATATCCTCCAAATTTGACATGAAGGATCTCGGTGATGAAAACTTCATACTAGGAATGGATATTAGAAGAGATCATGCAAACAAGAAAATATGGTTGAATCAAAGAGAATATGTTGAGACGATACTACAAAGATTTAACATGCATGAAAGTAAGCCAGTCAAGGTCCCTATTCATGTAGGTGTAAATTAGTTGTAGAATAGTGTCCCAAGACATAGGAAGAGGAAGAATATATGTCATGAGTTCCATATGCTAGTGCGGTTGGTATTTTGGTGTATGCAATGGTCTATACCAGACTGGACATTTCTCATGCAGTGGGATTTTTTAGCAAATATATGTCAAAACCAAGGAAAGAGCATTGGATAGTTGTAAAGAGGGTCTTCAGATATTTGCATGGCACCACATATTATGCAATATGCTACCAAGGAAGACCTAGACTAGACAGATAAATAGATGTGCAAGGATTTGTTGATGCAGACTGGGCTAGAGATCTTGATCACGGAAGATCTACAAGTGGGTATGTGTTTAACCTATTTGGAGGAGCTATTTTTTTTATGAGCAAGAGCAGGTTGTAGTTGCACTCTCAACTACAGAAGCTTAATACACGACATCCACTCATGTGAGCAAAGAAGTTGTAAGGTTGTAGAGATTGTGTTCAGGTGTTGGGTTTGTACATAAAGCTATTAGGTTAGATTGTGATAGCCAAAGTGAAATATTCCTAGCAAATAACCTTGCTTATAATGCTAAGAAAAATCATATCGATGTCCAATATCACTTTGTGAGAGATATGGTTGAAGACAAGAAGATGTTGCTAGAAAAGGTTGAATACCTTGAAGAATGTTGCACACTCATTAATGAATTTTGTCAGTGTTGAGAATTTATCTTGGTGTAGAGAATCTATGGGCATTGATTCCCTGAACCTATGACCCTATGAGTACATGACTCATTGTTATGCAAAGAAAACAACAAGTGGGAAAATGTTGGGTATGGGTTATATTATTTGCATGTGTGGGGGGGTGCATTTGATGACGACACGCTTAATGATCCACACCCATCTAGTGCTCTGCCATTTGCGTTGAGCGCTATGTGTGGCCCTGGATCAAGGGGGGTTATAGGGGGGGCATGCCGATGCCCTCCCCCTTCCATGAAGTGAGTTCAAAAAAATTGGGCTATTTTGGGGCTATTTTTGGGTTTCTTCTAAAAATATATAATTTAATCTCGGTTAAGGGATTGGGGTCTATTTCTAATCCTGGTTAACGAATTAGGGTTTTGGATGCTGTCGAATACCTATATTTTGTATCCTATGTGGTTAATAATCATGATGATGAGAAAATAAGAGACACGGCTCTAAGTTTTGTCGATTTTCCTGGTTAAGGGTTTCCAGGGTAAATCTCTGTGTATTATGTGTGAATGTTGTGGTGTAATCTTTATTTTACTTAAATGAATCTATATGCTTTGCTTCTCTGCATAGGTTTAAAACTTACGAAGTGTGTGTAACAATTTAAAGCCGCATGCATGAAACATTATCCCTAGAGGATAATATTATGCCACAATACTCTAGCTGAGGATCGATAATACAATATGATTTCGATTTTGAGTTGTCGAAGCTTAGAGTTGGGATTAAGTGTAACTCCATGCTTGTTAACACATCCAAGATGCTCACCTTGGATTTAAACATTTACACCAGGTGATAGTGCTTACACATCACTGGAGGATAACACAAAACTAAATTCAACATTAAAAATACTAATCATGAACATGATAAATTAATTAGCATGCTAAAATGACTACACTAAAACTCAATTTCTACATTTAAGTAAGAAATACTACTAATTTGTAGTCACATAGTTGTTATCTAGTGGTATTTAATTATCCCTTGACTAAATTAGTAGTTTAGGTTAGTCATTTTTAGTTGTCTCACTTGAAATTTTCAAATTTGGTATTATTTAGCTTATAAACACTGTGGTGGCTAATTTTTTTGCTTACATAGTCATTTATTTTCCAAATCGTACTAGTGCATCTCCAGGATGGGTTACTCTACAAGCTGGAAAAGCTCTGTATTCCTAAAGGTGAGAGATTGCAACTCATGAGAGAGTCTCGTGCCTCCAAAGTTGCAAGGCATTTTGGTGTTGGGAAGACAGTTCCCAACTTACAAAGATATGTTTATTAGCATAGAATGCAAGAAGATGTAGCTTGGTTTATTAGAGGATGCATACTTTGTTGTATAATCAAGCCTAGTAAATAGGAAGCAAGGTCTCTACCATCCCTTACTTGTTCCTACGAGACCATGGGAGAGCATCTCCATGGATTTTGTGGATGGTCTGCCAAACACTAGGAAGGGGCATGACTATTTATTTGTGGTAGTTGATAGATTCAGCAAAATGTGCATTCTCATGCCTTGTAAAAAGACCATCAAAGGAAAAGAAGTAGCAAACACATCCTTTGAACAGATCTAGGTGCACTTTTAGATACCAAGGAGCATCATTTCAAACAAGGATACCATATTTCTCAGTGCATTTATTACTACACTTTGGGATAATATGGACACTAAGTTGAAGAGATATACAACATTCGATCCACAGACAAATGGGCAGACAGAAGTAGTCAACAGGAATTTGGTGCAGCTTTTGAGGGGCTACAATCATAAGCATCTGAATACTTGGGATGAAAATCTGATCCACATCTAGCACTCTTATAATAGAGTAATCCACACTTCTATTGGAATGTCCCCTTTTGAGACTTGTTTTGGTTATCTGCCACCTTCACCTCTAGATGTTGTTTATGGAAAACAAGGGGGAGTGAGGGAAGACACCACAGGTGAAGCATTAACAGATGAAAAATTCATTGGTAAGATTAGGAAAATCCATCTACAAGTACATGAGACATTGAAGAAGTCACTAGAAAAGTATAAGGCAAGACACAACCAACACATGGTTGAGAAAACATTTAAGGTGGGAGACAAAACATGGTTGCACTTGAATAAGGAAAGACTACAAGGTCCCGGTAATAAGATCAGGACATTATGGGATGGTCCTTTTAAAGTATTGGAGAAGGTAGGAGATAATGCCTGCAAACTTAGTCTACCACCATATATTCCCACTTACTTAGTAGTGAATGTGGAAAATCTGAAACTCTATGAACCTTCCATGTTGGACCAAGAACCACAGCAGGTCTTGGCTTCTGTAGGGGACTTAGCACCAGAGGCTCATGCAGAGTCAGCAGAAGACACATTTTTGCAAAATAAGTCTAGAACAACCAAACGAGGACATCATGAACTCTGGCAGGTGGATTTTAAAGGAAAATTTTTGGGGAAGGCTAAATGGTACTCTAAGGAGAAGGTAGAGGGGAAATTTGCTCACCTCATTCAGTAAAATATTTTGGGGACCAAAATCATTTGAAAATGGGGAGGTCTGATCTAAAATGGAACAATATATAATGTTTCATCTATTTTGGTGCTTTTGGGGTTGAAAGATTGGATGAATTGGCTCGTAGGGACAGGTCTCCCTTTGCATATTTGGGGTCTAGAACCTTCTAGAGCCTGTTTGAGGGTCTAAATGATTTTTTTTTGTTTGAAAAATTACATCTCTCTTCCATGGACCTTCATGTGATTCCACACTCTGGGACCTTTCCAAGAGTCCAATAATCTCCTCAAATGGAGTCTGTATGAAGAAGTTATGCCTCCTGCAAGTTGACCTATCCAGTTGATCACCATGGTCACAAGTGGATTCCACGTCACCTCTCATTCCTACATGTGGAGCTAGTCACGTGTGGACTTTAAAGAAAATTCTAGAAGGAACAAAACCCTAACCCTAATCGGGAGTTGAGGCAAGCAAAAACCCTAAAATTTACCCTAGACGGCTAATGAGTTATGTTAAATATTGATCCATTAGGAGAAGAAGGGGTTCCATTCTTTTTATGTTTTTGTATTGTTCCATAGTTGAGCAACAACACGGGAGTGGATATTGGAGAAAAACATAAGAGGTAGGATATCTTGTAGAAGCCATTTTGGTCGTGGAGTCACAGGTAACTCCATAGAGAGTACCCATTCCTTTGTATTTGCATTCTATATAAAACAACAAGGCATAGCCTTCATTTCTTGCTAGGTTTTCCCCATGGTGGGATTCCCCAGTGTACTATTTTGTTATTGTGTGGATTGTGTATTTCTTTTCTCCATTTATTCCTTATTTCAGCTCCAGTTTATTTAGCATTCAATGAAAAAAAGATAATAAAAAGAACTAAGTTATAAGATTTGTTGTGACGAACTGTTCAATGGAATATCCATGACACTTTACGAATCGTGTGGTTTGAAGAAAATTTGAGTGCTCTATCAAAAGATATTCGACCTTCAATTTGTGCTCTTATCATTGGAAAAACCATTATCCAATTGATATTAACTCGCTGATAAATTTACTTCCCGAACTTTGATTTGGACCAAAAAACGAAAATGGGTGTTTTTGTCAAAGGAAATCATATCTATAAATATATTCTTTAATTTCTACAAAAAAAAATCAATTGAATACAGCAACCCTCTTTTTTTCCTCTAAAATATTTGTAAGAAAGAAAAAGAAAAAAATATTCCCCACTTTTTTTCTCAAGAAAGGGCTATGATTCCAAATGTTGTGTTTCTTAGTAGTTATGAACAAAAAAATTGACTTACAAATAACACAATAGATTCACACAGTAAACAAAAAGATATTGACACAATAATGTAGAGAAGACCCTTAAGGTAGGGTAACACCATTAACTATTCCTTATGGAAGGAGTCAATCTACAAACTATATGCTTGCTATAACTATTATATCCAATATACTTCACAAGAATATCATTCCATTGCCTCTACTTCTTTATATAGTTTCTATCCAACCTTTTGGGTACTTTCTAGAGAAATAACTTTCCAGTAGGTGGAACCTTCTAGATACTTTCTAGAGAAGGAAATTTGTAGTAGGCAAAACCTTCTAGTAAGCCTTATTACAAGTGTTTTTTTCTTAATACATGGGATTTATTTATTAAATCTAGCGTCAATGCATAGCGTTATACCCTACCTCCATAGGTACCCCATATTATCCTCCCTAAGTACATTACATTCCATCCCCTTTCACATGTTTTGTCCTCAAAAAATGGGAAGAAGCCATATAATACGATTTACAAAGCAATGCAGTCAACTATTACCAAGTACAAGATATCCATCCATCCTAGTGAAATGTGGACATGGGATCCAACTAATTCCTTGCCACCTTCATCTTGATTTTGGTTTATCCCTTGGTTCCATGTTGTCATTGTGCTATTTTGATATCTCTGAACATCACTTTTAGTTCTCGATGTGCATCCATTCTGGTTCCATGTTTGTCAATGCTTATGAACTTTCCTTAATAATTGTTTTTTCGTTGGGTGGTGTGGGGGGTGATATACAACAACCTTAATTATTGGTTCTTTGATCTTTGACTCTATAAGACAAGGTTCTTCTTATTCATGTATGCCCTTCTTGGGTATTTCCTTTTTGTGCTTCTATAGCCCCTTCTTTTGATTCAACTTCAATCTCTTCATTTGATGTGTCTATAGGTACTTCAAGTATTTTACCTATAATGGCTTCTTCATGTGCCCTCTTGAGCCCTTCTTGTTTAGTAAGAGAAATATCATGCAATATATTTTTCTTTTTCTTATACCAAAGCTTCAAAAATTTATTTTCCATATTAATATTAATTGGACCAATTGAATCCATCCAAGTATATCCCAAAACAATATCCATATTATCCATATCTATAGCATGAAAATTTGTATATAACACATATTAGTCCATAGTAATCTTCAAATCTTTGAAAATTTGAACATTTTCATCATGATTTGTGTGCTTTGAATCTGATTTGTGGGGACTTGCAACCTTTTAGCCACATTAACGTTTATTAAATTATGTTTGCTACTAGGGTTTATATAAGCAATGACATTCTATTGTTGAATACATCCATGAACATGTAATATGAATTTGTCACACAAAAATAAACCCTTAGTACTTTCTTATCATTCCTCACATCATGAGACCACCTATCTAAAAATATGTATTCAAACTCGTATTACCTTCATCGATAATTCAAAAGGATATATTTACTAAGGGAAAATGCAAGTCATAGCATAAGTGTATTTTTAAATGAAGTGTCCATGGGTTCAAGCCTCATGACTCACCCACATATTTCAAGCCACAAAGACAAATGACAATGTGTGCTCAACAATGGCAATAATAAATACAAATGGCCAAGCGTAGCTTTTCCTTTGCATGTCAATGCTAGCCGACATATAAACAACACCAATAGCATGAAATGGGTTCGAAAGTAGTGAAGGAAGGTATATATGTGATAGAGGCTAAACATGTGCATAGTGGAAACTTGAGCCGTGAAATAACCTCAATGGAATAAATGCAAGCATGGTGAAATAAAAACATGTTATTCCATGTATAAGAGCTTATGTTGTCATTGCTACCCAATTTTGGTGATGTTTCCATGGTTCTTTTAGCTCCAACAAGCAGAATATAATAAACAATAGACAACCAACATACAATGCCTTCCATGTTGCCCAAACATATGGGTGCAAGATCTAGTTTATTCAATCAATCTTGACCCTCACTAAAAGTGTTATAATACCCATGAAATGAGCATAGGGGAGTTGGTAGTGATTAAATAATTCAATCTTTCAAAACAACCATTGGAGCAACGAAAAGTGCCACCCCTAAAACCAGAGATGATTGTGTGCAAGGGCATGAGAAGAGTCACTCTCTCAACCTCCAAAAATAGCATAGATAAACACATGTCAGGTTTGTGGTAGAGATCTGAGAGAAAATGGAGGAATGAGCAATGAGATTAGAGTAAATAGCCTTAAAAAAACAACCTCACATACCAACCATCGGATCGAAATCAAGGGTAGTATCATTTAATGCAACATGTAATGCACATATCATATGCAATCCATGATTTAGTTCATAGTGTCTTCAATACAAGTGGCAACACTTATAACATATCTTTGCCTCATACATCTTAAGGAAATCTTGTTTGGTAATCCCACAATCATATAACTAATGTATATGCCAAAACCCTTGAAGGTTGATATTTTATTACAATGCAAAGTGTTGTGTAAGGTTAGGACCTTAGTTTCGACACTTGGCAACTTTTTATACATATGCTCCTTGTCATATATTTCTTGCACCTTGGTTTAAGTCTATTCCATTTATACATATGTACCTTGGCATGAGTCTAGGTTTTGTAGGCTAATAACGTAATTTTTTTTTGTTCAACAACATTTCTAGGATCAAACCCCTATGCACACACTACTTCTTTAACTAATAATGTCATTCTTTTGTTTTGCAGGTACCATATCAAACTGGTAATAGAGGTAGAGGCAACCAAACATAATAGCCACAAAAACCATCAAATACCATCATCAACACAACCAAGACAAATTACTACTGCATATATAATCATAGACAAAACTATTTGCAAGCATTCTATGCCATATCAAAATGAAATCATGGTTGGATATAATCATTATAATAACCAATCATGTTGCACCCATGTCATTGTGAAATGTCCATAACCATAATACATGTAAGAAGCAAATAGACTAAAATGAACATGTCAAAATGATAAACATAACTGCCATGACCATACATCCTTATCGCTCTAGTACGCACTGGCATGTGTGCACATTAGTATCCTATCTAGGATATCATTAATGATTTAATCAAAACCATAGTTGTTCCAATTAGGTGGGGTGATGATATATATTTAACAAGATTGTGGATTTGGTGCAAGACCTTACAACATACATATACTAACCACAAAATGGTTCAACATTTCATACCCCATAAACTTGGTGAAAGGATCGAAGCTGGAATTGCTCTAAAGGTTTCAAGAAGTATAAATGTGATTATAGGTATTGGTGGCTCTACTATGGTATAGTCCTCAATAGCAACTTAAACAAGATTTGGAAATTGAATCCTGATCATTCCACCTGGTTGTTACATCATCATACAGTTTGGAATGCCTCCATTGACCCCAAAAAATCCATTTTTTATTGGTCCTTACTTATGGGCAACCTTCATCTTAACCAATGCCTAACATATAATGGAGTTACCCAACCAAATTCCCTTATATTTCGTAAAGACAAAGTAACCAAGCACTTGTTTTTATTTTTTCCTTGTGCTAATTCAATCCGAGTTTAGGTTTCAAACTTGTGTGTTTAGCTTCTATTTGCATCTTTAACCTAGAAGTATGCTCTACTTGGTGATAGGTTCCCATGGGTAGTAAACTTCCATGAAACATCGAAGTTTATTAGAATAGATATTTTATTCCTAATATGGTAGAATCCAAATGAATGTATTTTTAAGAATGCTTATTTTGATAATTTCACCTATTATGATGGATTTCTCGTTTGTGGCAACCTTCACTAGCAAGTTGCAAGCTATAAAGGTGGACCTCAAGTTGGCATATTAAGTGAATACTATATAATTAGGGAGGTGGATCCTTGAACTATGAGATGGGTCCCCCTGGAGGTTCACTCATCGCCTAGTTTGGCACACTCACATCAGTCTAGTAGTAGGCCTCACTACAAAGAAGACCATATTGTTCAGGACCACAATGAATTTAGCAGTCAAAGCTACAAGCACTATAGCTTTTCCCCTTCCCTTGGACTAAGAATGATAAGTTCCCTCAACTTAAATTCGATATCTCGGTGAGGAATATTCTTGAGAAGCAAACTCCTGATAGATGGGACCTTGATTTTCCAACTAAAGAGCCACCATTTAACGGGTGAAACCCAAACCTAGATTATCATAACCCTCCTTCAAATTTAGGATCTATCATTGCGGCCTAGTTTTAAATATATATCTTTAGTGTGGCTCGTTGGCCACCGGATTTGGTTTCTACTTTATGTACTCCTATCCTTATCCATATAACTATTTTTATGTTAGTTATATATACAGTAGTTAGGGATTGGACTTTATATTTATTGATAACCTTATGGACATATACTAGGCTCTTACTTTTTTCTCTTGGCGGCTAATTTGCAGGCCACTTTTTTATTGTATGATGCATGTAAATACTTTTTTATGGATTGTAAAGGAATCATTTTATTCCCAAAAAGGTAAAGTAATGTCAAATGGCTCTAGATCCTTGTGGATCAAGTGTTATCCTCTCCACCTAGGTTTTATTCCCATAAGTGTCATGTTGAGATCATGATGAGTATATAGTTGTAATGACTTTGAGCCCTATTGTTGACTTCACCTTATGCCCTAAAGAATATAGGGTTTATCCTAAGTACCATCTTTGAAATGCAAGGAAGTTCCTAGGGGTTTTCCTTGGGATAATTTACCTAGAAAAAAAATTCAATATCATCCCACATAATTAATATATGTGTCATCTTAAAAAGAAAAAGAAAATCCAATAGCCTGGTGGGTTAGCTCAAGTGGTTGAGTGTTGTAATCGCAAGCAGAAGGTATCAGGTTCAAATCCCCGGGTGGCTAGCCCCCCTCACTTGATGTCCCCACCAGGTTAGGCCCCGTAATCAAGGTCAGTGGTTTACCTTGGGTACCATCCTCAAAATGAGGGGAAGTACCTGAGGGTTTCCCATGATGTGTTCCATTGAAAGAAAAAAAAAATCAATAACCCCATAAGATAACTTGGTTGGTTCGACCCTTTCTGCTAAGGTGTAATGCCTAGGTGGTTGCAGACCCATTCATACCGAGTCATATAGTGTTACTATCCACTATTGCAAGTGGAGGTTAATACCATCCTCCATCCAAGAAATCAAGGAATATGGGGGAAATCGACAAGATATTGATAAGGTCCATCTTCCTCACTCTAAATGTCTAATACACAGGAGGATGAGGGGATTTTTTTCTCTAAAAAATAAAATAAAAATTACTTCACAATTGTGTTTCTTTTCATATTCATTTTCCTTAATCCAATTAAGTATATATCTTAATTGTGTAGATGTCCTAGTGTCACAAACATTGATAATCTATGAACATAAATTCATTTTTAGTTGGTTACAGTATATATACATATGTTAAGTAACATCAAGAGATATTTAAAATTTTATAACCAACTCAAATATAGTGTTATTATCAATGCTTGTTTTCTTGGCTTCTTACGTACTACTTGTAACCTAGTGATAATTGGACAATGAATCTCACTTGTTCATAATTAATTAGAAACAAGCAATATGAAAAAAAGAAAACCAAATGTTAAATTAATAAGTAATGCAACAAATTAAATTAACCATATCTCATGTTAGCAATGTGACAAAATATCACCATATATGTCCAATTAATATGCAATGCATGCATTAAGACCATGTATCAAGTAATCAATGTAATAAAAAACAAACAAGATGTATAAACCAGCATAGATCCATCTTAAACCCAGATCTATCAAGCACCGAGAGGGATCCAATTTTTTTAGGTCTAATTTGTTTTTATCTTAAATTTTTTACACCTCAATAAATTTTATCTCTCTCACTGCTTGATAAATCTGGGTTTAAGATTGATTTATGTTGGTTTTAATTTTTTTTATTTTATGAGCCGACGTAAATTTTTGAATTACTTTTTATTTTTTGTAATGTTACATAACATTACATTACGTTATGTGACAACAACTCCTCCATACTAGGTTGTAAATCACCTCGCTACTCTCTCTCTGTGCAATTAATATTTAGTGCGACAATTGGAACCAATATATCTCAAGTAATCAATGTGAAAAATGCACACCATAAGTAAAAAAATTGTATATCTTTAAAATAAAACTATTAATCAAATATTGTATGCCTCATAAAGCAATGTTCATATAAATAGTATTTGAAGTAGGAATGCCAACAATAGTAGTAGCACTACTATTACTAACATGGGTACCAATATCAACCACCTACAAGAGCATCATCATTGCCCTCAACACCAAAACCTATTGGAGCATTTCCACCATGCTCAATGCCACCACATATCGAGGCATAACC
This sequence comes from Larix kaempferi, assembly GCA_027924585.1. NCBI lineage: Eukaryota > Viridiplantae > Streptophyta > Pinopsida > Pinales > Pinaceae > Larix > Larix kaempferi. Next base: position 4,537,253 of record BSBM01000827.1, read on the forward strand.
ACTTCCCTCAACAACAACAACAACACTAATTTCAACACCATCACCAATTGGAGTAGGTGTATCCTCCTATTGATCACTTGGTCTCCAATGCTACCTATCCTATACTTGTCATAGTTCCTTGAGCATCTTTACAATATACTAAACTAGTTATGTCATGCCTCATGACATCTCCCTATGGATCACTTGATGTCATTGTTGGATTACATCCATTGGTAACATCGAATCATGTCAAAAATCAAGATTATACCATATGTAGATTAAAAAATGAGCAGGGTCCATAAGGTATCATGTAATTCCATGTTCAACAATGAGATTATTTAGCTCGTAGTCTAGCTCGTTTTGGATTGGTTGTGGTTCGTTCCCTTATTGATCCAACATCTACAAAGTGATCAATCGCACTAACTAGTTTATTTACATGCAATCATATTACAAATATGATGTAAATTAAATGTGGTATAAATAAAATTACCTTACTAAAAGAGCATGATTATTGTAACATCCCGAATTTTCATAAAAATTTAAAACTTTTGAAAATAACATTAAGTACGATAATTATAATTGCGGAAATAATAATTTCTGAATACAACAGCATTAAATGAAAAGTTGTTAGTACTAAACATAATTTAATTTATGTATTAGCAACATTATGATAATGACGACTTTAACACACATTTGTGAATCTGATTAAAGTAATTAAATGTACGAACAAGTCAGAATTATGATGTGAAATTTGTAATATTGACAAGACACTGGCAGATTGACTTTTGATGAAAAGGGTGTCCTACGAGGGACCCTGGAGCTTACTTAGCTGCAATGCTAAAGCAAAATGAATGTTCTATGTGCAGACGACAAGTAAGACGTTTCATGGCTGCGTAAAATCAAAGTACGTGTATAGTTCAGTTTCAACGTCGTAGATAAATATATTGTTAGAAATCTGTTGCGACTTACCATAAGTATGCAGGTATGAATTTCATAGCTACAAATACTATTTTCAGATGTTGTCTTACAACTCCACAATGTTTAAAACAGAGTCATCTAGGAACGTCATTCTACTGAAAGTTTTGTCGCTGTAATCCTTGTCGTTGTTGTAGCTGGCCTTGTCGTCGTCTTAAGATAATTATTTATCTTCACAATACTGATGTAATAGATGTATAGCAAAATCGTTAAAATGTGTGTGTAATGAGAAAATACGGTAAGAACACATAACATTTATTTAGTTTTCATGTTAATCAATTATCGATGGATTCATTGAAACATCTACCATGCAAAATATCTATTTTTATAATTGCGATAAAAGAATTGATATGAATGCAATCAATGTTACAAAGATAGCGTTAAAGTCTCTCATGTATGGACTACACTAATCGTAGTCCTACACTATTGAACTAGATGTGATACTTATAAGCTTTTAAGGGCTTATATATAGTACCAATTATTGTATGAATTTCATATAAATGAAACTATGTCAAACTTATGATTATGGTCATCCTAGCAACTATTACATAACCATTTATTTAATATCTAAAAACTACAATGCTTACCTTTGAAAAATTATAAACATGAAGTGTTATTCTATATAACAACATGGATCTAGAATACAACCTAGGCTTGGAACTATATGAATAAATATATATCATCGTTGGTCGAAATAACACAATAATGTGTATTGTGCAACGTAACTTGGAAATCATATGAACCTTGGCTAACATGATACGTAAAGTTCTAATGTTATGTAACATACGTGTTGATATTATATCGTTGTAACAAAAGTGCTGACATGCATTTAAATTGATTGATAGGTTGATGGTTTACAAGCGATACGAATCGGCGTTGGTGATTGTAATACAGGCTTGCATTAATGGCCGTCCATAATGTATTGTGTGACGAGGACTTACAAGCTCCACATGAATGTAAATAAGTGCATACGGTGACTGTGAACGTTGCCATGTATCCCTTCTTGTTGATAGTCCTCCGAGCTGGTTGTTTAGCTATCCATCGTGTGCAAGAGTTGGCATGGTCGTGCTACGAGCAATAAATGGGAAATTTAATGTGATTGTTGTTCGCGCCAATGCAAAAAGCGTTGGCATGTTCAGGATCGTTGATCAACTTTGATCCCGATCGTTGGATCCAACCCTAACTTTGCGTCGAGTGTTGGGTTGATAGAAAGTTATTGTGTTCTATGCTTTTGCTATTGTTTTGGTCTGTTAGGGTTGATAGGCCGCTGGTTTGTAGAGCTAGAAGACGATGTAAATGGGTTCGACCCTGCGACCTGTAAGTTGTGTTTAAAGTAGTGCAGGTTTCATCTTTTTAAATGGCGTGAACATTGTTGAGTCTTGGGTTCACAACGTTGTCGAGTTGACAAGTTAGTTGTATCTTTCTATGAGATTTTTAGTGGGAAGATATCTTTCTGCAACCTAAATTGAATGGTAGTCTGCTCTCAACTGAGGAGGAGAGTTCGTCGTGTGCAGGCATACGTACAAGCTTCGGCCTTCAATTTGTAAAGGTAATCGATTTCCTAACTCATAGTTCATAATAACGTTTGGTTCAAAGTTTTAATAGGTATGATATGTAACGATTGAATGTTTGTTTTGGCAGGCGTCGGTTTCGATAGGGGAACACGCACCAGGGTTTGGAAAAAGGATGGCCACGTTCCATTCTTGGTAAGCTCCGGGTCTTCCAAAACCCTCGTAGGTGCTCCTTCGGTCTTGAATGATGTGGTTGTTTCCAACAGTGAGTAACCAGTTTTGCCATAATCGACGTCGCCTGTCGGTTGAAAGTTTTGAAGAACCTTTTGTTTTTCAAGAGATGTCCAAACAGAGTTGTGCTTCTCGTTGGTTTGTGTGAGATTCGGTGTTTAAACATTGATACCTATCTTCGTCGAACTGGAAGTTATAAACTCATCAAAACAGAGGGTTTATGGACTCGTTTTCGAATGTTGAACTTGGGAATAAAACCCTGTACGATTTTGTTTGGAAAATAGGTTGTAAATTTTTGTTTTCTAAGAACCTCGATTTTGTTTCTTGAGAATGGAACTTGTACTGGTTAAAACTTTAAGTCATGACCTGTTTGGTTCTAAGTATGAAAAATGATAAGTGGAGCCGAGGCTCGTCTACTATGTTTTCAATGTTTTCTTTCGGCAATGAAAAATGTGTGCTATTAAATTATGTGTCAATCGTCATCATAGTACTGTGGATAGATATCATGATTTTCGAGCTAGGGTTTATGCATTCTGTCATAGATGGTAACTCTGTAAAGTGAAATCACGAAATGGTTCTCCTCTTCTTTTGGGAAAGAACAGGGTTAAACCCTAATTCAAATTTTGTTTGAATAAAAATTAAATGTTTGAATATGAGTTTCTAAAAAGAACTTTGGAGTCAAAAATTAGGATTTGATCCGTAGCCTGTGTAAATTGTAAAGGTTTATGTTGCAGAAACAATGATGATGGAAATCAAATTTATAACTAGGGTTTGGTATGAACCCAGCTTTTGGAAAACAATATTTGCAGTTTATAATTTATATGGTTTAAAATATATATAGGAATAGGATGAGAGAAAACGAAGTAAGGTTTATCATGTTTTCAATAATTGATAGAACAAAAAAAAAAATTCAAGGCAATGGTTATAGTAGGAAATGGAAACAATGTGTATGTATGAAATGTGAAAACTATGTAATGACTGTTTATGCAGCCTTGAAATAATGAATACATTTATTTATTTATAGCTATCTTATTTATATTATAGACAAAATATGATGTATAGAAGTATGAATTCTATCTATTTCTTATGTACATAGTAATGATAATAAAAATGCAATGTAACTGTACAGGAATTAAATAGAGTTGTTTTTCATGAAACAAAAGAACATTCTGCAATATATTAGATATTATACAGTAATTATTACTGTTATTATCTATAGGTTAGAAAATGAAACATAATTCAAATACTATACTTAACTATCGAATCAATGGCAATTGCCTATCTTTTCATCTATACTTAATTTGCGTATCTACACTGAGTATGACGTACAAAACAGCATGTGGAAAAATGTAGATATTGGTTTATCAATTCCAAATCATCATCAAAACTTTAACATTCAGACTTTAAACAAATTTAGAAATAGATTCTTCTTCCAATCAGAAAACAGAAATTACTAACTTTACTAAACAGAACTATTAGCTGAGAGAAAGTAGAAAATTTGTAAAACCTGGATAAATCTGTAGGGCAACAAACAACCCAAGAAGACTGTTCCACCCAACCAATTCCTGAAGACAGTCAAGTACTTGTCTTAGGACCCCCGAGCCTGTTCACTGAACCACCAGGAGGAAGAAACTTAGGAATTAGGATCTCCACTTGCAGTAGTACTAACTGTTGAATCTTCAAGAACTAGCAGTCAAAAAGACCTGCACCAGCATCTCTGGTTCTTCTTTGCAATATGCAGACTTATGATTGCACTCACAACTAGCCTCCCTATTCGAATCTCTCAGTGATCACCTGATGCACATGAGGAAATATTCCTACAGAAATATTGGGTAAGAGCTGCCTGCTCAATTCGAATTTGCCTTATGTAGGCTGCCTAGGCCTTTTCAGTTGTTACTGGGTCATTAAATGAGCTGCTTGCTCACTCCCTCCACCTGGGGGATAATGCCACATTTTTAGGGGTAGTTGTCCCATAACCAACAGCTAGTGGTGTGATGTAATTGCTGCCATCTATCCCATACCTTCCAACAGCTTCCATTCCTCCTAGTGGGTCAGTGAACACTCATTTAACAGTCCCCTTGGGTGTTTGTCTCCTAATTAATTTATTTAAATAATAATAATTAGTAATTACATTCATCCTTGATCAAAACTGATCATAATTACAAAACTTTGAAATTAAAAAAAAGAATCAACTAAAAATCCGAGGGGAAAACTTTGAAATTAAATTTAACATAAAGTATTTTGCAAATAAAATAATAATTTCTGAAATTTGGGTAGGTGACAATTATATTTACTTTTCTCATTGGGTAGATCATCATTCATAAATGGTAGGTTGATGATCCCGTGAAAATCCATGTTTGCATATGGATATGTTATAGGTCTAGCCTGAGCTCATGTGGACTAGTTGGCATATTAATCGCACTCTAATCAACTCTCTTGCATGGTGCAATGGATCACCCATATTTGGGAATCAATATAAAATCTCATGTATGCATTCACCTAATGGTCGATGGATAGGCAAGGAGGAAGTTGTATGTAGGTTGAGTAGTTGGAAATCTCTCAAAACATGGTAAGGAGAGATTTGATTTATATGGGAATCCAACCCTCCACGAATCTTTAGGAAATGAGGCAAATTTAGTGGATGGAAAAAATACCTAAAAAGTATCCAACTCCACCTAGTCAACATAATGGAGCATCATGTAGTCTATACATAATCCATCACAAAGGATAATGCTAACAACCCATACATAATGATTTATGTTGAAAATAATTAGTGTTACGCTAGTCCCCCCCTAGAAGTCTTGTGCTGCAAAAGTTCTAGGATCAACATACTTACGAATGTAGTCCATTTGCATCTTAATGAGAGTATGAACATGCAAATGAGGGAATTTGGCAAAATTGTGACCCTCTTGGATAACTAGTAATGAAATAGATATCATCCTCTATTGGGTTGAACTAGCTATTTGACGCAACCTTGAAAGCATGTTCACCTTGATACTAATGGTAGAAAAACTATGTCAGGAAGTCATTCTTCACTTTTAGGGATGTATTCTCCTCATAATATTTTAGGATGCCAATATCCATGAGGAGAGAATGTGTGATGACTATAATGGGGCTCTAGAATATTTTGTGTTCCCTCTTCCATGATTCGCATGGCTACATCATGATGTAAATCTCAAGCATGGGCTAATTGGCATGGAAACGAAATCGAAATTTGATCATTTAATTATTATTTAAATAATAAATTATCAATGAGCTAGCTCAATGCATTTTTGTCAAAGGAAAGCATTGTTGCACCATCATGATATACAAAAACAATGGCGCACTAGTTCTCGATCATCAATTTAATAGACTTTGAGGAACTAGTGTGCATTATTCTTTATAAAGGAATCAAATAATCGATGCACTCTCACTTTAGTAAAGCACCAACATGGTCTAATGCAATCAAAGGAAAAGTACATGTGTCCACATTACAATCGAAGAATCATGCCGTGTTCACCTACCTTTAAACATGCCCGGTACAATAGAGGTAATGATCTGCACCACCAATGTGGCACCATGACATTAAGATGTGCCATGTTTGTGGTGACCACCCTAACATAGACGTGCCCGAGGCATGCATAGGAAAGTGGGCACTCTATGTATTTAGTGCTAGATGTTGCATCCAAAGGGAGCCGGTGGAAAAAAATAGTGTGTGTAGGTACTACTAGATCATTTACGTAATATGACTCAAGTGCCAGGACATGGTTACCTGCATTCTACATATTAGCACATTGGAATTTTCGCATAGATCCATTGTTTGTTGTCATGTTTGTGGTGCACTCAAATAACCTTCACACACCAGATACATGGAAAGGAAGGATATTACAACTATACAATGTGTCAACCTAGTATCCAGTACTATACAATGTGTCAACCTAGTATCCAAACAGCAAGGAAAGATATGATTACTATTTGTGCAGCAGCATGGTATGGTCCACCTATCCATATGTGCTTGCATGCCTTTGCCAACATTCCTATTATGTCTCTAGTAGATGTGCACACTACAAAAATGGCATGATCACATTATGTACTTATGAGAGGACAAACATTGTTATTAATGGCACACCCTATACAAACCTAATGTACCACAAAAATTATGAGAAAACAACAAGCAAAAAAAGATTTATATAGCTTAAAAAAGCTATAAAATATGTAAATAAAGAAAACAAACCATGTAATATATGTAAATAAAGAAAACAAACCATGTAATATATGTAAATAAAGAAAACAAACCAAATTACATGGTTTGATGCTTGTCCTTGAGGTTACATGGCAAGTATGCCACGGATAAGTGTAATCAATATTGCCATCACATGCAAAGGAGTATTCCTTTCCACAACAACCCCATACCTTTCCATTACATTGTCATGGCTTAGCAGTGATGAGCTATTATCTTTGATGGGATTACATTGGAGAGGTGGATGAAAAGGAAGTTTACGGTGGTTGAATTGCATGCATTCAGTTTCATGGTGGGAGTAGGTCAATCGGGTTTCTCATTGATGAGGTTTTACTCTCTTTCCTTTCATCCCTATTTTATGAATTTTTATAAATTTGGGATTTAGGCCATGATGAATTGGTTCTCACCTATTTTCGTCTTCATTTGATTTAGAATCCTATAGCTTTGATTCAGTACTCGTTTATCATGGATTGAAAATTCCATCCTAGTCGATGTTCTTCATCTGATACAATTGATATTTGAAGGGGTTTAAGGGGGGTTTTGCACCAGGTAGATGGATTTCGAGTATTTGTGGATTTCCTCAATTCCAATGTGTCCCTTCAACTTCAAACTCAAATGGAAAGAAATGTTGGGATAGAGGCAAGAGTGGAAATCTAGAGCACCCAAATTGAAAGGCTAATTGCAAATAAAAATGCGCATATGCAATTGATTCTAGAGCTTGTTGGAGGTACTCATTCCTCTCCATAGGCCATTGTTGGATCTCATAGAGAAGTGGTCATAGAGGAGAATTTAGTCTAGCATACTCAAGGAGACATGGGCATTGAAGCAATAGCATGCGACATCGATGTCAAGGGAAATCAAGAAGCCCGTAGTCGCCAATGAATACCTCTAAAACTAACAAGTTTTTATGTTTTGCAAAGCAATACTTTTATTAGGACAATATACTAGAATATATAACAGTAGAAAATGCAAAAAACAAGTCAGAAATAGGTTGAATCACTATTTATTTTGGATTTTTTTGTAGTCCTAGTAATGAACTCTTTGAAAAATTGTACTATTTCACTATACAGTACAACCACAACATTTTTTATATATAAATAGTAGTTGTTTATGTTTAAAATAAAAAGGATGCACTATACAATGTGTTGATGTATGCTTGTTATTTAATGTAAATCATGGACATTGGAATCAATGAAATTTTAGAGATGCGGAGTACCATGTACAATGTGTGCTATGAAATGTCTTGCACCATACATTGCAACATGAGGCATTTGAAAAACCATACCTTGATTGTATGCTCTCTTCTTAGATGCTCTTGTGCACTTATAATACATAGGGCACATTATAGAGGGCAACACCATTTTTTACAAATTACTTGGTGCAACACACAATAATAGGTGAAATGTATGACATGTCAATGTATGTTTGGTATTAAATGCAAGCATGGACATTGGAACGACATGCTTTAGGAGACACAAAGTTTCATGTATGTTGTGTCCTAGAGAATGTTTTGCACCATTTAACAATTTTTGAAAATAAACATCCTTTGGTGGTGCTCTGTGGATCAATTAGCACATTGTCACTCATAATTGTTCCTTTTTTTGTGTCATTTCCCCTTTAGTGTGCATTGTTAAGGGAGCATTAATGCATTGGTGTATACATAGTACTAGCGTGCATTGTCAAATAGTGTGTTTTCAACCATTTTTGTGTAAACCTTTGCCTACCACCTTTTCACATTAAAAGGAGAACACCTTGTAGCAGAGGTTTTTATGAAACCTCCCTAAAAAATTTATCCCTTCTATGTTTATAGTGGATTTTCCTAGCGGAGGTGGGTGTTATAAGTCAAAATGGCACTTCTCCATTCGTGATGGCACTAAACTTGTCAGTCACACAAAAGGACATTGTGGATGGAAGAGTCTTGGCTTGATACCTATTCTTGTGGTTTAAATCATTCTTTGTTCATCCAACATTCTGTTTTATTTGTGACTCACACGCAGTTGATGGTCATGCAAACTGTGTGTTATGCGCACTCTAATGATTCATCCATCTGCCTATGCAATAAAAAGTTGCATGCACACCTTGCAAAGAGTTGAATCGCGTATTATGTTAATGATGACAGTTTACCACTCACGTGTGCCTTAAAAAAATTCAATAAATAAAATTTTGAAGTAGTTGGGGTAGTTCTTGATAACTTCCCCCAACAGTTGTGATCTCTATCCATTCGAGGGTTTCCTCCTATTACTATAAAAGCAAGGAAGGTTGGGCTTGAAAGGGACTTTTTGTCTCATTAGTAAAGAAATGTTGGAAGAATTTAGACTCCCTCCAATCCCCTTTGTTATGTGGCTGGGATATCCTTATTCCCTGTCACCTGGAGATTGATGGATCTTGTGGAGAAGAGAAGCAAGGTAATTTACGTCAATGTTTCGTGAGGTGCCCAACTATAGCAAGTTATATTTGTATTTGTTATTGTTCATTAATAAATACAAGACATATTTCCTTTCCCAATATCATGTTATAGTTTGGTTCAATGAAATGATTAGTTTTTTGTATACTGAAATTTAATATATATGTTTGAATGCATATTAATATCTTTGTCTCAATTCATATCTATTTTGTTGTAGCCATAAGATTTTGAGAAAGGTATTGTTTATGTTTTGTAGGTTTTCTAGTGAAGAAGGTGAAGATTTGGAATCAGAGGTTGAAGAATTACTAAAAGCTTGGACCAACCTACTTAAACAAGGTACACAATTGCCATTTCCAAGTTTAACTTTAATCTTATACAAACCCTATATTGATGCTTGCATGACTGTAGATGTCTTTTATTTATTAATGAACAATAGAAAATACAAATATACCTTGCTATGGTTGGGCACCTCGTGAAACCTTGACCTAATTTCCCTTGCTTCTCTTCTCCACAAACTCCATCAATCTCCAAGTGATAGGGAATAAGAATATCTCAGTCACATAATAGAGGGGATTTGAGGGAGTCTAAATTCTTCCAGCATTTCTTTACTAATGAGCCAAAAAGTCCCTTTCAAGGCCAACCTTCCTTACTTTTATAGTAATAGGAGGCAACCCTCAAATGGATAGAGATCATAATTGTTGAGAGGAGTTATCAAGAACTACCCTAACTAATTCAAAATTCGATTTTATTTTTATTTTTTGAATTTTTATAAGGCACACCCAAGTGCTAAATTGTCATCATGCGTGTAATACGTGATTCAACTCTTTGCAAGGTGCGCGTGCAACTTTTTATTGCACACACAGGTAGATGAATCATTAGAGAGCGAATAACACGCAGTTTGCATGACCATCAATTGCGCATGAGTCACAAATTAAGTTAAATAAAATAGGAATGTTGGATGAACAAAGAATGATTTAAACCATAAGACTAGGTATCAAAGCCAAGGCTCTTCCATCCACAATGTCCTTTTGTGTGACTGGAAATTTTAGTGCCATCACAGACGGAGAAATGCCATTTTGACTTATAACAACGGGCAGCTAGAGGTTTTTGCGAATGTTTCTACCGGGGTGCGCTTAAGTCGAACAAACGCAATGGTGCACGTAAATGCATAGCACACCACCGTTGAACTAATAAGGTGCACAAGTAACCGTTAATATTATAAAATTTTAAAATATCAGTATTTTTAATAAAATGGTATCAGTGCTCCACATTGCATTATGAGCACCGATGCACATTTTAAGGACGCGCGGGATTGGGTTAAACAGTCGATTGTTCAATTAAAAAATTACTTGAAAAAAAATTCAATTTAAAGAAACAAATACCTTTACTAATGCACTTAAAAAACTAGCCACACTAGTGCAAACGTTGGTGCACCATAAAACATTAGTGGTGCACTTAATAGTACTATTGACATGAGTTTTTTTAACATATAGCTAAAAATCAAAACAATTTGTTTAGAATCAAATCATGCACCAGTGCATTATAATATAGAAAACGCACCTCACGGCCAATTCCTTCAATTACAAAATATAGTTTTTATATTAATATAAATAAATTGATGTATTTATGTGTTCCATTACCCTCATCAAGCACCTATGTGTCTCACTATCATTAGGCGCACCGCAATAGGGTTAAATTAAAAAACCAAATTTTCCTTCCAACATCTCACGCAAGCATCGATTCTCATCATCCTCGTACGACTGCACCATTTGCAATACTCTATAATGTTGTTTCCTTGGTTCGATAGCTTTGCCAATGAATTCAATAAAATTTCAAATTTTGGCAAACAATGCACATTTTCATTTTTTCTCTATGGGTTAACCACACCTCCTAGGGAGGAAGAGGCCAGGTAAATTGTTTCTTACTTCCTCAATTACAATTTCACCAGATTAAAATTTAAAATTGGGCTTAAATTTGGCCTTTTTCATTTTTTTAATTCTACGCAAGAAGCATCATTGTTTATGCTCACACTAGACACTACAATGCAGTCAATCAAATTACAGGAAGCATTGCCAACATTGCAATTGGTTAGACTCGCCATTACATGCATCATAAATAACATGCACCGGACGAGTGCACAGAAATAAACATCATGCACCACACGGCTTAGGCTTGAAAATAATAAAGTTTCAAATTTCATTTTAAAAAATGAGCAAAGCGATGCAGTTCATAACTACATTCACACAGGTGCTTGTTGTCTTATATAGCCCTGGCAACGGTGCACATTATCTACGAAAGCAAACATGCAATGGATAGTTTGGTCTAAACTATAACCAAGTTTCAAATTTTATATTAAAAAGTGGAAAATTAGTTCACGGGGCTTGTGGTCTCGCATAAAGCACCGTAATGTTGTGCATTGTCGGTGAAACAAGGCATGCACCACACATTTTAATCGATGACCATAATTTCAAAGTTTTGAATTTCATATTAAAAAAAAATAGAAACTCGGTGTGTTTCATCTCTACATGCGCCCCGAAGCGATAATAACATAGAGCATTGTGACAATTTTGGTAATTCTTTTCTGACATAGCGCAATGATGTCGATGCCCAATATTTGTCAAAACAAGATGCATCGTATGTTTTAGCCTACACATATACACAATTTTAATTTTATATAATAAAAAAATTAACAAAGCAGTGTGTTTTCAGACTATAGGTGCATCAATGCTCCCAATAACATGGAGCATCGTGACAAGTGTGGTGCTTTTTGTTTGATATAGAGCATCGTCTCAAGTGTTCATTAGCTATTAGAAATTTTTGAATTTTATATAGTAAAAAAGTTAACATAGCGGTGCGTTGCGAGACTAAATTAACACCGGTGCACTAAATAACATTGAGCACCGTAACTTGGGTGGGATGGATTGCTTTAGAACTCTCGGGGCATCTCGCTTAGGATTATCGTGCTCTTCTTTCCCTATTCCATGGTTCTCTCCCTATCCATCTAAATTTGAGAGACAAGCGCCCCTGGGAAGGCAGGCTCCTACACAGTCAAGGCCGGTTATAGATATTTAGACTCCCTCAAAATTCCCAACAACAAGGAAAATAAGTGGAAGAAAATCTGGGATAAGGACGGGCTCCCAAAAGTTAATGCCTTCTTTTGAATCCTAGCACATAGGAAAATATTAACCGCGGAAAATCTCAGGAAAAGGGGGATTGAGGGTCCGGCAAGATGCATTATTTGCAAAGAAGATGAGGAAACAATGGATCACTTGTTTCTGGAGTGTAGCTTCGCAAAGGAGGTTTGGCGCAAAGCTTACAGTGAAATTCAACCAAACTTAGTCCTCCCAACCAACTGGAATGACCTGTTTGATAATTGGCACAGCTACTATCACAGTTCCTTTTACAAAAACCCTAACTTCAAGAGAGCCTGGGTAGCCTTCCCCAAATTTATCTGCTGGAAACTCTGGACAGCCAGAAACAAAGAAATCTTTGATAACATAAGGTCCACTCCAGGTAAAGTTCTCTCCTCTGCCAAATCTCTCTGGATTGACTCTCTTTCCTCGAGAGGTTTGAATAACATTTGCAAAGAATCCTTAAACGTGGAGGAAAAAAAATGGGTTGCGGATCTTTTGTATCCTCCTCCTTGTTCCCTCTCGAATCTAAATCACAGGAAGCAAAAACCCCAAAATTGGCATATCAGAATGGATCAGAAGGAGCTTCAAAGCTGGCTCAAGTCTCTTAATAGTGATATCCTCTTCTTCGATGGTGCCTCGAAGGGCAATCCTGGGTTGGCAGGTGTGGGAGGAATCCTTCTTGACTCCGGAGGAAATAAAAAGAAAGATTATGCATGGGGAATTAGCAGAAGGACTAACAATGAGGCGGAGTGGCTCGCCCTGATCAAAGGAATGGAAATAGCTAGGGAACAGGATATCATGAATCTTGTGGTCCTTGGGGACTCCATGCTGGTCATCAAGGAAGACAGATCTCTGATAAAAAATCGGAAAAATCCCACTACCAAACTGCAGCATCTATTCACCTTCGTGGCTAAGGATTTTAACTCCATCTCCTTTAATCACATTCTAAGAAACAACAACAAGGAAGCAGATAGTATGGCAAACATCGGCGCTAATTTGGACTGTGGCGTAGCAACCATCAATGGTCTTAGCATTGACATCAGTTGGGTACCTTAGCCCCTCCCCTAGCTTTCTTATGAACCCCTTGCTCCTCACGATCTTGTTCATGGTTTGGGTTCTTAATGCCCACCCCCCAAACTATGCAAAATTCAAATTTTTTATTTGGTTTATTGGCAAGATTGCCTTGGGATTTCCCATTATGCACTGACCGCCTCTCGCGTACTCCAAGAACACTTGGCGCCCCCATCGGTCTCGTCCCACCTGCTCCGCATGCATGAATTTATTAACATCTCCCTCCACCATGCCCTATATCAAGACGCAAGACAATGTGCTCGTCATTCTGCACACTCGCTCTGCAGAGAATTGGAATCTTCAGGAGTTTTACGTAGCTATTTGGGTTTACAATCTGGTTCTTCACAGGTTAGTTATGGAGGATAAGGGGTCTTTGCTGCAGTGCAGACACTGCAGGAAGAACATTCAGGAAACCTCTGGTGGGATTGGAGTGAAGAGTTACTTGTCTGCCTTCGACGTAGTCTAGGTGCAAGGGAATGGTGGAGTTGGGCAAGCGCGTGGTGGTTCGGCTCAAACTTTCATTCGCAGTCTGCCCAGGGTCGAAGAGCCGGTAATTGCAAGAAGTTGGGCTCAGTTAGAGTTGGGGTCCGGTCAAAAAAATGGGGGAATTATGCAGCCAATTGTTCGTGCACTCTACAATGAGCCTGGAATTGGGAAGAGTTGGCCCAATTTCGAACTAGGTACCAGTCAAATTATGGGTGGAACAATTCAACTTTATGCCCGCGAACACACTAGTGAGCCTGCCAACATCAAGAATTAGGCAACCCAGCATGGGATGGACAATGGTTGTATCAACTTGGAGTCTTCCCGTGGGCAGGAAAGCCCGCCTTCTGGAATCCTTGCTCACCTTCAGGAGCTTGAAAGTCAGGTCCGAAGGCTCAGGAGGGAATACACAGACTAGAAAAAAGCTCTTTCACATCTAGCCACCTTCGTCCAGCTCTCTTCCTCTGAAATCCATAATCTCTACAGTAAAATGAAGGAGCACTTCGACGCGCTTGCTAGAAAAATTGACAATGCTTGCCCTTGCACCGGGGACATCAGCACTCAAATCAATTCTATGCATAGCAGCCTGAAAGTGGTTGAAGCTAAGTTGGATGGAATAACGATTGAATCCAGAATCACTTCTCCAGTCTTCCGCGGCAATATCGAGGAGAATGATGGAGCTGGAAATGGAAACAAGGAGAACATCGGCCATCACTGTGCAGTTTGAAATTCCCTGGTTTTTCATGAAATTTTTTTGTAATGGCTCTAAGAAGCTCGTCATCTGTCTACCTGCAAGATATGTATTTCTTTTGCTGCCTTCTGTTAGGAAAATATGTAAGGATCTATAGTTGTAGTAGAATCAAGTGTGTATTTGAACTGAAAAGACTAGAAATGGATGAGCCTTCTATGTCAACTCTCCAAATTTTGGATCAGTCTTCTGGACTGCATTTTGTATCTCTGCTCCTCTTTTTAATATAAAAGCTTGTTAATCGTTATTGTAAAAAAAAACATTGAGCACCGTAACTCTGAGGTGTTATTTTTTAATATAGTGCATCGTTGCCAGTACAAATTACTACTTCAGGATTGGTGCACATTAATCAAATCACATCAGTACACCAATGTGCCCAATAACATGGAGCATCATCACAAGTGTGGTGCTTGTTTTATGATATAGCGCATCGTCTCCAGTGGTCATTAGCTATTATAATTTTTTGAATTTTATATAGTAAAAAAAATAGTATAGCAGTGCAATGTGAGACTAAATTAGCACCAGTGTGTTAAATAACATGGAGCACCATAACTCTAAGGTTCTCTTTACTGATATAGCACATCGCCGCCAGTGCGCATTACTACTTTAGGACTGGTGCACATTAATAAAATCAAATTGGTGCGCCAAATGATTAGCTATTAAAAAATTTTGAATCTTATATTAAAAAAATAGCATACTAGTGCATTTTGAGACTAAATTAGCACCAATGCACTAAATAACATAGAAGATCATAAAGGTTTGGTGATTTATGTTGATATAGTGCACTGCTTATGGTGCTCATTACTACATTAGGACCATTGTGCGTTACTCAATTAGAACCGGTGCACCAACAAACAAGAAACATCGTGAATGGTGCAGTGTTTCTTTTCTTAAATAGAGCACCGTCATGGTGCGTGTTATTGATAAAAGCCAGTGCACCGCTTACTTCTTCACAATATTTTTGAAAACATAAATTAATTTCAATTTTTCATAAATACAAATGGTTATATATGTGTTTTTTTATAATTTCAATTTGTTTTATCTATATATATGTGCCTAAAAATAATTGTATGTGAATCAGAGGCAATGACTATGAGTGTTGTATCAACAACAAGTTGACACATACACTTTTGTACGTGAATGGAAAGCCAGATAGAGGGAGAGAGAGATGCTCCCTCTCCCTATTACACCTTAGACTCATTCCATTTTAAGGAATGTTGTCCCCCTCAAGTTTTGTGAGGAGGATGCATCCCTCGGCATGAACTCAACCTTTCTATAGCAATTGATTCGTCGTTGGGATCATGGCAGGTAGGAATTTAAGGTTGGTCCCTATCTATGGAATCAACCCACAGAGGAGGATATTTATTTTATAATCAAGTTGTCTAGGAAGTGGGAGGTTTGGCCCTAGTTCCTTGATCTACAGCCTGACATTGTAGCAAATAGACAACTAGCATATGTGCATATGTTGGTGGTGACATTATTGACACTACAAACTTCCAGTTTGTTGGTGGCCAGTTCCAGATACATGCATTTGGAACAGAGGATATTAGGTGCATGTCCCTTACTATCATGACACTAGCACACTTTACCTTTGATGGGAAACACATTAGTTTCCCTTTGGTGTACTATGTAGATAACTTAGTTTAGAGGCTCTAAATGATTAAGTGGTCGGAGATATTTTTGTGACAATTTTGTTTTGCTTTGGACCATTGTCTCACTATTTTCTATGGGAGGGTATACTTCCAATTTGTGTCAAATCTCTTTACTTTATTTTTTGAGAGGTTTCATGCCACTCGACCGAAAATACCCCACCTACCTCCTAGGCATATGATTGATGCACGTATGCACATGTGGGGGCATTTTTTGCCCAAGAGGGACCATTTGGAGTGGTTGTGTACTCATGTTGGTAGAGATATTTGTGATTTCTTGGATGGAGAGGATAATCCTATACTCTATATTGTACAATGATGTACACGGGGGTGGAATGGAGAGGATGTGCAAACATCCTATTTACTCAGGACAAGCCAATGGATGATAGAATTAATATTAGCAATATGTTTTCATAAATCTAGTTGCATATTTTATTGTCTATTTTTTTCCAGATATTGACACATACATTAGGGAATAGCATCCACAACAATACGAGGAGATGGAGGAGGCAGTCCAGCAACCTACAGTGTAGAGACCTTGCACGCCATGCAAGTTGGATCATAGAGTCCAAAGTGAGGTGGTGGATCGCATATGTGGTCTTATTGCTAGGAAAGCAGTGGAAATAGTACATGTTCGAGGGATCTTATGGGTCACAAAGCTATATGAGATATGGGAAACTCTTTCTTGTGGCATGATGTCATTTATGAATCATTTTGTTTGTGCCCTCAACCTTATTCAAAGTTTGAGGGATGGTTCTCAATCCACTTCATCTATCTCATCTTATGAGGATGTTGCTTCTCCACCTCCTAGTCCTCCATCGACATCCCCTCATTCTTCTCCATGTGATTCACCAGCTATAGTAGCATCCACCGATTCACCTCATCCTCTTCTTCTTCCTCCTCCTCCACATGCATCACCAGCAAAGCCATCCATCTCCACCTCCTCCTCCTTCTCTCCCCCATGTTCATCACCAGTTGGATCATCCATCGATCCTCCTCCTCCTCCTCCACATGCATCACTAGTTTCACCATCCATCGGTCCTCCTCCTCCTCCACTTGTGTCACCAACTGCACCATATTCCACTGATCCACCCATTATTCCCCCTATTTATCCACATGTGTCATGGTCAGTTGCACCATATTCCACTAATCCACCCACTGCTCACCCTCCTAGTCCTCCACATGTATCACCAGCTACTAGTCCACTTACACCACTAGTTGAAGAAACGCCATCTTCTACACCTATTGCGGTATCTATTGATGTTGTACACGATGATATGGTCACATTGAGTGATATGGATCTTAGTGGAGAGATGTATTGTACTCTACTTCCGTCATTGTCATCTGACGTGTATTAATAGACCCTCTACCTAACAGTGGTACTTGACATGTATATCGATTGAAGAATATTTGACTTGATATGTATGCATGACATGTTTATTGATTTTGATGAGATGTATATTTGACATGTATATTCATGATATGTATATTTGATATGTATATTGTTCATGTATATTATGTTTTTTCATATCATGTTGATGTTGTTGTTGCTTGATTTATAAAATGTATTATGAGTACGTTGATGATTAACATTATTAATGATTTCTCTGTTTTTAAATTAAATTTGAGATGTATCACTCATTTAAATTTAGATTTTCCATATAATGTTTAACTTTAGTTTTACGAAATCATTTAATTTTTATTGTGGTTGTGAAAACTTATAACCATTCATGCCATAAAATGTTTAACTCTTCTTCAAGGTGAATTATTTGTTATCCATCAAGATACGATATGTTGAGTAAACATGTTTACAAATATGATTAAATGATTCAATCAATTATTGCACGATTTCATTAATTTTTTAAATCAATTCTTCTATTAAATTATATTTCATAAACTTGTTATTAATATTGATAAAATGAAATTGTACGATAGTTAAAATATAGAAGAAAAAAAGCATTCCTCCACTTTTATATAATGATAGCATCTTGCATATTGAATCATGAAAACAATCCAATGTCCATTGGGTGTAGCTTGGGTGGTTGGGAGAAATGGTTGTTACCTTCTGCACCCAAGTTCAATTTCTTGTAAGTGACATGTTGAGCCCTTAAATGGGTCTATAAGATGTTCTTGTTGTTTGTTGATGTATATGTAACTTCGGAATGTATTTCATATATATTTATTGTACCCTTATAAGAGATGTGTTATTCCTCTATAAGGAAGTGTCGTCATGTGTATTGACAAGTGTCACAAGTGTGTGTACTTGGCGATGGGTTATTAGACCACCATGTGTGGGGTCGGCCCTGAAATATATATTATATGGTTGATGTACCTAGCTAGACAAGTCGGCCCCATAGTGTAACTGGGCAAACAGACTAGTATAAATAGAGATCGGGAGATCTCTATTTGGATCACTCGGAAACTCACACTTCTCTCACTCAAAAAGTGGCGCACTAGTGAGGAGGAGGATCATCTGCTACTAGGAGACTATCTCAGTGTATTTTGGTTGTACTTTGGTTGAGCCATTTCTCTCTCTATCTATGAGAAAGTTGTGGGGTTTTTCACCTTAGGGTTTTCCCCATGGAAACTCTGTGTCTCTTGTCTCTCAAGCTTTTGATTCTTGTGATGCTTGTCATGCTTATTGTGATTGTTATGCATTGATATACTGTATATGTTATTCTCTCAGTAGAGATCCAAGAGTATTGTGAATTAATGCTCGAAATTTAACATGGTTCAGAGCTAACCTGAGAAGAAGACATTTTGCAGTGACAGAAACTTGAGTTTCTTGTTTATTGGGTTTCTCTCCACAGTTTTTGGAAAATCAGTATAGTAGATTGACTCTACTCATCAAGGAGAATCTATCTATCCAATCAGAATTCAATTCTGAGCATTTTCAGATTTGGCCCTAAAAATTAGGGTTTCCACAAAAATAGGAATTTCTGAAATCTAAAGACATAGTTGGAAGCTCCTTGCAAAAATCGAAGTTTAGAGCTTTGGATCGAGATTTTTGGCTGGGTAGATCTCCGAGAAACTCAAACCCTAATTCAGGGCTCTCCCCAGTGAACTCATGAGGACAAAAAGGCAAATCTAAAGAGTAAATCTTTGTTGATATCAAATTCTGAACACACCAGGCTGATCAGCTCATAAAGGCGCATCTTTCTATCCTTTCAGAAAGTTGAAATTCACATTTTGAGTTTTTAGGGTTTTTCTAACAAACCCTAATCCGGGACCAGATCCAGTTTTCAGCATTTCAAGTGGTAAGACCTAAATCTTTTCTATTTCCATTTGAAGTACTCTTTAAGATGTCTCACCACACCAAGCTTGAGGATAAGCTTGAAGGGGCTGACAACTTCCAAGCTTGGAAGTATAGGATTGGGTTAATCCTGGAAGAGAATGAGTTGGACTCATATATAAAAGAACACATCCCTATTCCAGAGGATGAAGAGGCTAAAGTATTGTATAAGAAGAACTTGGTCAAGGCAAAGAGAATCATTGCTGATTCTATCAAAGACCATCTCATACCCCATGTGTCTTCTCTAAAGACACCCAAGGAGATGTTTGACTCTTTGACCAAGTTATTTGAAGGGAAGAACATAAATCGGAAGATGACCCTGCGGAACCAATTGAAAGGAGTAAAGTTTCAGAATGGAGAAACCATTCAATCTTATTTTTCTAGGGTCTCCCATATTAAGGAACAACTGGAAGCAGTAGATGAAATGGTGGAGAATGGTGAAGTTGTCATGACCACTCTAAATGGCCTACCGAGGTCATGGGATTCCTTTATTCAAGGAATTTGTGCAGGGAAGAAGTTGATCTCCTTCAACAGATTGCAGGAAGAATGTTCTCAAGAAGAAGCAAGGCTTGTGGCCCGAGAAGAAAAGATGGGAAGTGAAGATCAAGCTCTCACAGTACACACCAAGAAAGGAAGGTCAAAGAGAGAGCACTCTCATGCCAAGAAATCTTCACACTATTATCAACATAAAGATAAGAAAGATCTCAGATGCTTCTCATGTAATGAGAAAGGTCATTTTGCTTCAGA
Source organism: Larix kaempferi (assembly GCA_027924585.1). Classification (NCBI taxonomy): domain Eukaryota; kingdom Viridiplantae; phylum Streptophyta; class Pinopsida; order Pinales; family Pinaceae; genus Larix; species Larix kaempferi. Next base: position 4,557,696 of record BSBM01000827.1, read on the forward strand.
ATGTCCCAAGAACAAAAGGAACAAAAACATCAAGAAGAAGAAGGGCAGTAGGAAAAGATATCATGCTCATGCTGCTGAAGATGATGAACCACCCAAAAAGAAGGCTAGGGCAGAAAGTGATGATAGTGATGATGACTCATCAAGTGAAGAAGAGTATGTTCTAATCTCTGCTCTCACAGGTACTATCTCCCATGGTTGTAATGATTGGTTAATTGACAGTGGGGCTTCCAAACACATGACTGGGTTTAAGGAATCTTTTTTGAACCTATCTGAACATGAATCACCCCATAAGGTGAAACTTGGGGATGATTATCAATACCCAATCAAAGGAAGTGGTGAAGCCTCCTACAACCTAAATTCTGGAAAATCTTTGAAGATGAAAGAAGTCCTTTATGTACCTGGGCTCAAGAAGAACTTACTCTCCATCTTTGCATTGGATGCAAAAGGTATGAGGGTTGCATTTGTGGATGGCCAAGTCCTAATGTGGCCAAAGGGAAAGACCATAGATGATGCAGTAGTGATTGGAGAGCAAGAGGGAGGTTTGTATAAATTGAAGGGACAACCTGAACATGCCATGGTGCATGAATCCATGGAGCCAAGTGAACTTTGGCATAGAAGACTTGCTCATATGCACTATAGGGCACTTCCAATTGCAAGCAAGGCTGTAGAGGGTCTTCCTGAAATCAAGATCAAACATGAAGGTGTTTGCAAAGGATGTGCAAAAGGTAAGAACATTAAGAAGGCTTTCCCAAGTAGTGAAAGCAAGGCAAAGGATATCCTGGAAATCATCCACTCAGATGTATGTGGTCCTATGTCATCTAGTTCTCTGAGTGGGTATGTTTACTATGTCTCATTTATTGATGACTTCTCCAGGAAGACTTGGGTATACTTCTTGAAGAACAAAGATGAAGTGTTTGATAAGTTCAAGGAATTCAAAACCTTAATGGAGAATCAAACTGACAAGAAGATCAAAACATTCAGATCCGACAATGGTGGAGAATTCACCTTAGGTGACTTCAAAAAGCTTTGCAGTGATTCAAGGATTAAGAGGGAGTTGACTGCTCCTTATAATCCTCAACAGGATGGAGTTGCAGAAAGGAAGAACAGAACAATCATGGAAGCAGCAAGGGCAATGCTGCATGACTAGGATCTACCTATGCATTTATGGGCAGAAGCAGCTAGAACAGTTGTATATGTGCAGAACAGAACACCCCACAAGATATTGGACAACAAGACACCAGAAGAGGTCTTTTCTGGTAAGAAACCTGAAGTCAGCCATCTCAGAATATTTGGTTGTCCAGTATACACTCATGTCCCAAAGGAAAAGAGGACTAAACTAGATCCTTCAGGAAAGAAGGGTATATTTGTGGGTTACAGTGAAAGCTCGAAGGCTTACAGAATATACTTTCCAGGGTTCAAGAAGATTGATATCAGCAGGGATGTAACATTTGATGAAAACTCAGCATTCATCAAATCAAGGAAGGCACCTATCGAAGTTTATGAAGAACCTAAGGAAACTAGATTTCAAGACACTACTATGACTGAAGCAATTCCAGAAGTTGTTCATGAGTTTAAAGATCCGCAAGAACCTGTAGATCCACCCCATGAAGATAACTCTCACAAGAGGAAACCTGCATGGGCTAGAGAGCTCATTCAAGATGCAGAAAGATTTGGCATTCCAGAAGAAGAACACAGAGCCAAGAAGAGAACCAGATCACATACCAGCTATGTTGCTTTACTATGTGACATTATGAACAAAGAACCTTCCAGTTATGAAGAAGCAGCGGAAAAGAAAGAATGGAAGGATGCCATGGTTGAGGAATACCAATCAATAATGAAGAATGATGTTTGGGATGTTGTCCCAAGACCTAAAGAGAATTCTGTTGTGACTTCCAAATGGATCTACAAAATCAAGCATGCTGCAGATGGCAGTGTAGAGAAATACAAGGCAAGATTCGTAGCTCGTGGCTTCTCTCAGAAAGAGGGAATAGATTATGAAGAAACTTTTGCACCTATATCCAAGTATACTTCCATCAGAACAGTACTTGCCCTGGCTGCAGCAATGAAATGGAAAATACACCAGATGGATGTCAAGACTGCTTTCTTGAATGGTGTACTTGAAGAGGAAGTATATGTGGAGAAGCCACTCAGTTTCGAAATACATGACAGGGAGTCATATGTGTGCAGATTGAAGAAAGCCTTGTATGGCTTGAAGCAAGCTCCCAGAACTTGGTATGGTAGGATGGACAGTTTCCTATCTAGCTTAGGCTTTACCAAGAGTAAAGTGGATTCCAACCTTTACTACAAAGTTGAGGAAGGAAATCCTGTGATTCTACTTTTGTACATGGATGACTTATTTGTAACAGGAGATGACAGATTGATTGCAGATACTAAGAGGAAGCTTGTTGCTGAGTTTGAAATGAAGGATTTGGGAATGATGCATTATTTCCTAGGTATGGAGGTGTGGCAGAATGCAGGAGGGATATTCCTTGGTCAAGGGAAGTACATAGTAGATATCCTGAAGAGATTCGGGATGATGGATTGCAAGGCCATGGCCACACCCATGGCATTGAACATAAAGCTTCTATGTGATACTTCATCTGAGCCAGTTGATATCTCTATGTATCGTCAGATGATTGGGTCCTTGATGTACCTGACGAACACGAGACCAGATATTTGCTTTGCTGTGAACACATTGAGTCAGTTCCTGACGGATCCGAGGAGTGTTCACCTGGTTGCTGTAAAGCATGTTCTAAGGTACCTGAAGGGTACAGTGGATAATGGGCTCAAGTATGAAGCGAATCAAAACTTTAACCTGCAGGGTTATGTTGATTCAGATTGGATAGGCAGTGATGCAGATAGGAAGAGCACATCTGGGTGCTGCTTCAGTATGGGATTAGGTGTGATCTCTTGGTTTAGCAGGAAGCAATCCTATGTAGCACTGAGTACAGCTGAGGCAGAGTATGTTGCAACCTATTCAGCTAGTTGTGAGGTAGTATGGCTGCGGAAGCTACTGTCTGAGTTATTTGATCTCCCATTAGATGCTACTGGTATCTTCTGTGATAACCAGAGTTGTGTGAAGCTGTATGAGAACCCAGTGTTTCATGACAGGTCGAAACACATAGAGATCAAATATCACTATATCAGGGATATGATGCAGAGAGGAGCTATGAAGCTCCTGTATGTTGCGACGGACGAGCAGATTGCAGATGTCCTGACGAAGCCGCTAGCCAGGGTGAAGTTTGAGTACTTCAGGGAGAGGCTTGGTGTTCTTCAGATCTAGGACAATTCGAGGAAGAAGTGATGGACACATTTGTTGAATCCATTCCAAGCATGTTGGAAGGAGAATCCTTCACATGGCTATGGATGTAAGCGCTGGATGATGAGCATCAGGATGATGTTCTAGTTTCTGCTTTGTATGATCAGTTGGATCATTTATATATGTATGTACGCATCATGTTGGATGTTGGATATGATCAGTTGGATCATTTATATGTATATGTATGCACGCATCATGTTGGATGTTGGATATGATCAGTTGGATCATTTGTATGTATTTTGTATATGCATCATGTTGGATGCTTGGACCATATATCTGTATATGTATCAGGTGGATACATTGTATGATCAAGTGGATCATGTATGTTGATATGTATCATGTATTTGTATTTGTATCAGGTGGATACACTGTATGATCAGGTGGATCATGTATGATGATATGTATCAGGTAGATACTTGGTATGCATCAGGTAGATGCATTATATGATCAGGATGATCATGATGATGAGCTTCAGGATGTTGCTCCAGATGATATGTACCAGGATGGTACAGTGATGATGATCAGGATGATCATATGTATCAGGTGGATACATTACATAATCAGTTGGATTATGTGTGATGAGTTCCGAAGACACAGATGCACAATGCCTTTCCGACATGGTGGTAGATGTGTTCTCCCATGTGCGTTGATGTAAGTGCAGAGCCTTTCCGACATGGTGGTAGATGTGTTCTCCCATGTGCGTTGATGTAAGTGCAGAGCCTTTCTGACATGGTGGTAGATGTGTTCTCCCATGTGCGTTGATGTAAGTGCAGTGCCTTTCCGACATGGTGGTAGATGTGTTATCCCATGTGCGTTGATGTAAGTGTAGAGCCTTTCCAACATGGTGGTAGATGTGTTCTCCCATGGTCGTTGATGTAAGTGATGTGAGCCTTTCACGGATGGTGGTAGGTTGGTCCTCCCATGCCGGTGAGTGTAAGTGCTGTGTGTGTGCATCTGGGTTGTGCTTCGTGATACTTTGTGGTCGTGGACAGGTTGTGCAGTAGCATGTAAAAGGTCCTGGGAGATCCGATAGGTTGAGTTGTGTGCTCGTAATCAGTCCTGGAATGCTCTTTCTAGGTTTTGTTGACTCACGTAATTAGTCCTGAGAATTCCACAGTATGGCCAGTGATGATGAAGACCTGTAGGTGGTGGGCCTACATCCAGTATGAAAAAGGACTGGCTATGTAGAACTTCCTATGACGAGTAGAGTCAAAGATTGGTTGAGATAGCAGCAGCAGTGATGATGATGATGACGATGCATCAATGACGATGATCCCGAGAAGAAGACTTGTCTAGCAGAACTGTGTCGAGAAATACCTTCCTAGTTAAGAGGGAGTGTTGATGTATATGTAACTTTGGAATGTATTTCATATATATTTATTGTACCCTTATAAGAGATGTGTTATTCCTCTATAAGGAAGTGTCGTCATGTGTATTGACAAGTGTTGCAAGTGTGTGTACTTGGCGATGGGTTATTAGACCACCATGTGTGGGGTCGGCCCTGAAATATATATTATATGGTTGATGTACCTAGCTAGACAAGTCGGCCCCATAGTGTAACTGGGAAAACAGACTAGTATAACTAGAGATCGGGAGATCTCTATTTGGATCACTCGGAAACTCACAATTCTCTCACTCAGAAAGTGGCGCACTAATGAGGAGGAGGATCATCTGCTACTAGGAGACTATCTCAGTGTATTTTGGTTGTACTTTGGTTGAGCCATTGCTCTCTCTATCTCTGAGGAAGTTGTGGGGTTTTTCACCTTAGGGTTTTCCCCATGGAAACTCTATGTCTCTTGTCTCTCATGCTTTTGATTCTTGTGATGCTTGTCATGCTTATTGTGATTGTTATGCATTGATATACTGTATATGTTATTCTCTCAGTAAAGATCCAAGAGTATTGTGAATTAATGCTCGAAATTTAACATTGTTGAGCCCCCGCTATACCGAAAATGCTCGGCCACCCCATGTTCTCTTGTGGATTTCAGGGAGGTTATCCATGGACGTAGCGAGCACCAATATCCAATGCCATGAACCACATGGAAAAAATAGATAAATAAAAATAAAAAATCATGAAAAGAATCATAAATCATATTTGATTAAGTTTTGAAATCGCATTTATGTTTTATTAAGCATTTTTGTTAAATCGTGAAAATAATTATATATTTTTATATTAAATAATAATAAAAGAATACCTTCAACTAAAGTGAACTAGACTATAATAGTTTGTATTATTAATATTGCAAATAATTATATCATCTTGGCTATTAAAACACTAAAAAAATTATAAGTTAGATTTCATTGATTTTTAAAATTAATTTATTTGATTAAATCTTGTTGTATTAATTTATGAGCACTCGAAGGTATCATGGAAGGGAATAAATGGTTATCAACATATATAAATTGTTGAAAGTTAGGAAATATTGAAATGGTATCCAATCTAACAAAAAACCATGCACTTCATGCCATAGTGTAGAGGAGTTGAAGCGTTATAGAGGATAAACAATCATTGGATGACTTCACACACATTAAAAGGATAAGCAATGGACCACTATGTATCCCACTTCTTCAAATGTTGTGGAGGAATATACTTTTTCTCAACACTATCATATTTGCATCCATGATCCTTGGGCCCTCTGGAATGACCATTTTAATTTGATTATAGAACTTGAATTTCATACCCACAAACAACTAGTAAAAGTATTCCTTTTAACTTAAGTATTTATGAAAACTAGAAAGCTATAAATCACCAAATTGAAGGACCTAAGCGAAACTAGTTGCCTCCAAAGCTCACATCTTTAACAACATCTCTTCTCATGGCCTTATTATAAATTTGGTGACCTTGAAATCAGTCTTTTTTAAATCTAGTAACATGCACAAAGTATGTGGGGTTGTTTGAGTATCATTTCATAATCCTACATGGTCATTATTTCCATTTTTCCAAGAGTCTAGGGCCACTATTGTACAATGCTTCACCTTCTTCACAGTTTTCTCTATTTTGTGCAATATGTGCTGCAATTTTACTTTTCCCTTTGATATACTCAATAATGTTTGTCAACATAATTGAGGGCATCAAGTTTGACACAAATGGTATTCTTTCAAACTTCGACATAGTCTCTCTTTTTACAAAAAATCATATCAAAGGGGTACTAGAAGTGACTAAAGGGATCACAGACCAATAAACAATAGAGTTAGTTGAAATGTGTTTGAAATCCACACTTGTTTGTTTCCAAAGGAAATATATGAGTATACATGTGTCATGGCAATAGGACCACCTACATCACCTATAGTTGCAAATTTTTTCACATTAGAATTTGAAAGCAAGGCTTTTCGTTTATTTTATCTATAGCCCTTAAGTTGTGGATAATATTTGTGAATGATACATTTTTCATATAGCCACATGGATGCGAGAATTTGAACAAATTTACACTTTAATCTTAATAAGCAAAGCTAGCAAGTTTATCTTCAAACAAAAACTTTTTTCTGGTCAAATTTGTATTGAATGGATTTTCATGGTTGAAACCAAAACATTGTAGCTTGGTACTATTGGTTATTTATCTAACTGAAATTGTTATATAATTTTGTAATATAAAATATTTATTCATTTCGAGTGCACTTTGAAATTAAAGAACAAAATCAAATTAATATGAAATTCATAATATAAGTGAAACAATAAAATATCTTTGTCTTATATCGCTGAAAATCCAAGTACTTGATAGAAGTTCCGTCAAGTAAGTATATATTTATCTTGATTTTGATTTTTTCAAACAATAAAAAATTTAAGGTTTCATTTTTTAATATCAACATATTTTTAAATAAAATTTACTTTAAAATAAATCTTTACTATTGTATTATATGAATACGCCATCAACTTTGCAATTTCTTAATTAATGCGTAGTAATTCAAAAGTTAAAATAAGTATATGTTAATATAATACAACATAAATTTGCTATAATAAACAATAAAAATATATCAAAACCACATATTTGTATGCTTGTAATATTTAATGTATTTTCAATATGGTGGTTGCAAATATTGGTTAACATTAATAAAATGTCACATCCACAATATAAATGTTGAAATAAAACATTTACATGTCACTCTTCATTGCCATCACCCTAATTATCTTGTTCGCTTGGCATTCAAAAAGATGTTTTTTTCTCAAATCATGTCTCAGTACGAACCACCAATCCCCAATCCAACACATCTGAGTAAAAAAAACACTTGGTTGTAGTGTTTTAGGAAAACAGAAGGCTCCTTAGTTTCAACCGACATTTTTTTAGAGTTAATACATAATATCCCACTATCATTATCTTCATTTATATTACTCAGATCAAAGGTATCCCACCACTGGTACCTAAAACTAACACATTGAAAAGATGAGAAGTCCACTTGCATGATCTCTTGTATCTTTCCAATGTAACCTATCTTCCCCTTTATTAAGTTTTGATCATGATGGTTAGCATGACTAGATTGGTTGAACTCGACCTCCAGTCCACAATATTGTGTGATGTGTCCATCATAGGCATCCTTGGTACAAAAATGATGTCCACATGCTCAAATAGATGGGAACAAATGCACCTGTAAAAATGCAAACAATTGGCGGTCTCATATGTCTAATAAGCCAAGCATTAATAAAAACATAATACATGTTAGAATTCAAATGAGCATTAAAAATTAAACACGGTACCCAGAGAGATTATTATAGAGTTGTTACACCCAATCTCTATGTTTAGTGCACCCTCTTCTCCACGTGGGTAGCAATTTGACGTGCCATATTTTTCTGTGTTTTGGTTAGCCACCCAACTGTTGCGACAGATATTTGGCATATTTTATTTTAAATGATCAGGATAAGGCATGCTTATACCATTTAACCATCTAAATTCTTTCTTGTCACTATCCCATTTCCTTTTTTTCTTTCCATACAACAGAACCCATGGTTGCGGTGCCTCTGCGTTGTAAAGAACAAATTTGTTGATGGCATCAATTTCTGAATTCACTGATGTATATAAGAATTACAAATGAATAATATGAATCAAATATATATTATCTTGGAGGAGTGGTTGGTGGTCTACAAAAGTTTTAGTTTATTAACAACTCGTCACCAGGAGACAAACTACATATTACATGCACAATAACAAATGTGGATGCCTTCCTTTTCATAAAGAATTCTTTGTCATTGGAGTGTTCCTCAAAGGAACAATTTGTACTAAATAATGAGGACCTGCATCTATTTATGAACATTGCAATGTTCCCATGATTTATGGACGACCATCGATATATAACAAGATTTTCCTATTAAAGCTTCATAAATCATAATAGTTCATGCACATACTATATATGGAAATGCTATGTTTGTATTTAACAATATTCAAGTAATCATACAGACCATAAAAAAGACCACAAAATGGCATAAGTGCTACTGATTGTTTGGGAGGAACGAATGCATGTGAAAGGAAAAAACAACCCAAGATTTGCAACATCTATTTTAGACCTGGTAGTCATATAACTATTACCACAAAAGGAGAATTTGGTTCCAACATCATGCACAAGCATGGAAGATGTCCAAGCACCATACAAAGCACAGTTGTAACAAGTTTGGTATTTACTTTGTAGATGGACAGGAAGAGTGAAGTCATTGCTACCTTCCAACAATTGAAACGACCTTGGTGTGTATTTGGACATGTTTTCTCTCAGCTCATACAACTATTTATATCTCCTACTAGATATGTTTTGGGTAGTATTTACATCATACTTTGGCTCATTAGAAATCTCCTTTGACTCAACATAAGGAGATGGGTTGGTCAATTTAGGATGAAACTCAGTTGATCTGGCTTCCAACTTTCCAAAGGAGCATATGTAAGTGTCGCTACATGTCCATTCTATATCACCTATTGGATTTTTACAGTAGTTGGATGTATTATATGATCAACTTTGGGTAGTCGATCATTAATATAATGGGACATTGTGACATGTCGAGGATTCTCTGTCAACCCTTTATATTTTGAACAACCACATACTATTAGGGTGTCATAAAAGAGATCAAATTCACGATGTAGTATCATTGACCTAGGTTGGTTGTTGGAAGATGGAATGTTAAAATTGGAATGGTAAAGCGGCTATACATTTCCATCAAACATTTGCATGCAGTATCTTTCTCCTGATATGAGCTTGCAGCTTTTTTGGAATAGTGGAATATCTTGTGCATCCGAACTCAATCTTGAATCATGATCTTGCAAAATTCAATGAACATTATTCAAATGTGCATACATAACTAGCATAAGTCCAATCAAATAAATTAATCATAAATCAAATATGGACTTACTGCAAACAGTGGGGGAGAACTTGAAGAGATTGCAACAATATGAAATGATATGGAACCTAAAGAATTTTCCATTTAATATTATAACATTTTCCCCTGCATTTAAGCCAAAACCATCAACAATAGGTGAATAAATTCTTAAAAGAAAGCTTGGGAAGCATAGAAAATTATAACTTCAAACACAAGTTCGAAGGCTTCTAAAAGTTATCGGTGCACTTAGACCTTTTATGAGGTGCCAATGCATCTAGTTGTCGAAAATGATCTAGTGCGCTATGTCATGATACGCATGGAAATGCGACTTCATTTTTGCCTCTGCAAAGCTTTGCATTTGTTTTTTGACTAAGTTATTTTGTGCTGCATTGTTACAAACAACGTGCACTGATGCACTAAATAGCTATGCACATCGAAGTGTGGCCTCCTGTTTTTTCCTCTGCAAAGTTAAACCTCCACAAAATTTAATTGTGGAGGCTTGCATTTGAATTTTTTTATTAAGTGCTTTGGCGATGAGTTTATACAATCATGGCGCACCTATGTGCTATATAAGAATACACACCAAATCAAGACATATGATTTTGCCTCCACAAAATATTAATTGTGGAGGTTTGCATTTGCAATTCTTTATTAAGTTCCTTTGTGGTGTGTTTTACATAAAAGTGTGCTGATGAACTTGACTCTATAATGCGCATCATGAGAGATAAGTTTTTAAAAATGTGCATGTTCATAAATATTGCGTCGAAATAGACAAGAAAAAATGACTGAGAATTTCTTGAAAGTGTGTTTATAAAAGAAAACCCTAATCCTTATTTCATTATTTTGCAAGAATGTAGAGGGGGTATTTGTGCAAGAGATATTTACCAACAAAGACTTTGGAGTGGGCAGAATTTTTTGGAGAGCCAAATTTGTAAAGGATCATCATAAGTCACCTACTCATTTGCAGAGGAGGAATTAAAGGCATGAGACTTAATTCTATTGATTATCTCAATCTTTCCCTTATTCAATTCAACTAATTTTCGATGCATTCTCAAAAAAATATTAAGGGTTTCATAGTTAACTTGGAAGCCCTAGCTTTCTTGTTGTTTCTCTTGGTTTCCTCTCTATATTTCTCAAGATTTTTTTTTAGTTTTTTTAGCATTATATTTTTAGGGCTTATTTACTTGTATATGGGGTGTCTTATATCTGTGCAATGGGGCCACTTATTGCATTGGGTCCAGAACCTTGTTGTTGTTAGTAAAAAAATGCTTTCACGGTTTACGATGCACACATTATACAGTAATGTCACATCGGTGCGTATATTCATTACAAGTGCACCGATTAGTTTGAAAACCCAAACCCAAACCCCGTCGCTCTCATTTTTTTGAAAAAATAATTTTGCAGTTAGTGGTGCGCAATGTATAGAAATATCACATCAATGCCTACTATCATGTCAAGCAAAACACTTGGTTTTAAAATGTAAAAATCCTTGTTTTGAATACCGAAACATCATGCTTTTAAATTTGTTCATGAGTTATGCAGTGCACAATAGAGTGTAATGAGGCACTGATGCATTTGTTACTTTATAGAGCACCACATGAATATAACCATTTGTAAAAAACATTTTCAAATTTTCAATAGCACGGTAATCGTATATTGGTGCGTATATGTATGTATAACACAATGGTGCTTATAATTAATTAGTACTGGTGCATATAGCTATTCAACACTGATGCATATAATGATGTAGCACAAGTGTGTATTGTGTTTTAATATGCACTGAAATTGTAATTTGCCAGAAATATTTCATAATTTATATATTTGATGATTCCTAACTTTCTTTTATAGAAGATGGTTGATAAGTGTTGAAGGAAACCAACTTATTGCAACAATAACGGTGATAGCTCATCCCAACAAGAGAACAAGGCAAGTTCTTTAAGTTTTATTAAAAAAAAAATATTTGAAGTATTTATAGGTTTAAATTAATTATGTCTATTGGTTAATGCATGTAATGCAGACCAACAACTTGAAGAAACTCAATAAGATTGTTTGCAATTTGAGTGCAAAAGAGTGTAAAATTTTTATGGAAATGTGGCAAAGAGAGGAATTGGGTGGATCAAATGGTAATCAACATGAAGTTTTTCTTTGACTTTTTACTAAAAATGAATTTCTTAAAATTATTCACCAACATGTTTTGACCACTCGATTTGACATGTTTTTAATGGTATGAAGGGACTAACTGAGTGAGGGAACATAATGTCGTTATAAGAAGATAAAAAATTATGAAGGATGTAAATGATGATGACTTGGTCCTCAGTTCATCTGAAGTGGTGATGGAAGTTAATGAGATGGGATAAATTTTTTACAAAACTATGAGGGATATAATGGAAAGAACGTATATACATGCTTTCCACTTATAGCACAAAAATCAATCCAATGACTTCAAGAATCGGGTTATATATAAACTATAGCAAGTGTGTCCAGAGTAATGGTCAATGAGACTCATAAGACTTGCAATAGAAAAAACTTACGATAACAAAATAATCATTTAAAAAATATAACTACTAAACATGTTTTTCTATAATATGTCCCAAAAATTAGCATTTTTTCACTATATATAATTTCATGTCGATTAAACAAAAAACTGTGTTTTTTTTCTTTTTCAAGAAGATTATGGGAGTTTCAAAGAACAAACGAGGGGAAATGCAAAACATGCAGGTAGGGATGTCCAAAAAAGTGTACAAGGAAATGGTAAAAGAAATGGACATAATTACATCATAGGAGAAGCCATCCCAACAACAACGTGCATCAGAGATATGTAATCATTGATCTATTATTTATGTGTATTGAATTTAATTACCGCATGAAATACTAATTTTCAATTGTGTTGTTGCACAAAAGAAAACAAAATGGAACCCATTTAGTGCATAAGATAGGATAAAAAGGAAGAAAATGGTTGATCGCAAAGTTTGTGAGTACTTATGTTTTCGCCCTTACTTAAGATTTCATAGTTGTTGTGATATTTATTTTTAAATAATTAATTTACATTGGTCTATGGATGTCTTCTAATAGGTGCTAACATACAAAAAAGATCCATTTGAAGTATCGATTGACATTGGGTTCAGTATGGGTTGTGAGTATATGTTGAAGTATCAAGGGTTAATTCAACAATTTGTAAGTAGCTATGTTATTTAATTTCTCTCAATTTATAGTTAATCGAACAACAATAAACCTTTATATTAATTATATATATGCTTTGTCATGGCGTATTAAACATGCAGGAAACAAAGTATGGATTAGAGCCAGTGGAAGACATTTTGAAAGGCAACATGAGGAATGGCTTTGAAAGAATGTGTATGGTTCATTAAACACTCGCTTCTCTGGTACGCATTTTTATTTACACAATCATATATATTCTACTATATAAATTTAGTTATAATTATTAAACTTTATTTATATATTGTAGATGGAACATGAAGAACAAAAACGTCAAAAACAAGCCAATCAACAAAACATTAGGTTAAATAACCCAAGTACAATATCGCCTACAAGTGATGAAGAAATGAAACATGCATGCAACTCGAGCAATGACAACAGTTCAAATGATGAATGACATTCAATATGATTGAATGTTACTACAAGTTCTATGTTTTTGAAAATTTGTCTATAAAATCAAGGTTTTTTTAATGTACGTGGCATATTGTCCCAATTGCATGAGGACATGATACCAATAAGTGTAACAATTACATATTGGTTGCCTTTTTATTATTGTGGACCTTTACATTGTCCCATTTTGTATGACGATGGGTTTCTCATTCATATATAATAAAATAGGTTTCTTATTTTCTTGCATTATCCAATGTTGTAAAATGTTGTGTTGTTGATTAATTAATATATGGATAATTTACATCGTTACAAATAACATAGGTCTTATCCATTGGATAACAATGCATTAATTCAATCATTATATCAAAACACAATAACTAAAATCTAAAAATCAATATTAATTAAAAAAATGATTTTGAGATGATTACTTGAAATTTTGTAAAATAAAAATAATAAAAATATATACATATCGGTGCATTATATTCTTTTGAACTCACTATAGGGTGCATGCCATAAAAATAAAGATTGGTTGTTTTATTAAGTCATATGCACCGGTGCCTATTAATTATAAGATCGCATCGGTGTTAACAATTGTGAAAAAGCATCGTCTGATTAAATTTACCATTTTCGGCCCACGAGACGTAGAATATATAGTGAATGGGTGTGCTATTAAGGCACTCCTTGCGTAAGGTAACTAGTTTGAAACTACGTGGGTACGAGCCTTAAATTTTTTTACCATTTTCAAAATATTGTGTGCATGATAGCAATACGAACTAGTGCTTTTAATATATTACATGCATTTGTGCTTTAAGTATAACATACGCACCAGTGCTTAGCAACAAAAAATGGCACTAATCCAGGGAAGCAGGTGTGGGAGGGTCCTTTTGGATCATGGAGGAAATGTAGTATTAACTTTTGAATGGGGTCTAGGAATAGACACAAATAATCAAGTTGAGCGTTATGCCCTCCATAAAGGTATTTTGAATGTTGTCTCCCTTGGAATCTAATCGATTGTCGTCATAGGAGACTCCTTATTAATCCTTTTTCAAACCAGGAAAAAAAAGGATATTGATGATAGGTTAGCTAATAGGCTGTAAAAGTGCATCAATAGGCTTCTCAATCTAATCCATGATGCTCAGATATTTCATGTGAAGCGAGAAAACAATCAACAAGTAGATCATTTTGCAAATAAAGCGACGCATTTAACAATCGAGAGCTTGATCATAAATGGGGATCAAAAAATGTCCATATGTTGTCTCCTCTAAGAAATCTAGAGGCACATCGACCCCCTAAGGCTGAAACTAAGAGTTTTTGGATGGGTTTGGGGGTGGACCAAATTACTATGAGGATGGTCCCATCATTTATAAATGGGCATAGCCATTGATTTTGGGTGTTAATGCACGAGGCTAGGTGTCATATGTCCTTGTGCATGGAGGATCCTTCGGGAAAGTACACAAGGATGGTTCACGTGAATTTTGTTTCTTCCAACCTATGCTTCGACATTTTATTTTATCATTCTGAGAGATTTGAGATAAATAAGTGTGGTGTTTGTTTCGGTCTGGTGATGGTGTTGTAGGAAGTTGATGATATAGCTACCTTCCCCTACACCCTGGAGGAGTTGATTCTAGATGCAAAGTCTACTGGGAGCGAGGACAATATTTGTTGCTGGTGTTTTCACACCAGAACATGCCAAAAGGCACCTACTAAGGTTTATGGAAGCCGAAGTTGAGTTTCAAGAGGGATGCAAGCTACGTAAATAAATAACATAAATATAAACTAAATTAGTCATGTGCATGAAACAAATCTAAACTAACATTATTGAACAAGCACGCAAATAAAAGAATGGTTTTTTTGTATTTATAGAAATGGGCTATACATGGAACAAGGAATACCTTGGAATAGAAATGGCAAGGGGCCCTTGTAGCCTTCTGAAGTAGAGTGCTCTTGGTATCTTGGAAACCCAATGTTCTCCAACTACATGTCACAAGCTGCAAAATATCCAAGCAACGTGAAACTAGAATGCTCAAAGGGGATTCAAGGTTTCAATGGAAATTTCGGCAGAGTAACAGTATATGAAAGGTATGGAGAAAAAATATGAAATGAGGTACCTTCACATCTAATATATAGGATAAATGATTCATGGTTTTGGTTTCCCATGGTATTTGGTGGCAAAATGCTTGATGGTTTTGGTGGCCCGTGGTATTTGGTGACCGCTAGTATTTGGATAGGCATTAGAATTTTCCCCCTTTTATGGGATTTTATCTTTTCTCGCTTCTTTTTTACTTTTTGGGAATTTTCCTTTATTTTGGGGGTTTTTCCCTTTTTGGGGGGATTTTTCCCTTTTTCCCATTTAAAAGGAATGTGCCAACTTCCCTCTTTTGTGAAAAGAGGAAATGTCCAAAATACTAATTATGGGCCAATTTAATTTTCATCTTTGGGATTTTAGACATGTGAAGCTCAAAGTGGTGGAAATGGAAAGTGGTCATGATGTATGGATATGATGTGGCTAAGGGATGAGCAAAGTGGACAATTTTTTGGTGTTAACAGATTTCCCCCTGATGTGTGAGGGCAGGAGCTCATCGTATGGCCGACGAACATCATAGGATATTTATTTTATAGGATATAAGTGTGACGATAGCATAGAGAACATAGACTGTGTTAGAGGGTTGAGCATACTCTTCGTTAAGACTACCAGGTTCGAAACTGTTGATATCATACTCAAAATGGATGAGGTACATATAATGTCAAATATATGGATGAGGCGGACATTCCCATGCTCGTATCAATGTCTCAATATACAAAAATAGAACTAGTCCCAAAGAGAACATGATCAATACATGGATAATTGTTGTGTACATCATAAGTCTCCAAGATGGTCTCAAATCAAGAGTGTAATCATGGTCCAACCATGGTTGATCTGAAGAACTGAGACTGGAAACAATGGCATTCACCAAGAATGCAGTATCACAATAACTGATGCTCTGTTGGATCTGAAGGGGTCCAACAACTGTAAGGACTCAAACAATTGGGAGTCAAAATCTCAGAGGTACAATGAATGGAATCTTAAACCGGATATACTAGGAAGCATGTAACTGGAGGGCTTCCAAACATTGTCACCAACGCATCCCAGACATCACAAGGAACATAATACTAGAAAGGTTCCAAAGAGACTCACCAATGCACTAGATTCAAAAGGACATATGGGGTCTTTAACCAAATGATGTAAGAACAAATACCCTGTATGAATCTCAACAGTGTGATGATGTAGTTGATGTCGAGCACGTGAGAAACAATTGTTCTAGGGCGCATTGAGGGCTCCCATCAGGTGTTCGAAGGGTCTCATCAATGATGGTTATGAGGCCAAGGTACAAAGACCTTTAGGTCTATCCTCTAGAATAGATGTGTCGGCGTCAACAGAGGGAGACCTACCACTGCCAAGGCAATGATGGTTCCTTGACAACAGCGCAAGGGATACAACCGTATAGTGAATGGAACAAGACACGGGATGAGACACTGAAGTGGGATACAAGGGAATATGAGTAAGGGGACTCAAACTTCCTTTGTTCAAAGTATGACGGCAGAGCTGACCTGGAAGCATATGAAACTGATATCAGGGGAGGGAACGCAGCTGGGGTGACCTGGTGGTGATGACTGCAATGGGGTAGCCTCAGAGGGAAAATAATTAATCATGGGATGACAAAGGGCTCCAAGGGTGACTCATCGCATAATACTCTAAACAAAGGTGGCTATGGATGTTGTCGTGATAATGAACTATATGCAATATGCAGTGGTGCTAAGAAGCACCATTTGGGACTTCTTCATTATTTAACGAGCACAAAGAAGGGATAGAAGTGTGATCGACATGGTACTATCCCGTGGATTTTTATCGAGCACAAGACAGTCAATGATCACCGGTGTTTTTAATTTTAAGGAGTCTGAAAAACATAAGAAAACTCCATAAATGTTATTTTTCATAAAGTTAGTCTTGATGCTCGAAAATCATAAAAGTATATAGGGAAGAACTCTTCCAGCCAAAAGTGACTAGAGTATACATTTTTCGTAATTGGTCCATTTGATCGGAAAAAAGGGGTAAAAGGCATAACAAATGGACGCTCTATTAAATCCTTTAACAAGCATGAAAGAAAACAAGTTTGCTCGGCAATGTTTTCCTTCTTTAAGGAGTTAGAACAAAGCTTAAATGAAACTCCATAACGGGAGTCCATTTAGAGGAAATGGCCAATGAGTGACAATGTGAAGGAATGCATGTGGCTTCATTTCTGGATTTCAACCTATATGGACTCTTGATCCTATGGGGATACGAACGGCATGGGAACCAAATGCAGGGTGTAAAAAAATGGTCACCCATGTAAGGTAGGCTCTACTGTCGAACAAGGGTGAATGTAATGGTGGTTGGGCTGGGAGACTTACTTGAATAGGGGGGATCCTAATGGTGTAAAGGGGAAACTGGATCAATGCATAAGATACTGTGGGGGCGAAGATGACCCATATGCCAATGAAGAGGTTATACTTGTGGGGGAAGACATCACTAGAGAGGAGGAGTGCCACCATAACCTGTATCTATACACAAAACAAGGATATCCAGACGTAAATGTGCATTCGGAACTTGAATATAGCATACAAACACATATATGAGGTGATTTACGTGATGGCACACAAATTAAGACGATCCCAAAAAAGGGCCCAAATAAATTTCAGCAATCATGAGAAATGGTCCCCATAAACGATAAGACCACGGGATGTTAATTCCGTTGGTGCGAATAGTGCAAAAACAGGCATCGTATGACTCCGCAACAGTCGAAAGAAGGAATGGACCCAAAAGGCCTATGAAATAGGGAGAAGCCCACCTGCCACATGCCATTTCCATTGCTCAGTGTTGAGATTGTGTGGAGGGACCCAAGAAAGGATTATTGATTTCTTCTAATTGGACTGATAGATTCGAGTTATGTGACTTCTAGGTCACTGCTCCTCCATTTCTTAGTCTTTTTGTCCATTCATTTTCTGGTTTGGGCCTTCCTGAGACCCTAGAAAACCTTGTAATGGTTTTAGGGTTGGGTCACACCTTTCGTGAGAATAGGTACGACTCATATCTCTCTTTTCGAGGAAACAAGTGCAACCTAGGTCGCTTTTCTCCCCAAAAAGTGCACGACCCAGGGCCAAGAAGGCAGTTTTTGGCTCTGGAACTGATCTTGATATTGTGGACATGTAGGATGTCGCAAGTTAACTGGAGAAATCAAGACATGAGTTATATTCGTGAGGACATTGAAGTTGACCAAGTTGTAAAAGATAGCTTATTGAGGCACGGATTATTGAAGTTCGTGGGGAACCCTATGTTGCGCAACGCGAAGCTGCTACTAAACAAGTTGGTAGAATTCTGGGATCGTGATGTAGAGGTGTTCATGGTGTAGGGTGAGCAACTAGAGATCACCCTCCAGGATGTATATTTCATGATAGGAATCTCGAGGCTAGGGGTGATGCGGGACATGCAGTCGAAGCGTCCACAGAATGTTTCGATGTGGAACATACGAGATCATCACTGCTATCCAACGGCAGAGGTTCACCAAACCTACATCTTGTTATGTGACATCGAGAGCCTAAAGACTCAGGTGATTACAACTGTTGTGGTATGGGTATTGGGATCGAGTGGATTTCACAAGGTCTCAACTGGATAGATGATGTTGGTGGAGAGGGTGCTTGCAGGTACCTACTTTAGTTAGGATCATATGTACTTGAATTTTGTTCATCAAGAGTTGATCAAGGTGAACCAACTGGACAATGGCTTCTGCTTCCCATCATTCCTATGCTCACTTTTTTTTAGCGAGTTCCTACACTGCGATCGCACATACCGGTGTGCGACGGTGGGTTGATGGAGCCTAGGCTGAGACGTTGGTGTGAGATGATTATCAAGGATGGAGGGTGCTTGGTGGGCAAGTTCATCACTTGAGATTTGTTTACGCAATGGCATCAACTACTAGTGATGATTGAGGACTACCCATATGCTAGCATGGACTTCAGGGGTGATTGTGAGTTGCCTCACCCTCCCGGCCATGCCTAGGGGGCCGATGATATATATATAGTAAATGTTTTAATTATAGACATGTTTATACTACTAGCATAAATGGTACCTAGAGTTTATATATGATGTTGATAATGATGACTAGCCATGTGTGTGCATATATTAGACCGGTACCTCTAGCAGGATACCAGAGGCACAGAGGGAGTGTTGATGGTGTAGATCCCCCAGCTCACGGGCAGCGATGTTGTCGAGGCTACGTTGGACTCATTGTGGATAGGGATTGATCGACTACTAGAGGGAGTGACTGAAAATTATTGGCAGTATCTAGACAACAACTTGATCGCCATCTGCTACCAGGTGCTTTCTGAGTGGAGGTCCATCATGCAGTGGATCGTCGTGGATATAGAGTCTGTGAGAGCAATGCCGCAGGGCAATTCTCCCTTGGATGATGATGAGATCACAGAGAAGGAGACTAAGGAGGATTCAAACGACTTTGATGACTAGTTGGAAGCTTATGGAGCTTCCCCCCAACGCCATGAGCATGGAGATTTTTTTATCAATGTACTCATTTTATGATTTTCGAGGAAGCTGTTGGGGATCCTCTATGTAGATACAGATACATTGTTTTGTATATTATGATATGGCATTATATACATATGCAAGTGAATACACTTTTCTGGTTTTTATGTTTACGATCCTTGTATTCCATGATGATGTTTATGTTATGCTTATGTACATGTGAATGCAAAACGATATGATAATGCATGTTGATGGTTTATTTCCTATATGCAATGATTGATATGCCACTCTAGAACGTCATTAGCCATTTGGTATGCAACATTATCGAAACACCTAGGGACATGTATGAATGAAATGAACTCAAAATGTCTAACCAATTGTTTAGTGCGTGGGAACTTTCAAAAGAGGCAAGGGTCGCGTACCCAATAGTAGTTGTTCAAATGGGAGACAAGCATCTAGGAGTCTAGGAAGACACTGAGGTGACGGATACCCAAATTGAGGACAACTATCAAAATACCAATCACGGCATCATGCTCAGCCTGGTTATTGGTAGCCGCACCAATACATACTCCGTCGAGATGGAGCAACTCAGATGAGGGGGAGTATATGACCCATGTAGCCAAGGCAAGATTCGGGGACCATCTACTTGCACCGCCGGTGAAGTCAACATGGACGGAGGGAACAAGATCCATCTGGTAACAACCACTGGAACAAACCATGAGGATCATGCATAAAAAATGTGTAAAACAAAAAGGTGCAAACTATATTACATCGACCGAAGGATTCAGTGAAATTAAGCATAAAATATCTTGAGATACAACCCATTGCATGGGTTGTTCAAGAGGCGACCTTTGGAATCGGCCAGGAGGTATGCCCCCTTACCAAACCAGTGTTTAGAAACATATGGGCCCTACCACATGGACTCAAACTTCCCTTTCACAGGCTTGTCATGGGCTTGATCATATATGAGGACGATGTCCCCTTCCTTGAAGGTACGCAATAAAACATGTGCATTGTAATGGGATTTAGACCGATGCTTGGCATCTTTGATCATCTGGATGGCAGCACATCGATCTTCATCCACCTATTCAAGCATGAGAAATAGTTGCTCTAAGGGAGATGTATCTGGTAAAAGCTTGATGACAATGTGTAGGGATGGGATCTGACATTCAATTGGGAGGATTGATTCCACATCATGGACCAAATGGAATGGGGTAAAACCAGTCGCGGTTTTGGTAGAGGTTCAATAGGCCCATAATGCTGGAAAATGTTGGGTGTGTTATATCTCTTCAAAGGCAAACAGTTTACAGTCGAGATGTGATCCTCAGAGAAGTTGAAAAAACTTCCAGGATTGAAGATGTACCAAAGGAAAAGGATCCAGAGAAACTACAGTTTGATATTAAGGATGAAAGAGGGGTTTCATTTGAGGAACCAGATTCATTTGAATCAGATGAAGAGGCAGATTCATCCGAATCAGACGAAGAGACGGAACCACAGACTCTGGTATTGAGGAGATCTGACTGAGTAAGAAGGAAAGCTAAAAGGTAGACTCCACCTGATTTTCGTTCTAATTTTGTGTTATCTATTACTGATGATGATCCTAGAACTGCTAAAGAGGCAATGGATTCAGAAGATAGTAAACTATGGAAGAAGGCCATGTTGAAGAAATGGATGCCTTGAACAAAAATGAGGCATGGGATCTGGTTGAGTTGCCAAAAGGACGAAAACCTATTGGGAGCAAATGGGTATTCAAGAAGAAGTTAAATGCAGTAGGTAAAGTGGAGAAGTACAAGGCTTGACTGGTAGCGAAAGGTTATTCCCAAATTGAGGGCATCAATTTTGGTGAGATTTTTTCACCTGTTACAAAATTGACTTCTATTAGATTTCTTTTATCTATTTCTGTTGCTTTTGATATTGAAGTAGAACAGATGGATGTGAAGACGGCATTCCTACATGGAGACCTTAATGAAGAAATCTATATGAAGCAACCAGAACGGTTTGTGGTGAAAGGTAGAAAGGAGCTTGTCTGTAAGCTGAAAAAGTCCCTCTATGGATTGAAACAATCTCCAAGAATGTGGTATCAAAAGTTTGATACTTATATACTGGGACTTGGTTTCTCAAGAAGCAAAGCTGATCACCGTGTTTATTTCAAACTAATTGGTGATCATTTTATTTATGTAATATTGTATGTTGATGATATGTTGCTAATTGGAAACAACAAGGAAATCATCAAGGATGTCAAAAATCAGTTGTCATCTAAATTTGACATGAAAGATCTTGGTGTTGCAAATTTTATTTTGGGCATGGAAATAAAAAGAGATCGAGAAAACAGGAAACTCTGGTTGAATCAGAGGAAATATGTTGAGACAATATTGAAGAGGTTTAATATGCAGGAAAGAAGACCAGTGAAGGTGCCCATTCTTGTAGGTGTAAGGTTATCTGCAGAACAGTGTCCCACGACACAAGAAGAGGTAGAGGACATGTCTCATGTTCCCTATGCTAGTGCTATTGGCAGTTTGATGTATTCCATGGTCTATACTAGACCAGATATAGCCCATGCAGTGGGAGTTTTGAGCAGATATATGTCAAAACCAGGAAAGGAACATTGGACTGCAGTAAAAAGGGTCTTCAGGTATTTGCATGGCACTACAGATTTTGCAATCTGCTACCAAGGAAGACTCAGACTAAACAGAGAGATAGAGATACAAGGATTTGTTGATGCTGACTGGGCTGGAGATCTTGATCACAGAAGATCTACAAGTGGCTACGTTTTTAATCTATTTGGAGGAGCAATCAGTTGGATGAGTAGAAGACAAGCTGTAGTTGCACTCTCAACTACAAAAGTTGAATACATGGCAGCTACCAATGCAAGTAAGGAAGCCGTATGGTTGCAAAGGTTGTGTTCAGGTATTGGTTTTGTTCAGAATGCAGTGAAGATAGGTTGTGATAGCTCAAGTGCAATCTTTCTGGCAAAGAACCCTGCTTATCACTCGAAAACAAAGCACATTGATGTGCAATACCATTTCGTCAGAGACGTGGTTGAACAAAACAAAGTGTTGCTGGAGAAGGTTGATACTTTAGAAAATGTTGCAGACTCTTTGACAAAGTCTGTGAGTACTCATAAGTTCTCTTGGTGTAAAGAGAACATGGGCATTGCTTACCTGAACTGTTGAAGTCATAAATTTCTCCTGTATGTGAAGAGAACAACAAGTGGGAGAATGTTGGGTGTGTTATATCTCTTCTCATGGTGGATGTGCGTACACCATGACCCAAGGCTCCACCCCTTCATTTCGGACCGTTAGGCCCCCGGAGTCCGCGCGAAGCGCAAATTTTTTTTGGGTTGATTTTTTCTTTTTTACGATTTCGGCCCATTGTATTCTATCTAGTCCCAGTAAAGGAATTAGGGTTGTAACCTAATTTCAGGTAAACGAATCAGGGTTTTAGATGCTGCGAAATACCATATATTGTATTGTAAATGGTTGAGTAAACATATAATGAAAGGAGTTATGCGGCTCTAAGTTTTGATGGTTTTTCCCGGTTAAGGGTTTCCAGGTAAGAATCTCTGTGTTATGCATGTGCCATTGTGTATTTTATGTTAATGCTTAAGAATTTGTATGAGTTTTTACTACACTGTTAAGGTTTAAAACTTACATTTGGTATCAGAGCATTATTGGGTTCAGAGGGACGCATTTGTTTCCAAGGGTTTGGATCGATCTTGGATTTGTGATAAACCTGGTTTCAGTGGGAGCTTTGCAACGGTTATTCTTTTGTTGAAAGAATGGTGAGCACTTCTAGAATCGAGATTGAGAAATTTAACGGTCAGAGCTTTGAGCTATGGAAGCTCAAGATGGAAGATCTTCTAGTAGATAAAGAACAATGGATCGCAGTAGATCCAGGTACCATGCCCACTGGTATGGTAAAATAAGAATGGGATAAGCTGGAAAGAAAAGCAAGGAGCACCATTCGCCTTTGCCTCTCAGATTCGGTGTTGGTGAACGTATCTGGAGAAGATGGTGCAAAGAAGCTATGGGATAAGCTGGAAAATTTGTATCAGTCAAAGTCCCTGGTAAATAAGTTATTTCTTCAAAATAAATTGTACCTTCTAAGGATGAATGAAGGAGACTCTGTGTCAGAGCATCTAAATGCCTTCAATACTCTGGTAAGTCAATTGACATCTGTTGGTATTACGATTACTGGTGATGAAAAATGTATTAGTTTATTGTGCTCTTTGCCAGATTCATGGGATAGTCTGGTTATAGCTTTTGGGAGTAATGCAACCAACCTAAATTTTGATGATGTGGTTGCATCCCTGCTATCGGAGGAAATAATGTGGAAATCCATGGACAGTTCAACCAGGGATGCCTTGTTTGTGAGAGGTCGCCCTGGAGACAAATCTAAAAATAAGTCTTCAGGTGGTAGATCTAATTCTAGAGGTAGATCTAAATCTCCAGGACCTTCTGTACGAAAATGCTGGAAGTGTGATAAAGCTGGGCATTACAAGAAGGATTGTAAATCCAAAAATATTGATAAAAGCAGAAGATCTAATGATGCTCCATCCGCAGATGGGAAATAATCTACAGAGGAAGGAGGATATGTGTACTTGGCATCTTCAAGTACACATGCAGAGCATGATTCGTGGTTGATTGACTCAGGTGCATCTTTTCATATGACTCCTCACGGGGAGTGGTTTTTTTAATATGAAAAGTATGATGGAGGTGATGAATTCCTGGGAGACAACTCGGTGGCGAAAATCATAGGTCGAGGAAAGATCAAGCTACTACTCAAAGATGGAAGGGTTAGAACTCTTCCCGGGGTTCTGCACATTCCAAATCTGGCTAGAAACCTTATATCTGTAAGTAAAATGGATGATGCAGGTGTGAAAACTATATTTGAGAAGAACACATGCAAGATGGTTCGAGGATCAATGGTGCCGATGAGGGGAGTTCAGATTGGAACTCTATACAAATTGTTGGGAAGCACCTTTAATAATGGATGTAACAGTGCTATTGTTCCTGAGGGTAAAAATGAAGGAGACAGAGTCCTTACTGTCTCAAGAGAGAAAATAACACTATGGCATCGAAGGCTGGGACATATTGGAGAGAAGGGTCTTCGACTATTACAAGGTAAAAGTATGGCTGAAGGCATGTTTGATTACACATTAGATTTTGATTTCTGTGAACATTGCTTATATGGTAAACAGAATCAGGTAAGATTCTTATCTGGTGTTGTAAGAGCTAAAGGAATCTTAGAGTTAATACACAGTGATGTGTTTGGACCTGTGCCTGTTCCATCACTAGGTAAATCTGTGTATTATGTTTCATTCATAGATGATTTCTCAATGAAAACATGGATTTATTTCCTGCGTAAGAAATCTGAGATTTTTAATAGATTCAAAGAATTTAAGGCTCTTGTAGAGAATCAAACTGAAAAGAAAATAAAATTAGTGAGAACAGATAACGGCAGAGAATTCTGTGGAAATGAATTTGAGTAGTTCTGTAAGACGTGTGGGATAGCAAGGCAAAAGACTACTCCATACACACCTCAACATAATGGAGTTGCAGAAAGGATGAACAGGACGTTGATGGAAAAGGCAAGGAGTATGCTTAGTGGTGTAGGGCTAGCACAACAATTATGGGCAGAAGCTGTTGACACTGTGTGTTACTTGGTAAATAGGACACCCACATCAGCGTTAGTTGACAAGACACCTCATGAGGCTTGGACTGGTAAGAAACCCTCTCTCTCATATCTCAGAGTGTCTGGGTGTGATGCTTTTGTGCATGTTTCAAAGGAGAAAAGGAGAAAGTTGGATAATAGAGCGAAAAAATGTATCTCATTGGTTACAAGGATGGAGTGAAAGGTTACAAGCTGTGGAACCCAGTAAAAAGGCAAACAGTTTACAGTCAAGATGTGATCTTCAGAGAAGTTGAAAACACTTCCAGGATTGAAGATGTACCAAAGGAAAGGATCCATAGAAACTATAGTTTGATATTAAGGATGAAAGAGGGGTTTCATTTGAGGAACCAGATTCATCTAAATCAGATGAAGAGGCAGATTCATCCAAATCAAATGAAGAGGCGGAACCACAGACTCTGGTATTGAGGAGATCTGACCGAGTAAGAAGAAAAGCTGAAAGGTATAGTCCACCTGATTTTCGTTCTAATTTTGTGTTATGATGATGATCCTAGAACTGCTAAAGAGGCAATGGATTCAGAAGATAGTAAACTATGGAAGAAGGCCATGATAGAAAAAATGGATGCCTTGGACAAAAATGAGGCATGGGATCTGGTTGAGTTTCCAGAAGGACGAAAACCTATTGGGAGCAAATGGGTATTCAAGAAGAAGTTAAATGTAGCAGGTAAAGTGGAGAAGTAGAAGGCTCGACTAGTAGCGAACTGTTATTCCCAAATTGAGGGCATCAATTTTGGTGAGATTTTTTCACCTGTTGCAAAATTGACTTCTATTAGATTTATTTTATCTATTTCTGCTGCTTTTGATCTTGAAGTAGAGCAGATGGATGTGAAGACGGCATTCCTACATGGAGACCTTAATGAAGAAATCTATATGAAGCAACCAGAACAGTTTGTGGTGAAAGGTAGAAAGGAGCCTGTCTATAAGCTGAAAAAGTCCCTCTATGAATTGAAACAATCTCCAAGAATGTGGTATCAAAAGTTTGATACTTATATATTGGGAATTGGTTTCTCAAGAAGCAAAGCTGATCACTGTGTTTATTTCAAACTAATTGGTGATCATTTTATTTATGTGATATTGTATGTTGATGATATGTTGCTAATTGGAAACAACAAGGAAATCATCAAGGATGTCAAAAATCAGTTGTCATCTGAATTTGACATGAAAGATCTTGGTGCTGCAAATTTTATTTTGGGCATGGAAATAAAAAGAGATCAAGAAAATAGGAAACTCTGGTTGAATCAGAGGAAATATGTTGAGACAATATTGAAGAGGTTTAATATGCAGGAAAGAAAACCAGTGAAGGTGCCCATTCCTGTAGGTGTAAGGTTATCTGCAGAACAGTGTCCCACGACACAAGAAGAGGTAGAGGACATGTCTCATGTTCCCTATGCTAGTGTTGTTGGCAGTTTGATGTATGCCATGGTCTGTACTAGACCAGATATAGCCCATGTAGTGGGAGTTTTGAGCAGATATATGTCAAAACCAAGAAAGGAACATTGGACTGCAGTAAAAAGGGTCTTCAGGTATTTGTGTGGCACTACAGATTTTGCAATCTGCTACCAAGGAAGACTCGGACTAAACAGAGAGATAGATATACAAGGATTTGTTGATGCTGACTGGGCTGGAGATCTTGATCGCAGAAGATCTACAAGTGGCTACGTTTTTAATCTATTTGGAGGAGCAATCATTTGGATGAGTAGAAGACAAGGTGTAGTTGCACTCTCAACTACAGAAGCTGAATACATGGCAACTACCCATGCAAGTAAGGAAGCTGTATGGTTGCAAAGGTTGTGTTCAGGTATTGGTTTTGTTCAAAATGCAGTGAAGATAGGTTGTGATAGCTCAAGTGCAACCTTTCTAGCAAAGAACCCTGCTTATCACTCGAAGACAAAGCACATTGATGTGCAGTACCATTTCGTCAGAGACATGGTTGAACAAAACAAAATGTTGCAGACTCTTTGACAAAGTCTATGAGTACTCAGAAGTTCTCTTGGTGTAAAGAGAACATGGGCATTGCTGCCCTGAACTGTTGAAGTCATAAATTTCTCCTGTATGTGAAGAAAACAACAAGTGGGAGAATGTTGGGTGTGTTATATCTCTTCACATGGTGGTTGCGCGTACACCATGACCCAGGGCCCCACCCCTTCGTTTCGGACCGTTAGGTTCTGAAACGACACGGAGGGGGCCGTTAGGCCCTCGGAGTTCGCATGGAGCGCAAAAAAAATTTGGGTTGCTTTTTGCTTTTTTTCGATTTCGGCCCATTGTATTCTATCTAATCCCGATAAAGGGATTAGGGTTGTAACCTAATTTCGGGTAAACGAATTAGGGTTTTAGATGCTGTGAAATACCATATATTGTATTGTAAATGGTTGAGTAAACATATAATGAAAGCAGTTGTGCGGCTCTAAGTTTTGCTGGTTTTTCCCGGTTAAGGGCTTCCAAGTGAAAATCTCTGTGTTATGCGTGTTCCATTGTGTATTTTTTGTTAATGCTTAAGAATCTGTATGAGTTTTTACTACACTATTAAGGTTTAAAACTTACAGAAAAATCATATGGTGCCAATTAGACTTGTACTTATGCACCGTTCGTTGGAGCATGGTTTTGAGGATTTTGTTGATAGCCCCAACTTTCCCATTGCCCTTGAAATAGTATGAGGATGAGTATTGGTGCTCGAATTTCAAAACGCTAGAGAGCTCTTTCCAAACGACGTCTTCAAAATGTTTACCATGATTGGATACTAGCTGGTGAGGGATGCCAAAATGAGTGATAACATGGTTAAAGAAAAAGTGCGTCGCGATCTCATCTTGGCAATTAAGCGTGGGCATGGATTCGACCCATTTGGTAAAATAATCAACATCCACAATGATGTATTTATGGCTGCTAGTTGAAGTAGGGTTACACTCCATGAAATCAATAGCCCACTTGTAGAAGGGACTAATGGTAACAATGGGGTGGAGTGTTGCGGGAGGTGTTTTTTCCTTCGAGGCAAAGAATTGTCAATTATGATAGTGCTTAACTGTCGTAAAGCAATCGGTAAAAAGAGTTGGCCAAAAATAACCGGCGCGGATGCATTTTTGGGAGGTATCCATTCCAAAGAGATGGACACCACCGGATCTGCTATGGAAATCATTAAGGACCTTCTCAGCCTCATCATGAGTGAGGCATCTATGTAAAAGAGTATCAACGTCGCATCGATAGAGGACATATTCAATGAGGAGATATCGAGATGATTGATGGCGAATGCGACACCGATCATCACGACTAAGATGGGCACCAAATATATGGTTGCACAGATAAATGAGGAAGTCTCTGTACCATGGTTTGTCTAAGGAAATAGTAAACAAATGTTCATTAGGCAAGTCGATAGTGAGTGGACATGACATAGATGAAGATGGTAAGTCCGTCATAAGATGCGCCAAATCCAATGCCTTGGCACTTTTGGGGGTGACAAACTCAAGATCATACTCTTGAAGGATAACGATCTATTTATTCTTATTATTGCCTTCGAGGCAAAGAATTGGCAACTACAACAGTGCTTAACTGTCGTAATGCAATCAATAAAAAGAGTCGGCCAAAAATAACCAGCGCCAATGAATTTTTGGGCGGTAGCCATTCCAGAAAGATGGTCGCCATAGGCTCCGCTATGGCAGTCATTAAGGACCTTCTTAGCCTCATCACAAGTGTAGGCATGTATGTAAAATGGTATCAACGCCGCGTCAATAGAGGACATCGTTGATGAGGAGATATCAAGAAGCTTGATGGAAAATGTGACACCGATCATCGCGACTAAGATGAAGACCAAATTTTTGGGTGCATAGATAAACGAGGATGTCTCTGTACCATCAGTTGTCCAAGGAAATAGTAAACAAATGTTCATTAGGCAAGTCAATGGTGAGCGGAAATGACACAAACAAAGATGGTAAGTCTGTCATAAGATGTGCCAAATCCAATTCCTTAGTAATTTTGGGGGTGAAAAACTCAAGATCATACTATTGAAGGATAATGATCTATTTAGCGACACGACCTTGGACAAGGTGACGACTCAACAGATAGATCATGGGGTTTGAGTCTGCCACAACTATGGTGTGGCTCATAAGAATGTAGTGAAGCGGGTTTTGAACCAAAAAAATGACAGCTAAGGCCATTTTCTCCTAGTGAGTATATCATAACGGTGGACCAGATAAAGTATGACTCACATCGTAGATCACATGCTCTTGACGAGCAATGTATTCTTGGACTATCACTTCAGAGATGCCATGTTCGGACGTTGATATGTAAAGGATAAAATCCTTCGTGCAATATGGTGGGGATATCAAAGTAGCAGAGGACAGAGCTTGTTTCAACACCTCAAAAGCAGTTTGTGCGTCTTCATCCCAAACCAAGGGGACTTTGGTTTGAAGCAAGTGCAAGAATCCATGAACTTCGTTAGCGTAGTCTGGGATAAACCAAAGGAAGAAATTGGCCTTTCCTTGAAGACTATGCAGTTGACGCAAAGTACATGGGGGTGGAAGATCTGTAATGGCTTGAACCTTCATGGGATCGATAGTGATCCCTTTTTGGAAATGATGAATCTCGGTAATCGGCCAGTAGGAACACAGAACACGCACCTGAGGGGGTTCAAGTGAATGTTACACTTGCAACATCGAAGGAAGACTTGCCAAAGGTCTCTCATGTGTTGAGAACATTTCCTGGAACGAGTCATCCAAGTAGACAAGGATAATGTGGACCAATACACGAAAGCATAAATCCATTACTCGCTGAAAAGTGGCTCCAGCATTCTTGAGAGCAAACGACATAACTCGGTAAGCAAAGGTACGCTAGGGGGTGGTAAAGACGGTTTTGTATTGATCCTATTTGCGGATCTAAATC
This sequence comes from Larix kaempferi, assembly GCA_027924585.1. Taxonomy (NCBI): domain Eukaryota; kingdom Viridiplantae; phylum Streptophyta; class Pinopsida; order Pinales; family Pinaceae; genus Larix; species Larix kaempferi. The sequence continues at coordinate 4,588,026 of BSBM01000827.1, forward strand.
TGGTTATACCTAGAAAATCCATCCATGAAGGAAAGAATTTTGTGGCCCGCACATGCATCAATGAGTTGGTCAATGAAATGGGTCAAGAAGTTGACTTTTGGACATGCTAGATTCAAATTGTGAAAACCGTTGCACACACATATGGGGCACTTTTCTTTGTTCACGGGGACGAGGTTGGAAACCCAAATGGTATATGCAATCGAGTAGATGAAACCTGCTTTGTGGATTCTCAAATCTCATCCTTTACGACCTTTGCTTTGGATGGGTGGATTGGTCTATGCTTTTGGCCGATGGGTGCAACATCAGGCCTTCTTTCAATATGATGCTCAACAATAGTGGGGTCGAGACTCGACATCTTGGTGTATGACCAAACAGAAATGTCACAAAACTCTTGAAAGAGAGCCTTGTAGGAAGTGACCTCTTTCGAGGTGCACGAGGCACCTAACATAATATTCTCAATAATGCCTAGCTTAATGGAAATATCCACCTGAATGGTGGGCGACATATTGGCCATGTTTCCTTCTTCAAAGGTGTCGTGGGATAGGATTGGATGTTTGAACGAATAAACAATTCCATGAGGGATGAAATCTTTCAACTCAATAAAGAATTGATCAAACAAAGGTACAGTGGATTCCTTGGGAATAAAATATGAGGGATGGTGCATGTCATCCCAAGGAAAATCAAGTTATGTTAAGATTTCGAGTATCTCTTTGTCGCTTCGTAAACATCCACTGAAGTGATAAGAGGGATCAACATTGGTCTCCCATGTGGAAGTTCGGTCATGGGACGAGATAAAACAGATGGTGTTTGTCCCATCTAAAGAAGATGTCGGGGGGTGGACTTCTTCGATGACAATGACTTGAGACTCGAAGGAGAATCTGCGCAAGTTAGCTAAAATAGATCAGTATTCAAGCAAATCTGGACAGTAATGGGAGTAATGGTTGTAAAGGCCACAAATTGCACAATAATGGTTTACATGCGAGGACATGTTACACACTTGGGGAGTGTCAGGAAACTAGACCACTACAATGTTCTCGTTCAGAGCATCCTCTAACGTCTGGAGATGAGTGCGTAATATTGGTAACTCATGACAATTCTGGGTAGTGTGACCTATAGCATCGCACAGAGTGTAAGGTGGAGGTGCCCAAGATGAGGCCTCAAGAGGTGAGTTCACAACTTTTTTCAAAGATGCCATCATTGGGGCCTTTGTGGTATTTCCACCATCCTGCTTAAGAGGAGGTGGGAGAGCTAATGATTTGCTTGTGGGTATGTTGGGAGGTGGGTGATTGGCAGCATTAATCGATTGCACAGGTTGTGAAACAACATGTGGGGTCGGTGGTGAGTTTGGTGCAAGTAGGTACCAAACAAGTATGCCTAACGTCAATCCCGAAAGGTTAACAATTGCCATCACAGGCATGCTGACAACTCCAAACGGTGGAAAGAACAGGATTGTACATATAGGTGTAGCTCCCACTAGGTTGGGCATTGATGTCGGCTGCAACTTGGACTATGGTTGGGGCACATGATACATCATAGGATACGGTTGGGGTGTTGGTTTACCGGAGGAAATGGTGTATAAATATGTTACTTCGGTAGTCAAGGGGGTTGGGTTCAAGGCCTGAAAAGTGGCAGTCATGGGAGCATCACAAAAAATACCTAGCCCTATGGCAGAAAGCGATAGGATGGAAGCATCATGGATAGTGTTGTCGACCATGGGAACGACGTTTTCCGGAGTGGTCGGCCCTTTAGGGACATAGTAATTCAACTGGTCAATTTTGACGGCCTTCCCTTCATGAGGGAACATCATGAGCCAAAATATTGATTAAGTGACTGCTTTCATAGAATACATGTAGCTACGCCGAAGGAGGAGGTTATAATTAAGCTGAGCATTAACACCTCAATGTCAATCAGGACAATTTTTTCAATTAACTTGACAGGAATATTCAAGAGAATTCCTTGGGGTTGGGCAGCACAACCATCATAAGCGTGTAATGTTTTCATGCATGATTGTAACTTGGGGAACCCAATATTCTACCAAGCAAAGGTTGACATAATGTGTGTGGATGCACCCTCGCCGACTATGCATTGATGGATGACTAAGTTCCGGATCGACACGGGAATTTGGAACATGATGGATGAAGGCATGTGGGGCTCTTATTGATCCAAGTCGAGTGTGATCAAACGTGAATCAAATGGATTGATCACACCTAACGCTCATAGTGAGGCGTTGTGTTGTGCGAAGCAGTTCCTGAGAGCTTCCAAAGCTAACATGGCGGTGGGAGATTGGGCCAAGTCGTCAACTATGTTATAATTGAGAGTGTCCCGAGCATTGGCATTGTCCTCCGTCTAATGCAAAAGAAATTTGGGGAGTTTGCAAGTCCCATAAGTGGGGGGCCTAGGTAGATGCAAAGACTGGTCCACACAAGTGGAGTAGGAGACTTTGTCAATGGGGATGGTTTCAGTAGGCGATCACATTGGTTACAACGAGTCTGCAAGTTGACATCAAAAGACGACATTAACAGGCATTACACTCCTGAATCAAGAGACTAACACGAGGATGCAGCATGTGTAACCATGGGATGTGTTGTAATGGCCCCTTGAGTGGGTGAAGGGTTTTGCAACACCATTGGTTTTTGGACCGATTCGGGTGGGTTGGGCTCTGCCTAGGGTCGGTGCTTTCTTCTCGTAGATTAGCCTCATCCCAAAGCTGATGATACTTAGCCAAATGGGGGCAGTGATGTGTGTAATCTCCATAGACATTGCAGAAAGAACATGGATGATTGATCCATAACGGTGGGTTATTTCCCTACTTAGGTGGTTGATTGGGGTCATGATTGGAAGGATTAGCTTCATTATTGTTAGGGGGGTTCGGAGGTTATCCACCCCCTCCCTGGAATTGATTGTTTCCTTTGTTCCTACCTTTTCTTCAATTAGACTGTCCTTGTTGATTATTGGGGACTAGTCGATTTCGCAGTTGGTTCTGTTGTGCGTAAACTTTCCCTTATGGGAGAAGTGGATCTTAGGGAGAGGCTATTACTGGAGCTACTGGTTGTGTGCCAAGACAATCATAGTAGGCATTAACGGTCGAGGGTGGTGTGTAACCTTGACGGGTGGCGCGATATGCAAGTCCTTGATAGGAAGGTCCATGGCCATGAGAGGCAGGAGACAGAGACATGTAAGAGGGTATCGCTCCCAAATGAGATGACCTGTGGGGTAGATCGGGGCCATAACCCAATGTGGGAAATAAGCTCATCAGGAGATGCACAACACTAGGGGCATTACCATATGTGTAATTATTCGTCATGGGGGGTAAAGACATAAGTGGTCTAGGTTGGAATGTGATAGTGCCAATAACACCATCTGCGGCATGAGATGCCCCTGGTGGATCCTTTCGAGAGGAGTCTCCACGAGGGGCATCATGGAGAATGGTGTACAAATAGATTGATTGTGCATAAATCAGGTCAAACTGTCGTGCCTTAAGGATTGCTTCTTCCTCAGACTTCGAGCATTTGGAAGCCACATATTTGGCGATGGGGGGAGGATAGACTTGAAGAACTAGTCTAGGAATATTCTATCGTCGAGTTTGATCTTACACAAACTTAAACATCTACACCACTCATGGATATGGTCTGTAATGTGTGTGGCAGAATTTGTTGGGTGCCAAAAATGACCCTTTTTGCTCACTTCTCTTGTGATCCTTTTTCCCTATTTCTCCTTATTATTATAACCAAGTCGTTATCTTTCCTAAGGAAAAGCATGATCTTGAGTAGGTATAATTTATAATTACTTTGTTATATTAATGCCTAAAGTTTGTCTGTGTTTATGGATTTTGTCTCCTAATTAAGCTCACTTGTGATGGATTAATGAAAGCAACTGAGACCACAGGGAATTCGGGTCTATCATCCTGCTGATACACGTGGATGAAGAAGTACTTGGAAAGTAGTTACACCTTTTCGGGGCTCCGGTTCAGATCGTTGCAGAAGTAGCCTTTATTTAACCATCCACACAACCAGCTGAAACTCCCTTGGTATTGGATCAGTTCAAATTGTTGAGAGCATTGATGTCTATGAAATAGATTTTATCTCAATATAATAATGAATGCAACTGTTTCTATTTTTGGGGTATTGATTCGACAACCTGAAGATATTCGAGCCTCATGGCTATCTAAATTAGAAGGATCTAAATTGTCTTGTTTTACTATTTAAAGGAAGCGGGATGGTTCAAAGAGGTTGGGCTTATTTTTTAGAGAAGTTGTAACAGGAGAGGAAGAACTCTGTATCTGAATTTTATTCCATCAATGAAATTGGCAGTATTTACCTGATCTTCTGCGTACTTATTTATTGTATTGTTTAGAGGCATCTCTGTTAGAAGGAAAGGGCCCACCTTCTTTCAGAGTTTCCTAGTTAGCTAGTTACTTATTTTCTTTATTTTATTTTGGTGTGGAATTGCAATTATATTTAATTTTGAGTTGTTGAGCGTAGGAATTGCAATGGGAGTATTGAGCGTAGGATTCTTCAATTACATCTTTTCTCGTTTTGCTGAAACAGTCGATTGAATATTGCGTAGTTTCTCTTTGCAAGTGTGTTATTGGATTGTGCAATTATTGTTGTTACACCTGTGCTCTGTTGTTGCATTTTACTATTGTTTGTTCCCTTTCATGAACTGTTGAAACTGGCAGATGGCATATGGATTTATGGAGCAGGAGGATTGACTTTCTTTATGATTGATTATTTCAATTGTGGATTGGACCCCTTTTTATGATAATGATTTAGGATTTAACTTCTTGCAAAATTAATTTAGCCATTTCATTCTTGAAGTAGTTATTTTCAGAATTAACGCAATTAGAAGGATTGTGAACTCTTTTGATTTTTGACAATTGAATTAGTATTTGAAGATTGGATTGAACAGTGAACAGAGCACAGACTTAGTATTTAGGATGCAACCATTACTTGAGTAGATTGGGTGACTTATAGTTGATTAATTAGTTACTGAATGTTTATGAGTATATTTTGCTTGACTACCTTTGAAATAAACAGACTTCCCTGGGTTGACAATTTATATTGATTACTTTGTTTATGAATTAATAGGCAATTAAAGTGACCAACATTTTGGCGTCATTGTCGAGGAAGGTAATTGGTAAACATAGAGTGTAGTTGATTAAGTTGTTTCTTTAGCTATCTTGATTTTTGAGGTTGCAGGGATGATACGACGCAGTGAAGAGCTGTGCATCCTTCGACAAACTGAACGGGTTCCTATCACAAAAAAGAGGTATGTTATCTAAGCTTGCATGAATACAAAAAGAAACGAACGTGAAACCTCCAAAAACACTAACCTTGCAGGTGGAAGAGGTTGTGGCGGTAATCCAAGTCTAGGAAGACCGACATTTGTTGATGAGTCGATTGCCAAAGCTGATTCCTCTATTGGAGCTTTATTTCGGCGAACATCTTCAGGAAGAGGAAGCTCTATTCTCCCTAAGCTTTAATCGTCAGTATCAACCGTGGAGAAGGTAATGGAAGTTTCAACCCCCACTTTTGATAAGAAACCTCCAGAAGATAAGGGAATTGTTGTGGGTACAAGAAATCCAGAGGAGATTTATCGAATTAACGGGTAGGAAGTAACTAAGAAGGAGTAGTTGGATTATCGACAGGAATTGGAGGAAGAAAAAGGAGAGAAGAGTAGAAGAATGAGGAAAATATGAATAACGAAGAGAACAGAGAACGTCGAGGTCACCCTAATGATCATGAAGAGGAGATGGGGGACAATGGTAATAATCAGCATGGAGAGACATTTGCTACACTTGAATTCCCCATTCGACAGACGCCCGGGGTGGCTCCCATGAAGAACATTTCACCCTTGGTATTGCCAAATTTTTATGGTAATTCTACTGAAGATCCAGACGAGTTTCTCTTTGAATTTGACATTCTCTGTCGAAGTTATGATTATACCACCAGTGAACAAAAGTTAAAATTGTTTCCTGCTACTTTAAAGGGAAATTCCCTACGTTGGTTTACAAGTCTGGGTGGTGAGACTGTTACAGCATGGGACCAAATGAAACGAGTATTCCTTGCTAAATATCTGGATTATTGCAGAACCAAGGATAGGAGAGAAGAATTGTTCAAAATGGTTCAAAAAGATGATGAAAGTTTCGAGGATTTTGTAGAAAGACTTTTATATAATTTATAAATATCTCGTCATGCTGATATTGGAAAAGATATTCTTAAAATCATTCTATTGCGAGGAATTAGAGAAGATTGTCTGGATATGCTTAATCTGTTGGGAAAGGGGGCATCTCAAGGGAGTCTTTTGATCATATTATGGATATGTGTTGAAGATACTCTAGAGGATCTTCTAGAACCAGTACAAGAGACCGAGATGTCCTTACAAGGGCACAAAAGTCAGCCAGTGGTGGAGCTACACGAGCAGAAATAGGTAATCTTCTCAGAAATTTTAAGACTAATATGATGAGTTATATTTCCTCACAATTGGATGTTTTAAAGGCAAAGCATAGACAGGACGAGGCAGAGTTCACACTGGACATATTTTGTGCTAAATGCATAAAGAAGCATCCATTGAGGGAATGCCCACTTAACAAGGTATAGGTATGTGGTCTATGTGATTTGGATCACAATACTAAGGATTGCCCCTGACTGCCAAAAGTTAAGGAAGTCCTTCAGGCATCAAGTGCAGATGTGGAACAATCCTACTTCATTTCACAAAAGAAGCCCTAGCAACCTCGTGCTCTAGGTATGATTCCAAATCCTACAGCATCTTTTAATTCTTGGAATAACATGAACAATCAATTTCCTCCATAATATTCTTGTCCCAATACTCAATGGAATCCATCTACTCAACCTGCAATGCAATATCCTACCCCATGGATGTCATGGTCACCTCAGCCAAATCAACTGACCCCTTGGCCTCCAGGTTGGAGAAGTCCTTATCCAGGGAATCAATTCCATCGCCCACAATATCAGCAAACACAGCTGCAACCCCCTACTAATGCTGCACCAATTAATGCACCATTACGACCTCAGCTGCCTACCCAACCTAACTCTAACCCCAACAATAAGGCAGTGAAACAATTTGAAACATCAAACATGCCAGGTTACTCTATCATTCCTATTCCATGTAATGAATTACATCTACGATCTGGGAGGGTGATAGAACCCATTGTCATTGAGGATGTTCCATCCCCTGTGACTAAAGAACAAATGAATAAACAAGTTGAGAGTCCAATCAACACAGCAATCCCCATTATTGAGGATGTTGAAACACACGTTGAAACTACCCCTGTACAAATTCCAAGAAATCCACCATATCCCGAGCGATTAGCCTTACAGAAAGCAGTAGAGAAACCTTGCTTCAATCTTCTAGGGTAACTGAAAAATATTATGTTAGAATTCCATTATTGAAAGCCCTGCATGATGTACCCATTTATGCTAAAACTGTTAGAGACCTGTGTGTGAAGAAACTAGGTAGGAAGCCTAAGGATCCTCTTACAATCCGCGTGGCTGGGAAATTGTCTGAATTGATGATGAGAAAGGTTCCTTTGGATAAATATGACGATCCAGACAATCCCATTGTTACAGTACATATTGGGTATACTGATATCCCCAATGTTTTAGTTGATTTGCATGCTGCAATAAATGTGATGACCATCAAAACCTTAAAAAAATTGGGGCTCACTAACCTCAGAACAACCCCCACTGTACCAGAATTGGCTGATAAATCCACGATTCGACCTGAGGGGATTTTGGATGACTTGGTAGTCTCTGTTGATTCATGGGAATAGCCCGCAGATTTTCTTGTTCTACAGCCTAAATCTTAGTTGTGGGGACATCCACTAATTCTAGGAAGACCTTGGTTGGCTACAGCAGACACATACATCATCTGTAGATCAGGATCTATGACAATATTGGATGGAACTAACATGAAAATCTTGAACCTGTATCCTCCAACTAAACCAAGTTTAGATGTTGAAATTCCATTGTGGGTAGATCTGGAAGAGGAAGGAAGCGCTCAGCCTCTTCTTACTATAGGGAGGGCCTTGATTTTAAAAATGAAACCGAGGATGATACCATCAACAGTTTCATTAGTGAACCAACAACGGTTACCAAACATGCATATCAGATCCTGGATAGTGCCATGAGTGAATTAGATCAAGAATACCTTATTGAGGATGTCTTGGCTAAAAAATTTAACACTGAAACTGTTCCCATAACTGAGAATCAAAGAGTTTCAATTGAGATTGAACCTGGAAGAACTTTGAATGTTAATCCCAATCTAGCACCTCGCGAGTTGGATCGTTTGACCACACTGCCAAAACAATATAAGGGAGATTTTGCGTGGGAATACACGGACATGAGAGGTATTCCCTCTGAGTTGTGTACTCACCATATTTACATTAAAAGTGATTGTCAGCCTATATGTCAACCTCAACGCATAATGGATCCAAATTTGAGAGAAATTGTGAAAGAGGAAATTCATAAACTTTTAAAGGAAGGATTTATTTATCCCATTTCGGATAGTGAATGAGTTTCTCCATAAGTAATTGTGCCTAAAAAAATGGTAAATGGCACATATGTGTGGATTACCGAAACCTAAATAAATCTACACAAAAAGACCATTTCCCTTTGCCATTTATTGATCAGGTTTTGGATACCTTGTCTGGTAAAAAATTATTTTCTTTGCTAGATGGCTTTAGTGGGTATAATCAAATTCAAATTGCCCCTGAAGACCAAGAAGTGACTACTTCCACATGTCCTTGGGGTACCTTTGCGTATAGGGTGCTCCCTTTTGGATTATGCAACGCACCGGCTGCATTTCAACGAGCTGTGATTGGAATTTTTTCTAAGATGGTTAATGATTGTATGGAAATTTTCATGGATGATTTCACCCCTTATGGTAGTAGCTTTGATGAGGCTTTGGAAAATTTGGAAAAAAGTCTTAAAACGTTGTGAACAGATTCACCTGTCCCTCAGCACTGAAAAATGTCATATGATGATGAGTGAAGGTATAGTCCTCGGAAATTCTATATCTGCTGCAGGAATATAAGTGGACCCTGCCAAAATCAAGGTAATTCTGAACATCCCTATTCCTGGAATGCAGAGGGAGGTACGTAGTTTTCTTCGGCATGCTGGTTATTATAAACGCTTTATTGAAAATTTCTCTAAGCTAGCATCTCCTCTATTTACCCTACTAATCAAAGATGTGGAATTCAATTGGACAGATGCATGTTAGACAACGTTTGCATAATTAAAGAAAATATTATCTACATCACCTATTCTGCGTGGGCCTAATTGGGCCTTACCTTTCCACATTTATTCTGATGCTTCGGATACTGCTAATGGGGTTGTGCTGGGACAACAGGAAGATCGTAACCCGTATTCTATTTACTATATCAGTAAGAATATGGCTCCTGCTGAACTCTACTACACAGTAACTGAAAAGGAATTTCTTGTTGTCATTTACGCCATCAATAAATTCAGGCATTATATTACCAGGTACCCTACCTTTGTGCATTCTGACCACTCGTCTATTAGATATTTAATGAAAAAACCTGTTACTAATGCTCGAGTGACTAGGTGGTTGTTGTTGTTACAAGATTTGGATAACACTATTGTTAATAGACCAAGAAAAGAGAATGTTGTTGCCGATTTTCTTTCTCAACTAATCAATAATGTTGATAATTCACCAGTTGAGGATTCTTTTGTTGATGAACATCTATTTGCAGTATCAGTTCACTCACCGTGGTATGCAAACATTGCTAATTACCTTGTTGTAGGGAAGATTCCATTGCATTTATCAAAAAGGGAAAGAAGAAGGATTATACAACATAGTGTTAGGTACTGCTGGATAGAAGGATACCTCTTTTACACAGGGCTAGATTTGGAAATTAGACGATGTGTAAGGGAAGATGAAATCCATAGTATCCTGAAGGCTTGTCATGATGAACCTTGTGGGGGGCACTTTGTTGATAAAAGGATTGGACACAAGGTCTTAAGAATGGGCTACTTCTGGCCAACCCTGTTTCAGGATGCAAAGAAGTATGTGCAAGCCTGTGATAGCTGCCAAAGGATGGGTCAGCCTAATAGGTTGGATGAAATGCCATTACAACCACAATTGGTGGTTGAACCATTCGATAGGTGGGACCTAGACTTTATAGGACCCATCAACCCTCCTTCAAGACAAAAAAAATTTATTCTAGTTTGCACAGATTATATGACTAAATGGGTGGAGGCCACAGCCTTGGTGAGAGCTATCAATCAAGCTGTTGTAGATTTCTTGTTTGAAAAAAACTTCACTCGCTTCGGGGTGCCTAAGGAGATAGTCAGAGATGGGGGACCACAGTTTGTATCTCATAAAATTGTAGCTCTTATGCAGAAATACTATATCCAACATCGAATAACTTCACCTTATCATCCACAAGCCAATGGCCAAGTGGAAAGTACGAATAAATTCATTGAATCTATCCTTACAAAGACTGTGAAGAGTCATAGTAGAGATTGGGTTGAAAGACTTCCTAGAGCATTATGGGCATATCGAACTACGTGGCTTAACACCACAGGGTTCTCTCCTTATGAGTTGATATACGGGAAAAATGATGTCTTCCCTGTTGAAATCAATATTAAAACCTTGAGGACCGCTTTAGAAGCAAGCTTGGACTTGACAGAAGCCCAATAGGACCAACTAAATCAATTAAATGAACTTGATGAGAAGCATGCAATTGTTGTACACCAAACTTCAGTGATTCAACAGCACCGTTCTAAGTGGCATGACCGGTTTATTAAGAAGAATATGTTTCATGAAGGAGATTGGGCCTTATTGTATGATTCATGATTCAAGAGGGAATTTAAAGGGAAATTGCGCACCATATGGTTGGGACCATACAAAGTGGACATAGTGTTTGATGATGGGACCATTCGATTGACCACAATCGACGAATAACAGACATCATTATTTTCCAACGGTCATCGGCTGTGATTCTATCATAAGCCACTCTCGAAAGATGCATTTGATTCTCATGTTGCTTCTAGCTCAAACTGTCAATTGGTACAAGAGCAGGAGCCTCCTCCGGTTTCCTAAGCTCTTTAATCTTTTGCTCATTTTCCACAAAGAAGTGGTACATAAATAAACTTGTTTGATTTTATTCCTTTTTGGTTTGATTTCATTTGTTTGATAGATTGTTTGATGATTTTTTTTCAGGTGTTCAACTTTGATTGGTTTGTTTATAGGAACTGTGTGCAGGGATATATGCGAAGGATCTAAAAAGAATAGGAGCAGTCGTAATGGGCCAAACGATTGCAGGAATTATGGGTGGTCCTCTGCAATTGCCTAATATCCCTTTATAGGGATCGACGAAGGGAATTGTCAATTTCTGTCAAGTCCATTGAACTTCATTTGGGCGCTGCTAAAATTTTGTCGTCGGCTGAAATCCCGCCAATATTTCCACTTTCTACCGAAACTCCGCCAACCTTTCTGCCGAAATTCTGCTAAATTCTCGGCTGAAACACCGCCAATCTTTCCACTTTCGGTGAAACTCCACCAATCTCTCCGCTATCTGCTGAAACTTCTCCAATCTTTCCAATTTTTAGCTTGTATCATTTATGAAATTCATCAACTTTCCTCGTAACTGTTCAAAATATGTTTTGCAATATTATCCGAGGAAGATTCCGATGGAATTGGCAGCAATATTACTCTGGGAGTTTAATAATCAATACCATTTATGCTACATTTTTCCAAAGATAAATCCGAAAATCTACCAAAGCTCCCACTCACTAATACAATTAATTTTGACATGGACACACTCATTTTTCTTATTGGACAGGAGCCTACAGATTTTATGAATCCATGTGATGAGGGATTCCTTTATCAAGCAATTTGACAGCAAAAGTGGGCCACTTTGGATTGTTGACGATCTATCACGGTAAGCGCAAAGGTATGGATCCTAACCACGGGTATGACTAGGCATCAACTGACAAGTAATTATGATTATACTACCTTTGCTTATCCTTGTCAACAATTTCTAGCCAATATTTCCAGTTGGAGGGACATATCACCACCCTCTCCCGTACTTATTAACCATCGTTGTCTCCCCCAATCCATGCAATGACTTTTCCCACGAGCCTATTCCATAATTATACCACCTTTCTAAAAATAGCCAACGGACTCTCCCACTGTTCACTGATGTTCTTGCATGCTGCAACTCTGGTATCTGAACTAGGAAACTTTTGCCTACACCATTTGAGATTGTTGAAGAAGGACATTATGGGAGGTTTCGTAGTCCGACATGAACTAGAAACAATGGATTCCTTACGCCAGAACGAAGAGGTTTTCAAGATTTTTGAAGAAGCGAGATGGACAACTTATTTCCATAAATTGAATGGGTTTGATGAAGATATGGCATTACCGTTTTCCCAGAATTTGATGGGAGATCATTCAGAGGTTGGGGGATTGAGGGTTGAGGTCTCTGAATAAATTTTAGCAGAGGTGACAGGATTTCCTGGGACCGAGAGGAGATGATTTGGTCGAAAGGTGCATATTCCAAATGTAAAAGAATACTTCCTCGCAGTAGGAGAGAATGTTAAATCAAGGGGACGAGGAACAACATTGGAATCTTTTCCTCGCCCATGGGACCAAGTTGCAGTATTCTTAAAGAAATACATCACCTGCGAAGGTAGGTACCAAGTTGTTTATACTTATGACTTTGTTTTGTTGTCTCATCTGTGTCATGGAACATTAATTAATATGCCCTAAATTATTTTGAGGACTCTGCAAAACATGGAACATTATGTGCGAAGGTCTCAATATCACAGAACTTCCATTACCAACCATGGCCTCACCAAATTATTAATATTAAGGGCACTTGAGCAAAGACACCAATCATGGGGGAAATTTGTTGTTGGGGCAGCGGTAAACCTTGTGGCCATGGAGGAAAGCGATGATGAAACTGAAGAGGAGGATGAGCGGAGCCTATCAGAAAGAGAAAGGGGGGATAGGGAATCCGAAGGAGTAGAGAAGGACCAAGAAAGGAATATAGAGGAAGTTGTGACTGTGGAGGATTCTAAAAATATAAACCCTCAGGGGGCTATTGAAAGCTTGTTCCAACAAACAGGAGTCAGTGAAAAAGAAATGAGGGAGGGGTCTGAGAGCCAGACGAAAATGAATCAGGAGGCTGGACCTTCTAGTGAAAATGGAGGATCTAGTGAGTCGAGGGAAGAATCATCACGAAAGGATGATTCTCCTCTTCCTATCCCAGAATATGTCAAAATACTCACGGAGGGATCCACTCCCCCAATGCCACGTAGAAATTACAAGAGATTGTGTACCCAAGACCAGCCACCGAGTCCATTGAAAAGAATGAGGCCCCAAGCTTGTGTTTCAGCAGAGGTAGCACAAATGTCCAAGGAAGATATTGGAATTCCAATTTTGTCACTCCCTGAAACACAAGAAGCAAGAAGCAACTCAACTCCAATTCTGAGTCCTGCCGATCCACAAGAACCTACTGCAAGAGAGGATCAAGTTTAATTGGAAATTCTGCTCTTAGAAAATGACCTGTTGAAACAGGAGGTGTAGGTACTCAGTGAGGAACTGTAAGGGTTTAAGGAGGTGCTAAAAGTTAGGTAGTTCGTAGATTGAGCACGCTGGATGAAGTTGTTGATCGAATGGGAATCCTACCCTCTGTTTCAGAAAATATGGAGCATGATGAGTACAAGTACCCAGAATGTGGGGACATCTTTAAGAATGAAAGATACAAGGTCACTCTCATGGAACTTTCGTCCCGGAGACTCGTGCAACTAAAACAAGAGAGGACTAGAATAGTACAAGCAGAATCAATGGTGGGTGATGTGCAGAATCAAAACATGAAAACAACTCCTTCAACCATGGACAAACAAGAATTATTGGGTAAGGAGCTTGAAGATATTATTGCGCGGGAAATGCTGACACCTGACCAGGGAATACAAGAATCAAGGGAAGAATTGCCTCAACAATTAAGGGTTGCTGAAACACAAGAACTAGTGGCCCAAGAAGGAGATATTGTAACACAAAGAGAGAAAGAAGACATTGTAACACAAGAACCAGTGGCACTAGAAGAAATCGTTGAGGTTCCAGAACAGGTGGGTCAAAAATAAGTTGTTGAAATACAAAGATTAGTTGTTGCAACTCAAGAACTAGCAACTCGGGAGCAACCTCTACCCAGGGAAAATGATGTTGACACAAAGGTTCAGGAATCCCTGGAGATTAGTGAATTGGACGAAGAAGATGAAAAGGACCAGGAAGTGGCAGAGGACATTTCTTTGTTGAAGGCCGAAATAAATAAATGGAAATATCAAGCTACCATGTGTGAGGAAGGGATGATTCCCCTACCTATACATAGGAAGGTCATTAAGGAACTCAGAGAGAGATGGGCTAAAGAATTAACATTCCAAGGGTTTCGATGGGAAAAATTGCAAGAAGAGTTGAAGGAACTAAGAAATTTTAAGGTCGTGAAACAAGAGAATGAGCAAATGTATGATTTAGTTTAGGAACTACTAAGTTGTAGGGCCCCATCACCATCCTATTCAATTTTCATTTATGAAAAATTGACTCATTTTAAGCTAAAATCTCCTAAGGAAGGGAGGCCCCATCAATTTGTTACAACTTCTCAATTTTTGGATACCTTTGGTCGAAGTTATTTCCCTGAAAAAAATCTATTATGTAAATTATATTTACATGAGTTAGAATGATTCATGAAACTTCGGTCTAATCCTATTCCTTATATAGGGGATGTACATCTAAGGGAATTTACTTTCTTCATCACCAATCAGATGAATTGGTGGAATGCTTATCATACCATTGGAAGAAATGAGGATAATTCTACTCTATGGATCTGTGGTGAACCACAATCCCTTGTTGCTATTATTGAAAGACATAGAGAATACCTCTCCTCTCCTCAAAAGGATAATCAGATAACAACACTTCAACACGATGTTATATCTACATGTGTCAAGATCATATCACAACAAGAGCCCTATGCATTAGAAGACAGTAAGTACAGGTGGGAAGCTTCTTCTGAGACTATGAGAACAAGAGATCCTTACTCTTTTGAAATTTTTAAATATGCTTTATCTCGAGTTCCTGAGTATGTCAAGTGTATTCAGACCTGTGGACCAAGCTAGCTAGGATTAAGATTTAGATTCCCACTCATATGGTTTCCTGAGAAGAAGTAGAGGAGTATATATAAGTTGACTAAAAAGGCAGAGAAGAAGTGTTGGGAAGAATTAGTTGCTTGCAAAGGGTACATAAATCGGGGAGATAAGCCTGAATATTCCTTCAATCTCACTAACTTTCATAGGAGAAGTTTTGATTTAGATTCACTGGAGGTTGTTGCATGAGAACATGCAACTGGACAGTTGGGGGGAGACGTTGGGTGCCAAAAATGACCATTTTGCTCACTTCTCTTGTGATCCTCTTTCCTTGTTCTCCTTTTTATTATAACCGAGTCGTTATCTTTCCTAGGGAAAAGCATGATCTTGAGCAAGTATAATTTATTATTACTTTATTATATTAATGCCTAAATTTTGCCTATGTTTATGGATTTTGTCTCTTAATTAAGTTGACTTGTGACGGATTGAGACCACAGGGAATTCGGGTGTATCAGCCTGCCGATACATGTGGATGAAGAAGTACTTGGAAAGCAGTTACACCTTTTCAGGGCTCCAGTTCAGATCATTGCAGAAGTAGCCTAAATTATCCATCCACGCGGCCAGTTGAAACTCACTTGGTATTGGATCGGTTCAAATTGTTGAGAGCATTGATGTCTTTGAAACAGATTTTATCTCAATATAATAATGAATGTAATTGTTTCTATTTTTGGGGTATTGATTCGATAGCCTGAAGATCTTCGAATTTCATGGTTGTCCAAATTAGAAGGATCTGAATTGTCTTGTTTTAGTATTTAAAGGAAGACGGGATGGTTCAAAGAGGTTAGGCTTATTTTTTAGAGAACTTGTAATAGGAGTGGAAGAACTCTGTATCTGAATTTTATTCCATCAATGAAATTGGCAGTATTTTCCTGATCTTCTGCGTACTGATTTCTTGTAGTGTTTAGAGGCATCCCTGTTAGAAGGCAAGGGCCCACCTTCTTTCAAAGTTGCTTACTTAACTAGTTACTTATTTTCTTTATTTTATTTGGAATTGCAATTATATTTAATTTTGATTTGCTGAAGCAATGGGAGTATTGAGCGTAGGATTCTTCAATTACAACGTTTCTCATTTTGTTGAAACAATCGATTGAATAGTGCATAGTTTCTCTTCACAAGTGTGTTATTGGATTGTGCAATTATTTGTGTTACACCTGTGATCTGCTGCTGCATTTTACTTGTTTGTTCCCTTTCATGAACTACTGAAACTGGTAGATGGCATATGGATTTATGGAGCAGGAGGATTGATTTTCTTTATGATTGAATATTGCAATTGTGGATTGGACCCCTTTTTATGATAATGATTTAGGATTTAACTTCTTGCAAAAGTAATTTAGCCATTTCATTCTTGAAGGATTTATTTTCAGAATTAATGCAATTAGAAGGATTGTGAACTCTTTTGATTTTTGGCAATTGAATTAGTATTTGAAGATTGGATTGAATAGTGAGCAAAGCACAAACTTAGTAATTAGGCTGCAACCATTCCTTGAGTAGATTGGGTGACTTATAGTTGATTAATCAATTATCAATGTTTATGCATATATTTTGCTTGACCACCTTTGAAATAACCAGACTTACCTAGGTTGACAATTTATATTGAGCACTTCTTTTATGAATTAATAGGCAATTAAAGTGACCAATAGAATTCTATTGATAAGGAAGGAGAATCTCTACTCCGACATCATACCGAACCGACAATTGAAATAACTGTAGGAAAGTGGGGGCTAGGGACACAAAATTCTGGTGTACCCCATGTGGTTGATCAATGTACCACTTAGCTACCGTGCCAGTCAGAGTTCTCTGGAAGAGACACAGTCTAATGGAATCGTCCACTATGTTATTGGAGGAACACCATAAGTGGAAGGACATGACGTGGTTCTAGGGGTCTTCCCCAGCCTTCCCTTCAAACTTTGGGATGTTTGACGGGAGTTTGGTAGGCATGGGGGGGTAGGTAGAATCGTTTGTAATAGGGAAATTGGTCAATCTAGCCAAATTAGGTTGGTTAAGACTGGCCATAAATGGAAAAATAACAGTAGGATAAGACATGGTAGGACCAACGATGGTGTTCTACATGGATTCAACCGTGGATCCAACAATTGTGGTTGTCGCGACTTGGATCGTGGGAATATTTCCACTTAGACTTGGAATCACTGTGGAACTGGGAATAATGGTTCATGTGGAACCAATGACTATGTTGGTCATGGCAGCAACTGTAGGGCTGCTGCCACTGACTCCACCAACGCTTCTCCTAACAAAAGGAGTTGGGATATTGCCTGTCATCCGGTTGTGCATGGGTGAATGTGACATCTGTGAATCTAACTGAGAGGAGTTATAATCAAACTCAAATGTCTCAGAAAGTGGATTTGGAGACGGTGAAGTGTGCCGAACTGGGGTCCAACATGTGCGGCCTAAGAAACCATATTGTGGTGACTGCCCTCAAAGTCTATGAGAGTACCTCGAAGGAGCTATATTGATATGATCATAAACATAGAATGGGTATGATCTTGATCTTGAAAAAGGCTTGAAAATTCCAATGCACGTAAATGTGCAAGAGGAGAGCACAGCAAAGAGGCACTCAGGCCAACAACAGGTTCGAAAAACCCACTGCAACCGTGTGTTAGAACATATGAGCTACAATGAAATGGCCACAAATCCAACAAGAAGCACTCCTATAAAGAGAAAATGACCCGCTAACCTATCAAATAAAGGAGCAAGCAATCACCTCTCTAAAAGATGGAAGCCCTCACAAATTGTTTCCCCTGCAAGGTGATGAAATCCACAGTCAAACAAAATGAAATGGAAGACCAATATGGCTTAGGGATATCCCTCTACCAAAAGGGATCCTGGGTAAAAGAGTCCTAAAATAAAGGCTTCTAGGCTACCTTGTTCAGGACACGTTAGGAAAGGTTACCCGCAGCTTCAATCCGAAGACAACGATCTGGATTGTCTTCAATACTAAGTGGGGTGTGACATTACACCCAACCATCCGGTTCTAGTCTTGCCACTTACCCTTGTTAGACGAGAGGCCCCCTACAAATCAGTCTCAACCATGTCCACAAATACTAGAGGATTTTGGTCCCCTAAAAAGACAACTGTTGTTTCTCAAATGTAAATGACAGAGGGGAATTATTTGGATGCCTCGCCCGAGTGTCCTAACCTAACTACAAAATTATCTTTGGTCCTCGAGTGACGTTAAGATTTGTTGAGTTAACATTAATTTTAAGGCTAAGCTTGGTGTCATGAGCTAAGCATTAATTTATGGTGTGAAATGTGTGCACGTGTGGTGTACCCAGATATAAAGTTGGAAAAATAAATGCTTAATGGAAATGATAAACAGTACTAAGTAAAAACTTTTCTTTTGGTAACCATTTCAGCTAAGGCTAAGCATTTCATTTCAAAGTACAAACAAGCAATGATTTTTCAACATATAACTTACTGAAAAAAAGAACAATGCAATCCTAACAGATTTGAAAGTCACCCAAAGATGCAGTAAATACTCAAGAAGAAGCTTTTTCTTCACTACAGGGTTTACACAAGGGCAGATTTAAAGGCGGCTATAGCAAGGAAATGGCCGCAAGAAGAACAAAAAGGGCACTGCAAACAAATAAGAGTGGAAAAAATAGAGAAGTCTGCAGAGAGCAGAGGTTGGACAGAGGGTCTAGGAGGCTAGAAAAAACTTAGGAAATAAAAATAGTCATAGATCGCACATATCGAAGAAACAGAGGCATCCTGGGTTACACATAACTGAAAAACATTTGCAATGGGAGCGGAAAAACCCATAATACAGACAAGTCGCACTTATTGACGGTTTTAGGTCACACTTGTCGCACTTAACTAAGAAAAAGGGGTAACATGGGTCGCACTTAATGGGAAAACATGTGCGACCTGGGCATAAAACAGCCTGGAACAGGCAGGTCGCACTTGTTAGGGGTTTTTGTGTGACAAGTCACACTTAATCAGGAAGAATGAGTGACTTGGGTCACACTTAATGGCAAAATAGGCGTGACCTCGGTTGAAAAGAGAATTTAAAAAAAAAGTGCAAATAGTGTGAAATTCTAAATCACAGCAGATCACGAAGCTGAGTATACCTCACAGAGAAAGAATGAGCAAAGAAATTGAGTTACAGTGAAAATTGCAGTAAAAAAGAGCAAACAGTTGAACATGCATGAGACCTGAGATAGGAATATAATAATGTCACGTGATCCAATAATCAGTATAATGAGCAATGATGTTATAGTGGAGAAAATTTGAATCACCTGGGAGAATTCGAGTCTTAGTCTATCTAGCATAAGAATTGCCACCACTGGAGTGCTCCGAAAGACCCAAACTCAACTCAACTGAACCTAAACTCAGTTAGTTGAAGACACAATCAGTTAACTGATCAAGGACAGCGCATTAGTGAGTTTGTCATGCAAATCACTCAGAAAAGGGCACATGAGGACACAATTAGTGGCAATCGGAGCATAAACCCCCCACAAGAGTCAGCTGGACTAAACTGGAACATTGAGTTGGCTCCTAAAATATAGGGAAACTGACTTAAGTGGTCCTAAATGATGCATGCAGGGCACATTAGGTGGCTAATGGGTCCTAGATGACATCTACACACCACTAGGGGGGAAATAACATCACTAAGTGCTAGAAAATGGTAAATAATGCAAGTAGGATAAGGATGGAGTATTAAAATATCCTAACAAATGGGGGCCAGACTTGGAGGTTCGGGCCATTTTCCAGGTCCAGATTTGATAGACGGAAATAGACAATCTAGCAAGGTAAAACTGAACATAATAAACTGAAAAAACAAAACAAAAATAACTAAGAAAGGATGGTCAAACAGAACCGTAGATTGAGAGAGATCGAACCTGGTGGAGTCGCCAAAAACTGTTGCTAATGTTTTCACACCAGAACATGCCAAAATACACCTACTCAGGTTTATGAATACCGAAGTAGAGTTTCAAGAGGGATGCAAGCTACATAAATAGAAATTAAACTAGACATGTGCATGAAACAAATCTAAACAAACATTCTTCAACAAGCAAGCAAATAAAAAAATGTTTTTTTTTGTATTTATAGAAATGGGATATACATGGAACAAGGAAAACCTCAGAATAGCAATAGCAAGGGGCCCTTGTAGTGTTTTGAAGTAGAGTACTCCTGGTCTCTTGGCACCCCAATTTTCTCCAACTACACGTCACAAGTTGCAAAATATCCAAGCAAGGTGAAACTAGAATGCTCAAAGGGGATTCAAGGTTTCAATGGAAATTTCCTTAGAGTAACGATATATGAAATGTATGGAGAACAAATATGAAATGAGGGAGCTTCACATCCAATATATAGGAGAAATGATTGATGGTTTCAGTTGCCCATGGTATTTGGTGGCGGAATGGTTTATGGTTTTGGTGGCCCGTGGTATTTTTTGATCACTAGTATTTGGATAAGCATTAGGTTTTTCCCCTTTTAGATGGGATTTTATCTTTTCCCGCTTCTTTTTTCCTTTTTGGGAATTTTCCTCTATTTTACGGATTTTTCCCCTTTCCCATTTTTAAGGCATGTGCTAATTTAATTATGGGCCAATTTAATTTTCATCTTTGGGATTTTAGACATGTGAAGGTCAAAGTGGTGGAAATGGAAAGTGGTATTTATGTAAAGATATGGTGTGGCTAGGGGATGAGTTAAGTGGACAATTTTTTGGTGTTAACAATATCCTACACGACATCCTTCAAGAAGCTATTTTCAAGTCTGGTTTGGGCTCTACATTGTCTTTAATATGGAAACCCTGGGATTTAGGAACTTTGGAAGGTTTGCTCTGTTTAGCAATCATGAAGCCTAAAGTTGACGTAGAGGAAAAACTACAGGAGCTATCAGATGGAATTCGAGAAGCTCAAGAAAAACATTCATGACATACGAAACCATTTACGGTGGATGAACTCACATATGGAGGGTTTGCTTGCTATTTTCGTCATATAACAACACAAGTGCTTTTGTTGGATTCCCATTTGGAAGAGGCTGAGCAGGTTGTCCTTCAACTCACATCCCACACATCCTGTTTATATTTGTGTATTAACGTTGTGGAGGGAAATGTTTGCACTCATGAAGCTCAAGTTGAGGCAATGCAGGTCACCCTAGAGTGTCATGATGCTCTTCTAGCGCCAAAGCACTCCCAAGTTTTTAATTATGGAAGCAAATAAAATGAGGATACCACTGTTTACCAGCCCATCAATGCAATAGGAAATATTTCTAACTTGGATGATCGCATTGATGAAAATGCAGAGGATAGTCATGACACTTGGGCTATGGATAGTGAAGAGAGTGTTGAATACAATTGCAAGTTGCGGGAGGAAGATGCTAAGGAAAATCATGAGGAAGATGCTAAGAACAGTCAAGATGTCCAAGTGATGGACAATGATCCTAGTACCATTTAATTTTGCTTTTATATAAATTTTTGTTGCAAGTTGCTACTTGGACAGTATGTTAGAATTTACAGTAGCTTAGGAGAATGTGTTTTTTTTTTAGATTTATATTTTCATGGATTATTGTAACTAAGTTAAATAATGCTCATAGACTTTTGATACCTTGCTTTGAGATTTTATATTGTTATGCTGAAATTATTTTCAGCATTTTATAAAAACAAACATACCCGTTTTCGTTTTAAAAAATAACGGCACCAACATCTCACCTCAAATGTTTGAAATTTCACGTCCCTCAAGTGCACACGATAATATAGGAATTGATGCATTTGTATGTGTAATATATAAAGCACCGATGCATACACAATTATAGGAGCATCAGTTCGCCATAGAAGAAAGAAGCACGACCCAGTGCGTAGTATTTATATGAGCACTAATGCTTTATATTTATATGAGCACATGCGCATTATGTAATAAAAAGATAGAACCAATGCATAATATTTATATGAGCACCGGTGTGTTACATTTATACACCCACCGATGTGTTTTGTAGCAAAAAGTCGGAACAATTGCATGATAATGATAAGAGCACCATTGCATTTCATATTATTTTTCTTGAAACACGCACTGGTGGGTGTTCTACATATGAGCACGAGAGGAAAAAAAACCCTCTGCCTACCCATTTTGTTTTAGTTATAGAGATTTCTGTTATAACCTCTAATACAAATAACAAAAGTTTTTTTGAAAATTTTGTCAAATCTTATAACACTAAAAACCTCTGCTATAGAGTGTTTTCCTTGTAGTGACAAAAATATCTGCTATAGAGTGTTTTCCTTGTAGTGACAAAAACCTCTACTAAAACCCTTTGCAAATAAATAACTTAAAAAATCAACATTGCAAAAACTTTCTCTAAAAACTCATTACTTAATAAATCTTTGTCAACCATTGCTTTTCTCTAAAAACTTATTTCTTAATAAATATTTATCAACCACTGATTTTCTCCTTGTATATGGAATCTCATTATGACACCGAACCATGCTAATATAGCTAAAATGTCAACTCGATGCATCTCAAACTTAATCAAGTTGCAAAAGCTTGAGAAATAATGAATGATTTAGTCGACAAATTGTGGGCCGGGTGGTTGGGACGGTTTATTGTGGCCCTCTCCACCCATGTTCGATCCACTGGGCACTACATGATGCCCTTGGGAATGTCAACATTCTACCATGAATTATTTAACTCACAAAAATTACCAAATGAATAAAGTTTTATCCTTCAAAGTTACTTTGAGTTGTGGGTAGCTCCCACTCTCCTTAGTTTAACACCTTCTTTCCAAAGATTATTTATCATGAAGGAATATGGCCCTAAGCTTGTTTCACTAATTTTTCTTCGCACAAAGTTTTTTTATTTTATCCTATGAAGACTCATACACATGCAACTTAACAATCACAACAATATTTGCACCGAGAGGAGCGAGGTGCTCTACAACCTAGTATGGGGGAGATGTTGTAACGTTCGTTCCTTACAAAATAATTAAAAAAATTCATGTCGGCTCATAAAATAAAAAATTATGGAAAGTATTTAAAAAAAAATCCATGTTGGCTCATAAAATAAAATATTATGAAAATTAATTAAAAAATCTATGTTCGTCTATAAAATAAAAACTTAAAACTTAAACCCGGATCTATCAATCAAGAGAGGTCAAATTTCTTGAGTTTAAATAATAATAATAAAATACACCTCAAGAAATTGGATCCCTCTCGATGCTTGATAGATCCGGGTTTAAGATGGATCTATGTTGGTTATAAAGCAATCATAAATGCGCATTCAACCAAAAAAAATGCACATGATCATCATTTGAACATGGTAAGTTTGTGTTTGAAAAAAGGAAAAGGTTCTCATCACTCTCTAAGTTTAATTTTAATGGAAACACAATACATATATGCATTCACACGTATCAATTCATAATAAGTATTATTAAAAATATATATATTAAATATGTTATTTTTAATTAAAATCAATTATGGATTGGATCAAAAGGAGGAAAATGAGGTTCCAATTAGAAATGCCTATTTTTAATGGTTGATTGCATTGGTTGGGTTATCACTGCGAGGGTAGTGTGGGGCATTGAAGTTCTTGTGAGTGCGACCGAGTGATGGTGCGGTCACAGGGGAGGGGTCTCTCCCCTCCTTTGCAACAAGGTAAAGCTCCGTCAAAGGAGGGCTCGTCAATAAAAATAAAGGAAAACGGGATAGGAGGAGAGGGTTTGAGCCCACGATCAGAGAAACAAGAGCAGGTCAGAGGTGAATCCGGACAGAGGGTCTGCATCCCAAAATCGCCCAGCATCCCGGCTATTACTGTTAACCCCACCCGAGTGAAGGAAAGAATAAAACATATGATGGATCATGCATTGATCGGGAAATTTATGGGGATATGGCCTAAAGAGAAAGCATTGACATGGTGGATTCACTCGACATGGAATCCCAAAGGCCACTTTGATCTGTTGTTGGGCTCTAAGGGTTTTTTTACTATTGTTTTCCTCAATGTTGAGGATAAGGACCGTATTTTTGAGGGAGGACCCTATTTTTATTACTCTGTTGGTCTATTCTTGAGAATATGGAAGGATCATTTCAACCCTGATAAGGAGGATCTTTCAATCACCCCAGTGTGGATTCGACTCTACTCGCTACCTACGGAATACTGGGATCTGGACATTCTAAAATCCATTGGAGGAACTCTGGTACATTTTGTCAAAATATCTGATCAAACTAAGCAAGGAAGGTATGTTTCATATGCTCGAATCTGTGTTTATATGAATATCTCCAAAACTCTCCCTGAGGGAATTACCCTTAATTGGGAAGATTCTAAGTGGTTCCAAACCTTGGACTACGAACATATCCCCTTTCGGTGTCGGAGATGTCATACCCACGGACATCTTGTCAGGGATTGTCACCTTAACCTCCTTGCGGATATCCCAGGAAGCAATACACAGGAGCAGAAGGATACGGATGGTTTTGTCAAAGTCACTAATAGAAGACGGACGGGCAGGCGACATAATGGCTCAGATCTGGGAAAGAAGGTTGTTCAGACCAATAGTTTTGCAGCTTTGGAGCCGATGATGGAAGAAAACCCACCTCCTCAAAGTGATCAAGAACCCTCTCAGCCAGTTGAAAACCCTCTAGTGGTGGAGGCTGTGATTGATAAACCTATTACATCTGGTGGAAAAAACCGTCAAGAAACTGAACGTATGGATGAGGATCAGGATGAAATGGAACTTGGGGACCTGGATCTTGATGGTATTAAAGAGGCATGCAAAAATATTGAGGTCCATTCCATCCCTGATAATCAACTTCAGCTGCTGAAGGAAGCTATCTTGAAAACTAAGCCGACCCCTAGCTTGGGAATCGGTCCTCTGAAACTGAAGGAGAATAAAAGGAAATTAAAAGATGGCAGCTCCAAGAGGGGAAGACAGTCAAATACGAATAGGATAGGGGAAATCGGGGCACGAATGGCAGATTCTAGTCAATACCCAACAATCCAGGAGGCTCTTCTCTCAGCCAGATACAGTGCTTGATGAAACTTCTATCATGGAATACCTGAGGTACCAATGGTCCTCGTAAAATTAAAACCCTTAAGAATAAAATTACGAAGGAACAACCTTCTATGGTTTTGCTGCAAGAAACTAAATGTTCTGGAAATCAATTAGAAGCCAATGCTCAGACTCTCTGGAAACAATGTAAAAGTATGGCACTGGATGCGACTAGTCATTCAGGTGGAATGGCGGTGCTATGGGATCCTAGGCAAGTTTCTCTTTATAATTTTCTCTCTACTAATTTTAGTCTTTCTGCGGATTTCCATGTCATCGGATCGGAGGTAAGAGGCACTCTGACTAATGTTTATGGACCCAGTAGTTACCCTAAGAAACGACAATTCCTGAATAGCATGACTAATCTGAGGAGAATGTTTGAAGGCACCCATTGGATTGTGGGTGGAGATTTTAACATGATTAGGTCGTTATCCGAAAAGATAGGTGGTAGAAGATATATCACTCCTGAGAATACTTTGTTTGATGAATTCATCGAGGCAAATAACATGATTGATGTGGACCTGGGGAGCACGGTGTGTACTTGGAACAACAGAAGGGGAGGAGAGCATTTGGTGCCAACCAGGCTCGACAGATTTCTTCTGTCTAAAAGTATCATGCTTATGGGAGGAACTCTGACTTCCCGCCCGATTGCATCCTCTGGATCAGATCATTGGTCGGTGTCCCTGATGTGGAGTAACATAGGAAATAAAATGACTAAGCCTTTTAGGTTTGAGAAGTTCTGGTTAACACACGAAGATTTTGCAACTCAAGTGGAAGAATGGTGGTAGACGTCTATTCCACTCCGTGGTACGAAAATGTATTGCTTTCAACAAAAATTGAACATGTTCAAACAACATATTAAGCGATGGAATAAAGATGTATTTGGAAACATACAGGTTGAAAAAGCAAAACTTGACTTCAAAATGGAGCAGATCCAGGAGAGTATCATGCAGACAGGAATGACTCCCGAGCTTGCATTGAAGGAAAATCAACTTGTTGAGCAACTCTTTCAAAGACAGCGGCAGGAGGAGATCTTGTGGAAGCAAAAATCCCGCAACATGTGGTTGAAAGATGGGGATCGGAATACTAATTTTTTCACCGTGCTGCCATTCAGAATAGACAATACAATCATATCTGTAACTTGCAGAATGATGAGGGGGTGGTAGTGGAATCTCATGAGGGCATAGCACAGGAATTGATTAATCATTTCCAGGGTGTGGTAACGGAAACCCCTGATGATCGTACCGAGGCCTGTAGGGTGATCAAAGAGGTTATCCCCCGCCTTATTACTGATGAGAAAAATGAAATGCTTATCCTTCCTATTGACTTCTTGGAAGTTGAGACAACCATGAATCAAATGGAGGATGGGAAATCCCCTGAACCGGATGGGTTCAATGCAATTTTTTTCATACTTTCTAGGACTTAATCAAACATGAAGTTTGGAAGGTGGTGGAGGAATCCCGTCAAATGAGAGGGGTTCTCCCGACTTTGAACTCTACCTTTCTAACCCTGATTCCCAAAACCCCGATGGTAGACAAAGTTGATATGTTTAGACCTATTTCTCTCTGTAAAATTATTTATAAACTCATCACGAAAGTCCTTTCTAATCGGCTTAAACCCCTTCTTCCTTCTTTGATCTCCCTGGAACAGTCAGGGTTTGTGGAAGGCCGATAGATTATGGATGGGATTATTCTAGCTCATGAAGTCCTTCATTCTCTGAGTACTAAAAAAGCCGGGATGTTGCTTAAATTGGATCTATCCAAAGCTTATGATAAACTAAACTGGTCATACATGAAAGAAATTATGAGATCCTTTGGATTTAGTGATATTTGGATTAGATGGATAGCTAATCTTACCTCCTCGGCCTTCTTGTTTATTCTCATCAATGGGCATCCCTCTACTGTCTTCAAACCCTCTTGAGGTATCCGGCAGGGTGATCGCCTATCTCCATTCCTCTGTGTGCTCATGGCAGAAGGGCTTGGAAGACTTATCTCTCATCTTATTGAACAGGGATGCATCAAAGGTCTTAAATTTTTGCCTTATGAGAAGGCCATCACCCACCAACAATTTGTAGATGATACCCTGCTTATGGGCCACTCTTCTGTTCAGGAAGCCAGACAAATTAAACAGGCTCTAAACATTTTCCTACGAGCTTCGGGACTTACGATAAATATGGATAAGTCTCTGGTTTTTTTCTTCAATACTCCTCCCATTAGTTAGAGGAACGGTCTTAGAATTCTAGGGTTCAAAAAGAGCTCCCTTCCAACCAAATACCTCGGGGCCCCACTATCTGAGGGTACTCTTAGAAAGGCATCTTGGGAAGATTTGTTAAATAGGATGAAGGATAGACTCTCCAATTGGACGCTTCGATCTTTAAATCTCCCAGGAAGACTGGTCCTCGTTAAAACTGTTCTGCAAACTATGCCCCTGTATATGTTCTCTGTTCTGGCAGCCCCCAAATCGGTTATGAAGGAAATTAGGAATCTTCAACGTACCTTCTTGTGGGGAGGTACGGAGGACCATAGGAAGTGGCCTTTTGTCGATTGGAAAACTCTTTGCAAACCTAAGATGGATGGGGGTTTAGGTCTTAAGGATCCGAAGGAGCTTAGTATTGTTTGTGGAGCCAAGATCTGGTGGCGTTGGCTTACCCACTCTAATGAGCAATGGGCCAGTTTTTGGGGAAAAAAAATATACTTTGACTATGGATCAGCAGGACTGGATTCGGGAAGAGGAACCTGAGAAAGGTTCTCATATTTGGAATATGGCGCGGGATGGTAGTGCAATCACAGGAAACACAGCTTTTGGGAAATACGGGATGGAGCTTCAGCTAATATTTGGATGGATGCCTGGCAACAAGAACCCGCTCTTATGGAACTGGTGAATGTTAATTCAGATGATAACCCTATTATCCACCAAAATTGGTTGACGGTGAATAAATACTGGCAGGAGCAATCTGACGACAGAGGCTTTCGTATCTGGCAACCAAGGTGGATTGCCAACTATGGGGATGATATTGGTAGGCAGATTTATGACATTGTGTGTAACAGGCAGATAAAAACACAGAGGGGACGTGATAGTCTTCGATGGGGTCATCAACCTAAAGGTATGTTCAATATCAAAGAAGCTTATAATATCCAAACCAACTCTATGACTCCTGTGGAAGACCATACTTGGAAACGGTTATGGGGAGCCAAACTCTGGCCCAAAATAACACTTTTCCTTTGGTTGGTTTTAAGAAGTAGAATCCTCACATGGGATAATATCTTGAAAAGAGGGTTTCAGGGACCTTCCCTCTGTGTACTATTTAGCCAACATGGAGAATCAATAGCACACTTGTTAGACAATTGCAGTTTTTCATCCGCTCTTTGGGACAAAGGCGCCAGAATTTTTCGCAGATCTGACCGTGTTAGGAATGCTCCAGGGGAACTGGTTAGCAGGTTGACCCTTTCCAAGGAAAAATTCTTAACAGGATATGGCATCTATTCCCTGGTTTTACTCTATGGGAGGTGTGGAAGGAACGAGACAAGCATCTGTTTAATGGAAAAAGTAGTACGTGGAAGATGGTCTGGGGGCATATTCAGCAGGGAATTACTGAGATACTGAAATTATCTCTGTGGAATGAGCAAGATATAAACATACCAGAGAATGAGCTACGGATTCTCTGTACCTGGGATATCATGGAGCTTCCATAGTTTGTCAGACGTCACAATACCGACATTAAACTGCAGGAGAGTCCGAACGTATGGTTGCCACCATTACTTGGGTGGCTAAAGGTGAACTTTGACGGAGCATCAAAGGGTAATCTTGGAATGGCAGGGTATGGTGGTGTGCTGCGAAACGATTAGGGTGAGGTCGTGTTCAGTTATTACGTTCATATGGGCCATGAAACCAATAATGTCGCTGAATGTGAAGCTTTGTTGCAGGGATTAAGCATGGTGGCTCATCGTGGTTTAAACTGTGTTATCGTGGAAGGGGATTCTAAGATACTCATATAGATGGCTAGCAAACTCCACAATGGGACACGAGCTGATAAACTAGAAACATCGTGGCATCTGGCGTGGCGATTGACGTGCCTGGGTAACTTCATTTCTTCATCCAATTTCGTTACCTTCCAGCACTTCAGGAGAAGCACCAACTGTCTAGATAACGCACTG
Organism: Larix kaempferi; assembly: GCA_027924585.1. Lineage (NCBI taxonomy): Eukaryota > Viridiplantae > Streptophyta > Pinopsida > Pinales > Pinaceae > Larix > Larix kaempferi. The sequence goes on from BSBM01000827.1 coordinate 4,617,352, forward strand.
GCTAATCAGGGTGTCAGTGGCATTAATGTTAGATGGGATGGGGAGGCCTTGAACTTACCGTCGGGTACGTGTTAAAGTGAATGTATAAGGATTTTCGAGTGTGATTGTGGAGGCAAGGTGCCTCATGCTGACGACAAATTAACTCCTCATCCCGATGATTGATAACAGTTGGTACCCGTCTATGAATGATCTTGACAGATGGTGATCGAGTAATACTGATAAAAGGATGAAGGTGTGGCTTTTCGTGTCTTTCCTCTCTGTTGGGGCTATTAAGTTTAGAGATTTGGTGTGTGTGAAGGCCTTGGCGGATCGGCCTCGCACGAATAGTATGGATTATTGTGATCAGTGGAGGGTGGATGTAACGAAGCTCCAAGACAAGTTTAATCGTTACAGAGACTGGCTCATGATGAGGGATTTAATGGAGGCAGGGGGAGGCTCCCCTTTAAATTTGATGTTCAGGGGTGGTAGAAGTCATAGTGGTAACTATCGAGATTACGCTGGTGCCTGGCGTAATTTTGTTGTTTCTTATTGGGGTGTGCAGAGTGTTATTAAGGGAATTGTGGTCATGCTACCGAGAGGGAGAAATGTTAGGAGAGGCAGACGTGCTCATGGGGAACCTATAAATGCCGGTGGGGGCACCCCTGTGCAGGCTATCCCTAGTCGGGAGCAATGGAACGCTGCTGCGATGGCTGTTTTCTTTCACCGTTTCTTTCCACCAGGAGTGCAGCAGGAAGTCGAGGAGATTGAAGCTAATTTATGGTGCCTAGTAGGGGAACAAGAGCTGCCTGAGGAGGCGGTTGCGATGGCTGAATGGATCCACGACCCAGGCAATACTCTGCGTCATATGGCTCTGTATAACCAGGTTGTTGTCACTATGTGGGTTACTAAGACTTTGATTGCTCATTGTTTGGAAACTCGGGGTGACGTTCTGTCTGGTTCGTTGTGGCTGAAGAAACTTGAAGAACTCTGTAAGGACCATGCAGAGGAATCTCATTGGATCCACATGAAGTTGGATGCGTTAGCTGGTGACCTTGGGATTTCGTATCTTACTCGGCCCAAAAAGGTGGAAAACCCGCATGAAATAAATCTGTGTGGTAAGGGGGAGGCTGTGGAGGCGCCTCCGGTGGTGATCATCGAAGATGAGGCTGGACCATCTGGATGATGGCGTTTTCTTGGCGTCATATCTCTGCATGGGATACGTGGAGCTTCGGCTGGGTGTTTTTTTGGCATGGCAATTTTCGGTCTATCGGCTTGTTGTGATGATTTATGGTTCCTCTGATGGTTGGACTATTCTCTGGGCATTGTTTGTTATGTATGGCATCTTCTTTTTGTAATCGGGGTTTGGCCTCGTATGGTTTGGAATTTGGGGCAAGTAGTTTTTGTTTGGTGGTAGCTATTGGTTCCTGTGGGTTTTTTTTTGTAAACGGTTCGGCTGTGGTAGCTCTGTTATGCTTATGTTGCCGGAGACAAATAACTATAGTTTTGGGTTAAGGGTTCTGTGGGAAAGCTTGAAGCTCTGTGGTGGCTCGGTTAGCACCTGGATGTTAGTTATGACGACGATTGTAATTTTTATCCTTCCTGTCACAATCCCTCCCATCTATCCAATTCTAGGAAAGGGATTATGATGCCAATCTGGGGCTTTTCATAATACTCATCCCAATTTATTAAATTCACAACAATTAAAAATCGAATGTGTGCAGATGCAATTTAAAGCAAACACGCACAGCGGAATAACATCATCCACACACACTACATGATGCCATTCAATTTAACACAGTCAACAAATTAATACATTTGAAGAAGTAATTATACATAAGAAAATACTTATTTTGATATAATGTTGCCCCATACAACTAGCTATGTCGCTGCAACATTCCACCCAACCATAGGCCAATTGTGCTCATCAATCTCTCAACACAACTGCCACCCCCGAGCTGGGCATGATTCTTACAAAGAAAAGGGGACATTCCAGCTCATGCACAGCCAAAGCAAGAGATACCCATCTCAATCCCAACACTCACTTACACACAACAAACTCAAAACTAGGCATGGATAAACATTTCCAGCAATTGGATTTACAAACAGGATGGCCATGGGTTTTCCCCAAATCGTGGGCACACCAAAATGGACTGTAAAAAGGGAGATTCACCCACATGGAGCAAACCCGATTTCTCCCACAGGTTATGATCATTTCAATTGCCCAAAACGGACTCATTGAAACCCCAATCGAGCTCCCTCTTCTTCCAGTAGCTCTGCAACACAAAAACGCCCTCTTCCCCACTGAAAAACAAGGAAAAACACAGGAAAACATGGAGGAAAAGCGCCCAGGCAGCTCCAAAAACGTGAGAGAGGAAAAACTGCTTAATGGGTAATGGCTTGGGGAGCAATTCCTGGCTGTTTTCTTGCCCAAGAAGCAAAACATGTTTTTTCATGAAGGGTGGCTTGCCCATACTCGAATTTGGATAGCCATACCTCTCCATTCCCAAGGCATTAACTACCTCAACCAACTCTCTGGAAGAATGAATGATTGGGTACAAAAGTCAACATGGGTAGTTGAGGGTTTGATGAGTTCTCTCATTGACACTTGGCTTGACTTGATTGACTCAAGGGTTTGAATGTTTTCCCTCCCAATTCCTTGTAAAATCATGCCCCCATCTCTTGTTGCATTGCATAGCTAACTGTGGGTATTTTATTAAAATGCATATTTACAATTCCAATGTGCTTGGCTAGCACGTAAACCATATGCATCAATAAATCGATGGCGGGGCCTTGGCCTTGAGCTCCTCACCACGATTTTATAACAATATTACATTATTTACATTTTAATACAATAGGGTCAAAATCAGAATATTACAATCCCCTCCCCTTGGAATAACACCGTCCTCAATGTTCCAACACTTAGGAATATATACCCACTTTACACATGTCTCAAAATTCACAAAAATGTGGCAGGTCTGTCCTGCGTTCATCTCTTTACTTTGAACTTTCAGGATCAAGACTTTTGGCTTCCACAAGCTGCTCCAGCTAGCTTGATCTTCCAGTTCTGCAGGTGGGCATCGCTCCACAGCAATCCCTTCCATTTATTTATCTTCCAGTTAATCTACAAGTTTGGAATTTCATGGATGCCATCTTCCTCGTTGTCCCGGCAACTATTTGAGGAAGATCTTTAGCCAAAACAAATAGCTTTTGGTCTGCTGCCATGATCAATATGCACAACTGGCCCACTCTTTTCTCACTAGCAACACTTGGCTAGTAACAGCTGCAACAATGGCTTTCAATTTCTCACCTGTGAGATTCATCATGGCAATTCTTGTTAGGACAAGCATAACACAATATTAAAATTAGTCAATTATTTGCTCAATCGACATGGAACGTCCATGCTTTACCCATGAGACTTCCACACATTTCATGCCTTCCCAACATACACATGAACTCATTCATGTTCATCCTTTCACAGGAATTTTACTATTTCAGCATTCACAATTTATTTTCATCTATGACGTGCACTCAACAATCTTTTGATTCTAAGATGCATCAGTCAAAAGGAAAGTGAAGAGTAAGAGTTTCCCCCTCTTAGTCTTGTTCCAATCTGGAGCCACACCATCACTGTGGTTTCATGCTCCTTAGCCTTTTTCACTTCAATGTGAATGCTTGTCTTGCCATTTCTTGGCTATGACACTTAGTGTCTAAGGTCTGTCTAAGGATTTTCAACCAGGGAACCTTTTCCCATTGTTGCTTACAGAACCTTTGGCTTCTAGGACCTACACATGTCCACTAGCACCATATTTCATTACTGCTCATACTGAGCTCTTTAGGACGGTCATATGTCCACATGCATCCTCCAAATGCTTCCATAGTCCTTGCTTCCAACAATACCTACACTCAAACATTGAATCAATTCACATGTTCAGTTTATTCTCATAGGGTTTATTTCTAAACAAGAGTTTAAGAAATCATAAACAATTCATAAACACATGTATATTCATAAGCAAGAAGCTACAAGATAACCAAATACTTATCTGTATGGGATGTCTTCACTTTATTCCACAGGATCCTTCTTTGCTTTACAAGCCTTGGATTTCCCGTGGACACAATAATGAATGTTGGGCCAGCAGGCAGGCTACTCCACAACCATTCAAATATGCAATGCCAAGCCAGTACGCCGATTGGGTTTATCAACCATCTCATTTAGCAATATGCTAGGCGAGTGCTCTGACTGCTTTTATTAATTAATTAAAGAATGTTTGGCCAGCACGCCAGCTGCTCCACAACATCAAGGGTTTAGTGCCCCCACCAACTACTCCCTGAATTTATCAAGCATTTGTAGCGCCCAACCAGTTACTCCTTGGATTTACTAAGAGTTTATAGCGCCTGACCAGTTACTCTCTGGTTTAACCAAGAATTATGGTTCTGTTGTTGCAGCAACATCCCCCCCAAAATTTTGTACATATTGGGGACCCTCCTTTCATTTTTTGTAGAAAGGCTGCCTTAAGAAGCCATCCTCAACTGTTAACTTTGTTTTTCAACAGAAAATCTTTCCACGAACCACTCCAAGTCTGCCAGAAAATCTTGTTTCTCAACAGAAATTTTTTCATTAAGTCTTCCTGGAAATCGCGGAACGATTTGATAAAGCCTCGCAGTGGCGGAAGCCTTTTGTTTAAACATCTTGGGAAGGACTTAGAAACTTTCTGAAAAAGTCGCGGAACTTAAGAAGGAAGCTCTGCAGAATCATTCAGCTTTTGCTCCCGAAACAGCGGGAGTTAATCGCCTAAACCTTCCGAAAAAGACTTAGAAACTTTCGTCTGAAATCCGCGGAAGCCATTGGACAATTCTTTCCGAAATGGCGGAGCTATTCGTCAAAACCTTCCGTAGCTACGGAGGGATTCGGGTTTTCCTCCCGAAACGGCGGAATCCATTTAGCATAAGCTTTCCGAAAAGGACTTAGATTTTTTGAAAGTTTGCGAAACGCGCCAAGGAAACTCCGCGGAACCATTCATCTTTGTCTCCCGAAATTGCGGAGTCTTTCGGGCTATCCTCCCGCGGTGGCGGAAGCCATTCACATAAGCCTCTCGGAAAAAGTCTTCGAAATTATTATGGGGAAGTTGCGGAAGCACTCGAGTTTTCCTCCCGAAACGACGGGCGCCATTCGCCAAATCTCCCCAAAACTTTGAAAAGAACTTAGAGTTTTTCTTTGAAATTTGCGGAATCCTTTGAACTTTTCCACCCGAAACTTGCGGAAGCTATTCGTCAAATCCTTCCGCAACTGCGGAAACCTTCGCGTTTTCATCCCGAAGCCTCACCGAGAGAACTTTGCGGAACCGTTCGAGTTTTCCTTCCGCGATTGCGGAAACCTTTTGCAGGATCCTTCACCATATCTTTCCGAAGCAGAGCGAGGACTTAGAAAACTTTTTGAAAGTTGCCCACCGAGAGAATTCGCTCATTCCTCCCGAAACAGCGAAATCTTCCGCGTTATCCTTCCGAAATATTTGAGCTTTGCGGAACGTTTAGATTTCCTTTCCGCGTCGCGGAAGCCTTTTGCGAGAGCCATTCGCCATTGTCCCCCGAAACAGCGAAAGCGTTCGCCATGTCTTCCCGCAATGGCAGAGGGAATTCACAAGTTTGTCCTGCAGGAGGCGGTCACGCGCGAATCGAGAATATTTGATTTGACGCCGATGTACCAGTATTAAACCCGTTTTAAATACGCCACCCACCCCGCACGTGCAAGCTCATTTAAATAGACGGTGGGGGATCGAGCCAAACATGTTGTTATTTCTCGATTGGAAAATTTGTTGGACGCCGCGCGACCGCTCCAGCTCATCCTACTTGTCCATGTTCACGGCCACCTCATTCAGCTGTCTTCACGGTGCCAGGTAGGAATTTTAACCATTAAATTTTCCTCTCCTACGCGTTAGATAACTATTGGATTGTCCTTTTTTGAAGACGATTGGTCTAGGTTGGATTTTGACAGGCAAAATGCTCGTCATGGGCTACTTTGCCCGTCAAATACAGTCAAGATTTCATTTTTCCGTCATACAAAACAAAGAAATCTTAAAATGTTTGAGCGTCAACTCTCACGGGTGGAATCTTCCCAAACTCCTACCCTGGCCGCAGGCATCGTTATTTTTTGGCTTTTAAAAGTCACCAAGCCCCGTTAAGGTCTCGTCTCTATCAGTCGAAACCCAAACCTATCACCACCCGGGTTTTTCATCACCCACATTCCCTGCGTCGCCAACCCCTGTCCGAGTTTCAAAACCTACCGTAGAACGCCTCGCCAAGGTACGGTCAGATAACCATAGCGGTCGAAGCTTCCGTCGGCTCGTAAATATGAAAACGCCTCCTTATTCCGTCATAGAGTTATTTCACCCCAGACTTCCCCGCCATTAGCCATATGAACCGCAACCATGGCGAAAGATACCATCCCTCCTAGATGCTGGGCCAGAAGCAGGTTGCTTCCGCAACACGCTTATCCTCGCAGGAACATTCCAAACCCACCCCTTTAGAAGAATTAGAATGTTTAAATTTAGATTGGAGTGGTGTATTTGCTTCCTAAAATGCAGCTTCACATTTTGTTTTTATCTCATTCACATATTAAAACGATGATTCTCTCTTTTAAAATCTCACAGTATGTTGCTCAATTTCATAATGACTTGTATATGGGTGCTATCAGGGATAAGTCAAAATGCCAAAAGGTGGTAAGAAGAAGGCTAAAATGACAGAAAAGAAGCCTACGCCACTTAAGACTGAGACCTCACTCTAGGATACTAGGTGCACCACCGGTGTTCCTCTAGAAATCCGCTGGGGTGACATTTACAGGATGATCCAAGACCAGGATGTCCCGGACATGTTGTTAGAAGAGGGGCAGATTTATCTAAATATCATAGCTTCAGGCATAACCAGAGCTGCTACCGGCCCTGAACTATTCCCCTGTGCTGAAGTAATCGGATGGATACTCCAACATGCTGATGCGGAAGGAAGAGTAATTCATGACAGCGGAAAGGTAGCCATTGCCTCATTTCACACCACATACCTGGCCGCGGCCTACAAATTTCCCCGCTCCCAGCAATCTCTGACTGATGAATGGCTGGGCAAAATGAACAACGTTGAGATGGCCAAAAAGCTATTGGTCGCAGGCAAGCATTTGAGAGAGAAAGGAAATGACGAATACGACGTCCAGAATCTGATACCTCCTTTCAGGTTGATCGCCTTGATGCTGTGCAGATTCTTCGGCATGCCCGATGGCACCGTCTATAAGATTCAGTGGGTCCCTATTATCCACTTCGTGGCGTTTAAAGGAACTGTGTTTGACTGGGCCACTCTCCTGTCAGAAAGTTTGGCCTCAATGATAGTCGCTGCAAGAGAAGGACTAGCTTTGAAGAAGGCAGAATTTTTCATGTCCTCATATCTGATTGATTGTATTTTGGCCAAGGTGGACTTCCCCAAATTGGGCTGCACATGGGATAAGGCCGCCACCCCGGTTTATACCGCTTTCAGGATAATGTGGGCCCAGAATTACAAACCTAGATACAAACTCATCTGTGAGGGGTTCATCATGCCCCTATATGAGAAGATATTCAAGGAGGAGCCCAACTGCCTGTCAGAGAATGCTTTGGAAGTCCTTGAGAATTACGGGGATTTTTACTTTTCAGAGCAAGGCACCTACCTCAGAATGTTTGGAGGGACTAAAGCTCCATACATTTTTCCGCAGTATGCCACAGATTATGTGGTCCTTAAGGAAGCAGTAAGACAAATCTTCCTGGATGGAATTGGAGCAATGCTCCACAAACAGCATAAGGATTCCTTTCCCCCTCTAACTTTCTGCATAGGTGCTTACAAGTTCTCGGGGGTTGCCTCAGCCGAAGAGTTTGTTCAGGAGCTGAAAGCCTTCCACTTCGGTGAGGTGATCTTCCACAGGAATGACAGGAAGGGAAAAGTGGCCGAGCATTGTAGGGAAATCTACGCTCATTTTGAGTACTCTCACTATCCCGATGCCGAGGAAGAGGTATTCAGGGGAATCAGCAACATGGCTGAGCTGCGAACCTTTCGCCAAGGCAGTGGATCAAGTTCTAGCTCCACCAAGATCCATAAGACCAGCCAGCAGAAGGAGAAAGAAGCTGATGATGCCCGACCTCAGGAAGAGCTCAGATTAAGAGAGGAAGCAAGGTTACTGCAGGAGGTTGAGGAAGCCAGGTTGCAGCAGGAAGCTGAAGTGGCAAGAATGCAGCAAGAAGCCGAAAGTGAGAGGCTGTAGAAAGAAGCCGAGGAATCCCAACAGCAGAAGGAGGTTGAAGGTCAGCCACAAGTTGAAGGAGGGGAAGGAGGACAGGAAGCTGAATGGAAAGCGGAAGAAGAGCTGAAAGCAGGGGAAGATGCCCAAGCAAGTGGGTCCAGTGTCCAAGACATGGAAATAGACGCACCTCAAGCAGGTGGCTCTGGTACCCAAAATGTGGAAGCAGATCCAGCTCAGGGAGTCTGGACCCCACCAGATGAAGAAGAAATAGACATTATGGACCTCCCAATTGTCCCATACACTCCATCGGGAAAACATACGGTGTCCAGGTGGAATTAATTTGTCTATGACAAGAAAAGGAAAGCAGTGGTCCTTAAATCGGAAGAGAGGATCAAAAGACTCTTCCAGGAGGATATCATTACCCACCGGGAGGTCACTGTAATGCGGAATACAGATAAAGATCCCTTTGCCATGGAATCCGCAGTTGTAGAAACAGCAAAAGCATCACTGGACAATGTAGGTGTTATAGTTAGAGAAAATGAATTTACAAAGAAGAGAGCTCGTACGCTACAACAGACTGTGGCTAATGAGAAAGCTTACAGGGATCTTGTGGTGAACAAGTATAATTGCCTGTACGCCGAGCATAAAGAGCTGTCAGACAAATATAACCGGTTAGAGGAAGAGAAGGAGCAGCTATCAGTCCTGATGATGATTGAAGAAGCAGAAAAGAATGATGCAGTAGCCAGAGGGAACTGGGTCACAGCTCTTCAGGAATATGATTTAGAATTTAAACCAGCCACGATCATCAAAGGACAAGGCCTGTGCAAGTTACTTGCGGGAAACTAGACTGATGAAGAGCAACATTGGAAGAACAAAGATGAGCTAAATTCGGTTGAAGTATGTCATATCTTCACAACTCCCCAGTCATGGTATAGGGATCTGGTGCACTATTTACAGCAGGGATATCTACCTGAGCACTGGGACTCTAAGCAAAGAAGGGCACTCTGCTTGAAATCAGCACCTTATCAAATCATTGATGGCATACTTTTCAGAAAAAATTATGATGGAGTTTTCCTTAGATGTTTGGAGAAGGAATATGCAAACAAAGTTGTTAAGGAATTGCATGATGGCCCCGCAGGTGGACATTATTCAGGAGAGACGACAGCACACAAGATACTGAGAGCTGGTTATTATTGGCCCACTCTGTTACGAGATGCCCATACGTATGCACGAAACTGTGATGTATGTCAAAGAAGTGTCGGAAAGTTACCCAAGGCAGCAGGACCATTGCAGCCGATGATTATCTCCGAGCCTTTTGAGCAGTGGGGTATAGACGTTATCGGAGAAATAAATCCAAATTCTTCGTTGCAACATCGATACATCCTGACGGCTAATGACTCCTTCACTAGATGGACAGAAGCTATCCCTTTGCGCAAGATCAATGAAGACGCGGTCATCAGCTTCTTGAAAGAGAACATCATAACCAGGTTTGGGGTTCCAATTTCCCTTTTTTTTGATAATGCTACTTATTTTTAGTCTTGCAAGATAAATGAATTTGTTTATGAATGGGGAATTAAGTTGTATTATTCAGCCAATTATTATCCTCAGGGGAACGGATTAGCTGAATCCTCAAACAAGAATCTGATTCGAATTCTTAAGAAGATCGTGATAGAAAACCAGAGAAGTTGGCATGTAGCTCTCCCAAACGCCTTATGGGCAGATAGGGTGACCCCAAAGAACGCTTTAGGTGTTTCTCCTTTCACTCTTGTCTATGTCAAGGAAGCCATCCTTCCTCCAAACATCTTACTCCCATCCTTACAGTTATCCCAAGCCTCTCGGGGTTCTGGTAGCCAAGCCTTACAATCCAGGATCAATACCCTGCTTCAACTTGAAGAAGCCCGACAGAAAGCTAAAGACCGATTCCATCAACACCAAGACATAGTTAAGAGATGGTTCGACAAGAGGAAGTCCGGTAAAAGAAGTTTTGAAGTTGGGGACTTAGTCCTGAAATGGGACCATAACCATGAAGGCAAAGGAATGCATACGAAATTCCAACAGATATGGGTAGGCCCATACCAAATTTCGGCAAAATTAGGCCCATCCACTTATAAATTGACAAATCTCGAGGGAGAAGAAGTAACCCTTCCTCTCAATGGCCTCGCCCTGAAACAATACTTTGCATAGTCTCTTTGAGACTTCCTGTACATAAATAAAGTTTTCTTTTATCGTTGCTTTAGCCTTTAGTCGCTTTATTTTCGGCCATTTTGTTTCTTTCATGGTCATTTGAACCTGTGCCACAAGTTTTTTTCTTTTCTTTCTGAAAGCCCTTTTTGGTAGAGTTCCTCGTCGAGGATAGGTCTCTCAAAGAAATCTCGCAACCCATGAGTCCGGAACTATGCTCGAATGAATTCTGTCTGTTGTGCTCTCGCTGAAATGTTCAGAAGGAAGGAAACCTACCCTGCTGGTCACACTAATCCTGTTTAAACGGCAGATACCTATGACCATCTTCACTGCTATCGTTGGGCTCCACCCACTCTCACACTTTAAAGGCATCTCAAGAAGGTTATTAAAGTTGGACCCATGGAAAGTAGCACACCTCGAGGACATAGGGTATTGAAATGACTCCATGCTGCAAATTTAACAGCCAAAATGGCTTATATTCAAGAGTTTGTTTTCTAGAGATTCTCGCCTCAATTAAAGCATGGCTGAGACAAAAGCAAAAGACATGTAAAATCAAGAAGGTTGTCCAAAAGGCTCAGCCCAAAATGGGCTCCTCTCCGTCCGTGAGGCTTGATCAAATCAATAAAATTTCTAACTCACACAAAAGGACATTATGGATTGAGGAGCCTAAATCAAAGATCATGTCCAAAGAAAATATCTCTGGAAGGCTCAAATAGCTAAGCTGTCCAAAGTACAAACATCCAAAAGGATGCAAGCAGCATGGGAATGAGGAACAAGAGCAATAATGTCCATGAGAAAGTGTTGCAAAGCCTGTGGAGTCCGGCAGTAGTAACCATCTGAAGGATGACCCTCCTAAAATGAATCTCATATGTTGGCCCTTTGAGAGTGGTGAAGATGTCTCGGTCAAAGCTCCCCTTATCCCCAATGGCTGGCAGGTAAAGTGCCTTCTTCTCCTCACATGAATTTAAAATGCTCAGCTGAGTATTTCACCTAAGATGGATGTCTTTGATGAGGTTTCGGACCATGAAGAGGAATTAATTTTTTCAGAGATCTGTGTTCACCAGCGACTCGCCATTGTTGTTGCAGCAACATCCCCCCCAAAATTTTGTACATATTGGGGCCCCTCCTTTCATTTTTTGTAGAAAGGCTTCCTTAAGAAGCCATCCTCAGCTATTAACTTTGTTTTTCAACAGAAAATCTTTCCATGAACCACTCCAAGTCTGCCAGAAAATCTTGTTTCTCAACAGAAATGTTTTCATGAAGTCTTCCTGGAAATCGCGGAACGATTTGATAAAGCCTCGCAGTGGCGGAAGCCTTTTGTTTAAACATCTCGGGAAGGACTTAGAAACTTTCCGAAAAAGTCGCGGAACTTAAGAAGGAAGCTCTGCGGAATCATTCAGCTTTTGCTCCCGAAACAGCGGGAGTTAATCGCCTAAACCTTCCGAAAAAAGACTTAGAAACTTTCGTCTGAAAGCCGCGGAAGCCATTGGACAATTCTTTCCGAAATGGCGGAGCTATTCGTCAAAACCTTCCGTAGCTACGGAGGGATTCGGGTTTTCCTCCTGAAACGACGGAAGCCATTTAGCATAAGCTTTCCGAAAAGGACTTAGATTTTTTGAAAGTTTCTGAAACGCGCCAAGGAAACTCCGCGGAACCATTCAGCTTTGTCTCCCGAAATTGCGGAGTCTTTCGGGATATCCTCCCGCGGTGGCGGAAGCCATTCACATAAGCCTCTCGGAAAAAGTCTTCGAAATTATTATGGGGAAGTTGCGGAAGCACTCGAGTTTTCCTCTCGAAACGACGGGTGCCATTCACCAAATATCCCCGAAACTTTGAAAAGAACTTAGAGTTTTTCTTTGAAATTTGCAGAATCCTTTGAACTTTTCCACCCGAAACTTGCGAAAGCTATCTGTCAAATCCTTCCGCAACTGCGGAAACGTTCGCGTTTTCATCCCGAAGCCTCACCGAGAGAACTTTGCGGAAACGTTCGAGTTTTCCTTCCGCGATTGCGGAAGCCTTTTGCGGGATCCTTCACCATATCTTTCTGAAGCCGAGCGAGGACTTAGAAAACTTTTTGAAAGTTGCCCACCGAGAGAATTCGCTCATTCCTCCCGAAACAGCGGAAGCTTCCGCGTTATCCTTCCGAAAGATTTGAGCTTTGCTGAACGTTTAGATTTCCCTTCTGCGTCGCGGAAGCCTTTTGTGGGAGCCATTCGCCATTGTCCCCTGAAACGGCGAAAGCGTTCGCCATGTCTTCCCGCAATGGCAGAGGGAATTCACAAGTTTGTCCTGCAGGAGGCGGTCACGCGCGAATCGAGAATATTTGATTTGACGCCGACGTACCAGTATTAAACCCGTTTTAAATACGCCACCCACCCCGCACGTGCCAGCTCATTTAAATAGACGGTGGGGGCTCGAGCCAAACACGTTGTTATTTATCGATTGGAAAATTTGTTGGACGCCGCGCGACCGCTCTAGCACAGCCTACTTGTCCACGTTCACGGCCACCTCATTCAGCTGTCTTCACGGTGCCAGGTAGGAATTTTAACCATTAAATTTGCCTCTCCTACGCGTTAGATTACTATGGGATTGTCCTTTTTTGAAGACGATTAGTCTAGGTTGGATTTTGACGGGCAAAATGCTCGTCATGGGCTACTTTGCCCGTCAAATACAGTCGAGATTTCATTTTTCCATCATACAAAACAAAGAAATCTTAAAATGTTTGAGCGTCAACTCTGACGGGTGGAATCTTCCCAAACTCCTACCCTGGCCGCAGGCATCGTTATTTTTTGGATTTTAAAAGTCACCAAGCCCCGTTAAGGTCTCGTCTCTATCAGCCGAAACCCAAACCTATAACCACCCGGGTTTTTCATCACCCACATTCCCGGCGTCGTCAACCCCTGTCTGAGTTTCAAAACCTACCGTAGAACGCCTCGCCAAGGTACGGTTAGATAACCATAGCGGTCGAAGCTTCCGTCGGCTCGTAAATATGAAAACTCCTCCTTATTCCGTCATAGAGTTATTTCACCCAAGACTTCCCCGCCATTAGCCATTTGAACCGCAACCATGGCGAAAGATACCATCCCTCCTAGATGCTGGGCCAAAAGCAGGTTGTTTCCGCAACACGCTTATCCTCGCAGGAACATTCCAAACCCGGCCCTTTAAAAGAATTAGAATGTTTAAATTTAGATTGGAGTGGTGTATTTGCTTCCTAAAATGCAGCTTCACATTTTGTTTTTATCTCATTCACATATTAAAACGATGATGCTCTCTGTTAAAATCTCACAGTATGTTGCTCAATTTCATAATGACTTGTATATGGGTGCTATCAGGGATAAGTCAAAATGCCAAAAGGTGGTAAGAAGAAGGCTAAAATGACAGAAAAGAAGCCTACGCCACTTAAGACTGAGACCTCACTCCGAGATACTAGGTGCACCACCGGTGTTCCTCCAGAAATCCGCTGGGGTGACATTTACAGGATGATCCGAGACCAGGATGTCCCGGACATGTTGTTAGAAGAGGGGCAGATTTATCTAAATATCAAAGCTTCAGGCATAACCAGAGCTGTTACCCGCCCTGAACTATTCCCCTGTGCTGAAGTAATCGGATGGATACTCCAACATGCTGATGCGGAAGGAAGAGTAATTCATGACAGCGGGAAGGTAGCCATTGCCTCATTTCACGCCGCATACCTGGCCGCGGCCTACAAATTTCCCCGCTCCCAGCAATCTCTGACTGATGAATGGCTGGGAAAAATGAACAACGTTGAGATGGCCAAAAAGCTATTGGTCGCAGGCAAGCATTTGAGAAAGAAAGGAAATGACGAATACGACGTCCAAAATCTGAGACCTCCTTTCAGGTTGATCGCCTTGATGCTGTGCAGAATCTTCGTATTGCCCGATGGCACCGTGTATAAGATTCAGTGGGTCCCTATTATCCACTTCGTGGCGTTTAAAGGAACTGTGTTTGACTGGGCCACTCTCCTGTCAGATAGTTTGGCCTCAATGATAGTTGCTGCAAGAGAAGGACTAGCTTTGAAGAAGGCAGAATTTTTCATGTCCTCATATCTGATTGATTGTATTTTGGCCAAGGTGGACTTCCCCATATTGGGTTGCACATGGGATAAGGCCACCACCCCGGTTTATACCGCTTTCAGGATGATGTGGGCCCATAATTACAAACCTAGCTACAAACTCATCTGTGAGGGGTTCATCATGCCCCTATATGAGAAGATATTCAAGGAGGAGCCCAACTGCCTGTCAGAGAATGCTTTGGAAGTCCTTGAGAATTACGGGGATTTTTACTTTTCAGAGCAAGGCACCTACCTCAGAATGTTTGGAGGGACTAAAGCTCCATACATTTTGCCGCAGTATACCACAGATTATCTGGTCCTTAAGGAAGCAGTAAGACAAATCTTCCTGGATGGAATTGGAGCAATTCTCCACAAACAGCATAAGGCTTCCTTTCCCCCTCTACCTTTCTGCATAGGTGCTTACAAGTTCTCGGGGGTTGCCTCAGCCGAAGAGTTTGTTCAGGAGCTGAAAGCCTTCCACTTTGGTGAGGTGATCTTCCACAGGAACGACAGGAAGGGAAAAGTGGCCGAGCATTGTAGGGAAATCTACGCTCATTTTGAGTACTCTCACTATCCTGATGCCGAGGAAGAGGTATTCAGGGGCATCAGCAACATGGTTGAGCTGCGAACCTTTCACCAAGGCAGTGGATCAAGTTCTAGCTCCACCAAGATCCAGAAGACCAGCCAGCAGAAGGAGAAAGAAGCTGATGATGCCCGACCTCAGGAAGAGCTCAGATTAAGAGAGGAAGCAAGGTTACTGCAGGAGGCTGAGGAAGCCAGGTTGCAGTAGGAAGCTGAAGTGGCAAGAATGCAGCAAGAAGCCGAAAGTGAGAGGCTGCAGAAAGAAGCCGAGGAAGCCCAACAGCAGAAGGAGGCTGAAGGTCAGCCACAAGTTGAAGGAGGGGAAGGAGGACAGGAAGCTGAACGGAAAGCGGAAGAAGAGATGAAAGCAGGGGAAGATGCCCAAGCAAGTGGGTCCGGTGTCCAAGACATGGAAATAGACGCACCTCAAGCAGGTGGCTCTGGTACCCAAAATGTGGAAGCAGATCCAGCTCAGGGAGTCCGGACCCCACCAGCTGAAGAAGAAATAGACATTATGGACCTCCCAATTGTCCCATACACTCCATTGGGAAAACATACGGTGTCCAGTTGGAATTAATTTGTCTATGACAAGAAAAGGAAAGCAATGGTCCTTAAATCGGAAGAGAGGATCAAAAGACTCTTCCAGGAGGATATCATTACCCACCGGGAGGTCACTGTAATGCGGAATACAGATAAAGATCCCTTTGCCATGGAATCCGCAGTTGTAGAAACAACAAAAGCATCACTGGACAATGTAGGTGTTATAGTTAGAGAAAATGAATTGACAAAGAAGAGAGATCGTACGCTACAACAGACTGTGGCTAATGAGCAAGCCTACAGGGATCTTGTGGTGAACAAGTATAATTGCCTGTACGCCGAGCATAAAGAGCTGTCAGACAAATATAACCGGTTAGAGGAAGAGAGGAGCAGCTATCAGTCCTGATGATGATTGAAGAAGCAGAAAAGAATGATGCAGTAGCCCGAGTGTCCCAACTTGAAACAGACAAGCTGGCATTAGCTGAGCAATTGGGGCAAGATGAGAACAGAACGATGGACATGTCTCCCTTCCATGAGTTGTCGTGCAGCATCCTGAAGCAAATGCATGACACTCAGGAGCTAATCACTAATGAGGTTTGCAAGCTCAAGGCCATGGTGGTCAGGTTAAAAGAAATTAATGTGGAGGCCCATAGGCTCAAAGCCAAACATACCCATGTCAAGGCAAATATCTTGAGCCAGATAGAATGGCGAGAAGGAAAGGGAGGTTTCCCCACACATCTCCCATTCAAATCTGTGGAGGGTTTTAATGAAGATGTGGCCCTTTTGGACTTCTGCAGAAACTGTGGCAGTAAGCTAATAGCCAGTGTGCAAGGGACAAGGGATAGGATCAACGGTCTGTATCAAAGGATCCAGGGAGTGCATGACAGGTGCAAATTGAATTTCCCGCAATCCCTCGATGATTTTCCGAGTGAGGAACAACGCTTGGCTAAGCTAAAGGAAGAACTAGGCATCCAAACTGAATATGTTAAGAAAATTGATGTCCTAGCAATTGACGACCTCCAACATTATATTGGAATGTCATCAGTCCACAGCCACTTGCTTAAAGAAGTGCATCAAGCTGCAGTAACGGAGGTTCAAGGCATCGGAGCAGAGCTTAGAAAAATGTGACTTCACAGAAAATCCTGCTCCCTGCTCCCGCAAGCATAGTCATAAGGGACACGGGTATATGGTATAGTTACATAGTGGAGGAGGAGAAGAAAGCAGCAGCAGTAGCAGGAGCAACAGCAAATCTAGAATCTTCTCTCCCAGCAGCCATTCCAGCAGCAACAGTGAGCTCGGTTCCCTCTTCCCCAGCAGTGGCAGATATTCCGGCCAGTTCGATTCCTTCTTCCCAAGCAGCAGCAGCAGTTCTAGTGAGCTCGAGTGCCTCTCTTCAGGCACCATCGGCATCAGCAGCAACAGCAACAGTTGAATATAGTGTTGCTCCTCCAACCGAAACGCGCGCACAAGAATGACAGCACTAATATTAGAACATTATTTCTGTTATTTTTGTATTTGGCTCTCAGATGTGTAAAGCGTAGAAGCTATGGGACAGCTATCCCTATTTTCTTTTAAATAATTTCTGTAAAAGAAAGGGAATCACATTTTTTGTCTGTTATAGGAGAGAATTTTCTGTAGATGACAAGTGGAAAAGGCCAGGTGGCAGCCCAAAGGGTATTTTTTAAATTATAAATAGAAGCTAGGAAGAATATGAAAGGACTTTTGGCAGGGGAATCATTTTCAAACCTGTACGAGCTATCTTGTATTGGTCCTAAGAAAATCGAATTTTCTAATGAAAGCCTGGAGAGGACGTTTTGCATGGGAATAAAGAATGGTTGTGTATTGGATTATTCTGGTGGCTTCCATACTTTAATGTGAGATCATTCTTACTGTCTGAATTATTTCTTTGTAACAATGATTTTTGCTCTTTTCTGTGCAAACGATTTTCTCTATTATGTGAGCAATGAATGTGTTTCATATTAAATCAGGAGCTATTTGCTGATAACTTTATCGTTGCTGTAGAGTTCTCTTTCAGATTAAATGGCTATCTGTTCTTTCTTTAAGATAAGCCCTACAGTTCATTACTCATGCTTTAATTTGGCTCCTTGCAGGGACAATTAGATTTATTTCATGTGTTTTAGACTTAGATCTGTTCTTTCAATTTTGCATCTAGATTAAATAATCTTGATTTTCCTTTTCATGAGTAATGAATGTGTTTCATAGCAAATTAGAAGCTATCCTCTGATATCTCTCATTTTGTTGTAGCTTTACCTGTAAGAATTAATGGCTATCTATTCTTTCTTTATGATATCTGTTACAGCTCATTGCCCATGCTTTAATTTGGCTCCTTGCAAGGATAGATAGATTTACTTCAGTTTTTAGACTTAGATCTGTTTTAGTTCTGCATTTAGATCAAATATAAATTAGGCACTTGCATCTCATTAAAAAAAACATAAAATCCAAAAGAAAGGTGGATCGGGCCATAACCGGTACAATTGGAATTAAACTCCAAACCCACGGTTGCCGGAACCGCTAACCGAACGGATTCCCTATACCAAACGGTAGATAATCTAATTGGGATCATCTATCGGGGAGAATCCCTTTCTGATTGATGCTACGATATCCGAGGCATCAACAGGTTCTTTTAGGGTCCTTGCTTTCTTGCAATGACCAAGGTTTCCAACAGAGAAACAATAGTGTATCAGCTTAGCTGTTAGAAGACTTATACCTGAAATCTTCATTATTCCAAACAAGAAAACAAATGAAAATGAATACTTATCTGTATTGTGCATTTTCCTTGCTACTCCACAGGTTTCCTTCTTTGCTTTACAAGCCTTGGATCGCCTGTGGGGTGGATGCTTGGCGATCACACATGCTGCTTCCACAACATCATCCGAATAGGCAATGCTAAGCCAGTACGTTGACTGGGTTTATCAGGCATCCCAAAAATCAGTATGCTAAGCCAGTATGCTGACTGGGTTTATCAAGCATTTCAAAAATTAGTATGCTAAGCCAGTACGCCGACTAGGTTTATCAAGCATACAGTGACCATTTCCAAGCCAGTTCTCCGACTGGGTTTGTTAGGAAATAACACCCTTCACCAATACCTTCACAACATGCAAATAGCCAATGCCAATGCCATACATGATCATCCACCTACAACCTGTCCTCCTGACACAATTTTATATAAGCCAAACAGTGATTAGCAATTATAAGCAAATTCTCAAATCTGAAATCTACAGATCTGTTTTCCTACAAAAATTAGATTTGCAACCATGAGATTATTCTCATAAACTTAAATTAGGCAAACATATTTGTTTCATACCTAAGTTACAACCATGAGAACCTTCTCATAACCTTTGGCTTCTGCACATGGTAGATCCCGGTCTTTATTATGGGCTTATCCTCATTGCCATACGAAAGACTTTTCTACTTGAAACATAATAAAATTGCAAGACACGGGTACATTGTTCGTGCAATTTAAATAAACTATAAATACTCATTACTTCACGGCCATATCATTTTTATGCAACTCTATCCTTCCAACAGAGCACTCTGGTAGCCCATCAATATGTCTACCTTCTTCATGCAATCATTCTCCTGCATTCACAGCAGCTCATGAAATGATCTCAGGATTAACAATAGTCCACCATTTCATCTATTATCTAACTGCATTGAAACATATATATTTCACACCCGTGTGTTCACACAATGCATCTCAACTTGTGCACCCACACATATGCATGCACATTCACAACATTTTCATAATCTTTTAATGTGCATTCACTCAATGCATAACCCCCCCAATACAACCTTGCATTAATCCATGCATACTATGCACTCATGCATATTATGGCCTAACCATGACTGCCACTCATAGCATGCACTACCACAACAGGACCATAAGTCCTCACTTGCGTTGGTTGTTAAACTCACAACCGACATACAAAAATGTCATGATATAATTTCGTATGAATGCATTGAGATTTCTAAGCAATTATAGGGTGTAAGGATCATTGCCTTCACTTACCCACACCTCACCATACTTGGTAGGTTGGCATTCACATTCAGGCACTCAATACCACATGCAAATCAATCAACACAGTTTAAACATAGTTGAAGGGATCTCACCAAATCCTCTTTCAACATTCATGCAATTAAGCACAGTTAACCCCTACCTGCATGGTTGTTATTAACATCGCTTGATGTTACCTGATCAGTTGGCCTCTTACCAAGGCTACTCAGTCCTTTTGCCAACATCATGATCATGGATTTTTTGCATCATCCTCTCTTCATACGGTTGTTGGTCTCGTGCAACAACGTCCTCAACTTCTTTAGCCATGCTTTGATTTTATTTTGTCCTACAACCAATGCGGACACGACTAATTATTAGCAACCACCATAATTATCTCAAGTGGCTCATTGCATATGTAAAACCTCACTAGTTTACCAATATGCAATATCCTATTCATGCACAAACATTTTCACATGCACTGTGCAATGTTTATTAATGTGTTATCTGGTGCATATTCATTTCATCTATGTAATCTCTTGCATTTTCAACATTCTTATGCCATAGTTTATATGCATGACAATTTTATAATTATAAATACGATAGCAAAACAGGGGTTAAGGAATTCTCCCTTTCCAATCCCTCATCGTAGAATGGAAACCCTCTTCCATATCATAGCTGGTTCAGTTTCCTTCTAGTCATGCAATTATAGAAATTGTCCATATTGACAACAATTTTTTTTGTCAAAACAACCACTAGCACACTTCTGAACCAAATATCTATGATATATGCGGACCTCATTCAAATTCTGGTCATGCATCCCTGTTCTCCTCTGGATAAGCTTTCCAACGCCTATCCCCGTGCTCCATTCCAATCCAGAACATGGAATTTACATTCTTTCAAAAATGCAAACTTTGCCCAAATTTTCTGCACTTTTACACAACGACAATTTATTCTGAAAGGCCAACTTCAGCGGCTTGTAGAATCAAATATAGGAAGAATCATGAAAACTTATCTACCAGGCGAAGGTATTCCATATAACAAGGAACACTCAGCAACCTTCGGATCCTTGTTCTGATGCACCAATCAACTTCTATAAAATTCGAGGTTTTGCTACTTTTCACTTTTCACTTTTCCCCCAAAATCTCAAAATTTGGCCAAAAATGGCTATCTCCCAATCTATGCATTTCTGGAAAATCTTCGTCTAACGGAAATTGTCTGTCTTAATGAGAATATGAAATGTATAGTTTAGTAAAAAAAATTATTCCCACATCTAGGGTCACTTTTACTGTCCACAAGCTTTTCAAAACCCCAAAAAGTGGCCCAGAACAATGCTTTTTGGCCTTCTGGTTCACCCCGACAACACATCCTTTGGAGTTCGGCTCCAAGATTCCAAACTTAACACTGTGCCTGCTCCATGGCCGCGCCATATCAATTTCAGCTCAATCCAACCTTCCGTCAAGCCTCGGGACACCGTCTTACAAAAGTCACTATTCTCCATTTTCTGTCAAATTGGAGCATACTGGGTTCGGGACCCTCTCTGGTTCTTTCATGGCCTTCGTTAATGGCCTCCGAGCCCCGCAAGAATCATCCCATTCTGAACCCGACGGCTCCTTTTACCCAAAAATCAAGTTTTGGGCTCTATACTCTCTTTTTTTTTTGCTCCTACCATTGCTGGTCACGGCTCAACCTCTGAGACCGTCGCTGGTCTTAACCTTAACTTCGCTGCCCTTGGCGCTCGATTTAACCCTAAAATCGTCATCGCATCGCAGGTTTTAACCTTAAAGTTGTCGCCCGCATCGCATATTTTAGCCCTAACTTCCGCAATCGTTGCGACGGTCCTAGCCTTATTTTCGTCGCCCGCAAGCCTCCGTCGCGCAAATTTTATGGCTAAAATCGCCGCCCGTCGGCGCAGATTTTATGGCTAAAATCGTCGCCCGTCGGCGTAGATTTTATGGCTAAAATCGCCGCCCATCGCATATTTTAACCTTGATTTCACCGCGCGCATCACAGAAATTAACCTTAATTTCGGCGCCGCATCGCATAAAGTAACATTATTTTCGCTGCGCGCGTCACATAAATTAACACTAAAATCGTTGCACGCACACAGAATTTAACACTAAAATCGGCGACAGAGTCTTAGGCAAAATTTCAAAACACTTAAAAAAAATTCAAATTTTTCAAAAATAGTTAGAAATTTTTTCTGAAATATTGTCGTCTTCTTCCGATGTTTAGTGCTGGACAGGAGGCATACTTACCTCTGCAACTGTGATAGGTAGCCCATGAAGACCCAATGCTGCAACATTTTCTCTGATACCATTCTGTCACAAACCCTCCCATCTATCCAATTCCAGGATAGGGATTATGATGCCAATCTAGGGATTTTCATAATACTCAGCCCAATTTATTAAATTCACAGCAATTAAAAATCGAATGTGTGCAGATGCAATTTAAAGCAAACATGCACAGCGGAATAACATCATCCACACACACTACATGATGCCATTCAATTTAACACAGTCAACAAATTAATACATTTGCAGAAGTAATTACATATAAGAAAATACTTATCTTGATATAATGTTACCCCAAACAACTAGCTATGTCACTGCAACGTTCCACCCAACCATAGGCCAGTTGTGCTCATCAATCTCTCAACACAACTGCCACCCCCGAGCTGGGCATGATTCTTACAAGGAAAATGGGACATTCCAGCTCATGCACAGCCAAAGCAAGAGATACCCATCTCAATCCCAACACTCACTTACACACAGCAAACTCAAAACTACGCATGGATAAACATTTCCAGCAATTGGATTTACAAACAGGATGGCCATGGGTTTTCCCCAAATCGTGGGCACACCAAAATGGACTGTAAAAAGGGAGATTCACCCACAGGGAGCAAAACCGATTTCTCCCACAAGGAGCAAAACCAATTTCTCCCACAAGGAGCAAAACCGATTTCTCCCACAGGTTATGATCATTTCAATTGCCCAAAACGGACTCATTGAAACCCCAATCGAGCTCCCTCTTCTTCCAGTAGCTCTGCAACACAAAAATGCCCTCTTCCCCACTGAAAAACAAGGAAAAACACAGGAAAACATGGAGGAAAAACACCCAGGTAGCTCCGAAAACGTGAGAGAGGCAAAACTGCTTAATGGGTAATGGCTTGGGGAGCAATTCCTGGTTGTTTTCTTGCCCAAGAAGCAAAACACGTTTTTCCATGAAGGGTGGCTTGCCCATACTCGAATTTGGACAACCATACCTCTCCATTCCCAAGGTATTAACTACCTCAACCAACTCTTGGGGAGAATGAATGATTGGGCACAAAAGTCAACATGGGTAGTTGAGGGTTTGATGAGTTCTCTCATTGACACTTGGCTTGACTTGATTGACTCAAGGGTTTGAATGTTTTTCCTCCCAATTCCTTGTAAAATCATGCCCCCATCTCTTGTTGCATTGATAGCTAGCTGTGGGTATTTTATTAAAATGCATATTTACAATTCCAATGTGCTTGGCTAGCATGTAAACCATATGCATCAATAAATCGATGGCAGGGCCTAGGCCTTGAGCTCCTCACCACGATTTTATAACAATATTACATTATTTACATTTTAATACAATGGGGTCAAAATCGGGATATTACACTTCCTTAATAGAATGAAAGTCTCTTTTTTGCTTAAATTTTTTTTTTAAATCAATTATAATTATTTCATTAAAAAATTTGATTAACAATTATTTTCATATAATTATTAAAAAATACTAATAGTTTTTTTTCGGTGTGCTAGGTATTGATTTATATTAACATAGAAGAAAAAAAGACATAGTCTTGGCTGGTCTATCACTGGGAAACCAGACCAGCCACAAAACCAAAGTTTAACATTCATTGTTCTGTTATGAGAGGTTCAAAATCAAGAAGCTTAACAGACTTATTGTGAAAGTAAATAAACCTATCATGCTACCTGGTGGAACTAGAGCTATGTTTGTATATGTTATTAACTCTATCAAACTAACTACGATGACATGTCCATCTAACATTATGGTTTTCAAAAAAAACTATATTTATATAAACAAAATACCAAATAGTCCCACATAAACTAGGATTAAACATCATTCGAAATGGTAACAGTGGAGGGAACCTTTGGCACCATTAGAGCCTTGTTGGGTTGTCTCGGGGGCACACGCTCCTTGAAAACCATCCCTGTGGTTTTCTTGGAAAAGGATGTTTAGCTTAGCTCCCAGTTTAACGTGCGCCTTAACTATTAGCTTCATAGTGGCCTCCACATTGTGAATCTAACCCTAAGTTTCATCCAATTGAAGGAGGAGCTCCTTCTTTTCTTCATTATTTTCCATGATGCCTATGAGGGTTTTCATCTACCAATGAAGAGTTATCATCGTTGTCAACTTGGTATCCCGAGAGTGGAATGTTCCTACATCCTCAATGAAATAACCAACCTCAACCTTAATTATATTCAAACCAGTACGAACTTGCTCCTGCTTGACCCATTCTTCCATACTATTTATTAGTCGTTGTGTAGGGGTCGAGTTGACCCTGTTGTATACAAGATGCCTTGGACACCTTTATGTCCTGTATCACACATGACATGTGGGTATTACCCTGGCCGCTTCTTCCACCTTGACCTCTCCTACCCTTCACCATTGAAATTCATTATGGGTAGATCTCATCCCAGTTCCACAACTCAATCCAGCTTATGTTACTTTTTCTCCCTGAAGCGGGTCCACCCAAGGGGGAGTCTTCTCTAGCCCGACTCGCCACTAAAGTGTACGCAAAGAACCACCTAGAACTACCATCGATTTCCCAGTCTAAGCAGTTAATTGCTTCCACAACTCATACCAGACATGACACACAATGTTCTGATCTATTTTAGCCTGATACATTTCACTACCAACCTTCGTGTTCCTAGTACTGAAGTGTAAAGACGCCATAATGAACGCGGGCCATGATAGTATCCCAATTAAACAACTTTCCCAACCCACATCGTTGAACACCAGACACTTACTAGATTGTGTTTCCATAACTACCATGGATGGTATGCAAGGCTCGCTCCCCATGTCATGCATCTCTATCATCTCCATCTATCTCAAACCACACACCAACTGTTAACAAAATCGAGTGGATTAACGCAGGCTCGTGTGAGCCATCGTCACGTCTCTATTCACCCACAACTAGGAATAAAGTTAATTTAAAATTATATTGATATATAAATATAATTATTTTTTTTCTTTAAAAAATATCTATTGCTTTTTATGATTCTCCATTTTTTTCTTTTATAATATTATATGATAAATTATTTTTTGTCTTTCTAAAAATAATTAAATATTAAGTCGAAAAATATTCTTTTTTTTTCATACCAAATTAATCGATATCATAAAAATGATAAAATCCACATAAGAACAAAGTTATCAAATTGTGATACCTATCACAAAATATAATTGTATTAAACGTATATGTCATTGTAATAAGACCAGCATAGATCCTCTTAAACCCGTATCTATCAAGCACCGAGAGGGATCCAATTTCTTGAGGTGTATTTCTTTTTTTTAAATTTAAACTCAATAAATTTGATATCTCTTGATTGATAGACCCGGGTTTAAGTTTTAAGTTTTTATTTTATAAACGAATATAGATTTTTTAATTACTTTTCATAATATTTTATTTTACAAGCCAACATGGATTTTTTTTAAATACTTTCATTAATTTTATTTCATTTTATGAGCCGACATGAATTTATTAATTGTCGACATAATATAATTTATTACTTTTTACTATTAGATGTAACGCTACATCACACATACACATTACAACATCTCCCCCATACTGGGCTGTAGAGCACCTCGTTTCACTCGGTGCAACAACCTGCATATAAAATAATGGTTATAAATTAAATATAATATATAAAATATGATATTTTTAATATTAAAAATAGAAAAATATTAATTTTTGACACTAAATCAATTGATATCATAAGAATGATGAAATCGAGTTATCAAATCGTGATATCTATTATAAAATATAAGTGTATTAGATGTATATGTCATTGTAATAAGATCAGTATAGATTCATTTTAAACATGGATTTATCAAGTATCGAGAGGGATCCAATTTTTTGAGGTGTAATTTTTTAATCTTAATTTTTAAGAATTAAGAAAAAAATTCACACCTTAAAATATTAATATATTTGATCCTTCTCTGCTTAATATATCCATCTTTAAAATGAAAAAAAAAAAAAAATTGATTAAGCTGACACTATTTTTTTTTTTTTTTATGAGAACGACATGTTCCATAACGTTACACAATGTTACACATTGCAACATCTCCCCAATGTTAAGCTCTAGCGCACCACGCTACTCTCGGTGGAAGAACTTGTATATAAACAATAGTTTTAAATTAAATATAATATATAATAATAATGTTATATACAAATGGTTATAAATTAAATATAATATACATAATATGATATTTTTAATATTAAAAGGATAAAAGTGTTGTTTTATTAATTTAGGGATTTGTATTTTAAACTCATTTTTTTCATTGGTAGAATTTTATTTTAGATAATATTTTTTGAATGATTTATGTTTTTTTTTAAATAAGCTAGCTAAATTATATCAATAAAAAAGGAAAATATATAGAGATCTAGTTTTTCAGTTTGTCACATGGGAAATCAAACTAGCCGCAAAAAAATATATTGTCGTTAAGAACTTACATTAACCTACTATCACATTATGTACAGTTCATGTCTTTGGTGCTCCTAAGACTAACAATATGCCAACAAAAATTAAAGGGACTGGTAATAAACCCGGGATAACTAGAGATAAAAATAGTAAAGCTAGTATAAAAGAGACTATGGAGCTTGCTCATCATCATAAATAGATATCATTGGCATCTTTTGAACCCAAACAAACAGACATTCCTTCGTTGCTTGCTCCTTATCTTCAAATTCAAAACCTGTGGTAGCCTTATAAATGAGGTTAATTTTTGCATTCATTATGATTATTTGGTCTTGAATCTCGCCCCATCTAAAGCATCGAAATCTCTTTGTGCTCCTATTTGTTTTCTAAAAGGGCCTTCCCTAGCAATGATTTCTCCTATTGCATCTCTTTATCCTCAACCATACTTTCTTCCCTCTTCATCCATTCCTTTGCTTGAGCAGTTACCCATTAAATGTGGGCAAGGGCATGCTTGTGAAATAATGTTGCATAAGTTTCAACATCCTTCTTGACCTTCGACATGTGGCTGAGCTCTCAACCCCTTCTCTCCTTGCGCCCTTTCCCTCTTCCTACCATGGATCTTCAAAAAAAGAAGACATTGCTACAGAAGACACCTGGGCACCTATAACACGACCGAGAAAGAGAAGGTCGACTATGTCCGCACCTAACAAGAGCCCATCAGAGGTTTGTAGACTTGGGGTTGCTCTAGAGAACTGTAGGTACTGTTGATTTTTGTAGCATCGAACATGTACTTCTGAATAGGCCAAGTGTTGGGTATGCAGAAGTTGTCCAAAAGACCTCTCTAGGACACTTTTGTATCTCTTTCCTAAGTCTAAGTTAGAAAAGGCACAATATTAACTTAATGTTGGCTAATGACTACAAAATGAACTTAAAATTAAGTCATGATCATTGATCATAAGTGAAGCTTGAGATCTAATCTCATCCATTGATTACTTTTGAGATCTAGGGTTAGGGTTTTAGTCATTGAGATGATATAAAAGGAATCCTGAGGAGAGGACGAGACACACAATTGTCACACAGAGTGAGTGATATCTCGTTGAGTGGGTGGAGAAGCACTTCCATCCATGTGTGAGGGCAGGGGCCAAGGAACGGAGCAAAGGGGCAGCAAAGGAAGTAAGAGCCAGGTGTGAGAGGCTAGGCTACTTGTTGTTTTATATATTCCTTAGGAGGGTCATTATCCTAGGACAGGAGCCCGTGATTTTATAGTTAATAAAAATCATATGTTGTTGGTTTTTCCTCAATTGGGGTTTTCTGGAGTAAATCAATGTGTTAAATTTGTGATGATTTCATGTCTTTTATGTTGCATAATTTGTGTTAGTTATCAATGTGTTTTAGTTAATAATTGCCAGTAAATTATTTGAGACGAATAACCAGATCTAAACTCATAAAAATTAACATGGTATCAGAGCTCGATTTGCTCTAAGAAGGAAATTGCATTTTGACAAGGTGATTTACATGGAAAAAAAAGAAGGAAAGAGTTGTACTGTCCCATACAACCGTCATACAACAGTGTACGGCCAAGTACAGATCCACATGAGGAGACTACATATCTTAGGTTCATATTTGATATGTGTACACGGGTTCATGTGAAATATGCGAGCGTGTTTGTTGGAAGTTCAAGCCAGCACACATCAATAATGGAGTTGTCCACAAGCTGAGACATGATGTGAGGCGTCCCAGACATAGCAAAGTGAGTCATGACGTCTAAGGGCACAGATAGTGGAGCTTGGCGCAGAGTGAATCTGTGTTGAAGCTAGGGGGAGTTGTGGTTGCGCATGGTGGAACCAAGATCGCGAGCTACAGATCGGAGGGGCGAACAAACATTGCATGGACATGTGTGAAGAGCCGGCGGTGGATGGGAGTTTGAAAGACGAGTAGAGAAACCAAGACGTGGAGAGGGAGCAGAAGACCAACGGGCAATGAACGTTGGGGGCGACTGTCAAATCCAAGAGTCGGGCTCAAATTTGGGCATGAGGCACAACAGAGGTAAGTGCAAACATGCCTCTGGATCCAAACAGTGGAGCAACAACTTGTGGACAATTGACTACAACCGCTGGAAGAGATCAACAAGCCACATGAGGAAAGGTGAGTGCCGAGAGTCATGAGGGTTTGGACAGTCGATGTTGCAGGAGTAGTTGTTGGTTGCGTGGAGAAGTGAACAGGATAGTGGGGACGGTGACACTTGCAATCAGCCCTCGGTGGAGAAAACAAAAGGGAAGTTGGTAGCGACCATAGGCAGTCGCCGAGGATAAAATCGCTAGCAACCAGGGCAGTCGACGAAAGTTGTCGTTAACACAGTGTAGCAATCAGGTAGGCCTAAAAAATCTGGGTAGAACTCATAAAAACCCCAGGCTGTAGTAGGTTGTAGATTTAGGAAACGGGGAAGAGTTTGGGAAATGGGCAGCAGGCCTAGGCAAAGCCTCAGGTAGCAGGTCCAAGCAAGCAAAAGACTATGAAGGGTGAGTAGATTTCATAGACTTCTAGTGTAGGGAGTAAACCTTCAGAGGGGAAGAGGGAGTTCGCCCCTTCTAGTTCCGCTAGGAGACTTGGTTGGTATGAGATGACATTGATGGATGCTCAAGATCGAGTGGATATTCCTAGGAGCATGGTTAGGAGGAAGAGATCTTCCTAGCATATTCCAAAGCAAGTGGTAGGGAAGTCTTCTAGTTCATAGGAAGCAACTACAATACCATATGATGTGGTGGGATTAGAGATAGATCCATGTGGAGGTTCTTCTATAAGTGCCTTCCTTGCTAAGAGGGAGTGTTGATTTTTGTAGCATTGGAAATGTACTTATGCATAGGCCAAGTGTCGGGCAAGCATAAGTCGTTTATACTACCTCTCTAAGAGCTTGCTTGAGAGAGAAAGAGGATTTTCTATCTCTTTCCTAAGTCTAACTTAGGAAAAGCACATTATTAACTTAATGTTCGCCAATGACTAAAAAGTGAACTTAAGATTAAGTCACGGCCGTTGATCATAAGTGAGGCTTGAGGTCTAATCTCAACCATTGATCACTTTGGAGATCTAGGGTTAGGGTTTCAATCAATCAGATGATATAAAAGGAAGTCTGAGGAGAGGATGAGACACACAACTATCACACAAAGTGAGTGAGATCTTATTGAGTGGGTAGAGAAGGACTTCCATCCATGTGTGAGGGTAGGGGTTGAGGAATGGAGCAAAGGGACAACAAAGAAAGTAGCAGCCAGGTGTGAGAGGTTATACTACTTGTTGTTTGGTATATTTCTCAGTTTGGCCATTACCCCATAATGGGAGACCATGATTTTTATAGTTAATCAAAATCATTTGTTGTCAGTTTTTCCCCAATTGGGGTTTTCTAGGGTAAATCAATGTGTTAAACATGTGATGATTTCCTATCTTTTCTGTTGCATGATTTATGTTAAATCTCAGTGTGTTTTAGTTAATAATTGCTAGTAAATTATTCGGGACTAATAACTAGATATGAGCTCAAAAAAATTAACAGCTACCCCCTTAATTGTTTGAGAAAGCATTCATAAGCACAAAGAGACACAAGATAATCACTTAACTTTGACTTTCCAAACACAAACTTAAGCTTCCAACTACCATAAATCGCATAAGAGGCCCTATGTTGCGACTTCTTCCATCGATTTCTACTGCCAACATTCCCCATTAAAATAGCTCGAGCCATAATGTTCCTCTTATCTGTAATCGACGTCGAGTGAGAGATCATCTAAGCCATCATGGCACAGAAAAATATCCTAAAGAGGATGCCTATTTACAGATGGTTTCCATAATCCTCCATCATTTCAAACCAATATCAAAGGTTAATGCTCCTGCGAGTGGCATGTACTACCTTGTGATGTAAACCAACTACGCCTCCACCTGAATGCTCGGGGGTTATGCTATGAGGTGTCGCATCCTCCTCGTCATGGCATATGGACCCTTGTCTATCTTTGCTTAGCCTCCCTATCACCCGATTTGGGAGACAGACTATTTATGTTACACTAACACATATAAAATGATTAACAAAACTCATAGGAAATTAAAAGATGGGTATTATTATAAAACAATTTTTTAAATAAAGATATATTATTATGATGAGAATAATATGGATTTATCAGGGGTGGCAGGAGCACGCGGGGTTATATTTTATCATGGAGGAAAAGTAGCAAATTCATATGCTTGGGGCCTAGGAACAAAAATAAACAATGAAGCATAATGGCTTGCTCTTTATCAAGGTATGGAAATAGTCTCTCAGCTAAGTATTACAAATCTTCATGTATTTGATGACTCCAAGCAAGTGATTCAAAAGATGCACAATCACTTCAAGGAAAACTCATCGAGTTGTGGGAGGATCCAAAAGTGCATTCTTAAGATCGTCAAGCTCGTCAATGTGGTCTACTATCATGTTAAAAGAGAGAATAATATCATGGTTGATGAATTAGCCAATAAAGGCTCCAAGAATGAACAAGGAAAAATATACTACAAGAACCAAGCAAATATTAGAAAATGGATCCCATGACCCTGAATAAAAAAATGCTCCTAGGAAGTGCCCAAGGGGCCTTTAGCGATATGAAGAATAAAAGGAAAAAATAGGGAAATGAATTGACCCTCGCGCTAGGTATCCTCCCCATGAGTCATCGCAATTGGCAAACAACTAGCAAGCGTCATGCAATTTGGGCACGAGGAAAGTCAATCTCCGTGGCAGCAAGGTGAGATCAGAGTTTAAATGCCATTGAAGGCGCCAGTTGGAAATCCCCCTCCTTTGTACAAGCTCGCACATATGCATTGATAGAGAGTTATTGCAAAAGGAAAGGTGAGGTTATGGATCTATATGATGTTGTGGGAACAACTCAAAAGGGTATTTCATTTGTTGTAGAAGCTTGTAGGGGAACGCAAGTGTTAGGTAGTGAAACACATGAGCCTACAGATGATTTCATAAACCTTGAGGGGCTTTCTATGAACCAAGAAAAGTCCTCCCCTTTCTTTCATGGGAATTATTTCAGACCTGGTATTGAAGGAAATTCTTTCACTGAGTGCGAGGATCAATGGGGCACACATTTCTTAGATGACAGTCATCACTCAATCGCAGCGGAGACTGAAGTAGACATGTCTTCCTGGAGGGAGATTTTTGCAGATTTTATGGGAAATGTGGAAGATTATAGGAATATGCTTAGGGTGGTCCATGAATTTGCTAGGAGGGTTCTCCATTTCATCTCATCTCTGACAGAGGAAGTGCATCACAACTCAAATCGTTTGGCTTGTATGGAGTCCCACACCGAAGACCTTGATGTCAATATGAGGAGCTTATGGCGTCAATGGAAGAAGTCACGAAGGAGTTAAGTCAGCTAGTTAAGATGAACCATTATAGCCACTGTCAGGAATCCTCTTACAATGAAGCTTGACCTATGGATGAAACCTTTGTTTTGCAGCCAATTTATGGAATTTCAGACAAGCATGAATAGAAGTATGGTATTTTCCAGCAGTTAATTTTGCATGTATTTTTACATTTTTCTTTGTAAGCAAATTATCAGGGTTTATACCACCCATGCCATGGAAGAAGAGGAGAAACTAGCTGGCAAGTTTTGGCAATATATCGAACTATATGTAGAAGGAATTTTGTCATTAGAAGACAAAGTTTTGAAGTTCTTTCTCCTGCAGACTCTATGTAAAGAATGGTTGTGCTCAAACTTTTTAATAAAAATCCTTCTCTTGTTTTTGTTTAAAAATAATAATAATATGTATTTATCATAATCGTGGATTTAACAAAGATCGAGAGAGAATGAAAGAGATAAAGACATAATTATCTCCATGCTCAAAATATTTCAGATTAAGATTTATGTATGATTGTTTATTTTATTATGGTTTTATAATTATTATAATCGAGTTTTTAATTTTTGTATTATCATTGTTGTTTTTTTATATTTTTAATTTTTTCAATGGTTTTTATGGTTATTTATGGCTACAATTTCAAGTCTACCCATGATGCATGACACCAAAATGGTCGACGATGTTAGTATCATATTGATGGAGGATGTTATCACGTCAATCTAGGGACTTTTACTGTAAAGCTAGCTATTGGATTGACAAAGCTTTTTGGTGCAAGCAACGTCCTTTTTTTCCACATAACAATTGCGATGGAATAAATGAAAAATAAACATTGCGACTTTATTTGGAAAGAAGATTGGAAATCCATCTCCTTACTAGATAAATTCAAAAGTACCATTTTATCACTTAAAATATCACTACTACCAAAGCAATATGAATATGAGAATGCAAATTATGAACATGATAACATACATAACTCACCTAAGTTTGAGCAATTCATAAGTTTCATGACTACTATAGTATGTTAGTTTCGTGATTACTATAGTATGTTGTGAGCTCAATGCCTTATTTCTTGTTGTGTCTCACTCCTCAAGTTCTTTATTTGACTATTTTTCCTTTTGTAGAGGTTTCCACTGATCGAAGTGAAAATCACAGAATCACCAATGGAGCCCATGGTTTTGGTAAAACCATGATATACACCCATGGTATTTGGTGGAATAACAATAACAATAATAATAATAGTGGGAAAAGCCATATGTGGGATTTATGCCACCCATGGTTTTGTTGTAGCCCATGGTATTTAAAAAATAACTAAAACAAATAAATGAAATAAATAAAATAATGGAAAGACATAATGGAGAGACATGACTCTTAGGATGACCCCATAAATACTATATATACGGGCCTCTCATTTGTAAAAGAACATTCAACCACCCATTCACGATGTAGTTGTATATATTTATTTTTATTCAATAAAGAGTGATTTACTTGCTATATATTATTCTCTTTATTTTGGTACATTTATTTGCTTATTGTCCATTGCGTTCCTTCACAATCCAGATTAGTGGTATCATAGCAGTATGCTCCTAAGTATTCTTAGCGCATGTCTGTGACAAGGTCAGGGTATAGAGAGTTGGGTCTCGAGCTAGTTTCTCTTGAGGACAACCACTATCACCAGTCCAAGCAACCCCCCATGGCGGAAGAAAAGAGAGGTGATGAAGATGGAGATCCTTTAAAGATGTTGCTTAAGGAAGCCCTCACATGACAAAGGAACGAGATGATGGACAATTTCTCTCAAATCCTTCAATGACTACCGACGGTAGTCGAGGCATCTTTGTCAAACAAACATTTCAGAGGTGTGATGCCCTTCAAGGTACAAGTCAATTTTGATATATCCTTATTTTAAGGCTAGATAGATGTGGATGCTTTCAAAAATGGTTGAATTTGCTACAAGGTTATTATTTTGTAAAAAATAAAAAATCAGCGATGAAAATATCACCTTCACGTTCCTAAAATCCATTCCCCATGTCAGAGCTTGGTGGAAAGGTTACTGGGAGAGGTACATCACGGATGAATCTACACCACTTGGGAGAGAACCCACCTAGGCAGCATTTGTCAATTCCCTCAAAGAGGAGTTCTACCTTGTTGGAAACTATGATGACCAATACATGAGATGGATGACTCTACAACAGGAGAGAAACCAGATGGTGCTAGAGTACACCAACATCTTCCATACCTTGCACTCAAATCTAGGTATGAAAGAGTCTGAGCAGTACTTGGTTTTCAATTACCACAATGGTATACACAAGTACATTCAAACAAAGATGGATTTCTTGAACATATCCTCCCTGGGAGCTACTTATCAGTATTCAATCAAAATCAAGTAGAAATTCAAGCAGTAGAGTAAGCGAGAGTTCATATTTTCAAATACGCCACAACAAAGGCATGGAAATTGCAACCCTAGCTCATAGAACAAATAACAAAACTCGGAGAATCAATCTCAATAAAATCAGTCCAAGCCATCAGCAAACAAGGGTGATGGGAAGTTGAAAAAGGACATCGAAAAGTGGCGTGAGTTCCACAAAATCACCTGCCACAACACTGATTAATGTCGCTCAAAACAATGATTGTAGGTGCTTGATCTCAAATAAAAATAATTAGAACTCGGTTTGAACTCTTATTTAGAGCCCAATAAAGGGAAACATATCATCGATGTATAACCCACTACTACCATCACAAACACAACAATCCAACTAGAAGAAACATAGGAGCTCGAGGAAGGGGAGCACCTCTTCCATTCACATATGTGGGTAAAGGGGACCCCACTGCATTTCATTGTTGACAATGGCAGCCAAAAGAACCTAATCTCAACTAAGGTCGTAAAAAGAATGAAGTTGCTCACAATGTGTTAGGAACCCATGTCTTTACTTTGTTAGTATATTGTTGTTGGACGCATATGCTTTGTAAGTCGTCCCGTAGTATTTGTTGATCAATAGTTTATGTTATTGGTGTTGGCGCATATGCTTTGTAAGTCGTCCGTAGTATTGTTGATCCATAGTTTGTAGTGGCCCATGGTTTTGACCCATAGTATTGGCGCCTAGACTTAGTATATAAGTGTGTGTTGAGACCTATGAAGGCACCGTGAAGTTATTTGTATTGAGCTTGCTCATACGAGGTTGCCCCCTCGAAGTGGCCTGTGATCAATATAAAAGTGATTCTGAGTTCTGTCATTTCTGTTATTTCGCATATTTTTATTAATTAATTGTTGTAGGTGCATCACATCTAGTATCAGAGCACTTTCTTGGGCTCGCTGGGTGAAATTTCTGCCAATTTTTTTTTCGCATCTATTGCAGGTTCGGATTTGGGAATAATCCCTATCCGCTTAACTGTGGGAAGTACTTGGGCATAAGCTCTAAAACTCATTGTGAGGAGTACCACAGGAACCCTGAAGTAGCTGGCCCATTGAGAG
The DNA here is from genome assembly GCA_027924585.1 of Larix kaempferi. Classification (NCBI taxonomy): domain Eukaryota; kingdom Viridiplantae; phylum Streptophyta; class Pinopsida; order Pinales; family Pinaceae; genus Larix; species Larix kaempferi. The sequence goes on from BSBM01000827.1 coordinate 4,652,488, forward strand.
GACCTGCCAGCGAAAAGGGAAATGACCCCTACCTGATTGACTAGTTCCCACTCGTGAGGTAAACCAAGAGCTGTCGTTTGTGGCAAAGTGGTTATTAGTTTTACCTAAGCCGTGGAGTGAGGGGTACTGCCCCAATACGCAAGCCATCAGACAGCATTGGTGGCCGAGTGAAACCCTTGAACTGTTAGGAAGCCGCACATACCTGGGGTCCATATCTATTTTCAGTTGAACTGTTGTCGATCGTTGCTGCGCCGTTTTAGATCCAGTCGTTCAGATCCATTTTGCAAGTCGTTCCAGATCCAGCCATTTTCAATCCATTCGACGTCGTTTCAGATCCCTTCCGAGCCGTAGCCGCTCCAGCCTGGAAAAAAAAAAAAAAACCAGTTTTTTCTCCATATCTCCCTTGTTTTCACTCTGTTTCCCTTGAAATTTTCGGGGAACCCCTGTCATCCCATTCTGCATATTTCATTCCTGAGGACCCTATCCCTAATTCCCCTTCCCAAAGCCCGAAATCCCACATTTGTCTATTTTTAGGGTTTGCCATAACTTCCTCAGATTTCACCCAATCACCTTCAAATTTTACCACAGAGTTCCTTTCTGAATTTTGCTTCTTTGTTCCCCTCTGCCAAATTTTCCCATTCTTTCACCCCGCTTCTGAAATCCTCATTTTTGCTTCCCTGTCTATTCAACAGTGTCCAAAACCTAGTCAAACCCCAATTACCCTTCAGATTTTTTCCCAAGTCCTGATTTTCCTTTACTGAAGTAGTTTCTATTTTTGTTTTCCTACCCAGTCAACCGAATAAAAAAAATAAAAAATAAAAATAAAAAATAAAATAAAATAAAAACCACTCCTAGTTATGGTTGTCACCCATGGAGCAAAAACCATGGAGGACGCACTTGCAGCCATCCAAGCAAAACTCCAGGATCTTGATGAAAAATTTCTCGGCCTCCATCTTGAACATTCAGCTATGAACAACAAACGACAGTTCGAGTCTTCATCAGACAATGGGTTCTCTTCTTCCAGCAATTTCCGTGGTCCGAAGCTTGATTTTCCTTGCTTCAATGGTACCGATCCAACTGGATGGATCTATCGTGCATAACAGTATTTCAGTCTGCATAATACTTTTGATGTCAACAAAGTTCCGCTGGCATCCTTTCATTTGGAACAGGAAGCTCTTCAATGGTACCGTTGGTACATCAAGGCTCATCCAGAGCCCAAATGGCCAGACTTTTGCCAGCTCCTTTTGCAACGATTTGGTCCTAGTGCTTTTGATGACTTCACAAGAGCCTTCACTAAACTTCGCCAAATTGGCACTGTGAGAGAGTATCAAACCGAATTTGAGAATCTAGCCAACCACACCGAAGGATTGTCTGATGACTTTTACCGGAGTTGTTTTATTAGTGGTATAAAGGATGACATCCGCTTTGAGGTCAAAATGTTCTGTCCCAACACAATGATGGAAGCCCTAGGGTTGGCTAAGTTGGCAGAAGACAAGATTGCAGCCCAACAACGCTCCAAGCCCACTTTTGTTCCCTTCCAAAATATGGGTTCTCAACGACCACCTATACCGCAGGCTCCTCGACCAACTCCTATCAAGCGTTTGTCTGAAACAGAGATGCAAGCACGCAGAGAAAAGGGGCTTTGCTATAATTGTGATGAGAAATTCACTAGGGGACATAGATGTGTTCAGCAAAATCTCTATCTCTTGGATGTGGATTCTCCGCCTGCCTCTGAAATTGGTGACGAAGATCCAGAAACACTGGATGCTCCGGTCGACATTCAGGAACCGCCTATTGACCCTCCGTCTCAAGATGACCAGCCAGAGATATCTCTCCATGCTTTAGCTCGAATCACCACCCCCCAAACAATGCGGGTCAGGGGTTACTTCAAGAAGCTTCCTCTTACAATACTCATTGATTCTGGTAACACTCATAATTTTATTGACTCTCGGATCGCCAAACAAGCTGATTGTTTTATCCATCCTTGCTCCAACTTTGAAGTCATGGTTGCCAATGGGGGCACCTTACCTTGCAAAGGGAAGTGTCGAAATGTGCGTATCTCTATGGGAGATTATACCTTGCGCTCTGACATGTTTGCCTTGACCTTAGGCGGGTGTGATGTGGTTTTGGGTGCTCAATGGCTACGCACACTTGGCCCTATCTTATGGGATTTTGCTGAACTTTGGATGCAGTTTTCCCTCAATGGCCAAAAACACACCTTGACAGGATTACAACCAGGTTCTCTCAACATCATCAGTTCACATCGCATGGAAAAACTCCTCAAGAAGAATTCACATGGTGTCATCGCTCAGCTCCATTCCATTCAGATGCAACCTTCAGCGGTCTCCACTACTCCTTTGGATCTACAACAAATTCTAGATCGATATACATGTGTTTTTGCTGAACCAGTGGGATTGCCACCTTCTAGGCCAGAAGACCATCGTATTCAGCTCCTTCTTGGCAGCGTTCCTCCCAACATCAGGCCCTATCGCTACCCATTTCACCAAAAAATGGAGATTGAAATGCTCGTTCGGGACTTATTAAAGCAAGGTATTATTCACCCAAGCACTAGTTCCTTTTCTTCTCCAGTTATTCTTGTCCGCAAAAAATATGGGTCATGGCGCCTCTGCATTGACTTCCGAGCACTTAATCACCTCAACATCAAGGATAAGTTTCCAATTCCTGTTGTTGATGAGCTTCTTGATGAGCTTCATGGGGCTCACTTTTTCTCCAAGTTGGATCTTCGTTCTGGGTATCATCAAATTCGGGTTCATGAGGATGATATCCCTAAAACAGCTTTCCGCACACATGATGGCCATTATGAGTTTTTGGTCATGCCCTTTGGCCTCACTAATGCTCCTTCCACATTCCAGGCATTAATGAATAAAATATTTCGACCCTACTTGCGAAAATTCATTCTGGTATTCTTTGATGATATCCTCATCTACAGTAAAACATGGGATGAGCATCTCCAACATCTGGATCTTGTCATGCAACTTTTCTCTGACCATCATCTCCATGCCAAGCAGTCTAAATGTGTTTTTGGACAGAAGGAAGTTGAGTATCTCGGGCACATTATCTCAGCACAAGGGGTTCACGTGGATCCTACCAAAATCGATGCCATGAACAATTGGCCGCATCCTCAGACACTCAAGAGCCTTCGTGGTTTTTTGGGGTTGACTGGCTACTACCGCAAGTTTGTCAAGGATTATGGGAATATTGCAGCTCTATTAACTGCTCTATTGAAAAAGGATGCTTTTACATGGACACATGTTGCTCAGTGTGCATTTGACAAACTAAAACAAGCTATGTGTACTACACCTGTTCTAGCTATGCCCGATTTTTCCAAGCCCTTCACTATTGAGAGTGATGCTTGCGGCAATGGACTTGGTGTCGTTTTCCTTCAAGATGAACACCCCATTGCGTTCACCAGCAAAGCCCTTTCAGGTAAGAATTTAGCTGCCTCTACCTGTGAGAAGGAAATGATGTCTATTCTGCATGTAGTACAGGCTGATCAGCACCGTTCTGAGCGCACTTTTCAAGTCGGCGATATGGTTTTTCTTCGTCTCCATCCGTACAAGCAGTCTTCCCTGGAACTCAAAGGGTGTCATAAGCTCACTCCAAAGTTCTATGGGCCATATCGGATTCTTCAGAAGATTGGCTCCGTTGCTTATAAGTTGGAACTTCCTCCTTCTTCCCGCATTCATCCAGTCTTTCATGTCTCTTGTCTGAAGAAAGTTCTTGGCACCAACGTCAGTGGACAAATGATTTTACCTGAACTGGATAATGAAGGATCCATCCTTTTGGAGTCGGAGGCCATCCTCAATCGGCGCACTCATCAGCTTCGCTCTCGCTCTATCACAGAGGTCTTAATTCAGTGGCACGACATGCAACCAGAGGATGCTACATGGGAACCACTCCTTCAGATTCAACAACAATTTCCACATCTAAAGCTTTGAGGACAAAGCTTTTTTTAAGGGGGAGGGGATGTTAGGAACCCATGTCTTTACTTTGTAAGTATATTGTTGTTGGACGCATATGCTTTGTAAGTCGTCCCGTAGTATTTGTTGATCAATAGTTTATGTTATTGTTGTTGGCGCATATGCTTTGTAAGTCGCCCGTAGTATTGTTGATCCATAGTTTGTAGTGGCCCATGGTTTTGAACCATAGTATTGGCGCCTAGACTTAGTATATAAGTGTGTGTTGAGACCTATGAAGGCACCGTGAAGTTATTTGTATTGAGCTTGCTCATAGGAGGTTGCCCCCTCGAAGTGGCCTGTGATCAATATAAAAGTGATTCTGAGTTCTGTCATTTCTGCTATTTCGCATATTTTTATTAATTAATTGTTACAGGTGCATCACACAATGCCACACCTGCAAACATACACCATTGGATGGTTGAGCCGAGGATGAGATATCCGCGTCAGCCACTAGTGTTGACTATCCTATGTCATCAATCCCTTCAGAGATGAGGTACTATGTGATGTTGCCCCACTCGAAGTTTGTGATGATCTTTTAGGACAACCATATATGTGGAAACATCATGTTGTTTATGAGTCTTGGCCCCATAATGTCATTGTTAATCTGGAAGGTCGTCTTTACATGGTATTAGAGGTATTTCCAACTACTTCCACTTCATTGATCTTGGAAAAACAATGGCGTAAAGTAATCTCTCAAACCACAAATTTTAGCCTCTTCACAATCCAGTCAAAAGGTGAAGAGGAAGTCACTGCTACCACTACAACCTTGACCCAATACGTTTATATACAGTAGAAGCAGGTTGATATGATTGTAGAGAAGCAAAAAGACATTTTTTCTTCACGTATTGGGGTGCCTCTGCATTGCCACATCAAGTATTCCATTGACTTGGTGCCTAATGCTCCCTTACCCAATGGTCCAATCTATAGATGCTCCCTTCCGAAGAATGAGGAAATAAAGTATTAGAATAAGGCATATTGTGCAACCAATATTTTCGAAAGGATTTCACACAAGCAGGTTTATATGATTGTAGAGAAGCACAAAGAAATTTTTTCTTCACATACGGGGGTGCCTCTGCACTGCCACATCAAGTATTCCATTGACTTGGTGCCTAATGCTCCCTTACCCAATGGTCTAATCTATAGATGCTCCCTTTCGAAGAATGAGGAAATAAAGTATTAGACTAAGGCAGATTGTGCAACCAATTTTTTTTAAAGGATTTCACACAACCACCAACATATCCATGGCATCTCAAGAAAGCCCATGCCAAGTACAAACGACAACATGGCCAACATCGGGTTCCACACAAATTTCAGGTTGGTGATAAGGTATGGTTGCATTTGCGAAAAAGTGCCTCACTAGACCCCACAAAAGCTTCGACCACTTTGATATGGGCCTTACACCATTACTAAGGCTGTAGGTAAGAATGTTTTTGAATTAAGTATTCCCCTATTCCTTGGCTTTCATCCAATCTTCAATGCGGACCTCCTTCACCCACATGTTCCTCCTCTATTTGACACCTCAGAGGTAGTTGAGCACTTGGCCCCTATAGAACTTAACTATGACTGCCTTGAGCAGTCTATAGTTGATCAAATTATGAATACAGTACAAATGGAAGGCATCTACCAACAAGTCGTCAAAGCAGGACAACTTCTTCACCAAGACAAGTGGCTCATCGGGAGCCAAATTCAACTGAAGTTTCCCCATTTAATGAAGGCACTTGACACAATGGGGACCATTTCTTCCTAAGGGGGAGGACTAATCCAAGTGAAAATCCCTGGATCACCCATGGATCCCATGGTTTTGGTAAAACCATGGTATTTGCTGAAAAATTAAAATAATGAAATAATAATAATAATAGTGAGAAAAGCCATATATGCTGCTTTATGCTACCCATGGTATTCATCCATGTTTTTGTTGTAGCCCATGGTATTTACCCATGGTATTTAAAAAATAACTAAATGAAATAAATAAAATAATGGAAAGACATAAATGGAGAGACATGACTCTTAGGAGGTCCCCGTAAATACTATATATACGGGCCTCTCATTTGTAAAAGAGCATTCAACCACCCATTCACGATGTAGTTGTATGTATTTATTTTTATTCAATAAAGAGTGATTTACTTGTTATATATTATTCTCTTTATTTTGCTATGTTTATTTGTTTATCGTCCATTGTGTTCCTCCACAATCTGGATCATCCACATCGACTATGGAGAGGCGAGTTCTATTGGCAATCCCTTAGTGGTGGGGGTTTTCTTTTCTCTTCAAATGATTCTATTGCAATTGAATCTTGCCTTGGAGTAAACCCAAAGAAGGATTTCCAGAGGTTACCTTGTGACTTATGTTATGAGCTTTGACCACCATCTTAATTTTGGGCTTTTGCTATGTCCTCCTTAGCCAAGTGCATTTCTTTTTAAGGGTAATATTTATAATAGTGTTACGTTCCCTCTTCGATCATCCCTACAATTCTTTCTCCGCAAGCTACCTTTTATTCTCAAGCCGATATACTATAAGTAATGCCTTTTCTTCACAGATCAATCCCTCCTCCATTGAATCATGTACAATATGGGATTTTGTTTCCTGATAATACTTCATCTTCATGTTCAACTCTATATCTTTGAATCTATTTTCTCTTTGAGAGGAATCCAATTCTCTTATGGTTTTGGGCGCAGTGTGAGTTTGCGTTCTTCCTATGTTAGACAACTTGGAGAATTTGTCAGAATCATTCCTCCTCCTAATCAAGGAGGGTTACTTTATTCACACAACCTTTGGCCAAGTGTTTGTAGTCATGACACCCACTACATTTCAAAGGAAGCTACTCATAGTATATATTTTTCACATGTATCCATTTATCTATGCAACTTAATTGCATTTAGAATACTAGCTTCAAGGTTCACTTCAACGTAGATTCGAGGACATGTGAATATGAAAGGCCTTGGTTCAATGCTATATATGAATTTTCCAAGCGTGTTTCTAATTGATTAAATTATCTCTCCATCTCGACGATTGAGGAGTAGATGAAGGAGTTTAACATAGTCTAGAGTTATTGAGGGCACTTCCTCTTTGGGGTCAAAGTTGAGAGACCACCTACTAAGGTATAAATTACTTTGCTTGAAAATATTTTGATAATTTGTGGATACAAAATCTCTTTCACATGGAAGAGAAAACCAAAATAATCCTTACCATGAATTCCTCCTTTCAAATGGGTGGCCCATTGCTTCTACATTTGAACATATAGGGACATCCGATTTGGCAACATCCCCATAAAATTTATCACCCAAAATTGATTTGCATATAGTTTTGGGACTCATGATGAAATTTTTACATTCGGGATCTCTTCTAACATCTTTATAAACTTGGAAGACGGAATCAAAGCCTTGGCATTTTCAGTAGAGTCATCCACCTAAAAAGTTGTAGAGTCTGCCTTGAAGGAAAGGGAGGCACCCTCCTTGCTCGTAGAAGCCATTGACATGTACTAACATAAGTGGTTTCTCATATTGACAATCGTGTAAACTTGCAACCAAATCAAGGCTTAATAGGGTTGTGGGAAGATCTTTCCTACAATACCATAACAACTTGGGTAAACCCCGACAGTAGACACAACTTCCTAACATGCCTTTAGTTCCTTTTAAAAAGAAAATTGGTGCATGCAATACCCGATAAATCATCTATCTCCCACAATGGTTAATTATTCACAACACATATGCATAATTAGAAGGGAAATAATAATGAAACAATTTTATTACCGATGGGATGGAGGATGATACCACATAGGGACTTGCATCTCAAAGTCAAATTTTTAATTAGCAAATGTTTTTTGGTGTGATTGATGACTTATAAGGCATCTTTGTTTCACAATTGTTACGCATTTAAAATTATTCATTTGCACACGCAAAATTGGAAGGGGGGCATTAGTATGGGATGAAATTTCAAAGCCAACTTCTGATGAATGTGAGATTATCCACAACACAAAATTTGAAAAAGAGTATCAACGAGGAGAAAAATTTAAACACAAAGACATGCCACTATGGTGAAATCACTTGCAACATCGCATAAATAATACCTAAAAACCAAATATCAAGCATGACATGATTAGCAATGTTAATACTAGAATGAGGGAGGATGATCTCACATCAACCCGAGGACTTTACCACAAAGCTAGCTTCTTGCTTGACAAAGCCTTTTGGCGTGGGCAATGGTGTATAAACTATTTATGTCTCACAATTGTTATGGACATTCACACACACACACACTTCATAGAAAAGTTTAGACAAGGAATATTAGCGTGGAACAAAGTCCTATATAAGATAAAATCCTATATAAGATGGCTAACAACATTACATAGATATCAATGGCAAGCTAAATATGACTTATAAGGAGTGGTATTTAAACTATTGATGATGCTAATGCTATTAACATGGAAGTGAAGGAGGATAATATCATATCAAATCACAAGCTTTCACCTAATCAACAAAGTTTTTTCATGCTAGAAATGTATTTAAACTGTTGATGATGTTAATGCTATTAGCATGGAAGTGAGGGAGGATAATATCACATCAACTCATAAGCTTTCACCTAATTAAAAAAGTTTTTTCATGCTAACAATGTATTATACCCCGCCCACATATATATTTTAAAATTTTTAAGTATGTGGTTCAACCTCCCCAAAATTTGATTTACATTTACTAAAGTCTTCATATATAACTCATCAACAATCACTTAAGGGACCCATAAAAAATATATATATTCACCCCGTGAGATTCATAATCGTGACACTATACCACAATTATAAATCATATATATTCACAATTTTCCCAAATAAAAGATAACAAACGAGAGAAGTAAAATGAGAAATGTCATCTAAGGCGAGACTAATAAACTTAAAAAATAAATTCACAACAATAAAAAATATAAAAAATCCAATCACAATACAATAAAATAATATAAAAACAAAATAAACCAATAACACTTAAACGTTTATACCTTTCTTTCCTTTTAATTCTTAGACATTCTTAAAAAAATATGGATTAAAAATACCATATTCACAATACAAGTTAACATTTATTTAGAAATTGGATTAGATGGCTCACCAAAATGAATTGGCCCCTTTTGTCCTCAAAAGGGGAAAGACAAAGACATATATTTAGCTAGGTGCTTAAATAAGTCTCTCTCTCTATGTATCTTTTAACTTTAAAAATTTATATAAAAATTCCAAAATAATTAATTAAATTAATCATATTTATTTTAATTTTAAATCTATTAAATATCAAAATAGTTTATTTTTAATTAATTATTGTGAGGAATCTATTAATATTATGGATTCATTCATATTGAATGTTTATTTTATTTTATTTTTAAAGTTGGTATTTATATTATTTTTAGAAAACTATATGAAAAATATTAAAATAGGCTTGTCCTTAAGGAAACCATGCTAATTAGGCCCTGCCCCAAGGGAAACCAAACCAAAGGTAAAACAAAGTGTTGCCATTCATATGTCTATATGTCTTACTAAGTTGATAGATATCATCTTTGTATCATTTGATGCACTGAGAATAACTATTTTTGTCCAAAATAAAAAGCACTGACATACAAGTAACATGTCTAAGAGCTCAGTTCATCATAAAAAAATGAAACTAGAGAAACCTCTGCACTTGGAATATCTTTAGAGGCAGTTGGCTTGAGATCCACACGAGTAGATGCTTTGATTAAAATGTTCAGCTTCTGGTTCATTTTTCCATGATGCTCTCGAAGTTCGTCCATCTGCAAGAGTAACTCGTTCCTTTCTTCATAGGTGTCTAGAAGAATCATCTAGTAAAGAGCAACAACTTTGTAGTATTTAGTATCTTGGGAGAGGGACGTTCCTGCATCATGAACCCATGGAGTCATTTCTTGCTCTGTCTCATCTGGTTTAACACATTCTTGCTCCAAATTGACCTTGCCTTCAACCTTGTCTAGTTCCCTTTTGATGCAGGTTGGAGAATGATGAAGCTACAAGGCCTTAGCATCCTTGGCCTCTTGATAGACCCAAGGGGCATGAGTGCAAGACCCTCACTGAGAATGCTTACCTCGACCCCGACCCGCCATGAAAATGAGTACCCTCGGCTGCAGATGGATGTGGAATAAGCATGGGCAAAGTCTGAACATCCACCACAGAAAGAGAGCTCGAAAAGTAGAGCCCCGTAGAGCTAGGCCCTCATCCCCTCAAGAGCCAAGACCACGATGATTGGAATTATGAGGAACATAAACCCACATCACTAACCACATGACTAATCCAAGACATAAACCCTCCCATAGCTTAGACCCATGACAATGATGGAACAAAGCATTAGCCTTGAGCAAGAACAGACTGGGAAGAGTGCATAGAATAAAAGGTCCTCGAAAACCGTGAGGAGCCCATCGCTAACCAAAAAAACTTGACCTCGAGAGGGTAAGAGCCTGCAAACCCGGTGATGAAACTGGAGGGGATAAATAAGTTGCTTGAAGAGAAGCCCACGACTAGCGAAATTATAAGGAGCCATTGCCATGAATGTTGAACCACCCTAACTTGAACCACCATCATCATACCGCAAGGCCGACTATCAAATTGCTGCACAGAGCTATCACCTTCATCCGAACTTGCTAAAACCATAGCAATCGTCCTTGAAATCACCGCATCAACCACACTGATTACCATCGAAGTCTCCAAATCCCTATCAAATTCCTGGTGTAGACGCATTATAACAAGTGCGGGCATATCCAACAGGAAGGCATGTGCCTTCAAAGCTCAAGGACATCATAGAGCCCCCTACCATTCCATCCAAAATCCTTCATACCAATTATTACAAAAAATACATTTCAAATAATTTAATCCCTTTTTGTTTTGAATATATATTAAAAATTAACATTTCACAATTCACTTAACAATTTCATTAATCCAAAACACAATTCACTTAACAATTTCATTAATCCAAAACTATAATCATAGCAAGATTGCTCAGTCAAAATTTTGATAATAAAAACCAAATAAAAATAACATATAACCTTTATTCCAATATGACACTCACACCCGTGAATTAGAAAAGAAACCATTACCATGCAATTGGGCAGTGAGATTGTCCATTGCTCCAGTGCACTTTGTACTTATTAATTAACTCCACTGGATCAGGGAGGAGGATAGTGGAGTGCGGGAACCAAAAAAACATCGGGTACTCACTAAAAAATGCAAGGGAGGAAAAAGAGGAGGTGGGGCAGAAGGAAGCCCCAATAACAGCCAACACTGAGAAAAAGGAGGGAAAAAATGAATGAAAAAACAGAATAGATAAACAGAAAGAATCGACAAAGGCAGAGACAGAGGGTCCAGAGGCCCAACTTCTATTACAGTGCAAAAAGTTAACAGTAATAATGATAATCATTGGTTGCGTATAGGTTAGGCTAATGTGTCTGAGTTCCATCTGAATTGCCCTCCACAAGGGTCAGAGAGGGGAAGGGTGCCACCACTTCTTTGTGCAGGCTCCGGGAAATCTCATAGTTCATGTAGGAAACAGATATCGAGAGCCCCTGTTTAAAATTTCTGATTTTTTTCACAGGGATACTTATTTTCATCTGGTCTCTCTGTGAGTGACATTTTCTGCATGTAATTTTAGGTGGGTCTTCTTGGATATCCCCACATTCATATGGGATCTCATGGATAACAGAAATTGACGTTTTCTGAAGTGAATTCCAAATGGGTTTCGTGGGATATCCCCATATTCATATGGGTTATCAGCGAGTACAAGTCGATGGCATTTTCTGCATTTAAACTCACGTGTTTCTTGTTGGGCGCCCCAGTATTCATCCGGGTGTTGAAACTTTCTGTATTTAATCGCAAGCTGGTGTTGTTGGATCTGGAATCATAAAGGAGGGAAAGTCCTGCTAGAATAGAATTTAGATATATCAAAAGTTCCAAGATCGATATACAGATCCAAATGGGGGATTCAGCAGCAGGAAGGTGGAGTTGGCAGCTCCCCGGATTCGAGAAAAGGAAGTCTTTTGAGATGTGTGACGACGAGGACGTGGAAAATGACTGGGGCAGAGCTGTGCTGCCCGCTGCATACAGCAAGAGCCCTCCATTGGATAGAAGATATTCCATATCCACCATGGTGCCTCAGGCTGAGGTTTCCAGACACAGGATGACCAATCTCTCTACCAAGGTCCAGAAATTGAAGGACCGAGTCTCGGTAGGTATATCTTGGCTTTTGAAGTTTGTAATTATATTGTAACGTCATTAGTGTGAACGACTTACTATCTATCCTTTGAATTAGGTCGTGGTTTATTAGTATTTTTTAGCTTGAAAAGATATCGAACTGCAACCGGATACTTTGAATGGCAGAAGATAATGCCAAGACTCTAAACACATTGAATGCTATATCGCGAATATCATCACTGTGGCATATTTATAGGTATACTGTCGAGTATATCATTATCTTATGATTGCTGAAGATATCAAACTTGGACTTAAGAAGAGCATGCCTCACTGATTGCTATCAAACTGTCAGAGCTTGTTTTGTAAACTGTGAATAAGGGGCGACATATAGTGCTCAACATAGGAAGAATGGTATGCCAGGTGCTCTTGGAGATTGTGACTGCATCCCCCTCAACAGGTCTCCAGACTGCCGTTTATTTTGGGTACTTGCAATGCCTTCTTAATGGCATTTGTTTTTTGTCACCAATGCTTGGTCATTTCTGTTATCAAGTAGAGTGTTTGAGAAAGGAGCTATCAGAATATCAGATTTTTTTGCAGATATCAAACAAAAACATAAAAAAGCGTTTCACAATGGACCATTGTCAGAATATCAAGGCCTTTCCTTAAAATCACGTCCTTAAAATCATGTTTCTAGGACACGGTGAATACAGGGTACCATATAGAGCCCCTAATAGATGGACACAGTAAGCCAATCTTCCTCAGTGATTGTTGCCTAATTCCCCAAACTTGAGCAAAGGCCTTCCTTTGGCTTTTGAACCTATATTCTGTGCTACGTTACATTCACATAGCCATTATATTTTTCACATTTGATTTAATATTGCTGTTTCAATGCACCTCGTCAATTTGAAAGAAGCTTGATTAGAAAATTAGGAAGCATTCAGATTTGTGCAGATAACTTTTTATTGCAATATTATATGTACTTGTTTTTTTCATGATGCCCACTTATCAATTACATCACTATCATTCAGGTAGCCAAAATGAAATTTGGATTTATGCCAACCTGATGAGAATGATAGAAAACATTTGATAAAACAATTTGACAATTAATTATTTTCTTGCAAATATAATGATATTATTGTTAAGTTGGAAGAAACAATTCTGCCCACGAAAACAGAGACCTCGAGACTTCATAAGTCAGGTAGACCAGAAGGAAAATGGCTGTCCTCTCACAGGTTTTTAACTGCTGAGTGCTTATACAATGAACAAAGCTGCAGGAATATTCACTGTATTGGATATGATAGTGGTTACAAGGCAGATAGTTCACACAATTATTTGAAGGTACTGTGGTGCAGGTTAAACAGCAGGCTTGACACAAGGTTATTCCCTTCTGACATGGGGATTCAACCCAAAAACTGTAATGAACGAAGGCCAATGTGGCATTGGCACGCCATTATGGAAATCATCACAGAGTCCCTCTTTGTCAAGTCTCAACTATATCCATGCCTATGGAAGTAGTTGGAGACTCTACATCCAAGCTTTGCTATGCATGCTTTAGCAATTGGATATCTGTCCAATGCTATAACAGCCTTCTTTTGTATGCCTTTTTTAGCTGTTTGCCTAACTGTTAGAGTTGTTATACTATATACTGCTCTGGTTATGTGCACATTTAACAGTCCTTGCAATCTATGAGAATCTAAAATTGTAGGGAATGCAGCCAAGTTTCCAATGCAATGAGTTGAATCATGAATGAAAGGCAAAAGAACACGGTTGAAAATGCAAGGTCTGAACATGGTAAGTTATGGCTTCATTTAATGTCTCCTAGTATCACAACCAGAGTATTGGGTAACCAGCTGCAACCTCATACTCATCTTGATTGTGGTTGATTACAGTCATGTATTAAAAAGTTGAGGATACTGTAGCAGTGATATATGAGATACTTGTGCAGATCACAAGAGATAAGGTGAACCAATCAACAAAACCCCGATCCAGTAAAAAATGTAACATCAGCAGCAAAACAGCACTGGAGTGCTAGAAAGAGAAAGCAAATGAGCACTAAGAGAAAAAGAGCCATAGTCATAACCATAAGTGTGCCAAAAAGAGCGATTCACACCATAAATAAAGCACTATGGCAATAATATATGAGATACTTGGTCAGATAGATCAAAGGTGAACCACTCAACAAAACCCTAATCAGTGAAAATTTTAACAACAGCTACAAAGCAAAACTAGAGTGCTAGAAAGTGAAAGCACAAGATTGCCTTGAGAAAAACAGCCACAACCATAACTGTAAGTGTGCCAAAGAGAGAGAGGTTCACACTAAAAATAAAGGACTATCAGAACCAAAGAGAGCGCAATATAGAGAAGGTGCCCTTAGGCTTAGGATAATGAATGAATCACTTGAATAATAATACAAATGAGGAGTGGTGTATTTGTACACCATCCAAGAGGTAGTGTGCAAACCCCATGGAGGTTTGACTAGGTTGGCCATAGCCTAAAATAACAAAAATATACAATAGTGTTACACAAAGGTAGGCACATGGCCATGATAAATACAATAAGGTTGGCTTGTGGCCTAAAGAGAAGATTAAACCCATAAGTTTAATATCTCCTCTTAAGTTGAACATGGGGCATCAAAGAAGACATTATATCATAATTCATCACAATATCCCCACCGTTATGCTGAGTAGGGGGCCAAAGAGAAGTCATCAGAGATCGCCTTAATCCTCTTGCTTGAATCCAATAGGAGCTTGGTTAGCATCAATTGTAATCCTAAGGGTTAGAGGTGGACGAGTGAGTGCAATAGGTGCAACAACAACCATGGAAAGTGTTAGTATTGATATCGTCAGCAGAAGCGGTCACAGGTGGCTCGGCTGCACTATAAAAAAGGATTGTCGCCTCTGAACAAAAGTTCTACAAGACAGGCGAGCTCAGCCCGTAGAACGGCACAAGCTGGCACGCATCTTGAGAAGTCAGAGGTAAATCATCAACGGACGTGATCCCGTCAGGATGCTAAAAGAGCTCGGGTTTTAACACTCTCAAGGCATCCCTGGAGGAAAAACCGTCATGGACGCGTGTCAGCCTCATAATCATTCAGGGGGTGAAAAATGGTTTCCCTAAACTATTTTTTCGAGGCCCGGAAACCACAAAAAGCGGCCACAATCGTTTCCCTGACCATAAGCCGCTGGACAGTTGACCGACGTAGGAAGCGGGCCCCACATGCAAAGATGCACTAACAAGCGTGCACATCTCAAGGTTGACAGGGTGTAAGATCGACGACTGTTATCGCTTTAGGATAAACAAGGTGCTCGGACCTTAACACTCCAAGATCACTCCTGAATGAAAACCGCCCTTGGACGCATGTCAGCCTCCCAATCATTCAGGGGGTGAAAAATAGTTTCCCTAAACCATTTTATCTAGACCCTGATACCACCTTCTGTTTACAATTCACCACGAATCAAGCAACAGTCGCAGCTTCGACCACGCAGCTCGCAACAAAAGCCTCTTCCAGTCAGCATGGCATCCTTCCTCAGCAAGCAAGTGGGTCCCAATCTCAGCAGCGTATTAGTCAACCGTAGTCCTCAAGGTTGTTTCCTTTGTAACAAATTTTTGTTGTAAATCACAAACAAAATTCCATAAGCCGTTGGGCTCTAACAAACTCTTTGTGACAACTCATTTTGTAAATGCCCGAAAAGGCTATATATGGTAGAATCGACAATGGCCAATGGTCGACCCTTTTTGTAAGAAGTGTAACTTCTAATATTTTGGAGTTTGATCAAATATATAAAGAAGAACATCTTTTGCTCGATCTTGGGATTTCATGGATTCAAAGCTTTGATGTGTCCAGTTAGTATTTTTCCTCCTGTTTATTCATCTCTTTCATATGTTCATGATTTATGAATTTGGTTCTGATTTTAATGTGAGTGCTGTAAGCTTAAAGTATTTGCTTCTACGATTTTCATGGTGTGAAGTATTCATGTTGTGTTATCTGGAAATAATATCCTCATATTGTTCAGTTTTAGTTTTATGATCATTTTGTTAGAACTATTGAATTCCTCCCTTAGGCTCAGTACGTTATTCTCAAACACAGAATAAAGACTTACTCCCTGAAGTACCTTTGTTGTGTGCCACTTCATTAACACAAATTCATTCAAGGTTTTATCACTGGCATATTGAAGTACTGCCCATACTATTCCAAGATTTGGTTATCTTTATTATTTTTATGATGAGTGTGATTCTGATCAAGCAAAAGAACACAGAAGATATTATTGATGCCCACGCACAGTTCTAAAGCAGCCTTAGAACGTCTTTGGGACTAACAGAAAGAAAGGCCCGAGATGTTATAGGCTTTGGAAGGTGCTCTAAAGGGACCACAAGAAATTTAATAGCCTCTACAAGAGTGGATGTGGTCCACTCAAGCATAGTCATTGGCCTAGCTAGAGGGAGAGTAGTCGAAGTAGATGGATCCATCAAGAAGTCATCATCTTCACTGGTTTGCTCATTTGGGGGAGGCGTTTCATCATTGAATTGCTTAGTTGGTGAAGAAGTGTTCTCATCGATCTACTCATTCAATGAAGGATGATTGGAAGGAACAACCTAAGAGGGGACTCTTGTGGCTATGGAACTAGATGAGCCATCAATAGGGTTCTTATCAACCCTAACTATCTGTCATGAAATTGTAGGAGTACTTGGAGAAGCACTCTTAGAAGTAGAAAGAGGACTAACATCATATTATGAACATAAAGGTCCAATAAAACATGGTGGGACTCTGGGAGTCATCTAAAGGAGGACTAGTGTAATAATGGGAAGAAGCATGGTCGATGGAAGCATGTTGAGAATCATTTGAAGCATTTTTTGAAAGAAGTAATGGGAGAAATTTTGGTGGATCATGAGCAAGAACTTCATTAAAGGTAGCCTTTTTATATTCAACCACCTTGTGATTGGTTAGATCATAGAGGCATTATCCTTGAAAAGCTTCATTGTAGCCAACTTGAGTGTAATAGGATGTTGGAGATGCTAATATGTTTCACATATCATTAGGAGCATGCATTCATGCACTAGATCCAAACATTTTGTAAAATAGTTTGTTTCCATACCATTTCCCAAAAGGAGTCATACCTATAACAACATAATTAAGTGTTTGATTGATGATATGGGTTGTGAAAACAATTGCCTTTCCTTAGTGTGAAAGCTTCATTTTCTTGTAGTGGAGCATGCAGTGAGCCATCTCCATGATAGCCCTATTCTGCTATTCCATTTTGCTATATAGTGCAAGGAACAGTTCTCTACCAAGTGATGCCTCGAGGCATGAGAAATAACTAGAAAGCATTACTAATATATTCACCTCTACTATCAGTCTTGAGACACATGATGTTCCCATTACTTTAGTTTTCCACTAAAGATTCAAACTCCCTGAACTTTCCAAACACTTCATCCTCGGTTTTAAAGGTGTATATCCAAAGAAAGATGGAAAAATTGTTAATAAAGTTGAGGAAGTACTTGGCTCCCCTTGTCCTTAAGAAGCTTGCCTCACTTTGTCCTTAAGAAAGGACTCTTTATGGTGTTTCCCTATTACACATCCTTCACATACATCACTTGGTGGTTCAATCTATGGAAAGTCATCAATCGTATGTACTCAACTCATAGTTGCAAAGATTTAAAATTGGCATGACCTGGATGTTGAGGCCATAACATACGAGTGTCATTAGCATTGGCTACCCTCACAATAAGCTTATTTTGAGTTGGGGAGGAAGGAGCCTTCCCCAATTTTTACATGTGATTAGATTCATCACAATTTCAGAGGCAATCACCTTAAAGTCATCATTCATATCCTCCATGATCCATTTGTTCGACCAAAATTCTACCTTTCTGTTTGTGTGTGATGTGGTATATAGAATGTAGATTCAATCCAATTCTAGGAACATGGAGAACATTTCCAAATTTGGCGTTGTCAACGATGACTTCGCCACACGTTGGAATTGGTAGGCTTGAGTTATCATCAATAATTACTTTCTCCCTAGGTGCTGTGATGAATTAAAGGTGATTGGCCTGAGAGCTTTATTGTTATTTAGACATATGAGATTGTAGCTGCCATCAATGGTGGGATGAAGAAGTTTTTCTAGGTACATCCTAAGCCTTTACTTCGAAGAGGAGCAATCATTTGCTCTGTTCAAACATGATAGGTGTTAAATCGTCTTTTGTAGATCCAAAAGGTAAGATTACCAACCTCTTTTGGAAATTTGTAGTATACTTCAGTTGTAAGAAGAAAGGAGGAGCTTGTTGGGCCTAGAAAACCCTAGAAAACTAGCATCTTCTAGAAATCTGCAATACGCTTTTGCATATTCGTAATAATTTCAACTTAAGACACCCTAACAAGTTGTTGTACTTGAATAAGAGGGTTAAACTCTCGAAGAACAATCTTGAATAGGGTGAGATAGATTCACACTAGCTTTGATACTATGTTAAGATCACAAGAGATAATAGATCAAAGGTGTCTCACTCGACAAAACCCTAATATAGTGAAAATTTTAACAACTACAAAGCAACACTAGAGCGCTAGAAAGAGAAAGCACAAGATCACTTAGAGAAAAAGAGCCACAACCATAGCCATATGTGTGCCAAAGAGAGATGTTCATAGCATAAGTAAAGCACTATAATTATCAAAGAGAGCGCAATATAGAGAAGGTGCCCTTAGGTTTATGATAATGAATGAATCACTTGAATGAGTAATACATATGAGGAGTGGTGCATTTGTACACCACCCAAGATGTATGGCACAAACCCCAAGGATGTTTGACTAGGTCGACCTTAGCGCATAATAGCCAAAAAATACAATATAGTAGAGTGTTACACAAAGGTAGGCACATGGCCATAATAAATATTATTAGTTTGGCTCGTGGCCTCTAGTGAAGATTAAACCCAAAAGTTTTACAATAATCACTTGGTAAGGAAGAAACGTACTAGGGTGTTAGTTGTCTTCTTAAAGTGAATGATGTGATGAGATTGACCTTTATATAAAATTTAATAGTGATTTATAGAGTTTTAGAGAAGAAAAGAAAATACCTGAAATTCAATAATAATGGAATGGCATATAGAGGAAACAATTACCATGACAACTTACCATATTTGATAAAGATATTAATGACATCTTTTTTATTACATAACACCTAACTTGATTAAATAATACATACAACTCATTTGTTACCAACTCTAATGTTACAAACTATTATCCCTAAACTTCACAAACATTTATAGATTGAGAGGCTTGGCGAAGATGTTTGAGTTTGCTTATATGTCGCATAATACCGCAACTCAATCTCACCACTATTTACTAGTTGTTGAATGTAGTGGTGATGGAGCTCCACAGGTTTCAATTGTCAATTAAACACTGGATTCTTCACTAGCTTCAACATACTTCAGTTGTCACAATAGTACAATTGATTGGAATTGTTCCACTTGCAAATCAGCAAGTATTGTCTACAACCATGCTGCCTCACAATATGTAATAACTGCTGCCTTAAACTTTGACTTAGAGGAGGAAAATGTCACAATTTGTTGCATTTTGTTCAACCAATAAATCACACATTTACCAAGGTTGAAGATGTATCTTATTGTCTTTCTATCATTAACCGAACCTGCCCAATTGGAATTTGTGAAACCTGTTGATGGGAAAGTCTTTCTTTTGTTGTATGTGATGCCCAACTCGAAAGTCCCTTATATATATTGCAAAATCCTCTTGGCTTCAATCTAATGTTCATAATTTGGAGCTGTCGTAAATCAGCAATTTTAGTTGATTGTGAAATACAAATCTATCTTAGTTGATGTAAGATACATCAAGTTGCCAACCAATGATTTATACATTTATTCCTTAGTTGGTTTTGAGTCAACATTGGTTGATAATTTCAGTCCAACCTCCATATGTGTAGATTGGATTTGTATTCCACCATGCAAAACTTCTCCAACATGCTTTTGAAATACTTTGTTTGAGAAACCCACCATTGTCAGTCTGCCAAAACTTTGTAGCTAGGCACTAATTGAAGAGGCCTAAATCAGCCATGCCAAAGGCAGTACAAAAATTAGATTTTACCTTTTGAATTGCATTGGCCTGACTACCTGTGCAAGAAGCTCCTGCTTGAGCTACATTTTTCAATAGACGGGGAAGGATATGTTTGATACCATGGTTAGCCTTTAACAGAGTGAAAACATAAACAGGAAGATGATATTGCATAACCGACTTAGATCTGTAGAGATGGCCATATCAGACATAGTTACCAGTTATTTGAAGGTCACGCAGATTCGTGATCAACTTGCAGCTGTTGGGGAGAAGATTTTGTTAAATTTTTAACATAGATCTGATTTGATAGCAGTAACAACCTTATTTTACTTTTAGCAGACTTTTAAAACATACATAACAGCAGTAGATGAACAGTAGTAGATAACCAACAGTAGAGAAAAGACAACCATCCACAAGAAACAAAATTTTACCCTGGGGAAAACCTTTCAATGAATAAAAACCCCAGCAAAGAATATCTTCCTTAATATGAGATGACTGCATTTTACATGAGCAGATATAATGAGCAGACTTTTACATCAAATAAATTTGCCTCTAGGGCACACATACCAAGAGAAGCCTGTTGAAGAAACCCTTAACAAGATGACTGTAATCAGCTTGTCAATGACTGATCAACCCTGACTTTTAACTGAACTGAGGCAGCTGTTTGACTGAATTGAAGACCCTTGAGGCTGCTGTTGACCAAAAGAATGCTGCTGTTGACTGGATGATGATTTCTGAGGCTGCCGTTGACCAAGGAGAAGACTTCTGTTGACTGTCCAAACCCTTGGTGCCTGGAATAAACACTTGGCTGCCTGATTTAGAGCCTCGGGGGCCTGGGTTAGGCGTCGGGTGCCTGGTCTAGGGCCTCGGGTGCCTTGTACATGCCCTAGCAGGGCTGCTGGGTGCCTTCGGGTGCCTGGTGTAAGCCCTAGCAGGGCTGTTGGATGCTGATACAGCGCCTAGTTAGGCCTCGGTTGGGCTGGAGTATGCCCTAGCAGAGGTCGGGTAGGCTGGAGAAAGCCCTAGTAGGGCTCGGGTTAGCAGATCAGCCCTTCAAACCCCTGTGGCTACCTTCAACAGAAGCTCTGACACCTGCGGCTGTCTTCCAAAGATGACAGTCATCACTTGCAGCTGCCACGATGGAGAGAGAGATAATAACCAGCATAACCAGCATATAAACCCCAAATTTTTGTCTTTTTCTTGGATTAGAGATGAAGATCTTTTGTATTGATCAAATGAGAATGTTCTCTATTTATATTTCATCTTTGAGAATCACTTCTATAGATTTATGATTCAACAGATAATAAAATACACTTAGTTAGGGTTTTAATATTTTATTTGTATTTTTAACCCTTCATAATAGATCTTGACTTTTATCTTGGTCTTTTGGTCCTTCATTTGTGGGCTTTCAACACTTTGGTACATTTGTTAGGGTTCATTGTGGGCTTTTGGCACTTTCACATCTTAAAAGGGGTTTCTTGTGGGCTTTTGACCCACCCTTTGTTGGTAAATCACCCTTAGACAAATCCTTAGCCCCTTCTCTTGGTATCCATGGTCCACATGTGCCAATTCAAGTACATCGTCATATATAAGGAAGATATTCTTTTGTTGTTTTGCTCTCCCCACTAACACCAAGGCCCAAGGCTAGCTACTCCAACAAGGGGTGGCCAGTCCCTTGAGGAGGTCCCATAGCCCCAATGACCAAGGAGGGGAGTACTTCACTTGCCTAGACCTAGTCTAAGGCTTCTAGTGATGACTTGGTAACTGACTAGGTGCCTCAGCCCCAAGCTGCAACAAGTTGACCAATGTCAACTACTTGGTAACTGATCAAGTGTCTCAATCCTATACTGCATTGTGTTGATCCTTAGTCCCAGACTAAGTCAAGATGATCAACTTCTTGGTAACTGACCAGGTGCCTCCATTCTCCCAGAGATCCATTCTCCCAGAGAATGGCTCTCAGCCCCAGGCTGATCTTCAGTCCTAGGCTGAATCAAATTCTTGGTAACTGATCAGGTGCCTCCATTCTCCTGGAGAATGGCTCTCGATGCTGCTCAAAAATCAACACTCTCTCTTAGCGAGAGAGGCATTCTCTGCAATACCAAGCTTGTCTCGGAAGTACACAAACTTCGTCAATGATAGAGGCTTGGTCAACACATTGGCAATCTGCTCATCTGTACGATTGTACTGAAGTCTCATGGCACCTCTCTAGACCATATCTCTGATGAAGTGATACTTCATGTCAATGTGTTTCTTGTTGGACCAGGAGATCGTGGCTGATCCCATACTGAAGCAATACCCGGATGTGCTTTTCCGTTCCACTACATTGCCTACCTAATCAGAATCAACATATCCAAGTAACATCACTCCACTGTTGGAAGTGTATCTAAGCCCATAAGCAATAGTGCCCCACAAATATCTAAGCACATGTTTAGCAACTATCCAATGTATGTGCTCAGGCTCAGACATGAACTAACTCAATGCACTCACTGCATAACAAATATCTGCTCTAGTATGTACTAGGTATATCAATGATCCAATAAGCTGGCGATACAAGGTAGTATTCACTGCCTTTGAACAAGATGCTGACTCATGTAGCTTCTTCAAGTTTGACACCATAGGTGTGCTCATGGGCTTGTAGTCTTGCATCCCAAATCTTTGCAATATATCAACTGCATACTTCCCTTGTGCAAGGAAGATCTCATCTGGCTTTTGCCAGACCTCTAGACCAAGAAAATAATGCATACGACCTAGATCCTTCATCTCAAATTCTGAAGTGAGCTCCCTCTTACACTGAGCTATCAGTTGTTCCTCTCCAGTAAGGAATAAGTCATCAACATATAAGACCAAGATCAAAGGATGATTCTGAACAACCTTGAAATACAAATTTGGATCAGCAACACTCTTGGAGAAACCCAAGCTATGAAGGTAATTGTCAATTCTTGCATACCAGGCCCTTGGAGCCTATTTAAGCCTATAGAAGGCTTTCTTCAACTGGCACACATGAGATTCCATCCCATGGACCACAAAACCTTCTGGTTGCTCGATGTAGACTTCTTCAATTTTGCCATTAAGAAAGGTTGTCTTCACATCCATTTGGTGAAGTTTCCATCCAAAGACTGCAGTGAGGGAGATAATCGTTCTGATGGTGGTGTATCTGGAAACTGGAGCAAAAGTTTCATCATAATCTATACCTTCCTTTTGAGAGAAACCATGAACCACAAACCTTGCTTTATATTTTTCAATACTACCATCAATAACATGTTTGATTTTGTAAATCCACGTAGAAGTCACTACAAACTTCCCTTTTGGTCTTGGGACCACTTCCCATACATCATTTTTCATGATAGAATTGTACTTTTATGTCATTGCATCTTTCCATACCTGCTGTTTTGTTGGTTCCTCATAAGTGGAAGGTTTTGCATCAATGAGGTGGCCCAGTTGAGTAATAAGACCAGAGTACTTTTGAGGCTTCTTGCTTTCTCTGAAAGTTCCTTAAGGAGCTTTATGCTTTTCTGCTTCCTGCAGAGTTTCACGAAACCAAGCAGGTCTTCCTTTAGAAGGAGGAGCCTCAAGCAATTCTTCGGTAGGCTTCTCTGGTTCTATAGCAACATCTGGAACTGAAGGCTCATCGTCTTCCTCCCTTTGATCATCTAAATGAGGAGAATTTGGAACTTTTGAAGGAGGAGATTCTGAATCATTTGGAAGCTCTCTAGATCGACAGAAAGCAGCTTCTTCATGGAATATCACATCTCTACTAACCTCAATGTATCTTTGACCAGGAACGTAGATACGATAGGCTTTTGAGCTTTCACTTTAACCAACAAACGTATCTTTCTTTCTGGAAGGCTCCAATTTTGTTCTGTTTTCTTTTGGCACATGGATATAGATGGGAGTGCCAAAAATACTCATGTGATCAATTGTTGCTTTCTTACCCGTAAATACTTCCTTTGGAGTCTTCTCCCCCAAAATAGCACGAGGGCTTCTGTTCTGAATGTATACAGCAGTACTAGCAGCCTCAGCCCATAGAGATAGAGGAAGATTTAGATCACATAACATGGCTTTGGCAACTTCGCATATTGTCTTGTTCTTCTTTCTACAACTCCATTCTGTTGAGGGTTATAAGGCACAGCTAGCTCCCTCTTGATCCCTGCTTCTCGGCAAATATCATCAAATTGGTGAGATTCAAACTCACCCCCATTATCTGACCTCAAGATATAGATGTGCCTTCCTGTCTGATTTTCAACCAGTGCCTTGAATTCTTTGAAGTTATCAAAAGTTTCATTCTTAGTCTTTAGAAAATAGATCCAAGATTTGCGGGAGCAATCATCTATGAAAATCACTTAATATGAACAACCACTCATAGAAGGTGAAGTCATAGGTCCACATATATCTGAATGAATTAAGTCTAAGATACCTTTAGATCTATTACTACTGTTAGGAAAGGATTTCCTGGCATTCTTACCAACAGCACAACCTTAACAAACACCGTCATGCTCAGAAGAAAACTCAGGCATACCTGTTACCATCTTTTGTAGACCAGGAAGAGATCTGTAGTGAAGGTGTCCAAACCTTCGAAGCCATAGCTCATAGGGGTTGATTGTGTCGTGGACCAATGCTTGAATGGAATGCCCAGATGACTTGTAGAGGCCTCCCTCTCGAACTGCAGTTATCATTGCTGAACTCATCTCTTCATTCTTTGGCCACAAGAGAGCCTTTCTATCTAAGTTGCACTGAAGTGGATACGAAAATGAATACAGATACAGGGGGGGAGGACGAATACGACAAATTTTCAAAAAAGGAAGATACGATACAGCGGGGAAACGACATATATATATATATATCGTCATCATCCTAAATATTATCATTGTCATCATAATCATCGTAATATTATCATTATACTTGAAACTACTATCGAATATCATTAATCATACATGTAACATGATACTATGAAAACTTTTAACTAATATCATCTGATTTCTCATGCTCAGAGTTAAAGTCATCATCTATGCCCTCAACAAAAGTAGATCGGAATAGGGATCTTGAGCATGGCTTGATTCCCCTGGGCTTGAAGGCACCTGTCCAGCACCAATGTTCACATCCTCTGGCTATGGAAGTGGGTCCAAGTCCATCCAAGACACAGGAGTTCAACAATCAGCACCACCAACATCAACATACATAGAGGGGTTGATGTGCTTGATTGAATGCCAATCCCATACCCTCATATATGATAGAATCCAGTGGCAACGTTGCAATCCTGAAATCCTGAAAAATGTTAAGTCTGTTGAATTTTGAATGGGATTAAAAATTCTACTTTTTGCATATGAAGTCCAATGAGGTTGGAACCACTCTCAAACATCTTGAAACAATTAATGGTAATGTTAAAAATTTAAGTAAAAGGATAGAAAATGAAATATAAGGAGAATGTCACTTTTACTTTAAGAATTTAATATTACCATTTCCCTGAAACGTATCACCTCTAGGCTGAAACGTATCCAAAACCCTTGAAACGTATCCGTACCAATCTGATACGTATCAGTGATGTTTCAAGGCCGTATCCCCTCTGTTTCAGGATCCGAAACAAGGAACGACGTTTCACCAAGGTTGCTTGGGCGTTTCCGGTAACTTAGCTTTCTATCCATGAAGATAACTTTGTAACCCTTATCTTCTAAACTTGCAACTGAGAGGAGATTCTTCTTTAAGCCAGGAACATATAATATCTCTTCGATATGCAGGGTAGTCTCCGAGTCAAGCTGAAAGGATGCTGAACCGATTCCTTGAATGTCATAGGTGGTATCATCTCCAAGTTCCACCTGAGCAGTAAAATTCTTCTTTCTGAAGTTGGTAAGAGCCTCTCGAAACCCTGTTATATGTCTGGAAGCTCCACTGTCTACCAACCAAGACTTAGCACTATTTGTTAAATTTCATACATTCATAGCATAATAATAACATAAATGCATAACCAACATCACTAGAAGAAAGACAAAGCACAAAACAACAACACAGAGTTTACCTTGGGAAACCCAATTGGGAAAAACCCAACAACCTTTGTATAGAGATGATAATCCCGAGATTAGAGTACAAATAAGAAAAGAGAAAAATGTGAAAGTGTCTTCCACAAGTAGATGCCCCAAATCAGCTACCTCCTTCAAGTGATGCGAAATCAACTCTCTCCAAGTGATGCGCAAAAGGCAAGTGTGAGAATGAGATAATGAGGTGCACTAGCCTCCTATTTATACAAGTGCAAAACTGGAAAATTTCCTAACTGGGCCGACTTCACTTGGGGGCAATAAATAATTTAATTTTAATATTTTTTATTTGTTTCTTTTGCACCCCAAAGCTTACATTGATTCTTTCATGTGTTTACATAAATGATTACATAAAGTTCATCTCCCTTAGGAGGTACAAACAAGTATAATGAAGGTACAATAAAATATAATGAATAATATCTTTCGAAGTTGTACAAAATTCAACACTCCCTCTCAACGAGGAAGGTATTCTTCGGTCTTCATCTACATCACGATCATCTGGGTTTCATCTTGTACATCCATTATGTCTCCATCATCTCTATGCATACTAAAGGTTGTCCACACAGTCTCTGTGCATCATCTTCACCAGTCCTTCGGTGAGTCCAGGAGAATCACTCAATCCTGGATATCTGAGATTATCAGTTGTACCATCTCTGCTATACAATTTGCTACCTGTCTGTCTCATCTGCCAATGGGGTCCTCCCATACCTGGCTGAGATCTCAGACGAGCAAAAGGGCACGACCATCTACTGATTGTCCGACTCTTCTGCCTATGGGATTTCTCCCATATCTGGCTGAGTACCTGGACTGTAGAGGCACCTGTGCAACCACACGGCCAACTGCTGACTGTCCTACTCATCTGCCTATGGGATTTATCCCATATATGGCTGAGTAACTGGACTGAAAAGGCACCTGTGTGAACCTGACCAATTGCTGACTGTCCTACTCATTTGCGTATGGGATTTCTCCCATATCTGGCTGAGTAACTGGATTGCAAGAAGGTACCTGGGTGAGCCCGGCCAGCTGCTGACTGTCCTACTCATCTGCTTATGGGATTTCTCCCATATCTGGCTGAGTAACTGGACTGCAGAGGCACCTGGGCAAAGCAGGGAAGCATCTCAATGTCATGTTTCCCTCTCAAGGAGGGATATGTTCTCTTCGACTCCAAGTCTTCCG
Organism: Larix kaempferi; assembly: GCA_027924585.1. Lineage (NCBI taxonomy): Eukaryota > Viridiplantae > Streptophyta > Pinopsida > Pinales > Pinaceae > Larix > Larix kaempferi. The sequence continues at coordinate 4,679,884 of BSBM01000827.1, forward strand.
CGAAAGTATTCGAACTTCACCCTGGGAAGAGCCTTGGTGAGAACATCTGCAGTTTGGTTGTCTGTCGGCACGTACTGTAACTCGACCGCACCTTTCTGCACCATATCACCAACGAAGTGATATCGAATCTCAATATGCTTCGTCATGTCGTGGAATACAGGATTCACTGACATCTGCACACAACTCTGGTTATCACAGTGAATCATAGTCGACTCTGGAATTTGGCCGAACAATCCTGCCAGGAGTTTACGAAGCCAAACTGCTTCTCAAGCTGCTGTGCTAGCAGCCATGTACTCGTCCTCTGCAGTACTGAGTGCTACCGAGTTCTGCTTCCTACTACACCAGCAAATAACTGCAGAACCCAAACTGAAGCAACATCCAGAAGTACTCTTCCGATCTACAACACATCCGACCCAATCTGAGTCTGTAAACCCCTGCAATATCAGGTCACCATCTGAAGCATACTTCAATCCATATCCCACAGTGCCACGTAAGTATTTGAGCACATGTTTTGCAGCAATCCAGTGAATCTGCCTTGGTTCACACATGAACTGATTGAGGGCATTCACAACAAAACATATATCTGGTCTGGTGTTGGTCAGATACATCAATGACCCAATCAACTGGCGATAAATAGTGGGATCAAACAAATCAGAATCTGAAGTAGAATCTCTCAACTTCTTCCAATTCGCATCCATTGAAGTAGCCATGGACTTGCAGTCCAACATCCCGAATCTCTTCAATATATCAATGGTGTATTTTCCTTGTCCTAGGAAAATCTCTTTTTGCCTTTGCCATACTTCTAATCCCAAGAAGTAATGCATCAATCCAAGATCTTTCATTTCAAACTCAGAGGCGAGATTCTTCTTAAACCATACGATGAGTTTCTCATTTCCTGTGACAAACAGGTCATCAACATATAATACCAAAATCAGTGGCTCATCATCTACAACCTTGTAGTAAAGGTTGGGGTTTGCATCACTCTTGGAAAATCCCAAGCTCACCAGGAATCCGTCTATCCATCCATACCAAGCACGGGGTGCTTGCTTGAGTCCATACAATGCCTTTTTCAGTCTGCATACATGAGACTCCTTTCCTTGGACAATAAACCCATCTGGCTATTCGATGTAAACTTCTTCCTCAATAACACCATTGAGAAAGGCTGTGTTCACATCCATCTGATGCAACTTCCATCTCATAGCTGAAGCAATGGCAATAATGGATCTGATGGAAGTATATCAGGCCACAGGAGCAAATGTCTCTGTTATCACACCATAGTAGCAGGGCTACTATTCTTGTACAGCAGATATCTGCACATTCCAGAGCTTCCATTATTCCAGAGCATGGCTATATATTTTGGATCACTCATGATCAGAGCAGTATATTATTCAGATTTATGTATGACCTTGTGTCAAGGCTGAGCCTTGAGAGTTCAGATTTGATGACTGATGTGACCACTTATCCCATACAGTTTCAGTTCAGTGCCTAGAGATGTATTTCAGCAGTGTTTCAGATGATGCATGATGATTATTATTAAGATGATGTTGTATGATCTATGGATATGTTCTCACTGACTGTGGATTATTATCTTGTTGATTTAGTCATGATCATAGCATGTGCTTGGTATATTATTCCTGATGTGGCAAACTATTTAAAATGAACTGTAAATCATAAAATGGACGATTGCTTGCACATTTAGGTCATTTAACAAAACCCACTGGTTTTTCACCTTACATAGATATGGTCTTTCCCGACACCAGTTGTCTGCTAGTGTAGGCTCCATATTCACTTGACTCCATCCATACATGACCTTCTTGTTTGACTTTAAACCCTGACTTGTCTCATTTGACTTTCTGATACCGAGGACTTCCCCATTTTTCTACCTCTGTGTTTGGACCGCATCCCTGTTTATTCAGTGTCTCGGCTCTGAGTTGGTGACAAAACTTGCCTTTGGTGAGTTGGATTGTAGGCCTAAATCATTCTGGTCGGTTTTCCCGATGTTTGGCATTGGCTCGAACTCCCCCTAGTCACTTGAGATGTTGTTGGCTAAAACTGAAAGCTCATGTTCTACCTATGGAAACTTATAAATTCGCCCATGGAAACAAAAAAAAGGGCAAGAGCGATGAACAGCTAAAAAAATACTCCTCGAAGAGTATAAGAAAGGTCCAAAAAGCAATGGTTCTTAAAAGCTATATCTAAACAGTTGCTGACCTTATAAATATTTGAAAAACATGCCCTGGATGCAAGCTGCAACTAGTTGTGCTTATCAGCGCATCTGAAATCCGAAGGGTTATGTAGGCCAAAAAGGCCATGGAATAAAATGGAATGATCCTAATGAACCTGGATCAACTTGATGTAGACATGATGCCTAAGTTGAATAAGCACTCTCTAAACAACTTATCCATTTGTGAGACACAGCCATCCCCCGTGTTCTTTTGTCCAGCACAGAGTTTGTAGCTTTCCCCTTTCTCCCAGTCCAAAGTATTTTTGAGTTAAGTTAGACAGGTCAACCCCTTGGCCCAACCTTGTTCCTAGCCTTCATCCTTCACTAGCAGTTTGACCATGTCCAATGGGTGAGTTTGTCATTTGAACTATTGTGCAAGTAATTTTATATAACAACGGAATGTGCTAACTTAATTAATGCCACTGAATGGATGTTATACTTTGAGCTTAGCTGTGAGAATGATTAGAGAAGCATTGTCTTAGACTACTGATGTGATTTATCCTTGGTTGTATATTCTTGGGATCCGTGATGATGTGGACCATGTATGGATGATTATTGATGATGATTGATGGGCCCACATGTTTGATGATGATATCATATGATGGACTTATGATGCAGATGATGTTTGATCCAGTTCAGCAGGTGTATTACTACTTCAGATCAGCAGTTTATACATTGTCCATATATGGTGGACCCTACAGCTGGCCCATTAGGGCAACCCATGGTGTATGAGTACACATTTCTAGTGTATTTGGGTCTTCTGGATCCAATGAGACACTTATCTTTCAGTTCCGGGCACTTCTGACAGTGATTGATGCAGTTTTACACTTGTTGACCAGATTTGGGGCTGATTTCCCAGCCTGAGCAGCAGGGGCCCCGAGAGGCCAGTTCACCTAGGGCGCTGATGATGGAGGGGGTGGTCCAGCCACTTGTTTTTACCATTTACCCCCCCTTCTGGAGAGCCTGGTGGGCTCAGATGGACAGCGCTAGCACCGTAGGAGGCAGTTTTGGCACTTTCACAGTTCCCGAGGCAGTTTAAAAATGGGATAAAGTGGTCACTGAGGAAATCGATTTGGGCAATTGAGGCAAGGTTTTGGCATTTGGTCTTCACAGAGGTCTTCCAGGGTGGCATCACTACCTTCCAGTCAGTTTTCACCATGTGGGTATTCCCAGATTGATCACAGGAGGACATTTACTGCTTGACTGTCATGGATTCTGAGGACAGTTTTGATCATTTATATTATCTTGGACATATTTTATTATTTTATTGTGCCTTGGGGATGAGCTAGTAAGGATTGATGCCTCCTAGCCCCACCATGTGCTTATATTATCATGTCCTAGTCATCATGAGGTGGATTTTGGCACCTATTCTTCTCTAGTGGATGACGTCACCCCCTTTTTGTACCATTTAGTGGGGGCGCTATTGTTATATTGAGTGATCTATGTGATATATTGTTATGGGTCATCTTAGCCATTGATTGTATGATGAGATCTTTTAATCTCAACCACTCATTTGATGTAGTATTGTAGAGTGGTATAGGGTTTTGGTCTTTATTATCCTATATAAGGAGGAGACCCCCCATTGTAAAGCTCACCTTTGGAGCTCTGGAATATTGGAATAGAAGATTTTTTGTGGAGCACATCTCTCTTGCATTGTGGATTCTCTTGCATATTGAATATACAGTATCTCTTCTATGTATCATTGTGGATTTTGGTGTTTCTTCTAATCTTTTGACAGGAAAGTCGAATTGGTGGAGAGGAAGGCGACTTCATGAGGGTTATTGTTGGAGGGATCCACATAGTCTCTTTTGGGTTGATCTTGTGACAGGGAGTATCATTATTGTATCTTTGTGACATAGTTGATGCTTTCTATTACATCTTTCTACCATTTTCATAATCATCTTGCTTGACTTGTTTCTTTGATCTTGTCTTGTAGGAGGAGGACGATTTGGCTATCTTGGAGAAGGTCGTTTTGGTTGGAACTCTTGGATCTCACTCTTGAATATACACAGAGGAGAATGCTATCAATTTGCAAGGTGGCCATAAGCAATTGAGGTAAGATCTACAAGGTATGTGCCTCTTTCATCCATTCTATCTTCATTGGTCATAAAACCCTAATTCATTAAAACCCCAATTTTTGTATTTCTTAGATCTACTTAGATCTAGCCTTGCTCTTGAGAAGATATTGAAAACCCACCTCTATAGCATCCACCCCTAGTTGGATCTATAGTTTGGTGGTGATTGGCTTAAAATTAACCCACTTTTCAAGGCAAAAAGCCCTCTTGAACCCAAATCGCACTTCCTAGTGAGAGGCTTGTTTGGTTAGATCTAGCACATGGGTAGGTGAGATCCCACTTGATTTGCAATCTAGACACTTGATAACCTACCCCCAGATTCTTACTTTGGTGAAATCTACCTTGTGGACATCTTTCCATGTTTTAAGGGGTAAAACCCCCTTTTTTTTTGAATTTCTTGGCACCTCAAAACTCAGATCTACTAAGATCTAGCCCTTGGATTGACTTGATTTTTGGGACATGCATAGATCGGGGTACTAGCCATTTGGATCTATAGTTTGGTGGCCATTGGACTTGATTTGGTCCACCAAACCCACCTTTTAACCCTCCTTGAGCAAAGTCGCACCACCTAGGGAAGGAGAGTTTGTCCACTTTGAGGAAGTGGGTGTTTGAGATTCTTGTGGATTTGAAACGGCCATACCTTGAAACCTAGGTCTAGAGTATCTCTTTGTCACGATCCGCCTTGGGGGTAGCATTCCTTGTTTCAAGGGATTGTGGTCCACTTAAGGTCATTACTTGAAAACCTAGATCTAGCAAGATCCAACTATTAGATCTCATTTAGCCCACTTGACTTGGCTTCTAGGTGTCCCGATCTACACTTTGACATACTTTTTGACCCCATTAGCCCACTTAACAAGGCACTAGTCCTCCTCAAAGCAAGTCGCACTCCTTGGGAATTGTGTCAAACCCTAGATCTAGTACATGGGTACTCTTAGAATCAACCTAGAGTCATAGATCTAGCCTTTATCCAACCTATAGTACCAACTTCACACATAACTTCACCTTGTGGGCCTACCTAGAACCATTTCACATTTCCCAAGAAAACAAGACCCACTGGTGTAAACACATGGTACTATACCTAGTCATCATACCCCATCATGTGGCCTAAACCATACATAGGTTGAAACACTAATAATCTATTACACCACCTTTAACCATACCTCAACTTTTAGGTCCATTTAGCCTTGCATTGGTTTCCGTAACTCATCATTTACCTACCCTTAGAAACCTTTGTTTGGATCCAATCAACTGTGATTGGGTATAGGGTCTCCCCCTCGGTCTCATTACACCTTGACCTAAAGCGAAGAGTGCCTCGGTTGACGTGACTCCCACCTTGCATTGGGAACCGTGGCATTTCTTGGGTCACCTCTTTAGTTGCCTATCTCCTCTACCGTCCCGGATGGGATACCTTTAGGGGCAACTACAAGTTGTGTGATAACAATCTCATCATAATCAACTCCCTCTTTCTGAGAGAATCCTCTGGGTACAAATCTGGCCTTGTATTTCTCAACACTGCCATCTGCTCCATGCTTGATCTTGTATAGCCATTTAGAAGTCACTATTGACTTCTCCTCAGGTCTCGACATAACTTCCAACACATCATTCTTCATGATGGATTGATATTCTTCCATCATGGCATCTTTCCAAACTTGATGTTTGGATGCTTCTTCGTAAGTGGTGGGTTCTGAATCAATAATGTTGCTCATCAGTGCCACATAGCTAGAGAACCTCTGAGGTCTTTTGCTTTCTCTGAAAGTGCCATGTGGAGCATCATGCCCCTCTGCATCCTGCAGTGTCTGCTGTGCTCATCTAGGTCTTTTTCGACTTGCCACATCTCTGGGGATATCAACTGGATCTATGGGATTGATAGGTTCATCCTTTTCTGCTGACTCCCTCTGAAATGGAGGGGGAGATGATCTCATCTCCTTTGGCTCTAGCATTTCTTCATCATCTATCTCCATATCTGATCCTTTGCCTTTCCTGACGACCATTTCTTCTTCAAAGGTCACATCCCTATTGACTTCAATCTCTCTGGATCCTGGAATGTAAATTCTGTAAGCCTTTGAAGACTCACTGTATCCCACAAAGGTTCCCTTCTTCCCTGAAGGTTCTAACTTTGACCTTTTCTCTTTGGGCACATGTATGTAGTCTAGACAACCAAAAATCCGGAGATGGCCCACTTCTGGTTTCACACCTGTGAACGCTTCTTCCGGAGTCATGTTCTTCAATATCTTATGTGGACATCTATTCTGTACATATACATCGGTTTTGGATGCTTCTGCCCACAAGAACATTTGAAGACTCTGGTCATGTATCATAGCTTTGGCTGCCTCCACAATTGTACAATTCTTTCTTTTTGCAACTCCATTTTGTTGAGGGTTGTAGGGAACTGTGAGCTCCCTCTTAATTCATGCTTCCTTGCAGAAATCACTGAATTATGTAGAGGTATATTCTCCACCATTATCGGATCTTAAAGTCTTGATCCTCTTTCCTGACAGATTCTCAACTTGTGCCTTAAACTCTTTGAACTTGCTGAGCACTTCCTCGGATTCTTTTGACTTGAGAAAGTATATCCAAGTCTTCCGTGAGTAATCATCAATAAAGGTGATATAGTAATGATAACCACCTAATGACACAACTGTCATGGGTCCGCACAATTCAGAGTGTACTAGATCCAAAATCCCTTTGGATCTACTCTCGCTATTTGGAAAAGATTTCTTGACATTCTCGCCAAGAGCACATCCTCTACATGTTCCATCATGGTCTACTTGGAGCCTTGGCAAACCTGTCACAATATTCGTCAGAACTGGGAGAGCTCAATAGTTCAGATGAGCTAACCTTCTATGCCATAACTTGCCCATACTTGCAGCATCATGTATTAGGGCTTGGACTGGTGAAGTGTTTAGTCTATGCAATCTCTTTTCTCTTATGCCAATAACTTTGGCTGTGCTCATGCTTGAGTTCTTGTGCCAAGCAAGGACTTTCCTTTCTGAGAAAGCTACTTTATATCCCTTGTCCTCCAATGTTGAGATGGAGACAAGGTTTCTTTTCATACCAGGTACATAGAGTACATCACTTGGACGTAATGTATCATTTGATTCTAATTGAAGGGTGATGGCTCCAGACCCCTTCACAATGTAACTTGCATCATCTCCAAGTACCACATTGAGATGTGAATCTTTCTCAATTAATTCTGAAAGATTCTCTCTATAACCTGTCATGTGTCTAGATGCACCACTATCTATGAGCCAAGTGTCACTAGTGGTAGGAATAGTACCTGATAGTGTTGATATGAATAGAAATTCTGTGTGATCTTCATTCTTTTGCTTCTTGTGATGATGATCTTCGTCTACATCAGCAGTGGAAGCTTCATGCTTCCTTTTGATTGGGATTTGATAGCTATTGGCGTAATGTCCATACTTCCTGCATCTATAGCATTGAACTTGAGATACATCCCTCATCTTCTTTTGTTTTGGACGGGGACTTGATCTCCTTTCTTCTTGGTGCTTGTGTTTATGGAACTTCTTCCCTTTTTCCCTTACCTTTCTTGGCATGGGAAACAAACGCTTGAGTCTATTCTGGTTGAGTGCCATGGAGTCTTTGACATGCTGCAATTCTTGTCTCCTCTTGAGAGCAATCTGCCCAAAGCTTGTCAAACTTTGGTAGTTTGGATCTACCACTTATGCTTTGGATGAAGGACTCCCATGATGGTGGAAGACCATTTAGAGTGTGGAGGACAAGCTCCTTATCACTAATAGGATCTCCACTGGTGCTAAGCTTGTGTCTGAGTTCTGTGATCCTCATAAAGTATGAGGCAGTGGATTCTGACTTTGTTATCTTCATATTTGAGAGTTGGTTTCTCAAAGTCATGGATACATTGAGGCTAGTGTGTTCAAACAACTTCATATTGGTCTTGAACATTTTTCTAGCATTCTTCTTTCCTGAGATTTGTGGGACCAAGTGATCTCTCACTGAATCCACAAGTATCCTTCTTGCTTTAGCATCATTCTTCCTCCATCGGGATTTATCCTCTTCGGCTTTTGGTTTAGGGACCTTCTCATTTACATATAGCAAGAGATCATTTTCTTCTAGGAGTAGAAGAACCTTAGACTTCCAGGAGATAAAATTTGAGGCTCCTTCCAAACGATCTTCAACCTTCATCCCAACCATCTTGATTGCAGCTTTGGTTTAGAAACCCTAGCAGGAGCTAGGTCAAAAATGAAAGTTCTCGAAATTGAATTCCGTCTTCACCAATAGATCCGCCTTGCCCAAAACGAAATTCCTATGGCTCTTTTTCTTCAAATTGATGGGTGAAGACTTCAAAAGATGAAACCCTAATTCCGATAGGGTTCCGACATTGCTTCGGCAATGGCTTCTTCTAGAACTGCTCTGGTACCATGTTAAATATCATACATTCATAGCATAATAACATAAATGCATAACCAAGATCACTAGAAGAAAGACAAAGCTCAAAACAACAACACATAGTTTACCCTGGGAAACCCAATTGGGAAAAACCCAGCAACCTTCGCATAAAGATGATAATCCCGAGATCAGAGTACAAATAAGAATAGAGAAAAATGAGGCTCCTTTCAAACGATCTTCAACCTTCATCCCAATCATCTTGATTGCAAATCTGGTTTAGAAACCCTAGCAAGAGCTAGGTCAAAAATGAAAATTCTCGGAATTGAATTCCGTCTTCACCAATAGATTCGCCTTGCCAAAAACGAAATTCCTATGGCTCTTTTTCTTCAAATTGATGGGTGAAGACTTCACAAGATGAAACCCTAATTCCGGCAGGGTTCCGACAATGCTTCGACAATGGCTTCTTCTAGAACTGCTCTGATACCATGTTAAATTTCATACATTCATAGCATAATAACATAAATGCATAACCAAGATCACTAGAAGAAAGACAAAGCACAAAACAACAACACCGAGTTTACCCTGGGAAACCCAATTGGGAAAAACCCAACAACCTTTGCATAGAGATGATAATCTCGAGATCAGAGTACAAAGAAAAGAGAAAAATGTGAAAGTGTCTTCCACAAGTAGATGCCCCAAATCAGCTACCTCCTTCAAGTGATGCGAAATCAACTCTCTCCAAGTGATGCGCAAAAGGCAAGCGTGAGAATGAGATAATGAGGTGCACTAGCCTCTTATTTATACAAGTGCAAAACTGGAAAATTTCCTAACTGGGCCGACTTCACTTGGGGGCAATAAATAATTTAATTTTAATTCTTTCTATTTGTTTCTTTTGCACCCCAAGGCTTACATTGATTCTTTCATGTGTTTACATAAATGATTACATAAAGTTCATCTCCCATAGGAGGTACAAACAAGTACAATGAAAGTACAATAAAATATAATGAATAATATCTTTCGAAGTTATACAAAATTCAACACTATTGGTAATGGATCTTGAGAGAGCTGAAACCAAATAGTACTCTCTTCATGGTTCTTGATCCTTGGAAGACTTATTGTTTTTCTTCTTCTTAGGTTCTTCTTCTTCTGCAGCGAATGCCTGAAATTTCCCTCTGAATTTTCTCTTGGGCTTCTTAGAATCTCTGGCATAATGTCCCATCTTGTGACAATTGAAACATTCAAAATTTGATAAATCAAAGTGCTTACCTTGAGACCTCTTACCCTTGTTCTTTTGATGGAAGAATTTCTTTCCTTTCTTTGTCTTGGCAGCAGGGGCAAGATTCCCTTCCTTATTACCACCATTTCTGCTTTGCATTCTTCCTTCCTCTTGTAAGCAATTGTGCCACAATCTTTCAAAATTTGGTTGGACTTCACGACCATTTACAGCAGATAGAAAAGTTTCCCAAGAACTAGGGAGACCATCAACAACAGTTTGAACAAGATCGTCATCATCTATAGTAACACCAATAGTTATGAGTTGACCCCTTACCTAAGAAATCTTGTTAAAGAATGAAGCCACACTTTCATCCTTTTCCATCTTCAAAGTACGGAGCTTGTTCTTCATAACTCTTTTCTGGCTGAGAGCTTTCTTTTCATATAGTTTGGTCAAGGTATCAAAGCATTCTTTGGCAGTCTTCAATGGAGTTATGACAGGCATCAAATTTTGATTGACTGAATCATAGATGATTCTTCTTGCCTTGGCTTGCATTCCTCTTGAATGCTGCTCTACCTTGTTGATTTTTGTACCTAGGAAAGTGTTCCCCTAGGTGACTTTTGCCTTAGTCACTTAAGAGGGGGAAATAAAGTGACCCTTGCATTAAATGACTTGAGATGAGCTTTTAATTGACTTCAGGGATTAAAGTCACTTTTTGATAAATTTAAGTGAGGTGAGTGAATTTAATTTTTATGAGATTTAAATGAGCATTTAATCTCATCCACTCATCTGATCCAATCTCAACCATTGAATTAGATGCCTTTTCACTCACCCTAGGGTTTAGACAAAAAGAGCAAGGGAAGGCATTCATTTTCGCTTTTTGTTGAAGAAGAGTGGAGAAGAGAGCAAGAGCGAAAGGGCACATATTTCGAGGCAACCATTTCTGGAAGTTTTCATAGGGCACAAAAATCGAGGCACTTACTTAGCATTAAATGACTGGCACAGATTTTGAGGAAGGATAGCAGAGCATACAACATTAATTTGGGCACAGTTTTCAAGGATAGTTCTAGCCACTTTCCCAAGAACAATAGCACGAATTTCGAGGAGGTTCTGGGTACATTTCCCGAGGACAGTAGCATGAATTTCGAGGAGGTTCTGGGCACATTTCTCGAGAACAACAACGCAGTTTTCGAGGCAGGAAAATTGGGCACAAATCTCGAGAATTGCAGGCACATATATTGAGACCGTACACTGGCACAAATCCCGAGGCAACAATTTATTACAACACAGAATTCGAGGAAGGTACAAGCAGGCCGTATTGTCCTTTGAGGCACAAATTTCGAGGTGTTTTACACAGAAATCGAGGCAGCAGATTGCACTGATTTCGAGGCAGCTTCTGGGTTGGAAAATTAATGGTTGAGATAAGTGATTTTGACTGTAATTTTCTGTACTGAAATTTCTTTGAAGAAATAAATATTTTCTCTCTCTATTACAGGTTTTCCCTGGGCTATTGGCCAAAACTTTCTGAGTCTGAAATTTTTTATGGCGTGCATGAATATTTAATTTTCTGCCTGTATTATTGAGTTTTAACTGTGTTTTTGAAGTCTGAAATTTACATTTCATTTCCAGCCATCATGATAAACTGGGTTGGGCATTAAACAATGGCAAGTTGACTTGAAAACTGGGTTGGGTTAGAATCTCCGAAAACTTTCATGGTATCAGAGCTTGGTGGGCAGAAAACTAAAGCTATTTCAGACAGTCAGTGATTTCTTTTGTCAGTAGGCAGCACCTTGTTGAGTTGGCAGTAAGATGGCTACATGACTTAGGTTGGAGGATAGGCTAGATGGGACAAGGAATTTTGTGCCATGGAAGGCTAGGATTATGCTGATTTTGGAGGAAAATGAACTATGGGATGAAGTGGTAAAGAACACTAAAGCCAACCCTATTCAGATTCCCATTGCTACAGATGCAACAATATTATCAACCTTCAACAAGAAGGACTGTAAGGCTAGGAGAATTATTCTTGATGCATTTAAAGACGACATCATTCCACACATTTCAGGTAAAGACCGTGCATATAAAATGTGGGATGCTTTGACTAGTTTATACCAGAGCACTAATGAGAACCGCCAGATGGTTCTAAGAGAGAAGCTGAAGGGTATAAAGATGAATGGTGGAGAGGGAGTGATATCTTACCTTACCAGGATATCTCAGGTTAGAGATGAGCTAGCAGCAGTTGGGGAGGTAGTTACAGCTACTGAGCTTCTGCAGACAATAGTGAATGGGGCTTCCAAGCCTTGGGGTTCTTTTGTGCAGGTTATAGTTGGCAGGGAGAACTTACCTTCCTGGGACAGACTGTGGGATGATTTTGTACAGGAGGAGACTAGGAGAGGTCTTGTACAGGACAACTCTTCACAGGGGAGGGAGGATGAGGAGAATGTGGCATTGACTGCAAAGGGCAAGAAGAAGAAGAAGGGCCTCAAGCAGGGTGGGGCCAAGCAGCAGGAGGGTGGGCAGAACAAAGATTTAAGCAAAGTCAAGTGCTTTGCTTGTCAGGGATTTGGGCACTATGCTTCTCAGTGTCCAAAGAAGAAGAAGAAGCAGCAGACAACAGCCTTAGCAGAGATTGATGATTTTGGAGAGAGATTTCAGAGAGAGTTTTCTCTTTGTGCTGGATATGTTGAGAGAGAGAGAACCTCTATTATTACCAGCACTGATTTGGATACTGAGATGGAGTATTGTTTGTTGACTGGCCATCAGATGGGTGCTTCCACCACTAGCACTTGGTATATTGATAACGGATCTTCGAGTCACATGACAGGTGCTCGAGAGATGTTCTCTGAGCTTTCACAGACATGTGTAGATGTGGAGGTTGTACTGGAAGATGACACCATTGTCAGAGCAGTTGGTCGTGGGACCATTACCTTTCAGAGGGAGTCCATAAGTCCTATGATTTTGAGGGATGTGTTGTTTGTCCCTGGGCTGAAAAAGAACTTGGTATCAGTTTCTACTATTGACGATAGGGGTCTTGGGGTTTGTTTCGTGGATGGACATGTGCATATATTCCCTAAGACTTCCGGATCATCTACCTCCTTGGACATTAGGGTTAGATGCGGGAAACTATACAAGCTCTTATTTCAGCCTCAACATGCTTTGGCACACAGCAGCAGCAGTGAGCATTGCGAGCTATGGCATCCGAGGATGGCCCATTTGCATCATCCAGCCTTGAGATTGTTGAGGAGTATGGTTACAGGTTTACCAGAGTTTAGCACAGAGCATAGTGATGTATGCAGGGGGTGTGCTTTGGGAAAGTACACCAAGACTGTTTTTTCGAGCAGTGATAGCAGGTCAACAGGGGTACTTGACTTGATTCACTTAGATTTATGTGGTCCTATGTCATCTGTTTCCTTGACAGGATTTGAGTATTATGTGTCTTTCATCGATGATTATTCCAGGAAGATTTGGATCTACTTCTTGAGGTGCAAGAAGTCAGTTGATGTCTTGCAGACCCTCCAAGAGTTCAAAGCTCTTGTGGAGAATCAGATAGGTAGGAGGATTCGGGTTCTGAGGTCATACAATGGGGGTGAGTATACCTCCAATGATTTCGATGAGTTTTGCAGACAGGAGGGCATACAGAGACAGTCGACAGTTCCATATACTCTTGAGCAAAATGGAGTGGCTGAAAGGAAGAACAGGGCTATTGTGGGAGCAGCGAGAGCTATGCTTCATGATCAGAGTCTTCCTTTCTTCCTTTGGGAAGAGGCTTGCAGTACAGTTGTTTACCTTCAGAACAGGAGTCCCTACCGTGCCTTGGGGAGGAAGACTCCTGAGGAGATGTACACAAGCAAGAAGCCTGAGGTTGGTCATTTTCGTATATTTGGATGTTTGACTTACTCTCATGTCCCTTCTGAGAAGAGGATAAAGTTGGAGCCCACTGCAGAGAAGGGCATCTTTGTGGGCTATGATGAGACTTCGAAGGCTTTCCGCATTTATCTTCCTGCTCTTAGGAAAGTTGTTGTGAGGCGGGAAGTGGGGTTTGAGAAGGAGAGAGCCTTTAGGAAGTCCAGAGAGTTGGAGTATGGGGAGTCACGGGCTTCCACACCTCAGGTGACACAGGTATCTTCAGTTCAGAGTACCGGATCACAGGATTCCGGAGTTACTGGTCCACAGGTTATAGGCATAGGTTCTACAGGTACAGTGGCACAACCAGCAGGTATTTCGGGGACAGGTTTTGGATCTCAGGTTACAGGTTCACCAGTTGCAGGTTCTGGATCTTCGGGTTCACCTGCTACTGGCTCACAGGTTGTTGGGCCATCTACTTCTGGCAGTTCTTCAGATGAGGATAGATTGGTTTGGGAGCCACCTTCAGGGTAGAGGAAGCCTAAATGGCTTGGGGAGACCTTGAAGGAAGCAGAGTCATTTGGTAGGTCCCAGGAGTCAGTTAGGACAGTTGTGATGACAGATTAGGTATGGCACTTGTTGATAGTCTTCGTGAGTCGGAGCCTTCTACTTTTGAGGAGGCCTCTCAGAATCAAGTTTGGAGAGATGCTATGATGGAAGAGTACCATTCCATCATGAAAAATGATGTATGGGAGATTGTACCGAGACCAGAGGGGAAGTTAGTGGTGACTTCCAAGTGGCTTTACAAGTTAAAGCATGCTGCAGATGGCAGTGTGGAGAAGTTCAAGGCTCAGTTCGTGGCATGGGGGTTTTCACAGGTAGAGGGAGTTGATTATGATGAGACTTTTGCGCCGGTTGCACGATATTCTTCTATTAGAGCAGTGATTTCTATGGCAGCAGAGATGGGTTGGAGGATCCACCAGATGGATGTGAAGATCGAATTTCTCAATGGTCTTCTGCAGGAGGAGGTTTATTTGGAGCAAGCACAGGGCTTTGAGATCATGGGAGGGATTCTCATGTGTGCAGGCTGAAGAAGGCCTTGTATGGTCTGAAGCAAGCTCCTCGAGCTTGGTACTCTAGGATTGATGCATATTTGATGTCGATGGGTTTTCAGAAGAGTGAGGTTGATCCCAATCTTTACTTCATTATGGTTCATGGGGATCCACTCATTCTTCTGTTATACGTTGATGATTTGTTTATAACTGCGGAGGAGCGTCTCATTGCAGCTTGCAAGAGAGATCTTGCTTCAGTGTATGAGATGACAGATTTTGGGTTGATGCACTATTATTTGGGGATGGAGGTTTGGCAGGAGCCTGGTCATATTTTCCTGGGACAAGGAAAGTATGCTATTGATATTCTGAGGAGATTTCAGATGGATGATTGCAGGCCCATGTCCACACCTATGATTACCAACTGGAAGCAGCTTCATGCTTATGAGGGAGAGTTGGTAGATCCTACATTATATCGTCAGCTCATTGGGTCATTGATGTATCTGGTCAACACCAAACCAGATTTATGTTTTGCGGTGAACACTCTTGGTTAGTTCATGGTGGAGCCTAGGAGAGTGCACTGGACAGCTGCGAAACATGTGTTGAGATACCTTGTAGGGTCAGTGGATTTTGGTTTGGACTATAGGAGTTCGGGTGGTGTTAGTTTGGTTGGCTTCACGGATTCAGATTGGGTAGGTAGTGTGATGGATCGGAGGAGCACTTCCGGTTGTTGTTTCAGGTTGGGCTCGGCAGCAGTGTCGTGGTTCAGTCGGAAGCAAAAGTCTGTTGCTTTGAGTTTTGCTGAGGTTGAGTACATGGCAGCCAGTCAGGCTAGTTGCGAGGCACTGTGGCTTTGCAAGTTATTGGTAGATTTATTTGGTCAGGAGCTGAAGCCCACGGTGATTTACTGTGACAATCAAAGTTGCATCCAGCTATCTGAGAATCCAGTTTTTCACGATAGGTCTAAGCACATAGAGATCAGATACCACTTCATCCGAGACTATGTTCAGAGAGGAGCTGTGGAGTTACAGTACATTTCCACTGATGAGCAGGTTGTAGACATTATGACGAAATCCTTAGGGCGGGGCAAGTTTGTCTTCTTCAGGGACAAGTTGGGAGTGGTGCAGAACACCTTCCTTGGTAAGAGGGAGTGTTGATTTTTGTACCTAGGAAAGTGTTCCCCTAGGTGACTTTTACCTTAGTCACTTAAGAAGGGGAAATATAGTGACCCTTGCATTAAATGACTTGAGATGAGCTTTTAATTGACTTTAGGGATTAAAGTCACTTTTTGATAAATTTAAGTGAGGTGAGTGAATTTAGTTTTTATGAGATTTAAATGAGCATTTAATCTCATCCACTCATATGATCCAATCTCAGCCATTGGATTAGCTGCCTTTTCACTCACCCTAGGGTTTAGACAAAAAGAGCAAGGGAAGGCATTCATTTTCACTTTTTGCTAAAGAAGAGTGGAGAAGAGAGCAAGAGAGAAAGGGCACATATTTTGAGGCAGCCATTTCTGGAAGTTTTCAGAGGGCACATAAATCGAGGCACTTAGCATTAAATGAGTGGCATAGATTTTGAGGAAGGACAACAGACCACACAACATTAATCTGGGCACAATTTTCGAGGATAGTTCTGGGCACTTTTCCCAGGAACAACATTACGAATTTTGAGGAGGTTTTGGGCACATTTCTCAAGGACAACATCACAAATTTTGAGGAGGTTCTGGGCACATTTCCCGAGAACAGCAACACAGTTTTTGAGCCAGGAAAACTGGGCACAAATCCCGAGAATTGTAGGCACATATATCGAGACCGTACAGTGGCACAAATCCCGAGGCAACAATTTATTACAGCACATAATTCGAGGAAGGTACAAGCAGGCTGTACTGTCCTTTCTGGCACAAATTTTGAGGCATTGTTTTACACAGAAATCGAGGCAGCAGATTGCACTGATTTCGAGGCCGCTTTTGGGTTGGAAAATTAATGGTTGAGATAAGTGATTTTGACTGTAATTTTCTGTACTGAAATTTCTTTGAAGAAATAAATATTTTCTCTCTCCGTGATAGGTTTTCCCTTGGGGGTTTTTCCTAGGCTATTGGCCAAAAATTTCCGAGTCTGAAAATTTTTATGGCATGCATGAATATTTAATTTTTTGCCTGTATTATTGAGTTTTAACTGTGTTTTTGAAGTCTGAAATTTACATGTCATTTCCAACCATCATGATAAACTGGGTTGGGCATTAAACAATGGCAAGTTGACTTGAAAACCGGGTTGGGTTAGAATTTCAGAAAACTTTCATACCTGCATTTGTTGTAGGTTGCTCTACAACATTGATGACTAAGTCATCAAGGTCATTTTGTTCTAGGGTAGTCATGATCCTAGCTTTCCAAGAATTGAAGTTGGAGGAGCCGTCAAGTCTGTCCTCTGGTTTGAAGGAAATTGAAGCCATCAAAAAGTCTACTAACAACAAGACTGCAATGTCCTTAACCTTCTCAAATCTGTACCAACATCACGTAGGCATTAGTAACCTGCTCAAAAACTGTGCTCTTCACGTCCTCTGCTCTGATACCATGTTAAATTTTTAACATAGATCTGATTTCATAGCAGTAACAACCTTATTTCACTTTTAGCAGGCTTTTAAAACATACATAACAGCAGTAGATGAACAGTGGTATCTAACCAACAATAGGGAAAAGACAACCATCCACAAGAACACAAAAATTTACCCTTGGGAAAACCTTTCAAGGAATAAAAACCCTAGCAAAGAATATCTTCCTTAATATGAGATGACTGAATTTTACATGAGCAGATATATGGAGCAAACTTTTACATCAAATAAATTTGCGTCTAGGGCACACATACCAAGAGAAGCCTGTTAAAGAAACCCTTAACAAGATGACTGTAATCAGCTTGTCAATGATTGATCAACCCTGACTTTTAACTGAACTGAGGCAGCTGTTTGATTGAATTGAAGACCCCTGAGGCTGCTGTTGACCAAAAGAATGCTGCTGTTGACCAAAAGAATGTTGCTGTTGATTGAATGATGATTTTTGAGGTTGTCCTTGATCAAGGAGAAGACTTCTGTTGACTGTCCAAACCCTTGATGCCTAGAATAAACACTTGGCTGCCTGATTTAGAGCCTTGGGTACCTGGATTAGGTCTCGGGTGCCTGGTTTAGGGCCTTGGGTGCCTTGTACATGCCCTAGCAGGGGTGCTGGGTGCCTTCGGGTGCTTGGTGCAAGCCCTAGCAGGGCTGTGGGATGCTGATACAACACCTAGTTAGGGCTTGGGTGGCCTAGAGTATGCCCTAGCAGAGTTCGGGTAGGCTGGATAAAGCCCCAGTAGGGCTCGGGTTAGCAGATCAGCCATTCAAACCCCTGCGACTACCTTCAATAGAAGCTCTAACACCGACGGTTGTCTTCCAAAGATCACAATCATCACTTGTAGTTGCCACAATGGAGAGAGAGATAATAACCAACATCTAAACCCCAATTTTTTTGAGAATCACTTCCATAGATTTAGGATTAAACAAATAATAAAATACACTTTGTTAGGGTTTTAATATTTTATTTGCACTTTTAACCCTTCATAATATATCTTGACGTTTATCTTGGTCTTTTGGTCCCTCATTTGTGGGCTTTTAACTCGTTGGTATATTTGTTAGGGTTCAGTATGGGCTTTTGGCACTTTCACATCTTAAAAGGGGTTTCTTGTAGGATTTTGACCCACCCTCTTTGGGTAAATCACCCTTAGACAAATCCTTAGCCCCTTCTCTTGGTATCCATGGTTCACATGTGCCAATTCGTGTACATCATCATATATAGGGAAGATATTATTTGGTTGTCTCGTTCTCCCCACTAACACCAAGGCCCTAGGCTAGTTACTCCAACAAGGGGTGGCCAGTCCCTTGAGGAGGTCCCATAGCCCCAGTGACCAAGGAGGGGAGTACATCACTTGCCTAGACGCAGTGTAGGGCTTCTAGTGATGACCTAGTAACTGACCAGGTTCCTCAATCCCATACTGCATTTTGTTGATCCTCAATCATAGACTGAGTCAAGATGATCAACTTCCTGGTAACTGACTAGGTGCCTCCATTCACCTAGAGAATGGCTCTTAGCCCCAGGCTGAGCTTCAGTCCTAGACTGAATCAAATTCTTGGTAATTGACTAGGTGCCGGGAGAATGGCTCTCGATGTTGCTAAAAAATCAACAGATTTTAGTGAATCAGGCATTGAATGGCTTCTCATCTCAATGGGAAACATTTGTGCAGAGTGTTTGTTCTTGTAAGAATCATCCCTCCTCTGAAAGATCATGGGCCCACTGTATCCAAGAGGAGACTTGGATAAAGTCAAAGGAAAGCAAGCAGGGAGGTGACAATGACCATGCCTTATTTGGTCAATTGAAGAAATGTATAGGTAAAGGACCCAACAAGGTTAAGGGGAAGAGTGAGGAGCCAACCTCGCAGCGAAGGAAGAAGGATTTTGGTAAAATCAAGTGCTTCATAAGTCATAAGCATGGACATTATGCATAATAGTGTCCAGACAAGAAGAAGGGTAAAGGGAAGAAAGGACAATATCAAGTAGCATTCTCTGCTGAAACTTAGATGAACGGGTTTGCCTCCAAGTTTGAGAAGGATTTCTCGATGGTATCTTGCCTTTCTACCAGCAAGGTTTCGGGAAACGCTTGGTATGTGGACAACGGAGTATCTAGGCAAATGACATCAGCTTGAAAGTTGTTTTCAAGACCAAAAGAGCACAACTCAGGAGTTCAGTTGAGCTTTGTGATGATGCTAAGTACTAGCAATAGGAGTTGCTACCATTCCCTTCCAGCGTTAGTCAGGTAACACTTTTGATTTTGATGATGTTTTGTTTATTCCACATCTTAGGAAAAATCTTCCTTTAGTTTTGGTTATGGAAGATATGGGCTTTGTTGTAGAGTTCAAGAACCAACAAGTTCTTATTCGACCAATGGAGTCTAGTTGACAATCAACACAAGTGATCGGGTTCAGGGAAGGCAATTTATACAAGTTATAGGGTGAACTTGTTCGAGCCCTAGTTTATAACACTGACAACTTGTGCCAATTGTGGCACAAGAGGGTGGGGCCCCTGCATCATAGAGTGTTGCTTATTTTGAGGTAGATAGTCACAGATCTTCCATAATTTAACATTGAGCAGCAGGGAGTATGTAAAGGGTGCATACTTGGAAAGCATGCCAAGGTTGATTTCCCAAGCAGTGAGCATAGGGCTAAGGAGATCCTAAACCTAGTGCATTCAAATGTTTGTGGACCAATGTCAATAGCATCAATCTTGGGAAGCATGTATTATGTTTCTTTCATTGATGACTTCTTTTGCAAAACTTGGATCTACTTCCTAAAGACCAAGGATGAGGTCTTTAGCAATTTTTAGGACTTGAAAGCTTTTGTAGTAAACTAGACAGGGATGGAGATCAAAGCCTTGAGATCGAATAATGGGGGTGTGCATACTTCTAAGGAGTTCGAGGGTTTTTGCAAGGATGCATGAATTAAGAGGGAGTTGATTGTTTTGTTCAACCCACATCAAAACAGGGTTGTAGACAAAAGAATCAATCCATCATAGGGGCTGCTAAGTCCATGATACATGCCTAATACTTGTCAATGTTCATTTGGGTAGAAGCATGCAATACAACAATCTGCATTCATAACAGGTGTCCTCATAGGATCTTGGACAACAAGACAATAGAGGAGGTATTCATTGGTGTGAAGTCAAAGGTGAGTCATTTTTTGCATCTTTGGTTTTTTAGTTGGAGCCTTTAAGCAAGAATGGTTTGTTTTTTGGTTATAGTGATGCTTCAAAAGTCTATAGGGTTTTTATTCTAGAGCAGAGATAGATAGTAGTAAGTAGGGATGTAAAGTTTGCGGAAGGCTTTGCATCTAGGAAGTCTTATGAGCCTATTCCAATGATAGAATAAGGAGCAAAAAGTTTTGAAGGTTTAGCTAGGGTCACCAATGATTTCTAGTACAAGGTTACAGCAGCCTTCAGGCATAGACGAGGAGCCACCATCTCCACTAGTTTTTTCAGGAGACTTTGATGGCTCACTTAGACATTGAGGGATGCTCAGGAGTTAGTTGAGGATCCTAGGAGCACATTTAGGGAGAGTAGACCTTGGAAGAAGTTTCCTAACTACATGGCATTGATGAGCAACATCATAGATTTTGAGCTTTCTAGCTTCTAGGACGTAGCAGACCAGTAGGATGAAGAATGATGTACGAGACATAGTGCCAAGATTGGAGGGTAAATCAATAGTGAATTCCAAGAGGTTCTACAAGATCAAGCATACGACAGATGGCAACATCGAGAAGTCCAGAGTGAGGTTTGTGGTGAGAGGGTTCTCCCAGAAAGAGGGGAGTGGACTGCAAGGAGACTTTTTCTTAGTCGCTAGGTACACTTCCATTAGAGCAATTGTGTCTTTAGTTTCAATTATGGAATGGAGGATACATGAGATGGATGTAAATACAACTTTCCTCAATGGAATAATTGGGGGAAGAAGTGGACATACACCAACCTCATTGCTTTGAGGTAAGTTTGATGGAGTCCCATGTTTGTAGGTTGAAAAAGGTGTTATACGGACTGAAGTAGGCATCTAGAGCTTGGTATTCCAGGATCAATGGTTACTTCTAGAGTATGGGCTTCACCAAAAGTGAAGTAGATCCTAAATTATATTATATATTTGTTGGGACTGATTTGCTTGTTTTGGTGTTGTATGTAGATGATTTGTTTCTTACAGGTTTAGAAAAGCTCATTGTAGGGTTCAAAGTAGATAGGGTAGCTATGTTCGAGGTGAAGGAAATTGGCGTGATGCATTGCTTCTTGGGTTTGGAGGTTTGGTAAAGACCAGGGAAATTTTCCTTGGGCAAGGTAAGTATGTAGTTGAGATCTTGAAGAAGTTTTAAATGGAGGATTGCAAACCTATGGCCACATCTATGATCACTAATATGAAGAAGGCGACAACTTCAAATGCAGAGTTGGTGGACCTTAAGTTATATAGTTTGTTGATAGGTTCCTTTATGTGTTTGGTCAACACTAGGCCAAATATATCTTTTGTAGTGAACACCTTGAGTTAGTTCGTGGTGGAGCTAAGGCAAGAGCATTGGGTAGCAACAAAACATGTGCCCAGACATTTGAGGGGCACAATGTTATATGGTCTAATATATCTTGGAGATGAAGTGAAGTTGCAGGGGTATATAGACTCAAATTGGGTGGGCAGTGCATTAGACATGAAGAGCACCTTAGGGTACTGCTTTAGCTTGGAATCAATGATAATATCCTGGTTAAACATGAAGCAGGATTCTATGGCACTTAGCTCAACAAAGGCAGAGTATATGGCAGCTAGTATTTGCTAATTGTGAAGCCATCTGGCTTTGCAAGTTGCTTGCATGATTGTTTGGTTAAGAATTCTATCCCACAATAATTTATTGTCATCATTAGAGCTGTATCAAACTCTCTGAGAATTCAATGTTTCATGACAGGTCCAAGCACTTAGGGTTCGGATATCATTTCATACTAGATTTGATTCATAAGAGAGCAATAAAGCTCCAATATATTCCGACAGATCAGGAGGTAATTGATATTTTGACCAAACCCTAAGCAAAATAGAAGTTTGAAGCATTTAGAGACAAACTTGGATGGGTGCAGAATTCTTTCCTCGCTAAGAGGGAGTGTTGAGAAATATAGCTTGGATAGGAAATTTCGCACAGGTTCAGTGTGAATGTGCTGGAAGTGGTTCTAGATAATTCTATTTTGTAATTCACTTTAGAAAAAAGTTAAAAGTCTTATATTTAGCTATTGGGTCTAATAAAGTGTATTTACTACATTGATGATTTAGACTAGGATTAATCTCATTCGTACATTTCATTGAGAGATTAGGCTTTCAACACAAGTATAAAGATTAGGATTAGGAGTGTTGTAGAGTACACGGATAGGGTTGTTGGATTCTTTCAGGGAGAGGGAGTTAACCTTAATGTTACTCTTGCTTCAGGGTTCTCCTAGACAAAGGGAGGTGACCTTGTTGTGGTTGTTTCTTTCATTGTTGGAGGTTTTGGGGTGCATGGGTGAAATATCCATGATCACAAGTTGTTGACAATTTTGGCCCTTGATGTTGACTTGAGGGATGATGGAGTTAGGCATCTAACCTGTTAAAATCACCTAGGGATCGCACCCACCCTGGGCCACACCAACCCTTATCATGGATGGATTTTTCAGTGTCTCCTCCCAGCTACCTTGCGGGGTTTGAACTTGGGTTGCCGTGTAGAATGAGGCCCATCGAAACCAATCGTGCTAGCAGGTTTTGACTTTTTACCCTCTCAATTAGAGAAGCTTTGATTCCATGTTAAAATTCCAAACCCTAGGTGATTGCTGTCCTTGTGTTCTCAACTAAACAAAACTGTTATTTAATTGCAAAAATTAGATTCTTCTCATAGCAATATCCACACATATGGCTGGAAAGTAAATAGTAGAAGCATAAATACAATACATAGGTAATTACTCCTTTGAATCAGCTTTTCATTAACAAATCAAGGCTTACAGGGAAACCTCCACAAATTTTCAAACAAACAGCTGTATGATACACCCAAAAAACAGATATGCATAACTACTGAGAGAATCTGCCTGCTTAAAAACTAGAAAAACAAGAGAAACTGCTTGCTACCTGATCTGGGTTGCTGTATGGCCTTGTCTGTACAATGTACCGACTGTTCTGTATGACTGCATGGAATGTTTGTACGACTGTACAGATATGTTCGTACATAATCCATACAACTGTTCAGATTCACCTGTGTGGACCTGCCTGTTTCTCGACTTTGGCTTTTCTCCGGTGCTCTAAACCTGCTTAACCGATAATTGCGATAAACAATGTCACCTTCCAGCCAAACTTGTCTTTGAGTGAATGTGTCTTAACCCTCTATCTTGACATTCACTGTCATTGACCTACCTTGTTTGGCTGTACTACAGCCCTCTCATCTCTCTCTCTGGTTTATACTACCCTCTTGTAGGGTCTGCTAGTTCCCAGATTTGACTGGCCTCTCTGAGGCACAGTCTTTTTACTGAAAGCAACTCTTCTGAGTATTCTTATAGGAAGGGTTTCACACCCAGGTAAGTATCTTCAGCTATATCTATTTAACTATTATGTGATCAATTTATTTATTTACATTACATGTTACTGAAGATTAATTCAGCACAGTGATCTAATTGGTAGTGTTAAAATTACTTTAACACAGTGACTGACCTGAGAGTGCTAAGAGTGTGAAGTTGTAAGATATGAAAATTATGTTATGTTAGAGTTTACTACAGCATTCAATGTTTGTAAATGTTTATCAAATGTATTCCTGCATTAAAGTATATTGATTTATTATTCTTCTGCATAAAACCCTAACTTGATGAAAATTTAACATATATTTATACTTTGTAAGGTGGTTTGGAAGGGTAATATGTTCCTTTAATCAAATAAAACAACATTCCGAGCCAGCGAAACCCTCCATATGACTATAACTGGTAAGGCTTTTACCTCCTCATTGGCCTTAGATTCTAACCATCCATTTAGAGTTCTTTCAACCAGTGTTTTAAAAACCGGTCCAGTTCAAACCGGAACCGGCCGGTTTGACCGGTCAGTTGAAGTGGAGCACCAAACCGGCCTTCAACTCGGACCGGGGGCCCGGTTTGGTATCGAACCTGACCTAACCGGACCTAACCGGCCTAACCGGAATAAACCGGTCCGGTTCTGTAATAACTCAACCGGCCAGCTGAGCTAACACGTCCATGGGCCCAGTTTCGGGTTTTTCAAATTTTTATTGGTTTTTTAATAAAAAAACAAAATACCTAACCCTAATTCGCCCTCCAAAAGACATTAAATAAGTGCCCAGCCCCCACATTCTCATTCACTCACAATCAAGAGCTCATTTGTCTCATAGCTGCCGCCAAGAGTGTCATTTGTCTCATTGCTGCAGTCAAGTTTTGATGATTGATTAGTTATGACTTATGAGTCATGACTCATCATTGATCATGTTTTTTGGACTGTAGAGGATATAGAGCCTCATTGATATTGTATTTTGTTTCAGAATTTGAGATATATGCTATGAGACTTTACTATGAGTATGTAGTGCACTTGGTGCCATTTTGTGACCCATACATGGTTTATGGATTTCCGATTTATATATATGAGTAGACTTTACATATTATGTGTCTAATGGTTTCAAATATGCATATTATGAGTCTAATGCTTTGAAATATACCTTGGAATGTTAAATATAATTTTTATGATTAAAATTGAAATTTTTTGGTATTTTTTAATAGTCCGGTTCATTGAAATCAAACCGCTCTGGTTCATTACCGGTTCCGGTTTTTAAAACATTGCTTTCAACTGATATGCCATTCCAAACAAAACTGTCGCCAGACAGATCTCCCAGATCTTTCCATACCTGTTCATTATAAACACAGTCAAGAAATAAATGATTTACAGTTTCTTTCCCACACCTGCATAATGGACATCTGCTTGGTCCACTTCTTCCTCTTTTCTGAAATTTTGCCATGCCAGAATTGTTATTGTTAGCCAACCACATGAAGATCCTTCCTTTGAGTGAACATTTCCATTTCCAAAGACATTTCCACCACCAAACCTGTTTAATCACCCTAGGAAATATACACATGGATTTATACCTTAATTTGGGAGTATACTGACCTCCATGTAGATTTGATGTCCAAATTAATTCGTCAGGACAGTGCCTAATTCTTACATGACTAAATTTCAACCTTCTGATATAGTTTCCCCATTCAGTTGCCTCATTTCCAACCAATTCTAATCTAGTTGCTGACTGCCAATCCTGACTCTAGATTGAAGTTTGAATTGGATGTAATGAACATAATAATAATAATAATAATAATAACAATAATAATAATAATAATTAAAAGTGTAAATACACATCTTAACTAAATGCATGATCTAATGAAGGGACATGACCTATCTTCCATGGTGACCAGTCAATGCACATATAACTATATAAGTATACCATCCCATGGCATTGTAACATATCTATACATTGTTCATTACTCAATTATTATATATTTATCCTTTATGGATTTTAACCTGTTATCCTTCTTATATTGGATATTCAGTAAATGAACTATGTTCATGTCAGGAAATGAACTTTGTTTGTTTCATTGGATCTGCGGCCAGTGCTAAATAGAAAATAGTAAAATACCCCTTTCTCTCAGTTGTTCAATTAGCATAGCTGAGAGTCTATACACTTTCATGTATTTATATGTTAATTTTTTTTATGTCATATCCAGTCATATATCCATATCCGTCCCACTATCTATAATATCTGTATCTGTCTCCTGGCAGCTTGATTCTTATCCTGTAGGCTTTATGTTGTGATCAAATATTTCCTTTTTCTGTATCTGTATCTCTATCTTGGTAACTTTTATTTTACCCTGTATGTTGTTAACCTAATTTGCATGGACAGGGATATGGGTGTGAATACAGAAATGGCATCGAATATGGATGCTGACACAGTGTGCTGTTTGTGTACTAAGTATGCAATGTAGTGTCTCTGCTGTGTGTACAGTGTATTGCCTATCATTTATGTAGTCTGTATTTCTCCAATCAAAGCAATTTATTATTTAATGTAAGAAAGAATGATCTAAATATACACACATTATTTCATGCAAATCTCTCGCTGTGTGCTTCTGAGTATCAGCTTTTGCTTTTATCTTTTGGATTCATATGTGGCTTTCATTTGCCTTTTTGTTACATGGGCATCGGATATACCAGATTTTTTTCACGGTGTTTGATGGATACGGTTCAAGATCTGTCATAGCTGCATTGGGTATGGATTATCAGACATAGCCAGGTCATATCTAAATTGGATACGCATCTGAGCCACATCAGGGCTGTATCTGGATCCTAAACCATTGGTAGTCATACTCGGTAACTTAGTTATCATTATCAACAAATATCAGCAAAATGCAAGAGCATGCCTATTTACATGCTATGGTGACGTTATATGTTGGACATGTTGAAGACTTCAATCACTGTACCATGAAACTTTTAATAACCCCCATAAGCTCAGGAATCTTTGAAAAATTGTAAAAATAAAATAACTATTTTGAATAACAGCCTGATTTAAGAGCATTCAGTCCATGTCCCACAAACAGCCTGTGGGATCTATCCTTTCTGTTTATGACAAACACAAAATCTGCCAATTTATTATTCAAGCCTGGCCGTTTATAGTTTGGTATGTTTTACTTGGATGTTTGTTTGCTTCGAATTTAAAGTGGCATCATTTTGTATGGTGGTTATTGAAATAAAATGTGATTAGTACTTTCAAAGGAAGTTATTTGCATTAAACTGAGTGATCATTCAGATACAATTAATGCAAGGGGAATGTAATGCATTTATTTTATCCCTGATAAGTCAGTTGAGTTAATGGATGTGTCGTACTTTTATGGTTACAGATAACGCAGGAAGATTGCCTGGAATTGAGGCAGCAAGTTAGTGATTTGCAGGAGTATTCTAATGTAAAAATTTCTCGAGTCTCTCGATATTTGGGTGTACTTGCAGAGAAAGCACGGAAGCTAGGTATGTTTTCAAATTACAGTTCCAGTGCTTGGATGAAACATTTTCTTATTGTATACTTAAAATAAATATGTTAATCTTATTTTCTTGAATCAGCGTGTTGTGCACCTAAACACAATTTTATTTATTTATTCAAGTATATCTATATTTATGAACTATTTTGTATGCAAGCTCATAGTTTTGTAATAATGTCTTAACTTTTCGTCCTTTGATATTTTGTACAAGGCCACTTATGTTAAATAAGGTCTTAAATCAATAAATAGTGCGATTAGGATTGATTAGGTAAATAAGAACCTATTTACCCCATAAAGGTAACTTGGGCCAGAAGTTAGGGTTTGTTCCTCTTTATTGGTAATTTGGTATAAATAGGGGTTTCCCTACTTTTATATGTGTCTCAATTTATTTTATTAATATAATCGACTAGCTATTGATGTTTATTAGAGACTTCTTCCTCCATTACTTGGATTTGCTGCCTGCAAGTTGGTATCAGAGCCAGTTTCAGATCTATGTGGTGGAAATGGTCTTTGTATTGCAGAGGGTATAATTTTCTATTGGAGAATTGTAGGAGTCATCTATTTTTGTTAGAAACTACAGGCAGAGGTTCTTCTAAGAGTACTTGTAGTTTTTTAAGGCAATCTCAAGGGAAAATTACAATTGCTGCAATTTGCCCCTACATAACGGTTTGAAAACATGTCCATTTGGGTAACCCCATGTTCAAAAGACTGTAACTGTCTTCTGGAATGTCCAATTTAGGAGCTGGTTTTGTTGTTAGAAATATATTCAAAAGGGGTTCAGGGGTCTTATAAGAGATTTTATGAAGCAGATAAGATAGTTTTATTAATGTCCAACCAATGACCACAAACTTAGGTCAGTGGGACCGCTGAAATTGAATACAATGATGTTGTTACAAAGCAGGAGTACCAAAAGGTCTCCTATAAAAGTTAACAAGCTATGAAAGTTAACAAGCAGAGAAAATGTTAACAAGCATTGAAAGTTTCTGTTCATTTTCAGCTGCAAAACCCGAGCCAAAAGGGGAAAATTGTCATAGCTTTCAAATGGGGTAAGAAAATCAATAGCTACTTTTGTGGTTTGAAGAAGGGTTTCAGATTTAGCTTCAGCGTTGCATTAAAAAGAGAGATTTATTTAATGAAATTTGTGTTTTATGTTTGATATCAAATTCTCATTTGAAAAAAAACAGCGCATATTAAAATGAGAATAGCATGGATGTGTTGGAAAAATCCAAATGGTGGATTTATGCAGTAGATTTATTATTTCATTTAGAATAGAAGGAGAATGTAGATAAGGTAAGATAATTTTATTCATGTCCAATGAATGGCCATTAAAATAGGTCAAAGGGACTGGGGTACAAAATGACGTCAATACAAAGTGGGGGCACTAAAACGACTCCTATGAAAAGCAATATGTAGAAAGTAAGGAATGAATCTAATCTAAATCACAAAAAGCCAACTTTGAAGATGGATAGTCGTTCTGGGAGAGAGATGTACAAAGATAATGGATCTAGGATCTGTTATTCAAATGATACAAGCCTGTCATGGTCTGCTAGAACCATATCTCCTATCATTCAAGGCTGAATGGAGGAATCGCAGAATATAAGTCTATCTGGGGGAAGAAATGGAAGAGGAGCTGGACTATGTAATGTGCTGCTTCCTAGAGGAGGGGGCTCGTTGCTATGGTCTGGATGATATTGACTGGTTGTTGGTATGGGAGAAGGGTTGGCAATGCCGCTGGGGTGTTGTGGAAGTGGAGGTGGTTTGCCAGGTTCACATAGGTTTGTGGTCAGAAACATGATCGCTATCCATCTACCTCTTGGTACCCCTAGTAGATGGGAGCACCTTGAAAAAGGAAGTTATCCGCTGAGTGGAAGTTGATGCAGAATGTGGATGTGGTTGGAGGATGAGGGAATGGAGTCGAAGGGTCTCTTGCAAGTATAAGGCCAAACATCTTTGGTTGGGGCACCTAATGAAACTGGGCAAACTGTGAAGCTCCTTGACAAGAAGCTATCTCAAAGACAGTGGAATCACCCTTTGATCTTGTAGTAAACAAGGTAGTAGAAAATGAAGTGCTCCTCAAACTCAACCTCTCAAAGATGGCACACTTGGCATATCTTGTCAGATTGGTCAATCTGGTGATCCCTATCCACCCTAAGTCTATGAGAGCCCATCGTGAACTGACCCAGGGGAATAAGAAGAGCGTGCACCAAATGGCGAAGTGTGTAATGGTGCTAAAGAATGAGTTCATCCCTCATATCCATGGAAGTGCTCGATGTAGAAGACCATCTTTGGATGTAACCCACTTGAGGGTTGATCTAGGTGACTTATCCAAATTACCTATAGATGTTATGTCGAATGATTCTGTTCATCTCCTGCTTGGTAGGTAAGAGGTGGCCAGGTGCATCTAGGAAGTATCTAAATGGAGGAAGTTAGTCCATCACAATACCGATAGACTCCAAAATATTCGAGAACCTTGCATACTAGCAATGAGTGCAGATTGAAGGGTTGGCTGAGGCAATGGACTTCAATGAATAGTGGGCCAAGTATGGATACCGATCTCTTGTCACTTTGTCGAGTCAACAAAGCTCCAAATGTGGTGTGGGAGTGAGACAAGGTTAAATACAGTCTCAAGTTGAAAGGGTTGTGCACCAAACTCTATAAGTATGATGGGTTGGCGGGGATTGTTTGATTGCATTTGATGATGTTGTGAAGGAGGATCTACACTCTCTTTGCTAAGGCCTAGTTAGACTATAGCAAACAAGACCCCCAAAACCTATGAGCCATAGAGAATTGTGGGCTGGAAAGGATGTAGATGCATGGTTGGATCTAGAAGAGATTTGTGAAGAGTGGTGTGCAAAGATCTTCCAAGAGGGTGAGGATAACTACTTTAAGCATTTTTTGATGAATCCCATCCTCATTATGATGAATCTCCATGTTGATGAAGTTGATAAGAGGTTGAATAGATCTCCCAACTTCTCTTCAATGAATCCCTTCCCCCCTTTATGATGATTCTCCTATTGAGAGAAATGTACTAGTTGGATGTGAGGCAAAAATCATTAAGGGAAAACATAAGTAGGTTGTGACAAAGAGTTTTCAACTTGAAACTTCTCTATTGGAAATGTTCTTTCCATCTCCACAACAAACATTTTACACCTGTGTTAATGGTATTTATGTTCAAACTATTCCAACTCAACCTGTTGGGAGCAGGGACTGGAAGCATGGAGTGCAACTTTTAAAAAGCTTTCGGGAGTGGAGCGTTTTTGAAATGATTTTTATATAATACATATTTTAATATATTTTGATGCATAAATATTCAAAAAACATATAGAATGCCAAATTCACTATTTTAAACATGAAATAATAGACCTAACCAATCAGCACACATATAACATCAATCATCTAGTAGCTATAACTTATCACATTGTCATCAAATGTTTAATCATCAACGACATCAACCTTCAAGTTTCAACATATAACATTTGGCATCAACAAACTCTAACTGATAACATCAACCGCAAAATGAAATAGAGCATAATATTCATTACCAAGGAATTGTAAGATACAATCCACAATTGAAACTTTAAAGGGAGGTTCAAACTTCAATGTTCAAAGCTAAGACTTAAACTATTATATAATGTTTACAAAATGGGTCATAACAAATATTAAAGACAATCCTATCTACTAAGCTTTCCTCTTGTCATGACAAACTTCCAGTTTCTTTTGCTGTGATTTAGGAATAGGAGTAGAAACAACTGGAAGTGTTTCTGGAACACGAGCAATCATTGCATGGACCCCTTGCAATGCATAGGATAAATTCTAACCAAATCGCCTTGTTATTCAGACCACTTTTTTACTGAATCTGGTGAAAATGCTGCTTGGAAATTGTAGTTTTTGCAATTTTGCAATTTCAACAATCAGTAATCTCTAGTCTAGACTAAATGCCATAGTTTAAAACTACCCGAATGGTCTAAAATGCGATTTGAGCAATAAAAATTGCACTTTGAACAATTCTTCGTATGCCAGATTCCGACGGATACACGGGGTGTTTTGGTCGTTGCATATATTGCTCCCCCATGCAATGTTAGATGTTGTGAAGCTTAAGCAACCATCCTGCATCTAGAAACCCGTTGGTAGTTGGGGTGGTATCTCTATTGTATGAATATGATCACCATAATGATCACTCAATAGTTCAGTTTCCAAGTGCTCTAAAGCTATGGCTCCATCCTCCAAATTAGCCTCATTTAGATTGTTGTCCCAAGTCAAATATGTTTTATTACTCTTGACCACATCACAATAGTGGGACAACAACCTCAAGTTGTAGTGCACATACGCCAAGCTTTTTGCCCGATATACATTCAAGTTGTTTCTCTTTATGCCGTGGATGAAGTTGTAGGTGCTCCAACACCTCTTTGCAAAAGAAGTGTTAACAACATGTGAAAGCACCGTCATTGCCAATTTATGTAGATATGTGGTAAATGAGCCATACATTTTCCACCATTAGATATGATTAAACCTATCTCGACCTTTGGTTGCATGTAGGTTAGCAAAGACTCCATGTTCACTGATGTACTTGCTTAATTCGCTTTGTACTTGAGCACACTCCTCTTCATCAGGGACCAACTTGTCTAGTGCAAGCATATACCCATTTTGCACCTTTGGAAATGTGTGTGGTTTTCTCCTAACTCCACACCCAGGTGTTGGTTGGGCCAACCAAGATGGAGAATAATATTTTGGTGTAGGGACATATGCTAGCGCATGGAGTGGAACATTCAGATTATGCGACCTTTTGGCCACATGTTTATGAGTACAATCATAGAAGATTGCATATCTCTGCTCAACAATGTCTTTCATTTGGCCTAGCATGCTATCCATCTACTCATACACCTCCCCAATCATTGATTGATTTGTATATGCAAATTGAATCCTATTATAAGTGGGGTTGGTGAATTATAAAACATACCTAACTTGTGCCTAAAATTGACCACCAAGAACAATGCCCTTCACCTCCTGAAATTCATGTCTATTAGATTTGGTTGCATCCCTATTTTTCAAACCTTGCCACGAATCACTTGAGACCATACTAGTCGATGCCTCTCTTACCTTCAGAAGGCACCTGAAGTTGATGAAGTGGATAGCAAATCCAATCTTTGCAATCTTAAGTAGTTCCAACCTATAGTGATTGTGAAAAATGTGGTGGGCCATGCTATGATTGGTAATAAATTTTATCATTTTCTTCGCTCTCTTGTACAATGCACCAATCTATCTATAATTAGGGTCCTTCAAAGTTCATCTTAATAATATCATGCATCAAAAGGTTCAGTGTGTGAACCAAACACCCTGACCAAAATATGTTAGGGTAGATATCTTTAATTTTTGTTTGTGCTGCCTTACAATTAGCAACATTATCAGTAATGACTTGAATGACATTGTATGGCCCAATCTCTTGAATGGTTCTCATTAAAGGTTCTACAATATTAACATTGGTCTTGTAGTGATCTAAGTAGTCATGGAATGAAAAGAAGACTGCACCACTAGTAGACACACCAAGAATATTTATCAATGGTTTGCCTTTAACATTTGTCCAACCATCAGATACATTGGATACCCCATAGTTGGTCCAATCATTTGTAAACTTTCCAAG
The DNA here is from genome assembly GCA_027924585.1 of Larix kaempferi. Lineage (NCBI taxonomy): Eukaryota > Viridiplantae > Streptophyta > Pinopsida > Pinales > Pinaceae > Larix > Larix kaempferi. Next base: position 4,712,906 of record BSBM01000827.1, read on the forward strand.
AGTATTATGGATTTTGGCTCTTTCCCTATCAAGTCCCATTGTTCTAGCTTTGTCATACTTGGATCTCCTGTATCCTTTAAGGGCACCATTAATGGCTTGTACCATTCATGCCAATAGGATGAGCGAAGAACATTGAGTGGTACACTACATGCATTGAAAAACTTGCAAATTTTTGCATCCACGTCATCCTTGTAACCTTGGTCAAGGAAATATGATATTGTTCTACGCATAGGCGAGAATCCACTACCATTCGGGGATGGAGATCGACTACCAAACATTCTATGTGAGCCTGAGGTCTTAGATTCAACCCTTGATTTTTTGGATTTGCTTTGTGCGGCCTCTTCTTCCTTCTTGTATTTGTTTCTCTCTTTCCCTAGCACTTTGTCACATGTTTTGACTCCAATAGTTTTACATTCATCCCATGGCATAATCCCACACAGATGCTTTCTCACATGTGTATATGAACCCATGTACATTTTAGTATAATGGGGGCATATAAACTTTGTGGTTCCAACCCCCTTTCCTCCCCCAAGCCTTGTCACATACTTCCACAAAGGTGTTGAATTCTCTTTGTGTTTTTGTCCATCATCACTGTCAAATTTATCATCATCCCCTTCCATTTCTTCCTCCTCCCCACGGTATGTGCCATACCCTACTTCTTTCTCTTCATCATTGGTATTTCAGCTTCCCAACACCACCATCATAATAAAAAATGGAACCGAAAGGAAATACCACATACCCATCATGCTTCTTGACTCAAGATGAGAATAACTTGTTGCTTGCAATGGAATGATGGAGAAGGGAGAAATGGGAAAGAGTAGGAGAAGAGAACATTCAAGATTTAACATAGTGGAAAAAAACTTAAAAACAAACAAAGAATGGGGTTTAGAGCCTACCTCTTAAGCTTTCCAATGGTGGTTGAATCTAACTATGGTAGCCTTCAATCTCCCTTCCAAGCTCTCACAAATAGCAGCCTTCAATCTCCTTTCCAAGCTCTCACAAATTTGCTTACAAACAACTAGCAAACCCATTCAAAACACTAGCAAAGAGGAGTTAAATTAGAAATAGAATGATAGCAAATGGAGTGAGTGAGTGTTTTAATACCTAAAAGAACCTTAGCTGGGCCTAAAGAGACATTGGAACCATGTCTTGGTTCCAACAAGGAAAAAGAGAAAAAAATGCGCCCAACCTGTGGAATCGCTTAAGGAGCATCGGGGGAGCGAAATTTTTGCTCTTGGGAGCGCTTAGGGAGTGACGCTCCCTCTTCGCTCCCTGATCACTTCTGAAAATGGTAGGCAGTGTGCTCCCCTACAACTCAGTTCTTAGTGTCTTGGTTGAAACGTATTTGGATGCTTATGGCCCTATTAAGCATCTTCAGTAGAGTGTAGTGAATGATTTCATTTAGTTTAAACTTTATTAGAGAAGATTGCTCTGAAAGATTTTATCCATTTGATTGGTTGCACATGCTTGTATTCAAGAAAACGTTGAAGAAGTGTTTGAAGTAGAAGTTAGATTGTCGGCCACTTTTTGGTCCTCAAGCTTTCAGGACAAAGCTTCTGGATCTGAAGGGCATGTTGGGTGCCTAAACATATCTTTTTATGTATGCAGATAGTTCTATATTTATGAGTTATTTTGTATACAAGCTCATAGTTTTGTAATCATTTGATATTTTGTACTAGGCCACTTATTGTGCCAAGAGGTTCATGTTACATCACTTACAACCCAATATGGAAGAGATGTGTCACATGTCCTGTGCATAACTAAAATGGAATAAAAATTGACATTCAACATCTAATGTCAAATCAAAATACATTTACTTAAAAAATAAATAAGAAATAAAGTAGCAGTGATCCATCTTAACCCTTAATTTTTCCAGCTCAAAAGGGATCAAATCCCCTGAGGTATAAACATTAAGTTTTTGTATTCCCAAAAGGTTTGCACCTCGAGGAATTCAATCTCTCTCGGCGCTTGATAGATTCAGGGTTAAGATGGATCTATGCTAGTGTTAAATCAAGCCTCAAAAAGATAATTAGTGTGGTTATGATTGATTAGGTAAACAATAACCTAATTACCCCATAAAGGTAACTTGGGCAACAAGTTAGGACTTTTTGCCTTTTTAGTTTTATAATTCGGTGTTTTGCTACCTCTTATTTGCATCACATATAATTTTATCAATTTCTATTTTTATAACTGAAATGGTTCATTTTGTATTAAAAAAAGGTCATATCTGTATTGTTCAACATGATAATAGAAAATATTGGGGTTGTTCAGTAGCCATAGAGTAAAAGTTATTATAGTCTTCCAAAAATTTCCAGAGATAACCTATTATGTTGTGTTTTTCATGAGAATAGCATTATAATTGACCAGTATAAACTATAAAACCTATGGAGCTAACCTAATATCAAAATAGTTTTGCATAACATTAAAGAATCTGGAATTAAGCAAAGGCATGGCCATTGTCTGCCTCATTCTGATTCTCCTGGAGAGGATTGTCCTCTTTTTCCACTGGTACCATTATCACATCTCTTGGCTCTTGCTGTACTGAATCCTCTTCTTCGACTTCCTCAGGAACTGAACCAATTGATAATCGTTGTTGAGTTATCCCATATTGAGTGCTTCTCACTCAACTGATCACCATTTGTCTAAAGCATATTGCATTGTTCCCCAAGCATTTCAATTTGTCTCTTTTGTTGGACAACAATTTCTAGTATTTCTGCATGTCCTAAGTTTTGGGTCTCCTCCTATGCATGTAACGATTTGAAATGGTAGTTATTGCTAATTGGTTACCTGAAATCAGACTTTCATGACGCTTCAGAAGTCAATTGATATCCATCAATTTGCAGAGAGCACAGTGCCCCTGATGTCCATGGTCCTCCATCTCCAACGTAGACAAAAAGGGCTCAATTAAACTAATCAAATTCAGGCAGACAGAGTGATCAGATTGAACAGAACATGCCACGAAACTAAAATTCACAGATTCCATAGAGGTACCAACAACAAATTTACCCACCAGCCAAGGGATTGCATCTTGTTCAGCTTGCCTTATGTATTCCAACCCCCGAAGTTCAAACCACAAATCTAGAAAAAATGCAGATTGTCGAGTGAATTTGGCTAGAGGATTATCCCACCTTCAAATTCCATATTAAAATTGAATGGCATATGTGTCAATTCCGCCTTCATTATGCAAGTGTGCTAGCATACTATGAAAGGTAGGGGACTTAAGTCCTGTCCTTTTCACTTGATGCCATTCCTCCTCTATTCTTTGCATGGGTTATTTGATAGTAGGCCTCCAGTTGGCATATTAATTTGTGATTAAACATTGGATTAATAACTATGGGATTATAGTGAAGGAAGTCCCACCTTTTGATCTTAGTTCTCCTATATCTGACGAGAGGCTGCATTGGTCAATCTATTCACATTTGATTTAGAGTCCTCAAAACATGGTAGTGTTCATTGATGCTAGCCTTCTTGCTTCTTGATGTATCCTGGATATGATCCATGCCAAATAACAATTGACCAGGATAGATGAATTCCTCATATGCCTTATTATGAGTGATGAATCTCCAATTACAATCAAATCTCTAATTCTATTGGTGTCTAGAATCTTGAGCCCTTGGAAGAGTGCTAAGGCTTCAACTTCATTGTTTGTTGCTTCTTCTAAACCCCATTCAAATTTTGTTTCCTCTTGTCTCTTGAGGTCAAAGATGATCCTCCCCACCTGCCAACCTTGCACATATCATTTTATCAATACAATCAACTAGTTATTGGTGTTTGTTACCCCATCCAAACCCTCAATTTATGTGATAAATTTCTCAAGCACAAGTAAGACCTTGGTGTAACTAAGAGGGGCTCCGGCCACCCACTGTCACCATTGTACCTCTCTCTCTCACTTTAGGTTATCTCTCCTCTGGCACAAGGGGGGCCACTTTGATCATGCCACATACTATAAAATAATCCACAAATAATTGTGCACTTGGATGTGTGCAAAGGTGGTTATGTCCTCCATTAGATCTATGGTTACAATCAATAAATAATCCTTCAATAGGTGGTTGCCCTAGATACATGTGCAAGGGTAGTTATATCATAATTGAATGTGCCAAGATGCGAACTAGGGGAGCGCTCCACATGTTTAATGAGTCAAAGTTCTTGAGATGCTAAAACAATGCTGAAGATAGCAACTTAATTAAGGTGCTTCCTTGAACGCAATAACGAACTCCTCAAACAATGGATCTCATAGGAACATGTGCAAAGAAGGTCCACTTTGGTTGTTATAACAACCTCCAAGGGTGGGGTGGCCTCCAATAGTGTGCCAAGGCATAGATCCATATGCAAGGTTCACAAAACCAATCTTAGATCCACACAATAAGGCATGCCCCTAGATAAATGTGCAAAAAGTGGTTAGGTCCATGTGATAATACCATCAATCTCCTTGAATCATGAGCCATAAGTTGGACGACCTAGGAGAATGTGTAGTGCACTAAAACCATCAACTGATTTCTATAACCATGGGCACAAAGGTGGGGTGGCTTAGTAAAGCGTGCAAGGTAGTTAGGTCCATGCATACAACCACCCAAAACTCCTCCAAATATTGCCATAAATAATATGCCCTAGGAGAATGTGCATGAGAAGTAGAATGTCCTCCAATACAAGCAATGAAGTGCTCTCGAACCACATACCATCATGTGAGATCATATCAAACCATGGGCAAGAGAAATAGTGTGCTCTAGACAAGTGTGCATGAAGGAGGTTGTGCCTCAATAAATGTGCCAAAGACCACGAGTAAGGGAGTGCCCCACCAAATAAGGGGTCAAATATCTTCAAGAAATCATCCCAACACTAGAGATATCCATAAGCACAAGGGCACTTGTCCCTCAAGGTAAAGATTACTTGATAAATCAACCAAAACAATCCTTGGAAGGCGTCCTAGAAAGATGTGCAAAGAGCTCAACTCATGAACTAAATATCAAGATGAATAACCACACATCACACATGTAAACAAGTCTCCTCTACTCAATATGCTCCACCCTAGGACTAGTAACACCATACAGTCCAAGTTCTCTAAGAATGAAACTAGATAAACAAATACGCAAGTGGACAGCCCTCAGTAGAACACCTCAGCAGCCACATAGTGGTCAACAGATAAACTGTCACAAGGGAAGTGTTTAGGAAGGTGGACACAAGTGGTATCCTACTTATCAAGTCCAACGATCCATCACATCAACCTTTATCTCTTTGAAATGTATGATGAGGATGCCAACTGAATGATAATCAGTGGCACACATGCATTCCAAATGGCAAAAGAAAATATGGCTCAGAAAGCCAACATACATCGGCTTAGCCAGCTTGGGCAAGGTCTTCAAACTGGATCAAAATTCTGATGCTATATGAGTAGTAACAGTGTTTATTAGAAATCTTTTCCTCCATTTCTCTGATTTGTAGTTGCAATCTACCCTTTGGTTGCAAACTTCCATAGGTGCAGTAGTAGTTCCATTTCAGGTACTGAAACATTGGACAAGGATTTTCTACAATGCTTTTTAAATCAGCAACTCATTTGTAGATTTGCTCAATTGTGAATTTGGTTTATGTACACAATCAATATTTTTATTTTATGCCTAGCTATCCAGAGGAGTTGGGTGGTCATCGAATACAGTGACTGAAGATGCATTGCATTAATTGCTGATGAGTAGTCAATTTTTTATGTTCAATTCTATAAGACATAAGCATACCCAAGCACTCCAAAATTCCTGCTTTCATTCCCTAATTATGCCTTGCTCCATACAAAGACTGGAACTACATGAAGAAGGCAGACTACTACATTTTTTGTTGAAGGGAAAGCTTTCCCTTTTGAGTTGTTTCCACATCCCTGACAGAAATTGGGGACAATTTCCTCTAAACAGGGTAGAAAATTAGAAATGATGACAAAAAATACTTATACTTTTAGTGGACTTTTTAGTATCAAGTAATTTTTCGTGCTCTGAGAAAAATGAATTTTGATAAGTTAGTTTCTTTTATAATAGTTTTATAAGTAGTTGATCTATTTTCATCTTCAATCTCCACTTATTCTGTACTAGAAATATATCTTATGACTTAATGCTGAGACACTGTTTGAGAGAGTTGACTCTCTGAATTCCTCATTTTTGTCTATGCTGATATCAAGTTAGCCACAAGAAGCACACATATTGTGATTCAATGTGATCGGTCTGAATATTTTTAATTTTGTCATGAAAACAAATTATTGCTTCGCTCTATGACCATCTCAAAATCTGATTCTTTGATGCTAAGATGCCTCTAGATTGACATGTAAACCTTGCTATTTAGTTATGAGATAGTTTGCATGGAATTTTAAGAGCTATTTTGATAGCTTTGTTCAATATATTCTAGTATTGATATCTTCCTTTCTTTATAGCTTCATTAAATTGTTTTCAATAATTGTGATTGCCACTTGAGTTTTAAGCTTGAATTGGGTAAGGATTGTGATGCAGTGTTTTTCATTTCTTTTCTAAATACAGATATGATCACTTTAGAAACCGAAGCCAGACTTGCTCCTCTAATCAAAGAAAGGAAGAAGTTGTTCAATGATTTGGTAGCTGTCAAAGGTACGGCACAAAAAGTTTGGAGTGGGTATGGACTTGTCATTTTCTGTTATCTTATTATAGGCAGTAGCCTGCTTGTGGTCTGATATGTTACCTCAATATTAAAATTAACTGGGAAATTATATTCTTTTGTTCATGGTCTTTGTAGTTATGGCCAGCCTTGTTTTTCCCTTTCTGTCAAAATTTTACATGCAGCGTTGAATGTAAGTATTGTTTGAGTTATCTGTAAATGATTGCAGGCAACATACGTGTTTTCTGTCGTGTGCGCCCTCAGTTTGAGCATGAGGGATCATCTGCAATAGAGTTCCCTGATGATTTCACAATACGTGTTAGCTCTGGCGGAGACTCTCTCAATGATAACAAGAAGGATTTTGAATTTGATAGAGTGCATGGGCCTCATGTTGGCCAAGGTAATAAATTTTTTCCTTTTTTTTAAAATTGATTATCTACAGACTACATTTGAGCAGCTTGGGGGCCAAGTTCAGCTGTCTTACCCATCCATTAACTTTGCAAGTTGATGTATCTTTCTTTTATATAGTCTGGTAAGTGGTAATTTCTGTGGATAAGTTTTTATGAAGTAAAATTCATAAGAAGCAGTACTTATTAACGAATCTTTGAGATATTGTATTTGCTTTCGAGGTATTGAAGCTTCAAGAAAAACAGAATCGCATTAATAGTGAAGATTTTACAATTTTTTTCAAACAAAGTTGATATGCTGCATAACACTTCTGTATTTAAAATGGATGCAGGGGACTTTTTTCAAGAGATTCAACCTTTGGTTCAATCTGCATTGGATGGGTACAATGTCTCTGTTTTTGCATATGGCCAAACAGGGTCAGGGAAAACTCACACAATGGTCCGTCTCTTATACTCCCCACCTAACCCCCCTGTACATATGCTTGGGTTTCTGTTTAGATTTCAGATCTTGCAGTCTGTATCCAACACAGTGTCTTACTGTTTGCATTTTTTCCATAACTGAGCTCTGCTAAGATTGCTCTCTCTCTCTCTCTCTCTCTCTCTCTCTCGCACACACACACATAGATACATATTTTCACTTTGAACTCTTGTAAAATAGATGAGCATAGTCTAAATATCATGCTATTAATAATAAATGCAGAAGGAAAAGGATACTGAAACTAGACACTATTTTAGGAACATGGATCAAACACCTAAGGTCCAATAAAATTCTAGAAGATGGAATGGAAGAATCTGCAAGCAAAGATTATTGAAAAGTCATATATTCTGACTATAATCAATAATGTCTTATGTCACATTGTTTGAAGGCAAGCCACAAAACATATCAACAAGGCCAAAACTGCTCTGGACACCGGTATACAATCCATTATAAAACTAACAACGATGTCCAAGGATGTAGCATGAATTGTTTGCATAGTAAAATATCCTCCTCAATACAATAATTAGTTGATAGGTAAATGCTGTAGATAAATTGTTACTATAAAATGAAAAGTTCTCTTACGTGTTTTATGAAATGACAAGTATATTACCATTTAATGTGTGGATTCAACTGTAAAGACATACATAGAGTATATAATATCAAGGACTCGGCATGTTTTTGGACCTTATTCAAAGCTTCTGTATTCAGATTTGGTTGCAGTATGGCATTTTTGAACAAACGTGTCATAATTATCATACCACTGCACATTCTTTCAATTTATCATAGCCGGACCCAAACTTGTAGAAATTTTGTTTTAGTTGAATAGAAGTTATGCTTGTTCCAGTACAAATGGCAGTGATTATTTTTCATAAACACTGATTATTAATGTAGTTTATTTGTTTTGCAGGAAGGGCCAAGTCATGACCGAGGACTGTACTTTAGAGTCTTTGAGGAGCTGTTTGATTTATCTAATGCTGACAGCATATCTACCTCTACATTTACATTCCATGTGACTATGCTGGAGCTTCACAATGAAAAGGTTTTGCATTATATCTCTATACAGTAAAAAGTTGTTGGAAATAAGGAATCCTCTTCATTTACTACTAAATATATGTTTTCAAGATAAGTCATCGATAATCTGGACCAGTAGGACTTGTAATGTGAAATGTCTGGATTAAGACATTGAAAATAGTAAATACTAAATACATTATAGAGGAGAGAAAGTATTAAGATGTGACAGTATAAAACGGGTAAATATGTTACAAAATTAAGCAATGGTGGGGATACATTTTCAACAAGGGAGAATGGTCAATGGCTTTCTTCTCTTTATGGGAATTGATATTACGAAGGAAATATGATTGAGGAGTTCTGACAAAACAACAAATACAGACCAAGTAGGCCATCAGATGGAAAACATTATGATGCTTGTTTTATAATTGATCTATCACAGATTCAGAACTATTGATATTATGTATGTAGGATGCAGGTAATGTTTTTCAACATGCTTTCTTAGAGTACGATATGACTTTTCCTAACATGGAGTGGGGCCTATAACCTTTACATTATGCGTACTGTTTTTTCTCTCTTATAATGGATTTCTTTCTCCTGTTTCATCTAAAGGAAATCTGGTAGCTTGGAAGGGTCTTTGGGAGTATTTGGACAGTTACCTCAAGTTCTGCATAACTTTTGCATTCATTATATACAATATTAAAAATGAGTGTGTTTACCTGTATTTGTGTACATACACACACAAGTACATTATATATTTATTGCATTTATTAGATTGAAGTTGAAATCCTAGTACATGAACTAGTTTATTTGATGCTATATGTACTCAGGCTTACGCCTGTACACCACCCATATCAAACCTGTTCATTTCAAGGGATATTTATTATACATCTATTCTTCTGAGATGTTTGTTAGGTGAAAGTAACAAACATCTAGTTTGGAAATGGATGCAGGTTCATGATTTACTCTATAGCTCTAATGGGAGTGGCACAAGCACAACTATACAAATGGGCCCAGTTGGATCTTCTGTAGAACTTGTTGAAGAGAAGGTTGAAAACCCGACAGACTTTGCAAGAGTACTAAAAATAGGATTACAGAAACGTGGAGTGGAACACAATAGTGCTGACAGATGCAAGCATTCTCATCTGTATGTTTCACATATCTTAAGTTTACAATGCAAAGCTATGTTATTACTTTCCAACTTTTACATGTCAAGAAGACCATTGCTTCTGGTGCTTTTTGAGAATCTCTGTTTACATGTGAGCTAGAATAGGTATAATATCTATTTTTAATAAAGTGACAATTAGATTTTTGTATGTTATAATCATATAACCCCTTTAAGGGAACAGGTTACAAATTTTCTGATAGATTCTGGGAACTGGTGATCAGTTTAAACATAGGCCCAAAGGCTTATCACCCTAAGCTAGAAAAACTGAGCTATTCCTAAAAGTAAGTGGCAGAAAACGGCCAAATTGATTGAACTGGAGTAACTACTAGAAGTTGAGGTTCTTGCATGGGTGGGGTTGTGGAATGGCCTACCTGCTTTTTAGCTGTTTTGCTTTTGTAGATTTGTGTTAGGAATTGATTTTGCACTCCCACTACGTACGTACACTGGTTGTACATCTGAGTCCCGTTGACCTACTACTGTGGTCATTAGTTGGACATGGGTAAAACTAGCTCATCTTATCTTATCTATCCATTGCTCTTACGTAAGTCTTTAATCCTATGGACTGTTGTCAACTTCTAGTTATTATCTAGCTTAATTTCTTTTCATATATTAAAAATTTGACTCACTACGTGATGCATTTGAATATGTGTTCATCTTTAATTTATACCTAATTAGTTTGTATTTTTTAGTTTTAATTTTTTCGATGTGCATGAGGTCCTGGTGAACGCGAATATAATCTTTCTTTCTTTCTGGATTAGCCTTTCCAACTACTGGGTCTGTTGATTGAGTGGCTTCTGATTGTTGGTCACCAGTTCCTTGGTAGCTTACTTATATTTTATGCAGCTCTAGACCTTAGTGGGATGGCTAGTCAGGGGCTGTCTTTCAACAATATAGAAGTTGTATAATTGTTTTTGGCTTCTGGTTGCTGGTCACTAGTTCCTTGGTAGCTTACTTATGTTTTAAGCAGCTCTAGACCTTAGTGGGATGGCTAGTCAGGGTCTGTCTTTCAACAATACAGAAGTTGTATAATTTGTTTTCCATGGAAAACCTCATGGGGGAACCCAAGGGATGCTTTCCCACATTTGTGGATGGCATCCCTAGTAAATCCATTGGTGTAGAGTCTAGACTAGTGCACCTCACTTAGGGGGAATCAAACTAGGTACCTGCTGGAACGGGACTAGCCAAATGGCCAACAACATTGGTGACAACTGGTTGAGCTAACCCCTTGGGCTTGAAGTTGTATAATTTTATCAGGATGGATGTCTTAAAAAATGTTGATCCAAAGAGCAGCCATGTCATGTATAATAATCAATTCTCTTTGCTTTTCTTTGGTGTTTAGTTTTCCTTTCATTATGCTCTTCCCAAACTGTAAATGGGATAACAAAACCAATGGATGGACTCAGTAGTCTTTCAACGATAAAATTATTTAGTCTGTATATTGCTTATGCCTCAATTTTTCTATGCAAATATATTCTATTGCTTTTCTGTGATTCAGACAGAAAATATCTTGTCTAGTATTTATTTTTTGCCAATATGCTTAGAAACTATATGGTTAGGATATCCCCATGGGTTTTTACTTTTCAAAATATATGCTTACACATTAATATGTGTAGATGTAATAATCCCAGTACAAGATTCCTTTATTTAATTATATAAATGATTGGAAGAGCAGTGACCTTAAGCTCTTGTTGTTCTCCTTTATTTTTTTCAATTACAATAACTTGGGCTGTAGTATTTTTATTTATTATTTATGATGTAAACTCAGAACTTTTCACATTCTCAGGATGGTCACAATCCATATAAACTACTCAAATAGTCTTGCTGGGGAAGATCTATATAGCAAGCTTTCATTAGTTGATATGGCTGGAAGTGATCGTCTGACTCGGGAGGAAGCAAGTGGTGAACGGCTCACAGAGTTGCTGCATGTTAACAAATCACTTTCAGCGTAAGCATCTCCAGATTTCTTGATACTTCGAATTTATCTTCTTCTCTTTTATAATTTACTCGTCACAGATGTCCGAGAGAAGATGTAGATGTATATTGATGTGATACAAGATACAAATTCCATGTTTATCATGAATTCTTGATGTCATGTTTATGGTTTAAAATCTACACTCTTGTCTTGTCTTTTACAGTCACATTAAAATGATATTTATTTGTAGAATCCAGTAATGACTAAAGAGTAGGATTCTAAGATTCATAGGCTTTCTTATTTATTGGTATCTTATGACTGGATTCCATTGCGGTTTCTTATTGACATTTGGAATTATTTTAAAATAATGGTATAATGCATGTGTGTATAACTGGAGAGACTGATTACAGCATTATATGGATCTAATTTATTGATTAGAACCCTTGCCCCAAAAATGTTTTCAATGCAAAGAAGGTAGATAGCGATGTTGAAAACCTTGTCTTGATGAACGAATCAGCAAGGCTATAGTGTAAGAGTTTGTCTCGGACTTGACAAAAACTTGCCAGAATAGATCATTCAAAATTAGGGTTTTCCTTTTTCTTTTCTTTTCAGCATTTATATTTGATGCTGAAGAGATTTTCCATCTGCCCGTGACTTGGACTCGATGGGCAGCGAATAACCAACAACTTTGTGGGTCTGGACTCTGACTCACTCACTGTTGACAAGTTTGACTCACCAGTAAAGAGACAGACATGGGATCTAGTTAACCCAGCTCAGCTGCCAGGGTGAGCATAGTTGGACTCGGGAGTACTTGAAGATTTGGCATTAGTTTCAACTGTTAGACATGAAAATATTCAAGAAACTTACTGTTTGATTGCCATTACCACTGCATAATGTGTGTATCTGTGTAGAAGAAACTAATTCCCCTTAGGCCGAATAATACTTATGGGTTTTATGTGAAAGAGTCTGTACTTCGTTGTTGAGGATTTTCTCTGGTTCTCTCTTCTTGTCTGTACTTCGTTGTTGAGGATTTTCTCATTTCGGGTACATCTGTAGTTTTATTTGTCACTATCTCATTTGTATTTTTTCTTTTTGGGAGAAAACCCTAGGCATTCCTGATTTTGCCATTATTACCTGTATTTTTGACTCTTTGAGTCCCATTGAACGCTTTTGGTCATTAGTGGACATTAATTTTATTTCTATCAAGTGGTCACTTCATTGGTAGGACAAGGATACAAATTTGTCTTGGCTGTAATTATGGCTTGACTAGATATTAGATATTATCTAGAGGATTGTACTAGGCATTTAATTGTAAGATCTCTAGAAGGAATTAACATACCCATGAGAATTAGGGCACAACTTGTACCAATGCCATTGGCCTTATTGCTTACTGCTTCAGTTTTGGGGAATCAGCCCAGGTCCCAAAGTTATAGGAGATCTGCCAATAGAAACACTGGAGAAAGCTTGCTGATATAGTGGAGTGAGACTCCATTTGATATCTATCCTTCTTTTTGTGGCCATGCAAAAGTATTTGCCAGATTGGGTAATGCTTTGTTTTGGATCATGTACAGAATGCTTGTTGCTGTAGTCCACATTTGCAGGCTTGTATCTATCGATGTTCCCAGGAAGTACATCATCTCTTTTGGTTACATTGGCACCATGTTTTGTGACATCAATGATTATTGTAAGGTACCCTTTTGATTTTCTGGGTTTTTTTTATATCATTATTTTGGGTTGCAATGCTTTTGACTACAAGTAACCATTTTTGAATTTATGGGTTTCATTGACAAAGTTTTGGTCATCCATGGGCATCAATATCATAACTTTATTTTTGTGAAGCCTTGGTGTTATAAGCTTGATTTGGTTCTAGATTGTTGACCAAAACAAAGTAGAATCAGCAACAATCTAATATCACTATATTATGGTATCAGATAAACATGAAAATAAATGTTTCATTTGCATAGAGAAGCTATATAAGTTGAAAACAATGTCAGCCCAAAGTACTTTCATATGCTTTATCTGATAAATATTATTGAAGGGAAACAAACTTGCAACTGGTTTTCCCTTTCTTTGTTTCATGATTGGGTGTAGTACGATTACAGTGTATTCTCAAAAATGTCCTTGACAGGGAGGAGCCTTATGAGAGAAAGGAAATGGCTACTGAAATATAAAATTGAGTCTTTTGTTGAGAGTTTGGCCTTTATTATTCCCTTGAACATAGAATTTTTCATTCATTCAAGGGCACTGAAAGGAATGGTAAACTTATGGATATAAATGCAGAGCTCGGGTAAGATGATTGATGATCATAGATGAATGGTGAATAATGTATGTGAATTGCCTTTTTATATACAATTATCCTCATTTTGAGCAGATGGGAATTCATGGCATTGGTCATTGCCCTCATGTTTCTGCACAAGTCTCTGCTGTATGATGATTCCCCCCTTCCAACTAGATAGTGTTTTAGAAACCTATTAGCTTTCAGTACTTAGCACCCAGGCTGTCAATGGGATTAGGATATCACTACATTTTTGACACCTAGGACTTACTTCCTATCTTTTACTGGGTGAGGATGGTACTGCTATGAGATGAAATAATATAACCTTCAATCAAACGTACAGCCTGCAAGACTGATTTCGAATTAAGTGTCTTAATATGGTTGAAGTGACTTGCTGTAGGTTAATTAAAAGCCGTCTTATTGCAGGTATTCATGGTAGATTAGTGATTATTTGAATTATGTAGTATTGTACTTTTCAGATTGTTTGTTAATTAAATATACTAGTGTATTTACTATTACCCCTATGGTTGATTTCTGAGATTATGATGTGTTAATCATGTGTCAATATTCTGTGTTTTAATGGTGTATGCCACGTTATAACTATCATTCCTATGAATTGGTTGATTAGTGGTTGGTTACATGCTTGAGGATGCCAGGTGAGGAAGCCATAAAACACAAATCCTTAGAATTAGGTCCAAAAGATCTAGGGATGAAATGACATGTGGAAAAGATCAGTGCTGTTTTGGGAATTTAATTGATTGATGTGCTCAATGAGGCTATGAATATTCCATCGCTTCTCTAGCTTGCAGTTTGTTATGAGAAATGGTTCTGTCAGTCTATACCTCTACGTGTTGGCAAGCCAAATGTTGTTCTGACCCAGGATAATCAGACCTGCTCGAGATAGTTACATGTGAGGCATCCAACATAGGATAGCAGTGGTTTTGGTCTCAAGCATTTTGGTTGGTAGCCATGTAAATAAATTTGTGGGGTTTCTAGAAGCCAACAATGGGATTATATTTCTATGCACACCATGATTCCTAAACTAACATACCTAAGCAACCTGAATGTTTTGAATAATAGTATGTTGTTGTGATGGTTTTATTTTGTCAAAGTAGAGGTGCACATGTGTTAAAGCCGGTAATGTATAAAAGAGCATATTTTAGCAAGGTTATAGTATATATGTTTCTTATATCACATTAATAACAATTTGCTTTACTGTTTCAAATTTCAATGAAAGCCTGAACATGATCATTGTAGGTTATAGATAGATGAAATGAGTCACTTCAGTTTTAGGTTATTGTTGTTTCCTTGAGTATTTGAGATTGTTTTAAGTTGTATTGCATGTATTATATTTTAGAATTATGTTCAATAAGATTAATATTTTAAATTGGCATTTGCAGAGTGGGTGATGTTTTATCAGCTTTGACAGCAAAAAAAGAATATATACCTTACACAAACTCAAGGCTCACTCAAATACTGTCCGATTCTTTGGGTAATGAGCATTGCCCTTTTTTCTTCTTAACAAACATAAAGTTAAAAGGTGAACTGTTTGGAATCTTTGGATTATATTCATATATATTTTGTGGACATTTAGTCTGTGCATCTTGTGGTGTGAGAATTCAATAGTCAGAGTTCAAAGTCGCAAATAAACAACCTTGTTTACGGAGGTAATTGATGGAATTTTTGTTGTTTGTTACTTTTGCTTTTGCCTTAATTCATTGCAACCAACTTTTATAAGTATTGACATACGAACATGATTAATTGTCTTCTTTGAACCTTGACATCATTCTTTATAGTTTTAGAGTGTATATTTTTTTTGCTAAAGGAAAATATTTTATTAACCGCAAGTCACCAAGCCATTGAAAGCATTGTAGTTCACAAAATTCAGGATGTTCAGAATCTTCAGATTACAGTGCAAACCACTAAGATTATCAAATGTGCATACCCCACTCCTGTCCCAACTACAAATATATTTTGGGTATGCTTTTATACAGTCCAGATCATTTTTACATTTCAATCCAAAAAAAGGAGAGCAGAACATACTGTTGACAGGTTTCATAATGTTTAGAAACAAAGAATGTGTGGTGACAGCCATTTATCTGGGTCCTGATGGTCCTAGTCCTCTGTGATGGGCTTGATGTCAACTTTCTTCCCTGCGGCTTCCTTCAATGCTCATTGCCAGACTTTTCCAAGATGCCTCTGCAGCTGCAACTTGGCCTCTGCCTTTCGTGAACCTGACCCTAGGGATGGTCACATCACCTTGGATCTGCCTGATGTTCACGCTACAATTCCTTGGTTGATTGAGGCATAGGAATTTAAGCCTAAGGGGGAAGATAAGTTGTCCCAACTTATCCTCCCGTCCCCTTGTCTCCTTAATAGATCGTTTGATTTTACTTGTACTTAACTGTCATTTCCCATCAATGGCTTTCTTGGCCATCCAATCAGCCACTTTGTTTGCTGATCTTCTAGTGTGATTGAAATGTATACTCAGATCTGTAGTTGCCTGTGTAATTCATCCAACTTTGCCTCTTATAAACCGGTCTTTACACATGGCCCTATTATTGATGATAATGTTTAGAAGTTTGGTGTCATCTTCCACTGCAAATTATTGAAATCCCTGTGTAAGACAAGGTTTAATCCCTTTGGCCAAGGCTTCTGCCTCAGCCTGGTTACTTGTTGCAATTCCAATAAATTCATGATATAGGAAGAGCATGCCCACATATGTTGTGTTCCAGGTCTCAACTCCGGTGTGGAATCATTTCCCAAAGGTAGAGTAGTGGGATACCTGTCTCTAGGTTTCTCTCATCCCTCAGATATTAGGAGTGTTGTAGCGGGTAGCACCTTGTTTACCCCCAAGATTATCCAGCCTGGTCCACTCAGCCTGGGCCATTTCCACATGACTTTTTAGAGGACATTCTCAGGCTATGTATTGGTAGTGAGTACAGTAATGATGGTCGAAGACGAAACTGCTATCTTGCCTTCTTAATTTTGCTCCCAGGAATTGCCTTTGACACTCCGACATTACCTTTATAACTTGTAACTTCCAGTCCAATTGACCTGTTATTGTCATTTGTGGACATTAATATAATTTATTTCTTTCTTACTTGAACACGAACGAAGTAAAAGCTAGAGTAGCAAATTTAAAGCAAATTTAAAGTCTAAGTACCATTGTTGTAGAAGCAGTCTAATACTTTCCAAGAATTATGGCCCCCCTTCTAGTTCTTTTCCATTTTGAGTTTCTCAATCAAATTTAATGAAAAAGCCCTTCTAGAAACAAGGGACAAGGTAATGGAAAATCCTCTATGCCTTACTACCAACTTTGAGGAGCTGGATAATTTGGCCAGAGGCCATTAACTCTACAAATAAACCTAAACCCTGATGGCTCTTTCAACTCTTCCAAAACCACCTTTGAGGAAATGACAATGGGAGATGGAGACATGCCCTTTTCAGCCCAAAAGCCTAAATACCACACTCGGGAGTCTGGTCTATTCACAACTTATTTACTACCAGAATACATGGCAAACAAGTAGCATTACACATTACATGCTGTGTAGGCTGAGATTTCTGAAGCACCTTTTTGAAAGGTTTCACTCCTGTTGCTGGGACCTGCTATGCATTAACGACTCTACCTGTAGCAGATGGTGAAGCAGGTAGCAAAAACTGGGAAGAACTGGGAAACTATTCTTCCTCCTTGACAAAACCCTCAAACTGCATTTACTGGTTCTTTTTTTGGTACTACAAATCTTTTCAGAATGTTCATGGCAGAGTTCCAGTAATAGTACAAAACTGTCCCATCATTTATCTATTGAGTCTGAGCAGGGGGTCTTTGAGGTATCTCTTATATTACTAAGCTTGATTCTTATTGCTACCTTTCCAGTACAGTGATTTACAAAATTTCTATCTGGCTTCATTACATCATATCAAAAGGGACATCTGTCAAAATTATTGGTAACCACAAAAACAGCATATATAGTCCTTGAGCAAAAACAAGACTTGCTGACTAGCTATCCAGTTTGGCTGGCTCTTTTGGTTGACTGATTACTGGTCTGTTTATTTGTCTGCTCATGTCTGCAGCAATTTCCATTTATAGTAGCAAAGTCAGGCGTTGTGAGGGATATCTTTGGAAAAGTTTCTTACTTTTCAGGAGCCTCTTGTAGTCTTATGATGAGGCTTTTCTGATTCTGTTGGTCGGCCTCTCCCAGTCAGCCATCGCTAATTTTCTATTGCAAGTTAGAGCTTTTAGAACTGCCTCATGGTACATTTATCTTCACCAGACTTTACCCACACCCGGTTAACATTTGTTTGACTCCCAAGATGAGGTTGGAAACTAATCTAATTACAGTCTACCTTGTTGGTTTTCCTTCTCATCATTGTGTCATCCTGCTCTGATTGGGCATAGTTTTTTTCCAAGGAACAACCTTGTTGAAAACCCTCCGAGTACTTCCTCATGATTCATGGATGGTAAACAGGGTAAAATGTCAGCCTTGATTACAAAGCCTAACTTGGCAGGGAGATTAAGTGAGGCCCTCAACATTCACATGGATAGCCAGCTCGAGGACATGACCCTGTGACCTCTTACTTGCAGCTTACAACACTCAACCACTCAAGCTAACCCACCGGGCTATATTTTTTCCAAGGAATAACCTCACGGAAAACCCTTTGAGTACTTCCTCATGATTCATGGATGGTAAACGGGGTAAACTGTTAGCTCTGATTACGCAGCCTAACCCATAGGGGATAAAGATAGCTGAACCCATAACCTCCCCAACTTTGGGGGGAGAGATCTCACATCTGGCTGATGACCACTTGAGCTAACCCTCGATGCTAGTCTGATTGGGCATAGCTACTCACCATACCTTGATTGCCTTACTGGATCCATTGGTTAAGCATTTCTAGGCTGGGCACATAGATAAATGTCCTTCCCATATGCTTTTGTATCTGGTCAAATCTTGCTGCATTGAGAAAGAGTCTCCTCTTTAGTGAGGACCCTTTAGAAGGTCATTTGGTGGAAGATTTGCAACAATTTCTATCCTTCATTGTAGGTACGATGAATGGGCAATTGGAAATCTGGGGGTGGGAGTCTGGGACTAAAGAAAGAAGTTAGTTGAGGGATGCCATAGAACAAGCTATGACATAATTGGATAAAGTGAAGGTAATAAATAAGGGACATGTAATCTCAAGGATGTGCTCCATGATAGAGGAGCATGTGGCTTGGTGGAAACGACAATCAATAATTCTGCCTGTCTCTCCACCAAGTGTGGAAGAGAAGGGCCATAAAGTTTGGTAGTTGAAAAGGCAGCTATCATTAAAGCATGAAGATGAGCTGCTTTGATGCAGGGTGTTACCTACCATTTTGACATAGGTGTTCACATGTGATTTTTGTCACACATTCAGCAGGACTTACACATGGATGGAGCTATGGATGGCCTAGGTTCCTTGATGCTAGATTTTTACTTCATGTTGTGATGATGTCCTAGTGTTGATGGTGCCCTAGCATATGGATTTTCATGATATTTTTGGGCTAAGTAGCTATGGGATGTGTCCTCTCATGATGTTTGGCTATTGATGTACTCTCATATGGATGCTTATGAATGTGTTTATGGGTGTTTGTTGGTGCAATTCATTCATGTGTCACATAGATCACTTTCTTGGTAGGCACCCTAGTGTCCTTGGTTTGATTTTCCTTCTAGATGACATTGTACTATCACTATGCATTGAGCGCTTGGTTTGAATGAATGATATAGTGATATATGGAGATGTTCTAATGGAGCACTATAGCTCATGACACATGGATTGCACATGAGTCTGCTTTATTAGCGATTTTCCATAGAGTGCCCCCAATTCTAACCCATGTATGATGGTATAGCACTCTTTTCTTGTGAAGCGTTCTTGATCCTTGGCATAAAGATGGTATCATAACACCATTGGGTATCATCTTTGGTTGAGCGCCCTCCTTGTCTCTCTCTTGTGGCACGTGTGGTGGCATTCTAGTGGATTGTAGAAGGGGACGTTCACTTACTCACAGACAATCGTCCCTTAAAAAGAAAGGAGCAGAGAAACTTAACTTTTAAGCCTTTCTTTTATGGTCCTTACAAGATAATCCAAAAAGTGGGAGAGGTAGCATATGAGCTCGAGTTACCACAAAAAATAAAGATTCATAACGTGTTCCTTGTGTCTAACCTCAAGAAAGCAGTAGGTCAGCAGATTGTTACTTCATTAGAACTACCCCCCCTTGATGATGAGGGGCAACTGATTTTGGTTCCAGAACGAATCCTGGAAGTTCGAGAAAGAAAACTAAGGAACATGATCATTCGAGAGTACTTGGTTCAATGGAGAGAATTGCCTATAGAAGAGGCCACTTGGGAAGGAGAATAGGTCTTACAACACCCAACATTACAGTTGCTTGAGGACAAGCATTTGCGAGCGGGGAGGACTGTAATGTCCTCTTCTGCTTAAGCATAGAGGACCATCCCGCTAACCTATCTAATTCCCATAGGTTCGAGCGGGTACTGACATTCAGGGAATTGATTGAGGATTGATGCCATTTACACCATAAGATCTTAAATCATGGTTATTAGATCATTAGTAGGTAAATAAGGGCCACAAGAACTAGGGGCCACCTGCATGCATGGCATGCGGGCGATATTTCATGATGCATGCACTGAAACACCTTTATTGAGCTTTCATGCACACATAAAGCACTGCATGCAAGTCAAGTGGAAATTAGAAGAGAAAAGCAACCTAGTCATGCAAAAGTTAGGTGAGACTATGTGAAAGTTATAAAAGAAAGGTAAAGTGAGTGAGTAAGGCCTGCTTATTTGATTATTGATTTGAGATGTTGACTTGGAGAGCTCAGTGAGCCAGTTTAGTGTTGAGGGCACACCACTCAACCATTCAGTGTATTTCGGCATCGAAATCTATCTGCCCTAGTCACTATCAGGGTTGGATCATCCAGATTCAACATTACTACTATCATCATGTATCATTCTTCAGTATTCTGCAGGGTTCAAGCTACATACAGGATCAAGGGAACTCGCCATCCTTGCATGGGCGAATTGCACAAATGTGACATCTTCATATCTCATTCTACATGGATCCTTTGGATCCTTTCGCCTGCATGCTGGCTTCATTCTTCCGAGAGCACCACTATTACTCTAATCCTTGAAGAAGGGCTCCCCTTTCGGATCCAAAAGCAAGTTTATCATCATCCTCACTATTTTGAGGGCGCCTTCTCTTGCATGGGCGACTTTCCTTGAGGAGGCAGTTTGCAATAGGTCTCAGACTTCATGCATGGTCTGCATGCTTACTCCATATTGATCAGAGGGGCAATGTGGCCCTAGTACCATCTTCCGATAGCATTCTAGCATCATTGGAGCAGTTATTATCCACTTCTTAATCTGAGGAGGGCGCATTCTTGGAGAGAGATCATCTCACACCGTGACCGATCCTTGGCATATGTCTTGCATGCTTATATCTTATTGATCTACATCCACTACTCGAGCTATTGGTACGTACATGCATCCTTTCTATCCCTATTTTATAGCATATTTGAATATCTGGGTTATTTAGGGTTTTGGCAAACCCATGCACTTGCATGCATGATCATGCAACCTTAGTACAGCACATGCATTCACATTTTACTATAGTATTGAGTTACAAGGCATCCAAAAATGCAAAAAACTACATCAGAGAACTACATAAGACAACAAAATATCAGTTGGTATATTACAGTATATTTCAATCATCCTTTTAAGTTTCTCCCAAATGGTTGTTTGGCAAATTTGTTCTTCAATCTTGATTGAGGCTGTATGTGCAATTAGAGAGTTTGTAGTAGGGGTTGGTTGGTTGGTTTTTGATCTTGTTATCACCCAAACTCACCCCCTTAGAGATAAAGTCCTAAAGCTCATTGTATGGTTTTGGTGAAACTAAGAGGGAGGTCAATGTCACAACACCAAACCCTTTTTTTCACTTTAGGTTGGCTCTAGTAATCCTAATCTAGGGAAGCCCCCTTTAAGGTGGTTTAGCCTAAGGGAAACAAGTTTGTTGTAGTGGTGGGTTAGCCTTGAGCACTCCAATTTGCATGCCCTATGTTCTAGGGAGGTTTGGCTCGTTCTAGTTCCAGTAATCCTAATCTAGGGAAGTCCCCCTTAAGGTGGTTCAACCTAAGGGCATCAACTTTGACGTAGTGGTGGGCTAGCATTGAGCACTCTAATTTGCATGCCCTGTGTTCCAGGGGGTTTGGCTCTTTCTTGTTCCAGTAGCATGGCGATTGAGTAAGGTTGGCAGGTTAAATCTAACAAGGAAAAGGAGGATTCATCCCCTACATGTGTGGGTAAGTCTGCTTTTGATAATAAGATTACCTTATTATCCACTGTTTACTCCTGGCAAAGGGTGCTCTGTTGATCAGAGATGCCCAATATCTTGATCCCACAGTTATTCTGATTTCATTTCAGATTTAGTTGCTTTATGGAAGAGGATATGATGTCCATTGTATAACTATATACCCTTCTGCTTTTTGTATTTTTGTTCGAAAATTGTTTTTTGTAAATATAAGATGTATTTTTCAGGGATGATTCCTGTTTTTAATAAATATTTTAAGTTGAACTATACTTTAGTGTATAAATTCTATCATTTAAATGTTTTATTCCTGTAGGTCTTGTTTATTTTTCGAAGCATGGTTGTCTGGCTCTAATAGATGTTGTTAAAGCCTAAGTTTTATATAGCTAATAAGTTGTATCTTATCTTGCAGGATTTGATTCAAAAACGTTGATAATCGTTCACATTACTCCCAGTTATGCAGATGTTCAAGAGACAATCTCTTCTCTAAGCTTTGCTGCTAGAGTTCGAAACATTGAATTAAGTCTTGGAAATCGTGATACTATAAAGAAGTGGAGAGATGTGGTATTTTAATTGACTTAACATTTCCTATGCCTCTTTCATTTCATAAATCTCTATACATTATTATCATGTAGTTCATGTGGTATTTTATAATAGGCATTAAATACTCCCAAATCTAAATGTTTTGGCAATGGTTGTGTTTGGATTTTCCATAATGACTCAACTGGTTCTGTGCAAATGCACAATTAGATTCTCTTCTTTCTTTACTTCAAGAATGTTCACACAAGAAATATTGGAAGATGATAAAATTATTAATATAACATCAACCGCAAAATGTTATTATGGGGATTTGTCATAGGCATGCTCTTTTCATGATACGCATCCTGCAAACTTCCAAGGAACAGGCATAATAAACACATTAATAATATTTTCACATATTAGTGAAAATATGTTTTTGTGATAAATATTATCCATTGTTGAGTTGGTGTTTGATTTTCTGTCGGTTTATTTTTAGATGTGATATTTTACCCTATTTCCCCTGATGTAAAGAAAGATTCTCAAATGGAAATGATTCTGAAATAAGCTTTTACATTTTTAGTAAGCAAGCAGATGGCTGTGTATGTTATTATATATGGGTTAGAGATATCAACAATTTAGCAGAGCTCATGGGTGTGTGGTCTAGCAGCAAGTTGCGAGGTGATCGAACTTGTATTAATGTTGAGACTTTTGTCACACGATGTAGCGGTCTCTGTGTTAACAGAGAGTAACGACTGCTAGACTGGTGGAACCTTGGACTCTGCTGCAAAGTGTCATGATGGGTAGGGTTCTCTCTTTTAAGGCTTCCCGGACCTGCTGAGGGCAGACTAGCCACGAGAGGTGTCCCCAGTCCAACTTTCTCGGTTACTTGCCGGCAGAACCAGCTTTCACACAATAATCAAAGGACTGATTTGGAAGGGAAACAAGGCACCTTGAAGATTTAACAAGTATGGAATTTGGTACCCTGGGGGAATTTGCTTATGGGTTTCACTAGAGATCTAAGACTATGAAAACACACACCCACAAGCCACACAAGCAACACAAGCAACACAGAAGATGTCAAAAAGAGATGCACAGGTTACTTGGGTGAAAGTTAAGGCACACAAATGTTACTAAACTTGAGTTAATATGGCTGCCATGAGATTTCAGACATGCAGAGAATAGGGGCAGCCTTGAGATGAAGTTTAGTGGGGCGAAATAACAAGTGCCTCACTAACTTAGTGCTAAGAGAAGAAATATCAGCTCCTGAATATATGGATTCTATGGCAAATCTAGCATTCGTAAGCTCAAATATGAATAATAGAAGTAAGATTTTGGAGCTGCTTTGTATTTAAGGGCACTCTTGACACTAAAAGGAGCTGCTGTCATGAAAATATCAGATCTGACCCTACAGGACAATGAGCTAAGCAAGTATGTATGTGGGATTCCGAAGCACCTGAATGACTGGAAATGATCGTTAGTCGTTACTAACCAGTGCTTACTCCAAGGGAAAAATGGAGTCAAAGAACTAAGGATTTTAACAAGGAAAACACTCAAACAACTGCACAGCAAGCTACAACCATGCAAACACAAAGAAAACCCCACACATACCACACAAAACATAGATAAAGAAGTGGAATATGATGGCAAATGGTTCTTCAACTATTAAGAGACGAGTTATAAGGAACTTACCCAGTGATTGGAGGCTGGTGAAGTCGTCCCACCCTTCTTAGCAGTTCCTTGTGTAGCTTTAGCTCTGGAAAAATCTCCTATATTGACTGGGGCACACTTGTGCTCTTGGTTTCTTCAACCTGCAACACAAAAATCGGATTTGTTAGTGGAAATCATGAAACTCAGACAATCTTTGCATTACAAATTGAAATAAACATGCCAATTGACAAGAAGTTTAGCAGCAAGAGGGCAAATTGATTTCTCTTGGCGGAAACCCCCTGTAGTTGAGAACACCAAGTTGCTATGGGCAAGATTGGTCTTCTTTCCCTGCATGCAAACCATAAAATTGTTGCTCCAAATCAATAGCACTGAAAACTAACAAGATAGAGAGGATGGCAAAGGACAAGATTCATTCCAACTCCTCCAAACACAAGAGCAAAGATCAACACTCGGAATTGGTTTCTACTATTGCTGAAAATGCCAAGAGTCCCTTATAATGGAGAGCTCACTCTCTTTTATAGAGAAGAGGTGAGCACAATCCCTAGCCCATAAGGATGAAGGGGTGGAATTAAAACATAGCTACAAGAGATCAATGGTTAAGATTATTTTTCATTTTACATTTTTTTACAAGTTGAAAATAGAGGGGCGAATTGCCTTTTACATGTTGATTTTTGTAGCATCGGACAGGTACTTCCACATGGACAGTCTCTAACAGGTGGAAGGCATTATTATTGACTCTCAGACCTAGGAGATTCACTTTAGTAAAGTAAACTATTAAAGTGAATCTACTTTTGTAATTGCTTTATGTAAAGTAGAGGGCCCATGGTATTTGTTAGTCCATGGTATTGGCCCTGGATATTTGCATATTGTAATGTTATAAAAGTCAGCCTATGTGAGAGGAGCTACATTTGAAGGTTATTTCAGATCTTGAGAAGGAGAAGGATGAAGAAAATAATGAAGATCTTATTGCAGCCCCATTTGAAGAAATTTCAGATTTTGAAGAAGACAAGGGTTTGGTAAGTTGTAGTATTCTCCAAATTTCTGAGTATGATGATGTACATGTTGATGATTTGGAGAAAGATGCTCTTGAAGACAAACCCTTGGAGAATGAGGAATGTTCAGATCTGTTCAAGGACAGCCAAGAATATGAAGAAAATGCTGATTTTTTGCCTTTAGAACAGCCATGTTTAAAAGGTTTATCATCAGAAATTTGAAATTTCTAATATTAATTCCCAGCCATGTTTAAAAGGTTTATCATCAGAAATTTGAAATTTCTAATATTAATTCCCAGCCATGTTTTCCTATGACTTATTCAAATTCTTTTAGATTAGGGAGCATTTTTATGGAAGTAAACGTACAGAAAATTTTCAGCCAGTAACATCTTCAGATTTTGGTGTAATTGCATGTGATTTTTCCATAGTTGATAACATTGGTTTTGGCAAAAAATTGGCAAGGGACCCGAATACAACTTCCCGGCAACATCGGTGAAAAAATCGGGAAAAATCGGCAAAACATGACGAGCATAAAAAATACAAAATAAATTCATTTTTTTTCAATTTTTTATTTAAATATATAAATCAACAACAATATCAAATAAACACATTGGCACATAAATATTGGAAAAACATCGATATATACATGATGTAGTGGATGCCAAATAAAAAATAATGCATCAACGTTAATGCTAAATCCTAAACCTTGATAGTTGTCCAATCAAGGACTCAAAAGTGGAAAACCAATACAAAATGACATCATATGTATAAATCTATGTCATAATCACTAGTCAAAACCATTGTGTACCACTTGGCATTTGTATAGGATGATTGAGAGGAGAGGAGTCCAGATAGGTGTATAGTTAGTGGTCAAATAAATGAAAAGGTTTGTCCTCTTTGCTATGTTCATAAGCCCTTTGTGCTTCTCAAGGCTACCTTTGGAAGCATTTGAGCCATGCCATGAATACAAACACAAAGCAATGGCAATCTAAACCCTAGATCCATGAGGATGAATGTATACATAAGATGTGAATGTTTTGGTGTCTTTTTATTGAACATTAGTGTTGCAAAAGCCGAAGGTGGCGGTCTCTTAAAGTGTGCTCGACAATAATTGAAGTAATGTCTCTGAGCTAAAAAAATCAATTTTGATGAGAACAATGGTTTGGGGTTCTTGATGATGGTAAACACCCCTTCATTCCTCAACAGATGCAAAGACAAATAAGTTAACAAAAATCAGCACTTTAATAGGGTCAAAGATTGCCTGTCGATTTTTTCCCCTATTTGCTGAATTTTCCCAAATTTTGCCGAATTTCTCGATTTTTAAAAAAAATTGCAACTTTTTTGGGCCGATTTTTCGTTTGAGGGTTTGCATTGCAAAAAATTGTGATGTTGCTGATTTTTCGGTGATTTTATCAACTATGGATTTTTCAGCTGGAAAGTGTGTTGTGGTCTATGTTACTGGATCTGCCACCCTAGTGTGTAGGATCCGTGGATCTGATATGGATCTGAATCTGGATCTGCCTAGGATTTGCCATGGAAATGGGTCCCCTGGAGAAGGAAATGGATCCTGTGGAAAATCAAACAAATCCTCAAATTTTCAAATGGATCCTGAAACTTTCAAGTGTTTTTAACTTTTTTGACCCACCAATCACCCCAAAATTGATATTTTAATGAAAAGACTTCCAAAATGCTGAACATCTAAAGGCAAAAACCCTAAAAGGCTAAACCCCATTCTTGCTCAAGGTCTGATCCATCCTTGTGGCAAGATCTGCTCTCGAACTCTGATCTATGAAGGTCTGCTCTCAAGTTTTCATTCGATCTATCTTTATGGTGCTGATCTATCCTTATGTGCTATCTTGTTGCTGACTTAACCCACAATGTTATTTAGTCCTGCCATAGCCTTCAGGAAAACCACTTTATTCACCGCTAATATGGACATGTGGATGTGGCTCACAAAAACACTGTTATGACCTGCTTCATATTCATGCTGAGATGGTCTTCAAAATTATCAATATCAATTATGATTATAACTTATGAAAGTATGAGTTATGGTACATGAATGCTCAATAGTAATATGCATGAAAACTCTTTTTGGTAATAGCTTATAGTTCCTACTCTTGTGTTTCGTGAATAACTTTGATTCTTCACTCTTTTATTTATTTATTATAAAAATATTTTATATCTTTTTGTACTTGCTGTTTCCCCGCCGTATCCAGATCCTAGCTTTTCAAAAATCCGGTGAATCCATATCCAGATCCTGGCTTTTCGAAAATCTGGTAAATCCGTATCCAGATCCTGTCTTTTCAAAAATCCGGTGAATCCTTATCTTGGTAAAATAGGTTTTTGTTGCTGGAAATTGTATGGGGCAGCTGGATTTCAATTTGATATGTATTGTAGAAAATTCCAGCCATCAGAAATGGGGCAGCAAGCCCTAAATTATGGGCTGGACATTTTTTTCATATATGATTTTTTTTAATACTTATTTGAGGACAGATTACTGTTGGAGCAGCCTACACCCTTAAGGTTTGAAGGTGTAAATTTTACTTGCAGATCAACCTTGGGAGAGGCACATAGAAGACTTTTTGCAAGTTGAAGATGGGTTGCCATGTGCATTTTCCAGACCTTATTTCAGCTCTCATGATTAGATTGAGTTAGCATGTGCGACAACATGCTATCCTTGTTCAGATTTTGTATTGGCTGCCATGCATGTGATGTAGTGCAATTGAGACATGGTTTGTAAGGCAACTGTCATCAACATGTGTGTGCCTCCAACTCACCAATGTTGATCCCAAATAAGGTTTGTGAGAAGGGGCACCTTATTTAACCATAGTGGTACTCCTACTGAGGCCAGAAAGTCCATGGGATGTGCAATGCAGGCCTATAATTGTGTCATAGGGCCTCATTACGGCAATAACCAGAGACTCAGAAATGCCACTATCATGCAATCTTCGGTACAAGGATTCCCCTGAAATAGAATCTAAATCCTTCTAGAAGTCAACGAAGTAACAAAAGACTTTGGATGACTGTTCTGTAGCCTCCTCAGTTATTGATTCAAGTGTAAAGATGTGGTCAATTGTCTAGTAGTCTCTCCTAAAATCCTTCTAGAAGTCAACAAAGTAACAGAAGACTTTGGATGACTATTCTGTAGCCTCCTCAAATATTGCTTGAAGTGTAAATCTTGCCTGCTCCTTAGCTCCAAGTTTGTTTTTCTCTAAGTGCTTTGAAATCCACATTTTCAAGACTGTAGCATAAAGCATGGTAGAGCTGTGCCCAATCAAAATAGTCATGTAGTTATCTGGATTGGAGTTGTTTCATGATTTAAAAATAGGGTGGATAATATGCCATGACCAAGAGGATAAGAAGACTGAGCCAACTACATCACTAAAGAGAGAAACAATATGGAGTGCAATAGAACTGATACCATACTTGAGAAATTGGCTTGAAGAAATTTCCCATTTGATGCTTTCCTTGTGCTTAAATTCCCCTATAGATTTCTTGTTGTTTCTCAAGGTAAATAATGTAAAAATATCTTGGTTTCAAGTTTAGTTTCAATACTTAGTTTAATATCAAACCCCAATAGAACAATCACTGCTGCAATAGGAATTTTTACTCATAAACAATACTGAAGCTTGAAAAAAGATAAAAGTCACAAATTTAAATGACCAGAATGTAAATATTAGCGACACACATAAAATTGCAAACTCGGGAATTTTTGGCCAATAAGCCCAGGAAAAACCCCCTAAGGGGAAAAATTGTGAGAGAGAGTGAGAGTATTTATTTCTTCAATAAATATGA
The DNA here is from genome assembly GCA_027924585.1 of Larix kaempferi. Taxonomy (NCBI): domain Eukaryota; kingdom Viridiplantae; phylum Streptophyta; class Pinopsida; order Pinales; family Pinaceae; genus Larix; species Larix kaempferi. Next base: position 4,742,068 of record BSBM01000827.1, read on the forward strand.
ATTTTACAGCAATCAAATCAACAGTGAGACGACTTATCTCAACCCCTTGGAGACAGTCTTCATTTCTGGAAAATTTAATGACTGTGAAATGCTCCTTCTCAGCAATAATACAGCATAGGAATTCGTGCCCTCTCAGCCTGTACGAATTGTCCTCTCACACAGCCAGAAATTCTGAAGATTATGCCCAATAAATGCAGCCCTCCTCCTCGGTCTGCGTGCCCACGGTTACAGCAGCGACCAACCTGGGAATTTGTGCCCTCTCAGCTTGGAAACCTGTGCCCTCTCACTGCCAGGAAACTCGTGCCTTCAAAAAATTGTTCCAGAATTAAATGCAGCAATTAATGACCTTGAAATTCATGCCAGACAATGCCAATGTCATGCCCAGCCTCTTCCTCGAACTTCGTGCTCATTTACTGTGCTGTACAGTCATTGAATTAAGTGCCAGAATCTCTCGGGAAATTCATGCCCTACTGCTGCTCCACTCTCCTTGGAATTTGCGCTGCTCTCTCTCAGCCTCCTTCTCTTCTCAAGAAGTCGAATTGCTCTCCAATGCTCGTGGATGGATTTTGAATGAATGAGGGAATGCCAATTTAAACAATATGGAGTGCAAGAGAACTGATACCATACTTGAGAAATTGGCTTGAGGAAATTTCCCATTTGATGCTTTCCTTGTGCTTAAATTCCCCTATAGATTTCCTGTTGTTTCTCAAGGTAAATAAGTGACAGGAAGTGGGGGTGGAAGAACATGGACTAAGGGTTGGCTTGAAAAGTCATAGAGGAAAGTGGCATGTAAAATCTCAAGAGTTGTAATCAATGTTTGATAGAAGAGTTCTTTTCTTAGGTATTGGGTGCACCAAAAAGTACTAGGGGAACTGTGGAGGCCTTTTTAAGTTCACATCTCCTCGAAGCAACATTGTCTTGTTTCTTGTGCTAAAGGAGCCGTAGGTTCTCTCCATTCAAGAAATTGGATGATGGATTGTGGGTGAGGATGAACGAAGTTGCTTATGCATAGTCTTGCATTCATCATTGTATCATCAAATGATTGCCTAGGGGGTCGATAGGTTCGTTGTGGTTGATGTGGGAGGATGATTCTAAGGCAACTTCCGAAATGACCTTTGATAATAAGTCATATCTGGTCGTGGCTATGTTGAGGGAAAAGGAGGAGAGGTGTAGGATAATTTGGGAGAGGCAAATAGCATAGGCATCAACATCTTTGATGTCGAGTGAATTGTAGTACATGGTTGTCATACGATCTTGTGGGAGGGGAAGGCCAAGAAAGGGTGGTGTCCATGAGGTAATGGAAAGGTAGGTGTGGTTGGCAATGGGGAGTGGGGAAAGCAAGTATACTTGTTAGAGTCCGGGAAGTAGGAGTGTCCATTGAGAAGAAAGAGATCATGGATTCTCATAGTTGGTGATGTTTCCTGTATGTTGTGTCAAGGATGAATCCATTTGCTCACTCCCATTGTAAATTGACTGCATTTGGGTCCTATGCATGAAGGCAAAGTACATCTCCCATTCATCATGGATCGGTTTTTATAAAGTCCCCCAAAGAGTAGTATTGAGAGATCTAGGTACATGTTATGAAAGGGGGCCATCGTTCGAGTGAAGCATGAAGCTCGAAGATGTGGGGGCAGGGGAAATGGTAGATAGCAATGAAAAATAAAATATCTTGTATAGGGGATGTGATTCCCCATTGAATCCAAATCCACATTATCTAGATTACACATTAGAAGCTAGTACTTATACCATGTTACGCCATATCATGTAGAGGTGACTTGATCACCATTTCCTATTTGGTCTTCCATCACATCCAACAGTTACACTGACGAGATCTATGGTTTGTCCATGGATATTTTATAGAGACACTTCTATCTTGCTTAGTTCACCATGATATGTGCCATGTGCCAGAGATTGATGGGGATATATGGTTTGCAGTTTGCACCAATGTTATCACATATGCTCTCTAGTTGACTTATGGTTAATGCTTTGTTATGTGTGGACATGACCATAGGGGGTCAACCGTACTACTCTATGTTGACTCATGTATCTTAGTTGTTGTCTCATAGCTAAGGATGCATTATGGTGTGGTTGTATCAAGGATCGCAATGAATGAGTCAAGAAACACACCTAGGCCCACGGACTCCTCTCGATCAGCATGTCTCGTCTCTAAATGCTGAATGTAATGATACCCTATAAGAGGTAGGAATGCTCTCTTAGGGTTCTTATGGATGTTGGTGATGAAGATAAGGTTACAACATACAATGCAGATAATAGCTATCCCCTTCTTGACCCATGAGATTTGCCTGTCCAATCTGCAGGGGATCGTTGAGAGATTCCCAAAATTGTTGATTGTAAGTGGCTTTGTATGGTTGTGGAAGATCATTCTATTTAGGGTGTAGAAAATTTCAATTAAATGTATGAGAGGCCGTCTTTAGCTTGAAGTGTCCTAACTTCCATATAAATCACAGCTGTTTAGAAATTCTACCATTGTTCATAAATGTAGAAAGAAAAGGGTCACAAATAAACAAGGTCACAACTTTCAGAAACATAGTCACCCATGAGAAAAAGTGCAACAATATAAGCTTATTTTAATCTTACATAACTAAAGTTCTAGAGCATGACATAAATATACAAAGCCTATAATATTATATGCATACTATATACGTTTAAGTTATAAAGTTATAACTAGGTATATAGTTGACATAAAGTTATGTTTATCAGGTTTTCCTTTAAACCACACTTGAATTCAAATTATAAAATAAAGTTGCCTTTTAAAACTTGAGAGGCCCACAATCATTTAGTGGAAGCAATAACATGATGTCATCTATGAAGGATCTTCTACTTTCCAGTGTTTCCAATGGCCCATGACGGTTTCACCATCACCATTTTCGGATCACAGTTCTTGGATCCACTCTTCTTCTTTGGACCAGCTCTCTTCATATATCTCCTTGTATATATTTTTCTCCGAGATCGGCTCTTCTCTTATAGAACTAGGGTTTGTTTGAGTTCTGTTTTTTGTCTTTTTATAGGAGCTACTTTTACGTTCCCACTTTGTATTGTTCCTTTGTACTACACAGTCCCATTGACCCAAGGTTTCTTGGGAGCAGGAGCGGGAGCGGGAGCAAGAAGTGAAATTTTCAAAAGCTTCCGGTTAGGAAGCGTTTTTTATATAATATATATTTTTTATATATTTTGATGCATATATGTCAACAAATGCAAGTAGAAGTTCATCAATCATCAGATAACATCATTCATCATTGAAAAGCATGAAATAAACAATAATACCATATAACATCATTCATCAATCATCATTCATTAATCATTTACTAGTGAATTCATGATTTCATCAACCATAGGTCCAATATCCATGATTCCATAAGTTATAACATCAAGATTCAACCTTAAAGCTTCAAATTCAAAGGTAGGTTCAACTTAAAACTTCAAACTTGAAATGCCATGTAATGTTTACAAAATATATGATAATAAATATAAAAGAGTCAATAGTGCCGAAACTTGAAAGTACTGTAAACAAGAAAATACAAGAAAAGTAGATTTTATGGAATCATGGATGTTTCCTCTTGCAACGAGAAATTTCCATTTTCTTTTCTCGTGCTCTCTGAACAATGGGAGTGGGATTATCATCCCCAGTAGCCACCACTGCTGAGCCACGTCCAAGACTCGATCCTGCATGACCCCCCCTCACTGATGCAGATGGAGGTCGTGAACCTCTAGGCAAAGATGGTGCATCTGGAAACGAGGAAGAATATGGCGGTGCCATTGGTAGTGGTACTGCATATGCGTCATCCTCATCTCCCAAAAGCTCTTCCTCCAAGCGCTCCAAAGCTATGGCTCCATCCTCCAAGTTATGCTCCTCCGGATTGTTGTCCCAAGTGACATATGATCTATCAGTTTTGGCACGCTCATAATAATGAGTCAACAACCTCAAGTTGTAATGTACATAAACCAAGCTTTCTTCTCGGTTTTCATTTAATCGATTTCTTTTCACTGAGTGGATGAAGCTATAGGTGCTCCAACACCTTTCTGCAGAGGAACTGTTAACCACCTGTGAAAGCAATCTAACAGCCAATTTATACAAGCGTTGGCATGTTGAGCCATACATGTTCCACCATTCGATAGGAGGCGCCCTATCTCGATCTCTGATTGCATGCAAAGTACCAAATGGACCAACTTCACTGAGGTATTTGCTTAATTCACTGCGCAATATGTCACATTCCTCTACATCAGGGATCAACTTGTCTATAGCAGTCATGTACGCAAGATGTACCTCTGGATCTGTGTGGGGCTTTCTCCTAACCCCACCCCCAGGTGCTGGTTTGGCCAACCAAGATGGAGAATAATATTTTGGTGTTAACACATACGCTAAGGCATGCAGTGGAACGTTGAGATGTTCCCACCTTTTGACCACATGTTCATGAATATGGTCATACAAGATGGGATCTTTCTGTTCAACAATATCTTTAATTTGACCCAGCATGCTCTCCATCTGCTCATACACCTCCCCAATCACCGGCTTATCTGTATCTGCAAACCGAATCATGTAATAAATGGGCTTTGTGAACTGCAAAACATACTTGACACTTACCCAAAATCCCGCATCAAGAACTGTTTCTTCCACCTCCTGAAAATCAAGCTTGTCAGATGTGGATGTACACCTATCTTTCAAGACCTACCATGACTCAATTGATACCATGCTAGCTAATGCCTCTCTTACCTTCAAAAGGCGCCTGAAAGTGAGGTAGTAGCTAGCAAATCTAGTCTTTGCTATTTTCAATAGCTCCAACTTTGAGTGACTACGGAAAATGCCATGGGCATTGCTATGGTTGGTTATAAATCTTATCATCTTCTTGCCCTTTTTGTACAATTCACCAATCCATTTGTATTGATTTTCCTTCAACTTAATGATGTCGTGCATCAAAAGGTTCATTGTGTGAACCAAACACCCAGACCAAAATATGTTGGGGTATTTATCTTCAATGATTGCTCCCGCTGCCTTACAATTAGCAGCATTGTCGGTTATGACTTGGATGACATTGTATGGACCAATACATTCAATGGTTTTGAGTAGGAGTTCTGCAATGTTTATGCCAGTCTTGAATTTATCTGAGTAGTCACGGGCTGAAAGGAAGACTGCACCAGTAGCAGACACACTAAGAACATTTATCAATGGCTTGCCTTTTACATTTGTCCATCCATTTGATACAATTGATACCCCATACTCATTCCAAGCATTTGTGAATTGCCCCAAAGCATTTTGGATCTTGCCTCTTTCCTTGTCAAGTCCCACAGTTCTAGCTTTGTTATACCTTGGGCTCTTGTATCTTGTTGCAGCAGTGCGAATGGCATCTACCATTTCATGCCAATAGGGTGAGCGAAGGACATTGAACGGTATGCCACATGCATAGAGAAACCGGAACACTCTTGCATCCACGTCATCCCTACCGCCAACGTCAAGGAAATCTGATATTGTCCTGCATGACCCAGGGGGTGAGAATCCACTACCTTGGGTGGATGGGCCTCCAGCTATCGGTGAGTTCATTGAGGGGTCATGGTCAACCCTTGCTTTTGATTTGTTTTGTGCTTCAAATTCTTCCTTCTTATACATGGCTCTTTGTGTTGATGGCACACTTTTGCAAACACAAACTCCTACAGTTTTGTTTTCATCACATGGCATGTTCCCACATAGATGTCTCCTCAGACGGGTATATGAACCCATGTAAGTCTTTTTACAATGGGGGCAACCAAATTTGGCGGTTCCACCCCCCTTGCTTCCTCCCTGCTTGGTGACATATTTCCATAAGGGTGTTGTGTCTTCCTTGGTTTTCATTCGGTTTCCCTCCTCCTCCTCCTCCTCCTCTTCCCCTCCCTCCTCCTCTCCACGGGATGTGCCACTACCCACTTCTTCATCATCTCCCTCTCCCTCATTCCTCCTCTGGTTTTCAGTGAACATCATCAAAACAACAAATGGAACGAACAAAAGAAACCATAAACCCATCATCATGTTTGTTGGACTTGGAAGTTGGAAGTGGAACTAGAGTTTAACTTGTTGCCCTGCAATAGAAATGATGGAGAAAGCATGGGAAAGAGTAGGAGAGGAACATTTACAATGACATTCTAGATTCTAGTCAAATTTCAAGCTTAAAAAATTCAAGCTTAAAAAATTCAAGTCTCAAGCATCAAAACTTCAAGTTCAAACTTCAAACACAAAGCAAATCAACAAGAAAGGGTTTAGAGCCTACCTATTTGGATGTCCAAGACTCCAATGGTAGTGAGTGTACCAACTTGCCAAGGCTCCAAGCATCCAAGATTCCAACCTTCTTCAATCTCCAATGGCACCTTCTCCTCTTCTCTTCTCCTCTTTCTCCTCTTCTCTTCTCTTCTCCTCTCCTCTCCTCTCTTCTCTTCTCAAACAAATGAAAGTGACAAAATGGAGTGTGGAGGAGGGCTTTATACCTCAAAGCCCTATTCCCCCCTCCAAAACCCCAAGCGTGGACCCCAGAAGCTCCAAATCACCCAAAAAATTGCGGGTTTGGGCGAATCGTCCGACGAAGCGACGGGAATCGATTTTAGGAAGCGACCGAATCGATTTTTTTTGCTCGGAATCGATGGGGGAAGCGAACAGGAAGTGAAGAGGAATCGATCCGGAAGCGATGCTTTAGATCGATTCCTGCATGCTCTCACACAGTGGCAGGGAGCGAAAATTTTTGGCCCGAAGCGCGCTTCTCAAAAATCGATTCCGCCCGGAAGCGAAAGCGAATCGCGTTTCCGCCTAGCTTCTGCCTAGCTTCGGCCGGAAGCTAGCTTCCAGAGCGAGGGCGAGAGGGGGGAGAGCGCTTCCCCGCAACTTAGCATTGACCTACTTTTGTGGTCATTTGTTGGACATTAATAAAATTATCTTATCTTATCTATACGGCAATTGGGTAGAGCTAGCAAATTATAGGGGACATACATATTAGTATTATCTTGAGGGTGAAGCTTGGGATTCATATTGCAACACTGATTTTAGCATTAAATTTTACAATTGTGAAAACATTTTTATGGAAACTTGGTCAAGAAAAGTTGAACATGAAACAGACAAAATCACTTCATCCGAAAATTTCTCTAGGTTTTAAGTCAATGAACCATAAAATTGAACAAGTCAATGAGCAGTAAAACTTAGAAAGACGATTACGAGGTTTTGAAAAGTAATTTCAGTCTTTAAATAAAGAAATCTGTTGACTTCAGTGATGAAAAGATAAAATAATTTTCTGTTTAAAAAACCACAAGCAAACCTTGCTTACTGCAGTCAAATGATTAAAAAATTAAAACAGAAGGAAGTATCAAATTCCAAAGTTGAAAAGCAATTTGTTGATAAAAAAATGTGTACAGATTAGTTGAATTACAAAATCATTTTTTTGCTATTGATAAAATTTTATTGTCTGAGAATACAACTAAAATATCTGATGAAAATATTGATACAACTTAGGGCTCATCAAGATTGTCCTAAAATGGAGATCATGAAGAAGATTTTTTTCAATAAAATATTTTCGTCATCCTTATCATCTTTGTTTATATTCCAAAAAATCAGAACTCTAACATGGCATCTTTCTGTAGACATACTTGTAGTCATAATAAGGGAAGTTACATCCCAAAATCATATCAAGATAATTGCAATGCAAGTTGACCTAGGATGGATTGATGTTTCTACAATGCATCAATTTTGCTTGGAGCTTTGATGGTCATTTCATTTTTTCCCCTGTTGTGCTTTGAAGATGAAGCTTTCCTAGACGGGAGGGCATATAATATGCCTAATTTATATTAAATATACTTAAATTATGACAGGTCATGTCTTTTAGAATAGTTATCTCTTATGTCATATAAATATGACAGTCTTCTTGACTGCTTACTGGTGTTTATAACAATCAAATTTATTAATGGTATTTATGTCTTGCTGGACAATATGCACTAGTCCCATTTCATACGAAAACCTCTAGCATCCTGTTTCTACAGGAAGGCATGTCATAGTGAGAGAATTTTCTCATAAAGAAAATAAAGGTATTGATTTTCTCAAAGGAGCTCCTGATAATAAGATAATTTTATTAATGAGTGACAAATGAACACAAAAGCAGGTCAATTGGACTGAAAACTACATCTACAAGGAAGAGGCAATTAATAACTTGGTGAAAGTATTTGTTATATGTACCAGAATATAATGGAAAGTTGTTATTTGTACCAGAATATAGTCCCAGAATAACTTCTGCCAGTTAGAAGTAGCCTCGTTAGTGGTTAAGCTGGTCCTGTTGGCCAAGCCCAACCATAAAAACTTCTTGGTTTCATTAAGTCTGATCTGTAAAACATATTCCCTTTGGCACTTGTTGTCTTATTTTTGTTATGTAAAGCTTTTAGTTGATTTCTTGCATGAGCATACTTCTCTCTTTGTTTTATGGAATTTATGACACCACAAATTCATTCTCTTGATTTGTTGTAAAAGGCAAATGATGCTCGCAAAGAATTGTATGAAAAGGAGAAGGAAGTTTCTGAGTTAAGTTTGGAGGTTATGGGTTTGAAAAAGGCACTTAAAGAGGCAGATGACCAGTGCCTTCTCCTATTCAGTGAGGTTCAGAAGGCCTGGAAAGTTGCATTCACATTACAGACAGATCTGAAGGTGTGCGACTTTGTGTTTCTGTGTAGCACACCTCATTATGATGAGTTTATTATGAACCATATTTTATAAACACAGCAGTGTTGTTTTATAAATGCACATGCATATTATCTGGTTTACATGGTGGATGTAAATCATATCTGACTATGAATCGTTTTGCAGACAGAGAGTCTATTGCTAGCAGAGAGCCAAAGATTTGAAAAGGAACAAAATGTACAATTGAGAAATCAAGTAGCTCAGTTGGTGAAGGTAGAACATGATCAGACAGTACAATTGGAAGAACGGACTACAAAAATTCATATTCTTCAGGTATCTTTTACAAAATGCTAGCTCCTTTTTCCTCAATTCTATGCAAATCAATACTGCAGACAAATTTGATTGCAGAAAAATGCCTAGGATCAATCTCAATGTATCAAAGTGTTTCAATTCTTACAGTTTGTGGTGTCTTTTTGTTTCCCTGGGTTGTGTCCTTTGGATATATAAATTATTTCATGGATATCTCAATATTTATGTAGATATTGGATAAAAAAACCAGTGGCTGTTTCTGCTGACTGCGTTTACATCTCTTGCTGATAGGCCTTATGATGTAATGTATATCAATATATATTATATTCTAATACATTACATAATAATAACAAATATCAATAATTAATCATCAAAGGTCATAACCATTCACCTTTATGACCAGCCAATGATGTGATATATAGACTGTGTCGAGATCTCTTGTAAATCATTACTCATATTTTTCAAATGCTATATATATATATTATATATTATTTATTTATTTATTCATGCTTTATGGATTTTCTTCCCCCTCCTACTTGGACCAAATAGGATGTTTTATCGTTAACTTACTACTAAGAGTTGTCTCAGATCTTCTATGATTTGGGCTCTTGTTCATGTTACTCTCTACACTTTAGGTTGGCTCTTCTCCAACACAAGGGGGGTTTCCCTATGATAGGATTGCTAAAATTATGACAATAAGGCTCAAGTTTATGGGAAGAGATAACTTAGCAAAATGTTTTGTCTTTATAGTATAGGAAAATAAAGGATGATGGAAGGACCAAGATGTTAAAATAATGTAACTGCGGAAGATATTCTATTTAAATTATTGTATTCCTCCTCTGGAAGATGATGGTCATGTAATTAATAATGTAAAGGTCATTGAAAGAATCAATGTAAACCCTAGGACATGTGTTGGCCTAGAAAAGCCCCTACAGATTATTATATTATGTAATTGACCAGTCAAGTAGAGAAGTCGGCCCTGTTAGGGAAATTGTCACCCCAACGGAAGAATATAAATAAATGACACCTCTCTCACTTCTATTTACTCATTCACTCAAGCAAGTTCGCATTAGTGAAGAGAGAGAGGTGCGCACAAGTGGAGGAGTAGCTGATTTGTCTTGGGGAACTTTTGTACTTTGTGATTTCTATATTGAGGAAGGCTTTGCCGGAGTTTTCTCCGTTTGTGGTTTCCCCGAGAGAATCTCTGTGTTCATTGTGTTTATGCTATGCTTGTTTATCTTTTAGTAATTGTTTATATGCTATATGCTGTTCAAGTAAAAACTAACACAAGAGACTAGTGTCAATCCAACAAGGGCCAATGGAGTCAAGGGGCTAGTCCAAGAGGGCAAATTTATCAATGTTTAAGACAATAAGGGCCTCATAGACATGCCACAATGAAACCCTAACATGCTGAAAACTAAGTGTAAAAATTAAACTCCGAGGGCCCAAATGGTGCCACATCAAATCATTGTTAATAAGGGTGTGTCTTAAGCAATGAAATATTAAAGAGAAACAACTTTGGAAGATGATAGAAGCAAGTGAGTACATTCATGTATAAGACATCAAAGGGAAATAGAGGAAATACTTCTCATAGAAAACCCTTCCAATGAGGTGAATATACCTTTATCATATGGCCTTGATTAAACAAGTTCTAGTGATTTTACAATTCATTAATAACATTAAGAAATAGAAACATAAGCCTCACAATAATAGGAGAAAGAATTGTTACTCTTCATATATGCACCAAGAAAGATATATCCATTAAGCTCCAAAGAGAGAGAACTCCCAAAATCCAACCATGAGAAATGAATAAAATATTTCTCTCAACTTCCTTTATAATAAAATAATAATTCTCCTTCCTAGATCCACAATTTACTCAACAAACTCTCCAACAATAGAATTGTTAGAGTTTTATAATAGCAGTATAATTTCAATTATTTGCAGCGGAAACAAATAAAGATCACTGCAAGAATAACCATGCACAGAAACAAAGGGACACAGATTTTATCCTGGAAAACCCAAACTCGGGAAAAACCTAGCCAACCTTTCTTATTTAGAGATTCAAGATACAAGTACATTAGATATAAGAAGAAGATAGACCCAAATATATTAAACCCGGAAAATAGTCTTCTTCTGGTGCTGCATCCTTCTCTTCCTCAGCTGTGCACTTGTCTTGGATAGCAGAGTGAATTGCTTGATGATCAAATGAGATAGGCATCCTTCTTATTTATACCTTCATTTTCTATTTCTATGCTTTTCGGGGCTTTCTAGAACTTTTCGAGGGATTTCCTTTCTAGAACTTTCCTGGGGGGGTTTCCTTTCTAGAACGTTTTGGGGGTTTCCGCTCTAGAACTTTCCGGGGGGTTTCATGGCTGTTCTTATTTGATGGAACCGACTTTGTCATGAGGATACCTCATGACACTACAACACCAACAAGAATAAAGTGGTTAAGATCCACATTTCTCTCCAAGCAAAATAATAAAATAATGCTAGTACATAACCAATTCATGTTGTGAAGTCAACAATGAATAAAATAATGAGGTGGTTATGAAAGTGCCTCCTCAAAGGTGGACTTCTCCTTATTCAAGGGAATGAAACGAGAACAACCTCCTCAAAATTGGATGCACGACTTATCTAGCAAAAGCGCATCCTCCAAGTGGCATGTGTGGTCAAAATGCGGTGCAACTTTTTTAAACGATAGTTTTGCAATTGCCAGCTTTTTCAATATTCATAGGATTTTCTATTATAACCACTTTTTGGAATCTCGTAGCCACTTTGCATTTATTGACGTAGTTGACAAAATTTTGGGCACTTTGTCAAAAGATAATTACATACAAAGCTAGGACGCCCCTCCAAAAGGTTGAAGATCCCAAGTGACAACTCATTAAAAAATGTGCAACAACTAGATCCATGGAACGAGGAGCTCATAAATGTGTCATAAACAAGTGCAACATCATCATGCTACATCCCATAGCTACTATCATGAAGATTCGTCAATCAATCATCAACACTAGGCCATCCATACACTCCATCAGCCTGTAACCCTTGTTGAACATGTGAAAATTACATACTCATGACAAAATGAGGGATAACAAGCATGTTACCCCTTGACATGTAATGTTGACTTGATCATTATTCCCTATGTGATATTCCATCACATCCAACAATTCCAAAGATGAGATCTATGGTTTTCCCAAGGACATTAGATAGAGACACTTTTAGCTTGCTTAGTCCACCATGATATGTTTGGGGTCCAGAATCTTCTGAGGCTTGTTTGAGGGTTTAAATGTTGTTTTTTGGGGTCAAAAGTTTGTGAATGTCGCTTACACCCCCTCAATGTTGTTCTACACTCCGAGAGCTTTTCAATGGTGCAAAGATCACTTCAATCAGAGTTCATATGAGGAAGTTATGCCTTTCGCAAGTTAACCTATCCTGTTGACAACCATGGTGTCGAGTGGGTTCCACATCAACTCACATCAACCACACATGTAGCTAGTGTCGTGTGGATTTTCAAAAAACATTCTATATGGTCCAAAACCCTAACCCTAATCAAGAATTGAGGCATGCAAAAACCCTAAAGCTAACTCTAGATGGCTACCCATACATTTTTAAATACTGGGCCACTAGAAGAAGAAGGGGGTTCCGTTCTTATGGTATTATTGTATCATTCCATAGCTGAGCAAGAGCCAAGGAGCATAAAGAGGAAGTAGGAGATCCTGTAGGTTATAAACAAGCCATAGTGTCATATGTAACTCCATAGAGTACCACTTTCTCTATTTGCATTACATATTGGAGAAGAAAATAGCAAGGCATAGTCCTCACTTCTGGCTGGGTTTTTCCCCATAATGGTTTTTCCTAGGGAATATTTTGTGTTATTTGTGTGGATGTGTTAGTTTGCGTTAGCAATTTTCCTTTCGGTTTCAGTTTATTTTAGCATTCTGTGAGATTAAGCTAATGACAATGAATCTTAAATCTTCAATAAACACTGCATAACTAGGAGTTTGCAGAAAGTTGAAAGATATGTTGTGAGGAACTATTCCAGTGGAATATCCATGGCAGTTTACATATCATATTGGTATCATAACAGTTTTCTTTTGGGTTTTGTGGGAAATGATAAGATCTAGGAGTTGGCAGTATAAAGAAAAAGTCTTCGAACCCTAGCCATGGTGGATGTGTCGACTAAAGAATTGAGGGGTGAATATGAAGAGCAATTTTCAAAGCTAGAAATACAAGTTGTTGATATCTCGCGCAATATGTCAATCCTCATGGCGGCTTTGGAGAGCAAGTTTGGACCTTTCGATGAGTTTAGCAGATCTAATTCGTACGAAGGCTCAGACGGGAAATTGGGGGACACTGAAAACCCTGAAAAGGGGCTGAAAAAATGCCAGAGAAAGAGAAACCAAGTTCTAGCAGCAACAATTCTTCCCAATCTTTGTTTAAAGTAGAAGCAAAAATGGACATCAAGCCCTAACACGGTGATATCTATGCTATCAAGTTGAATCACTGGTTGCAACAATTAGAAGTTTATTTTAGTGTCCATAACATAGTAGAGGAGCAAAAGATATGTCATTTGCTCAATTGAAGTTGGAGGGCAAAGCCCTAACTTGGTAGGCAAGACACATGGAGACACTTAGGTTGGAGGATGATCCCTCAGTAACCAAGTGGGAGGACTTTAAAACCCTAATCAAGTTCCAGTCTTACCCTATTGGGTATGAAAAGGACCAATGGATCAATTGGCATTACTTCTGACAAAGTCAAGGGCAAAGTGTACAAGAGTACACCATCGTATTTAGAAAAATGGCCATTATGTTGGATATATTTCCCAAGAATCCGAATGTACTTCTCAAGTATCTAGGTGGTCTCCACAGTCATTCTAGGAGGCAAGTGATGCTCTTCAATCCTATAACTATTGATGAGGCCCGTGTGCAGGCACAATATCTAGAGAATATGGATAGGAAGAAAGTGCAACCAGGTAGTTCCAAGTAGAAAGAACACCTAGATACTTCCAGGAATGGGAAGAAGAAGGGGAAAGAAAAAAAATTTGAAGACTACAACCACTACACATCAGTGTAAGAATTCAAAAAATCACTGCAATCATTGAAACATTGAGGGTCACACTGAAGACAAGTGCTGGAAGCTACATCCAGAGTTCAACCCAAAGAACCGCAAGAATGACGCCAAGAACATGTTGGCCATGGACTTAGGAAACCAAGTAGAGAGTAGTTCAGATGTAGATGAGAAGATTGTCTGCACTCCTGTTTAGAAGGAGGTAAATCTGAGTAGCGTCCATCCCAAGGAAGAGAAGGAGATGACGAAACTCTTCCACATCAAGATTCCAATCAAAAAGACCAATGTGGATGCTCTATTTGATTTCGGTTCATAGCCCAGTCTCATAGCAAAAAATCTGTAAGTAAGCTTGGATTGGAAGTTCATGATCATCCAAGCCCCTAACCATTGGGATGGGTAGATAAGGATGTAAAACTTAGGGTCACAAAACAATGCAAGGTTAAATTTGTTATAAGTGCGGATTATTTTGATGAAGTGGAGGTAGATGTTGTACCACTTGATTTTTGTGGTGTAGTGTTTGGAAGCCCCTACATGTATATAAGGGGAGAAAACTAATATTGTTTGATCAAGGATGGGAAATCTTTCATCACCAATGTGCACAAGAGGAAAATCCAAGATCTCTTTGGTAAGTGCCAACCGAGGCAAGAAGTTGATCAGTTCAAGTAGAAAGTTAGTATTGCTTTTGTTAAGACATAATCAACAAGAAGGTGAATCGATGAAAGTTAAGGCATATATGGAGGGATTTGCTAGAGAGCAGAAAAAAAAGTTGGAGAATCTTTTGCAGGCATACAAAAAAGTGTTTGAGGAGCCTAAAGGGCTACCCACTAAGAGGGAAGTGGAGCACATGATACAACTATTGCTCGATTCTCCATTGCCAAACATTGGATTGTATAGACAGTCTCTTCTGGAAGCAGAAGAAGTCAAGAAGCAATTACAACAATTGTTGGAGTAGGGTGTAATCCAACTCGACCAAAGACCTCACGTTGTGGGTCACCTATCATCATAGTTCCCAAGAAGGATAGGACTTGGAGAATGTGTATTGACTATAGAGCCTTGAATAAGATCACCCTCAAGAATCGATACCCTCTGCCCATGATTGATGATTTGCTAGATCAGTTGTAGCATGCTAGGTACTTCACCAAGTTGGATCTCAAATCAGGATACTGCCAAGTACGAGTGAAGAAAGAAGACACCTGGAAGACTGCCTTCAGGACTAGGAAAGGCCTATATGAATGGTTAGGAATGCCTTTTGGTTTGTTTAATGCACTAGCTGCATTTATTTGTTTGATGAATGATGTATTGCGTCCTTTTATAGATTTATTTGTATTAGTGTATTTAGATGATAAATTGGTTTATAGTGCTACCAGGGAAGAGCATATTGCACATCTCAAGCAGGTATTAGAGACCTTGAACAAACATCAACTGTTGGCAATCTTGAAGAAATGTGAATTTGCTTAGCAGTCTTTGGTGTATTTGGGGTATGTGATTGGTGGAGGAGAACTTAAAATTGATCTTGCAAAGATGGAGGCCATCACCAAGTGGCCAACATCTACAAATGTCACCGAGGTTACAAGCTTTTTTGGGGCATCACATTTCCTTTGGAAGTTCATAGCTTCCTTTTCAATGGTGGCTGCACCTCTCCATGCCATAACAACCAACAAGAAGGGTTTCAAGTGGGGAAAGAATCAACAAAAAGCCTTTTGAGGAGCTCAAACGAAAGATCAATCAGGAACCACTTCTTGCATTGCCCAACTTGCAGAAGCCTTGTCAATTGGAGAGATGGTGGAGGAGAACTTAAGATTGATCTTGCAAAGATGGAGGCCATTACCAAGTGGCCAACATCTACAAATGTCACTGAGGTTAGAAGCTTTTTGGGGGCATCACAATACCTTTGGAAGTTCATGGCTTCCTTTTCAATTGTGGCTGCACCTCTCCATGCGATAACAAGTTACAACCAACAAGATGGGTTTCAAGTGGGGAAAGAATCAACAAAAAGCCTTTGAGGAGCTCAAGTGAAAGATCAATCAGGAACCGCTTCTTGCATTGCCCAACTTGCAGAAGCCTTTTCAATTGGAGAGAGATGCAAGTGGATATGCTATGGGAGTAGTTTTGATGCAAGAAGGAAGGCTAGTATGCTATCATTTTGAAATGTTCCATGGCGGGGTCTTGAACCACCCTACATATGACAAGGTTCTCTATGCCTTGGTTCACGCCGTTAAGAAATCGAAGCACCATCTAATGGGAAAGGAGACCATCATTCACACTGATCACCAACCACCTTTTGTGGAGGATTGGCTCATTTGGCTAGAGTTTGTTAGAGGGCGCTCCTATCTTTTGTCCACTTGTATTGAAAAGTGAATTGTTAGTATTGGCTTGTTCAATGAGATTGTTACGTCATTAAGTTGTCAAGATCTAGGGTTGCTAATGTTGACCATATCTTCTAGAGCATTCTACCTCATTGAGATGTATTTCACTTTATTATTTCTGTCACTCTCTCTAGTGGTGCAGCCCCCCTCACATGGTCAAAGAGGTTAGGGTTTTGGATCTAGGTTTGCTAGTTTTGACCATTTCATTGGAGGATTTATCAATTCTCTCATGTATAAAAGTGAGAATCCTCATTGTTTCCTTTCGCTAGAACTTGGAGAATAAAGTACTCTTGCTACTCTTGTGTTCATTCGTCTTAGTGTTAGGATATGTGATGAATTTTGTAGAACTAAGTTGAATATCTAAGTGCTAGATGTTCAAATGTTGATTTCTTATTCAAGTAATGCATAGCAAGGTTGAGGTAAATTTATTTCAAGTTTAGTGCTACTTGCTTATTGAGTTGCTTTGATTTCAGCACTTGAATTATTGCTTTTAGTAGTAAATTCCTAGAATTTGCTAGTTGGATTACTAGATCTTGCATTTAGGTTTATGTGGAGATTTTCAGTTCTTGAGATTTCTATAGATTTGAAAAGAAACAAACATTTGGCTATCAAGACTAGGACAAGGGTTTGTGCACTTCTATCCCCTCATACTCTTTGATCACCAAATCTTCCCATGTTCCTTTATGACCCCATGCCCTTTCATTGGGACACTAGGCACTAGTCAAGAGTTTTCATTCTTTCTTGTGGTCATCTAAATTTAGCTTTAATGAATTTCTAATAATTTTATTAAATCTGGAAATTGCTTTTCACCATAAGTTCATAATATTTGAACAAAGTGAAGAAAATAACCTATTAATACCTTCTTCAAGAGGGAAACACTTCACTTCGACTTTGGTATTCCATTCATGCTTATTTGTTAGCATAAGATTAATTTCTAGCATAAGTTATGGTATGTTTTATTTGTGCAAGCACTTATGGTGAATATTTTTTCTGGATTTACTTCTATTTAGTCCATGGTTGTTCATATTTTTTCACTTCTAAGTTGGGTTAAATAAGCTAACTGTATTTTGAGTTGTTTATGTTCAAAACTGTATCAGTTTATAGTAGTACTCTTTAAACAGTTCTTTATAAATTTCAGATCTGGTTTGTCTTTCATTAATTCATGGCATAAATTCACGATTTACACATCCAACTAATGGACTAAAGGGATCTGAAATTTTTGTTAACAATCAACTAATCTAAGAGCATTTTCTTATGTTGATGGTTATAACAAGTAATTAACTCACTTTAAATCATTTACATATGGTTACTTGTTATATTTTTTCAGCGTTTTTCATTAAGCATTATCAATTAAGTTGCTTGAATTTTGATTGCAATTAACCACATTAACATATCTTTATTTTCATGGTTAAATTTGCTTTCTTGTGAGTTATTTCTGAATGGTATGACTCTTTTCTATTGACAGGTCCAGCAATAAGAGTGGTGTTTCATTGAATTACATATTTTGTTGCCCATTTCAGATTTACTTGCAAACCATCATAAAGGCTTTAAATCATGGGATCTATTTTTTACATATTTTCAAGATTATTTTACAGTCTTATTTGCTGATCATTGTAATTTTTGCACTTGTTATATCAACAATCTTTTATAGATCATTAATGTTCAATGGGTTATACTGCAACAGTTATGTTTAAATTCTCGTTATACATTTTTTTGATTTATTTATGTAACAAGGTTGACTTGTGACTTGTCATCCTTCATTTGGAAAATCACTTGATGATTTTATGGATCCATGAATGTTGTGATTAAGTTATAAGTTCATCTTTCACAATTTCTTCAATTTCAACTTAATTCACATACCTATCCTTATCCTAGTATTCGGCCATATCTCTTACTTAGTTGCCTATAGGGATTTCCCCTAGTGGTTTTGTACAAACCTCTAGAAGTGAAGGGAAGTAGTTATAAGTGACAACTACTCTATTTCCATAGTTGCACTTTGCTAGGACCCTTTGAGTCTTTGCATTTGGGGTGCTAGTTTTGTGGGAACAAGGCCGCAATTCTTCAGAGTAAATCTGATTTTCGGTCTTTGGCCAAAACTTTTTAGAGTCACTGTAAAATTGGACTTTGGCCATCTCACATTCATTACTGAGGCCTTGTGGCCAATTTTTTTCTAAAATACTACACTGCAAATTTGAAAAAAAAGAGTGAAAAGCCAGAAATCAAGAAGTTTAAAACACAAAAGAGAATTATTAAAGAAGCATAGTAACATTGTGTGAAGATAAAAACAGAATCATCTTCTGAAGTCCACAGCAGTAAAACTCTAGAAATCATGGCCAGGAAGCAAATATCACTGAGATCAGTCTGCTTGTTCCAAGGAGGCATAGATACTGATATAAAATCTGTGGCTAAAAACACTAAAATTCGCAGTTCCAGAGGAAGTTAATTGATTAAATCACATATGCTGTGTAATTGGTCTGTCTCAAGAAATGTGGGCATCTGCCAAGCAAATTGATCTCCACATAAGAAAATTGGAGCCCATCCAATACCATTCCAACTTCCGAGCAATCACAATTAATGTGACCAGATGTAGAAGCATTGCTGTCACTGCAGGGACATAATAGTAGCTTCAGTAAAGACATTCAGAAATGAATTAAAGGTAGCCTGTAAGAGCTGCATTGAAGCCCAACTGCAGTGCCTCCTTTCTTGAGATACAAGACTGTGTGTTAATCTTTTGTATAGGGAAACAAACTCATTACAAATGGATTGGCTAAATTGGTGAAAAGACTTGTGTGTTTATGCCATACTAGTGTGTAATAAAGAAAACATAAAATCACACAATAGTATATTGAGGTTAGGGGCAATGCCAGAAAAATGAAATCGTAGCCGAGTTAGATTTGTACAGTCTTGTGGGATCACCGTGTCCTCTTTCTCCAAATAGTGGTGTCCAAACGAATATAGACATAGGGATATCATATTATATAATATATGATTATATTGTATAATAAAGTTACATATGTCTTCTAAAAAGGAGTTTATCTAGTGGGATCTTCACACTTTGTGCATTCACTCGGCATCAAGAAAAGTAGATGTTTTACCCATGATGGTAATTTTTGACAAAAATAAAGAGATGGATTGTGGCATTGATAGAGGAAGAAGATTTATTCCAACCAGTTTTAAGGAGTTTTTTTCACTAAATCGAAAGTAAAAGGCCTATTGATGGAAAATCAATTATCATAGCTGATAGCTATTGTTTTGGAAGAAACCAACAATTACATTAATGTTGAGTTGGCCAAGCAATTACAAATTTCCGAATCAAATATAATCGAATGGCTAATTTAAAAACAAGATAAAGTAAAAAATCTACAACCACTATGTGGTAAGATAAGATAATTTTATTAATGTTCAACAAATGATCACGATAAGTAGGTCAATGGGACTAAAAGGGCACATCCATTGTAAGTACAAAGTAGGAGTGTGAAAGCGACTCAAATACTATCAAATGCTGCTAAATCTGAGGATCTAAGTATATATCCAAAATATTGGTGATTATGTGTCCAAATTCCACTTTGGAGTGTACTTTGAAGGATTGGGTGCTTTCACTTTAAATTTGTAAAATAAATATTTGACATTTTTCCATAATAAAAAGAAAATAACAATGTAGGGCTTTGTAAGTTTGTAGTGAAGTTGTGCACGGAAGTTCCTTCATCAAAAGATACAAAAGATGTACCTGATGTGATCCTTCAAAATGATTAGAATTCATGGCAGAAGATGCAAGAACGCTAGGAAAATTTTGACAAGGTTTTAGGTAATAAAGATGAAGAAATCATAATCAAACCTCTTTTGCAGAAAACAAAAAATTTAAAATTGAAAAGAAGATGCAAAAAATAAAATCAAGAAACAACTTGTCGACATGGAAACACGAAGAGATCCAGTTGAAGCAACGACACTTGCAGAAGTCAAGGTACACACTTTAGACAGGGGAACACTCATTGATGCAATCAGAGATGGAAAAACAAGTGTCACCATTGATGA
Organism: Larix kaempferi; assembly: GCA_027924585.1. Classification (NCBI taxonomy): domain Eukaryota; kingdom Viridiplantae; phylum Streptophyta; class Pinopsida; order Pinales; family Pinaceae; genus Larix; species Larix kaempferi. Next base: position 4,762,477 of record BSBM01000827.1, read on the forward strand.
AGTCCTATCTATTATCATAAAAGTCAATATTCTAGTAATCAATAAAGTGACACCTGCAAATCGGTTACAGTAGAAGACCCATCCATTGCCGTTAACGAAGTTGTATCTATTGCCACTGATGAACTTGTATCTATTGCCACAGATGAAATTGTATTTAAGTTCAAGGGTGTTGACATACAAAAAGGAAGCTCAATTGCTAGACCCTATCATCACCATATTGATACAAGTTGTCATAGGGGACAGTCAACATACTAACCACAGTTGAGACAAAACTTGATCCATATTCCTATATATTAGAATTTAGGATGCCAATTCAACTTGTTCCATAGGGATATTAAAAGGCACAATTGAAGAAATCCTCATCAATTGTTGCACAATATAATCTCGATTAGAATTAATTTAGGGTGGATTGAACCCTCGACAATTTGGCAATATTGTTCAGATCTTGAGGATCATATCGTCTTGTTTCCTCAACAAGCATGATATCCAGATTAGCAAGAGAAGTACAAGCGGGAATGAAGGCGTATGCTTTTCCTAACTATACTTTGAGGACAAAGCAACCTTCAAGGGGGATGATATGTAATGCAGTGTTTTGAAAACCGGTCCGATTCGAACCAGAACCGGTCGGTTTGACCGGCCAAGTGAAATGGAACACCGAACCAGCGGTCAACTTGGACCCGGGTCCGGTTTGGTAATGAACCGGTCCTGAACTGGCTGATTCATTACCAAACCGGCGGGCCAGCTAAAAAAAACACATCCCCGGGCCAAAACAAAAGAGAGAAGCATGTAAAAATTATCGCATAAATGTATCATACAAAAACAAAAGAGATAAGCATGTAACTAAGGGCAAAAGGCAAAAACATGAACAAGTGTATAACACACATAAAATTACGGTTTTAGCGATCATAAAGAATAACAAAGGTTGACTGGCAATCATACTGTGACCTGAGTATACAATGTAAAAAGTAGCATCTCTAGCAGGTATGATATTTAATAAAATTAAAAAGTTAGACTTCTATTTGTTCTAATTTTTAAGCTTCTTTTTTTATCATAAAAGAATTTCTTAAAGTAGTTCCTTGACAATAACAAACTCCCTGACAAAATATCAAAAAGCAGTCTTCTAAATGTGAAGTCTGTACCTGAAAGAGGCAATGGAAATTTTAAAAAGTCCGTTGATAAATTTGCAAAAATATCTGTGTACTGAATTCAAAGGCCCTAATATGTGTCTAATGGTTTCAAATATACATATTATGCGTCTAATGGTTTGAAATATAGCTTGGAATGTTAAATATAATTTTTATGATTAAAATTGTAATTTTTTTTGTACTTTTTAATAGTCCGGTTCATTGAAATCAAACCGCTCTGGTTCATTACCGGTTTTGGTTCCGGTCCGAGTTGACCCCTGACCGATTTGATTCCCGGTTCCGGTTTTTAAAACATTGATGTAATGTACATAAATATACATTAAATACTAATAAATTACACAATAATAACATTAATATTGGAATAAATAATAACACAAAATTATCATTGTCATTAATATTGGAATAAATAATGATAAATAATCACCCTCACGATAAGTCTAGTAAATCATCACCCATATCATTCAAATACAGTATATATATTTTATTTATCCTTCATAGGTTTCCTTCCCACGTGCTATTTAGATTGAATGTTTTATCGTTAACAAACACAGTGTTTGTAACGTATGCCTAATTCAGATTTTAACATCAAACTTCGAAGGAAATAATTTATATATCTAACTAAAATACTTTATATTGGCTTTACAATTAAAAAGATTAAATCATTAGAGGTGCTTGGTGTCTTGTAGCTTCTAGAGGTGCTGTATCTTGGTTTTTTTGTAGCTTAAGTTTTCATTATTGCAGTAAATCTCCTATTCTCCTCAATGCCGTAGCTTCAGATTTGAAGATTTTGCAATCAGTACTGTGTTCCCCCTCCCTCTTGTATTTAGTGCTTCCATCTGCTTTTGTTCTATGTTGTCTATTTGCCGATGTAGTGGGATAGTGGTAAAATTTTAAATGTACTACTAAGTCTGGATGTGCATTACAATTGGTCATTAATAATGATTAGGTGCACTAAAAATAAAATGATTAATACGTTTAATTGTGGACTCGCTTAGATTCTTATGTTGAAGTAACATATAGCAGTACCATGGCTAATAGTAATAATAGCTATGGCATTCCTGTGACATACCTACTTATAATTAGAGTAAGAATTGAAGGTGAACTGTTGTGATTCTAGAATAAAATAGTCACATCATAAATATAAATAATTAAGGATATATTACTTCCGCCATTTCTCTGTTCATTAAAAACATGCATGCATTTTTATATTGTAGTTCTTCTGGTTTGCTTGATGTGGTATCAAACCTGATTCTTATTCTTTCACTACCTTCACTATACATTCTAACATTTCATTTTGTTAAAGTTGTTTACAGTCAATAAGATATTAGGAGTCATGATATAATAAAGTTGTAAAGCAGTAATGAGTAATAACGGTCACGCTTGTTAAATGACTAGTTAGTTAATGTAATAAGAGAAATTGTAGTGTTTGTAGTTATGGGTGATTGGATAGTGCAACTACCTAAATCACAAGTAAAAGGATTGTTATCCCATTGTATTATTGGCTCCTTAATTTGATAAAATATACTCTCTTTATGTTCCTTTCTTATATGATGAGACCAATTGGATTCTATTGTTGATGCCCATATGATTTATTAGCTTGGGGAGTCCAATGAAATTCTACATTTTCTAATGTGCATAACAATTCATTGTTGGAGTAACCATAGAGAGGACACACCCATTATTGTGAAAGGACAAAAATATATTTAATAATTGAGAATAATACAAGATATGAATGATAGGTAGTAAAAAAATACACCAAAGTTGGTCTCAGTGGAATGGTAATCATCCCCCATCATCATCATCATCATCATCATACTACATAAGAGACATACCATATAGAAAAGACAACCCTACTCTAAATTAATATAATAGATGTAATGTAATTTATGTTCATTACATGTCATTCCCCTGAGATGCTTCGTCCTCAAAGTAGTTGAAGAACAAGACAATATTTTGAAGTTTTAAACAAAGTTGTCGCATTCTATAAGAATTAATCCATCCTCGGTTGTTTTTTTTGGTTCTATCTAAAGATAGAACTTCTTGGGATTGCGATTCCAAGCATGTCATTGATTTTAACTCCATTTCATATTGAAGTGTTATCTTTGGTTGGAATAATGTCTATGTTGGTAAGTTGATTGGTCAATGCAATTGCACTTGTGATTAGGATGCCAATAAGGTATACTTTTAAATTGCTTCTTTATCTCAATTTTAGGACCCTTGGTTAACCTTAAGTTGTGTATTTAAGTTTATGTTAGATGTTTTTGTGGATTTGTTGGTTGACAATTTTTTTTCAATAACAGCAACATGTTTTAACTTCAATTGAGTTTGTAGATGTCACTTTGTCCACAGATTGCACTTCAACACTAGAAAATATCTTTAATTCAATTGGGTTGGTAGATGTCTCTCTGTTGACAAGTTGGACTTTGACTTTTGGAAATGGTATTTCCCTTCTTTTTAATTGTTTGACATTAGTAAGCAAGGATTGAGTTTGATTTCTTAGATGAGCAGTTGGTTAAAGTAAATCTCCTATTGTAATGGTTAATTAGATAGTAGACATAGACATTAATAAAGTCACTTCAAACTTTAGGTTATTTTATGCTTTATTTCACTTTACCCGTTATAAGAAAGCATTTGCTTTCTCATTTACGCAATACCATACATATGGTTAAAATATTAACCAGGAAAATGATTGGAGAGAAATGCATGCAAAGGTTTGCATGCATGCATGCAAAAGTGAGTTTTGCATGCAACTATTTTTAGGTTTTTGGTAAACCTAACTTCTTAGTGAGATGTTATAAGGGAAGACAGGAGGTGACTGTCTTCATTAGTGAGACCATTGATCTGAGATAGATCAAGAGAGAGGAGGACGACTTCACATGTGAAGGAGGGCGCATTCTTCAAGGAGGGAGAAGCTCGTACCGCATCCGGTAGAGCATTTGAGAGTCTGTAACTTGCAGAGTATCTTCGTCTCAGAGATTGAGGAAGATCAGTGACGATCAGAGCTCAGATCTGTTGAGATCTGATTCAGTACGAGTCTTTCATTGTTGGAGGGAGGGCGCACTTGTGCATGCAGAGGAGGTTGTTTTCAATCACAGGGCAGTCTTCAGAGCGAGTAGAGCAGAGCTGAGGATAGAGACAGATAGATCAGGTAGAGGCGGATACAGGGACAATGAGATCCAGTTTTCCAGTTAGGGCTTATCTCTTCCATGCATGCATCAGCTGAATGCATGGAAATCTTGAGTTTGCCTGAAAAGATTACTGAGGAACCTTGTATTGTACTTGTCTCTTTTCCTATATGCTTTTGGCTCGAGAAAGAAGATAGCCTCATAGTTTGCTGGTTTCTCCCGAAAGGGTTCCAGGGTACATTTGTTGTTTATGTATGATTGCATTTATATTGTTCAATTGGTAAATGCAGATCTAGTTGTTTGAGTTCATATTAATGTTGTATTGATATCGAGATTCATACCGCTTGAGATCTCAGGGCGATCCAGAGGGAGTAGTGATCTCTGGATCAAATATTTACACATATAACTCTTTCGAGTTAATTTTAGTTTTTTTGTGTTCGATTTCAGTGATATGGTATTGAAGCTCAACTAGAGCCACATAGTCTGTGAGAGTGTGAAGACCTAGGGATCGCTAGTGGCATAGATGGATCGATGGATCAGTAGCTTAGCACATTGAAGAGTCGAAATGGTTTCATTGAAGGACATGTATTGTTTTGTTTTAAAGCACTTGGAATTGGCTCACCTTTTGCATCTTGTTTTGTGCCAATTATGGGGTGATTTGTGCATAATAGGAATTTGATTCCAGATACCCATATATCTAACATCCTTGGTCAGATGGTGGCTTGTGATATATGGTTAGAAAGCTTATGCCAAGGGCTTTGTAGTGATGTAGAACACTACTCCTAATTCCTCAAGGTGTTGGAGAAATTGGGCATTCTTTTTGGGTGTCGGATTATGGTTTATGGGCCATTTTTCAGCAGTTTGGTAGCCTCTCTTCAAGAGGGTCGTTCTCTACTACCATTGCTTTGTTGGAGTTGTATGATATATGGATGGAAAATTGTTTCATGAGATTTCCAGTAGTGTAAACCACTCCCCTTAGTTCCTTGAGGTGTTAGAGCTAAGTTGCACGAAACGGGGAAACAAGGACGAGTTTCCGAAATGGGGATGCGTTGGAAACGTGACCCCCCAAAATTTAGGAAACGGGGAAACGCGATATATATATATATATAGGACATTTAAAAAATTGAATGTGAAATCTAAAATGATTTACAGATTAAATCCAAGATTCCAACACAATTAGAAATTAGTGACATAGTCATAGTCATTCTATGATACATGTAACATCACATCACATTTTAATAGTAATATCCAAAGACAACACATACTAACCATAGATGATTCCATAATGCAAGTGGAAATAACCAAAAACAACCTTGATAAATGTGGCTAATACATATGTATCCAAAATCAGGCCATATATGAGGCCAATGTTATTTTATAAGGTTTGGACGGACACTAGAAGCTTCCGGAAATTGCCTAAACCCCTAGCCGGATATTAAAAACTTCATTAAATTTTTTAAAAATTAACCTTGACCGAGTGTTGACGGGCTAACTTGGATGGTAAACGTGCTAAAATGTTGAAAATTGATTTGGAAACGGGTTTCCTTTTTTTGGAAAAGGGTTTCCTTTTTTGGAAACGTGTTTCCTTCACGTTCCGTACGCGTTTCCTCGTTTCCGTACGGAAACGGACAGGGGACGTGGAGGGGGGGCACGTTTCCTGCAACTTAGTGTTAGAGCTGTGACAAAATCTTTTTGGATGTCCAATTTTTGTTTTTGGGGCATGTTAGTCCATATTTTTATGCCTGATGGTGATACCAAGCATTGTTTTTGAGTTGACACATCATCTTCCTTAAGTGCTCTCTCTTGGCACAGATGTGGAGGCATGGTTATATTATTGTATTGATGAGTTGGCATGGTAGCACACATGTTGAGGTACATTGGTCATCTTCTACTACATGTGGGGGTTTTATTGCACATATGTTGAGGTTGTTCCCCACTTGATGGAGTATTGCACATAGATCTATTTGTTGGATGAGGGTTTGACCCCTTGATGTGTGGAAGCAACCTTTTGCACTTGTTGACTTGTTCTACATTCATTGGTTTTCCCTTGATGATTTCCCACCCTTTGGAGGGTTGTTTACACACTCCTTTAGGCCATTTTTTATGGGACATTTTTGGAGGGGCCCCCTAGCTTTTGGAGCAATTACGTTTGATAGAGTGCCAAGAATTGTGCCATCTCAACGCCATTAGATGTAGAGTGGCCGTGGGATTTTCAAAAAGTGGTTATAATAGTAAATTTGATAACTATTGAGGATGTTAGAAATTCTAGAACTGTCGTTTAAAAAGACTCATCGTATTTTTGCCGCACGCTCCTTTTGGAGCCTTTTCATGGAGAGCGCGTACCTTATTTGAGGAAGTGCTCCACCTTTCAGGCCTTTTTCTTGGAGTATTACCTTTGGAGAGCCTTTGGAGGCTAAGTTTGACTTCTTCTTGTCATCATTAACCCTCATTTGATGGATGCACCCCCTTGGGGCTTTCTTCTTTTGGATATTGTACTTTGCGGCTCTTGACCACCATATTTCCTGGATGTTGTTTGAGTTTGTTAGGGTTTGTTGGAGTATTTTGATTTATTTATTCCATCCTAAACTAGATCTAGGGTTTTATGATTATTTTATTGTAGAAGGAAGAGGAGCTTAGCTATATAAAGCTTTGCTCTCTCCTTCATTTCTCATGGTTGGATTTTTGGAGCTTTCTCTCTCTTGAGCTTAATTGATACATCTTTTCTTATAGAAAATCTTGTTGTAAGGGTTCCCTAATTTGTTCATGTGTGGCGGTTTGATTCTTGCTTGGAGCTTCATGGTTGTAAATTTTATTGGGAATTTACATATTCATTTTTGTACTTTTGCTTGGTCCATTGAAAATGGGGTATTACTACCGCGTTGGAGAAAGTGGTTTTAAGTTTAATTCATCATTTCTTTATGTGTATATTTATATGGGAGTTATGTGTTGTATCTTTACCCTGATTCAGATTGCGCAACCTTAAGCCCTTATTTATAGAGTGCAACCCCCAAGAGCTTGAAAGGAAGGGGATTCTTTATTCGACTCCTTCCCTTGTAAACCCTAGTTACAAGGGCCCTTCCTATAATGACTTGAGAGGGCCTCTCCTTCAAGGGGAAAATATTGATTGCACTAAGAGATTGGTTGAGATTAGGGAATCATGGGAAATCATTGGATGCACCATTATGCTAGATGGTTGGACAAATGGGAAGGGCAAGTACATTCTCAATTTCTTGGTTAATTGTTTGAAGGGGACAATGTCCATCAAATATATTGATGCATCTGCATATGTTAGAGATGTAGAATTACTATGTGAGTTGTTGGATGGGTTCATTTTGGAGATAGGTTTGTAGTATGTTTTCGAAGTCATTTACGAACAATGTTGCTAATCATGTTGTTGTTGGCAAGTTGCTTATGGAGAGTTATTGGAACTTGTATTGGACTCCTTATGTTGTCCATTGCATTGATTTGATATTTAGAGGACATGGGAAAAATTTCTTAGATCAAGGAAATTGTTGATTATGTTAGGAGTGACAACATATATATATATGTTGTTACACTCATGAGACAGTTCATAAGGAACAAGGAGTTGGTCCGACTAAGAGTCACGTGTTTTGGCACTAGCTACATTTCTCTTTAGTCTCTATAGAATTATATGTTTGATTTGCAAAGGATGTTTATTTTAGATAAGTGGAATGCTTGTGTTTAGAACACTAGAGTGGATGGGAAAGTCATAGCCCAACTTGTGAGACACAATCATAATGTTTGGATGGGAGTGTAGGATCTGTTTGCCATTAGTGAAGCTTTGGTAAAGGTTCTTTGCTTGATTGATGGTGACAAACCCGCAATGGGATACTTGTATGAGGCCATGGATAGGGCCAAGGAAGCTATCCATCAATACTATTATGAGGACAATGGTAGGGGGCATTCACTAGGAAAGCCTAGATATGGACTGTGATTAATGAGCGATGGAATAATTCTCTCTATCGTTTTGTTACAGTGCTCTACCTCAACCCCATGTACTCTTATGCCTGTGGTTTTAGATTTGATGCTGAGGTGATGGATAGATTTTTCCAATTTGTTTAGAGGATAGTGTTGACCCCCATTGAACTCTTGGAGATTTCCAAACAGATGGAGATATATAGGTTTGCTGGTGGGACATCTGGTTATGATATGGCTATCCAAGATAGAATCACTGGGATGATAGGTAAGCTTCATGTACAATTTATTTCAAACTTTCAAATTTCAATGTCAAACCTTTCTATCTATTTGTTATTGGATGGAAATATAATTTGTTGTATTTCCTTTCCATTTATTCGTTGTAGATGTTTGGTCGACAAACTATGGTAAAAGAGTCCCTGAGTTACATAAACTTGCCATTTGGTCCTTGTGAAACTTGCAGCTGTTTAGGGTGTGTGCGCAACTAGAGTGTCTTTGAAAAAATACACTCTAAGAAGTGCAACATGTTAGAATCAAACAAAGTTAAATTTTTTAGAATTTCATTCATTTTCGTTTATGGTCATGGGCCATTATCCTCTAATTATAAAATGGTCCTCATACAAGTTAAACGTCAACTGCCTTAATGGCATGGTCTATGTCTACTACAATCTTAGGCTATGGGTGAAGTATATTGACAAAGCACCTAACATAGATGCCATTTCATTGGATGCGATTGACACCACGAGTTTGTGGAGGGTGGAGATCGAGAGGCCTATCATGGAGGAGGCACGTGAGTGGTTAGAGCATGATGCCACTAAGTTGGAGGAGGAGGGGAAATCAGAGGAGGATGTTGCACTTCCAATAGAGACAGGTTTGGAGGAGATTTAGATCACATTACAACCACCACCTTGACAGAGACAAGTAGCTAAGGGAAGAGTTGAAATAAATCTCACTTTTGTTTTCTTGTTAGCTCCAATACCCTCCACCTTAGTCCCAGTAGTTGCACATGCACCTTCCACCTTAGGTTCAACCTCAACATGTTCACCTATTCTTTATAAAGGAAGAGCAATGACCTTTTCCCATAAAAGGGGTAGAGGGAATTGTTGATTCCTTTGTGCATTATCGTTTTAGTATCTAGATGCTTCATGACAATTCATCTCATGAGATACATTTATTTTTGTCTTGATGTGATTTTGTATCATCCTGTCAAGACATATGACTCAAGACAGATATCATATTTTAGTATCAATATGTGATGTGCTACATAACATCTTATATGTCTTATATATTAGTTCTATTTTCATATTTATGTAGCAATGCCCCTATTTGATGTTATTGTTTTAGATGTTTAAAAAATTGGAAAATATGTTTTAAAGTTTCCTAATATTTCTCGATATATTCCCTGAAATCGCCGATAAGTTATATTATGGACCCTCGATGCAAAATTCGTTGACAAGATAAATGTAACATTGTTGTGCAGGCTCAAAATCCCGCTCGTCCTCCTATGTATGAAACATACTTCTTCTTTCCAAGTTGTCGATACTTCTACCACTATGCCCTTCTTCCCAAGTTTCCATTTTTTTCCATCTCTTGGGTTTTGTTTTCCATTAAGCAGGGCATCCTTTTTTTATAGAGCTGGTTTGGAATGTCAATCAAACAAGTGGTTTGTTTCATCTTTTTGTGGTGTCAAGATGAAACCTTTGAGTTTGTCTTCATTAGTTCCATTCAAATGTTTTAATCATCCTTTTAATATAGCCAGGGACTCAACGTTATTCAACAATTGGAGGAGAGATTAGTTTGGATCTAATTTGGACTAGTGTCTCCAAAGAATGGTGTTTGTGAAGAATGCATCCTTGGCAAACATCATAGATAGAAGTTTGAACATGATAAATCAAGGTGTGCATAAAATTAAGTACAACTTGTGCACAATAATCTATGTGGTCCAATGGAAAAGTGTTCTGTGTCATGGTCTTTCCAATAGGAAGTGGCAAGCATCCATTGGTATAACATTGCACAAAATCTCCTCTAGGGAAAATTTTAAGGATCCAAACTTATCTTAAAGTGTAGAAACGACCTTGGCGAATCTTAAATGAACAAGGTTTATTTACTAAGGACTATCCAACAAAAGGACATATAATTAAAATCCATATGGGGCAAGTATTAAATATAATTGGATAATGAATATGCATGAATGATATGAATGCATTGCCATGAGACGGTATACTTATATGCATTGACTAGTCACCACGGTTGAACGGTCATGTCCTTTAGGTAGGTCGTGTTTCTTAGTTAGGATGTGACACTTGGTTTATATTTTATTATTATTATTTTTGTTATTATTATGATGCTGATTTCTTAGATGTTTATATATATTTTTGTTCATTGCATTTCCTATCAGTTCAAGATGCTTTGTTCTCAAAGCATTTTATGGAAAAGCTTTGTCTTTTTTTTTGGTTTGTGTTGCTTTCTCATGATTCTTTGTTCTTGAAGCTATGATGGTTTGACAACACATGACGATATGACTTATGAAGTGTTGAGCAAAATGGTCATTTTGTAATAAGGTTAGACCACTGTAATTCAATTTTCTGCTAAACTGTGTGGCGACGTCTATTATGATTTGGGAAATGATAAGATTCCACACTTGAACTTCTCTTCAATATAGTAGGACCTTCACTTAGCTCCTCATATTGATTTCATCTTTGGTTAGTTTGTTGAATATACAATGATTATTACAATTAGGGTGACGATAAGGCATCATGATATCTTTTGTCTTGTTTTTTGAACCTTCATCTTTTTATGTTTCTAGAGATATATTGGTCGATAAGATTTCAATTGGATCTATATTGGTCTCTTTCTCGAAGGTTTGGGTTTTTACATTTGATGCTTCTCTATTTCAATGGGATTTGTCATTGTTTCTTTATCGATTATTGATCCTTTGTCGGTAAATTTTTCCACTGTTTCTTGTTGCAACTTCTTTTCACTTTTTAACATTTTATTTCGTGTGATCAAGTTTTGGTTTATGATTCTTGAAGCGGGAAATTTCTTTGTCTTTATCAATGACAACTTTGTCAAATTCTTTTTGCATTTATGTACTACTTCCAATTATCTTGAAGGATCATCTTCGAGACATCTTTAAGGTCTTTTGATAAGGGAGCTTGTGAGCATGATTTCATTGTAGTGTCTTGCGAGGTTATTTTCTTCTTCTTTAGAGTAAAATGTGATAAATTTCTTCTTCATGTTTAAGATTAATGTAGCCAATGATTCCATCCAAGTTGAACCTTGAATTATGTCAACTTTGTTTTGATATATAGATGTAACATTGAATTGGGCTAGGAATTTATACATCAATTATTAATTTTATGCTGTTCATTCCATATTGCTTCTAGTAAAGAAGGATTTTCTTTTTGATTATACTTGGCGATGGAATGGATAATTGATTTGCCAGGTTGATGTTAATGCGATTTTAATCTTTGTTCGGAGAAATAGCGATGCTAATATCCTTTCCTTGAGTAATCCCCTTACATTTTAATATAGCAAAAACATATTTTGTATAAGTGCGAGGGAATCTTTTTTTTTCACCTCTAGGCTCCTTTTTGTTTTTGTTGGGAACTTTTTTCAAAGTATACCCTTGATTGCGAAGCTAATGTCTTCTATATGCTAATATTAGTGGTCACGCAAAAAATGAAGTACCCACTTCTTTAATGTGAATTGGTATAGTTGAATTCTATAACCTTGAATTGCTACTTAATATCAATGAATTATTTGTGCTTTCAACTTCTCGTTTGGATTCTATACCTCAACTTTATAATATGATACTATGCTATTTTTAATCACACCCTAATAAGTTTTGAGTAGGGATTTCGCTTTATTTCTAAAGTGCCCTTTTCTTGAAGTGATTTCATTGTGTTAATTCCTCGGTCTAACTTACTAACTCAATTTGTGCGTGAAATGAACTTTATACTAAACTTTTATGATTTCACTTGGATTTATAAGAAATGGCATTTAATAATATTTAACCATGTAGGGTTGTGGCCTTGTGTTTTTTTCAATGTTCCACGGAGTTTCCGGGACGGGGGAGCACAGGAGCGGGGAAATGCACAAGGGAGACGTGTGGAAGCCACCCCAATTTTTAGGGAAATTTCGAGGAAACGAGGGGACGTCGGAGTCATAAAAATTAATTTAAAATATAAAAATGAAAAATCCCAACAATAACTCTTACCATGTAAAAAGTAAAACTAAAAACTAAATTCATCATTAGGGAATTTTAGTTATTATCATATCAAATTTCAAATTTGTAAATGATACTGAACTATGTTACTATTACCATGTAAACACTAAATAGTAAAAACTAAATATCATCATTATCATTATGCAATGTATATCTCAATTCAAATTTCAAATTTGTAAAACATAATGCAACAGATTCTGAAGTCTGAAATAGTCAAATATATAGTAAACAGTTAACACAGAGAAGTTGGAACAATGAAATAGACAAAAGTCAAAAGTTGAAATTTTTAACACTTTTTAATATTGTAATTTGCATTTATTTTTATTGTAAAAGATGAAAATCAAGGGAGGGGAGGGGAGAGGAGGGGGGGGGGGTGTTCTGGGAGTCCTCCCATGTAATGCAATAGATTCTGAAGTCTGAAATACTCAAATAGATACTGAACAGTTAACACAGAGAAGTTAGAACAGTGAAATGGACACAAGTGAAAAGTTAAATTTTTAACACTTTTTAATATTTTAATTTGCATTTATTTTTATTGTAAAAGATGAAAATTGGGGGGGGGGGGGGACGCAATCTAGATTTGGGGAAACTCGGGGAAACGTGTTTCCGCGAGTTTCCCCCAAAAGGGGGACGTGGGGAAACGTTTCCCTAGGAGTTTCCCCGTCCCAAAAGCATGGGGGAGTGAGGGGGCGCGTTCCCAACCCTGGGGGATGCGGCCCCATGGAACACTGGTTTTTTTCAATGGTGTTTGTTCTCGAATTCAACACTACGATATTGCGTCTATAGAGAGTGGATAACTTTGGATTTGGTGACTTCGCCTTTAATGGTCAATATCTCTATATTCTTTTTATGCAAATATACACTAGGCCATTTTCTTTTGGCAGATTTTTTTGTGGTTGCTATTTGAATGTGCAAATGGCAATATTAATGGTGGCCCAGGGGTGATAACTCTCCTTCGACCCTTGACACTGTATTCTTGTGGTAGTGAGTTGTCCAATGCATGATTTTTCTTAGTGGTTTCTCTGAATTGATAGGGCAATATCTTCCTTGGTCTTTCACAATGATTTTTCCAGTCATAACATTTATTTGCATAGACTTACAATTTCCCCAATGCTTATTGAGACTCCAGGGATGATAGTTTCATAGAGACTCATGTCTTCCTAAGCAAATTTTGACAAGGTGTAGTCAAAGATCAACATCAAAGAAACTTTGAAAATTCGAGTGCGGCTAAAAATCAACATATATGTTGCCAAAGGCAACGGAAATTTTTGACAAAGGTTTTGGTAAGAAGTGTGGCGAAGGTATGGGATTAGAATTTGGCTCTGAATGATGAACAAAGTTCATTTACTAAGAAATACCCAACATAAGGACATATAATTAAAATCCATATAGGACAAGTGATAAATATAATTGAATAATGAATACGAATTAATGATACGAATACAATGCCATGTGGCGGTATACTTATATGTATTGACTATTCACCATGGTTGAATGGTCATGTCCTTTAGTTAGGTCATATCCCTTAATTATGATATGACCCTTCATTTATATGTATTATTATTATGATATAAATGAAGTGTCACGTATTATTCTATTATTATTAGTTATGATGTGACACTTCATTTATATCATAATAATAATAAATAGAAATGAAGTGTCCAATCATAAGCAATGGATATGACCTAACTAAAGGGCATGGCCATTCAACCATGATGAATAGTCAGTGCATATAAGTATATTGTCACATGGCATTGTGTGTGTGTGTGTGTGTATGTATATATATATTTTTCTAAAAATTTCTAGGGATTTTATATAGTTTCTAATGAATTTTGTGTGTTCTTAAGTAAAATAATTTTATCCTATAGAATTTGGGCGAATCATTTTTGGGGAAAAATGGAAATGGATGAATCTTTTTTTGAAAAATTAGAAAGTAGCCACTTCCCTATATTGAGAGACACTCTACTATGATTTGTTGCCTCTACCTCATAACCCTTTCAGAACCACAATCTTCTTTATGGCTTTAAGTGCTTTTGTTGTGCTAGATACAATTTTTCTACCTTATCGAGTGCAACCATATTGTTAGTACTACGACTTTATTTGGTAACCATATGACGTTTACCTCCAGATTTACAGTTTGTCCTAAAGTTATTCTTCCCTAGCCATCGATCTTCCTCTTGCACTTGCTGTTGCGTCAATGGAATGATATGGCGTGTATGTACCATCAAGATTTCTTTGTATTTTTCTATTTCCACAATAGTCGCTTGGTCCTTTGACTTTTCCCTTGCTGTTCATTGGGTGCTTTGCTTATTTTGCTGTGTGCCTTCTCATTGGGGACTCTCAATTAGTTTGTTCCATTGGCCACATGTATAAAAATATATCTCTTTCCATAAAAACCATTCTTCTTTCTTGTCTTTTGTGACCTCTACCTCATCCTTTGTTTGTCATGCCATTTTATTCTCCCCTTTGTCTTCTTATTCCAAGCATCTTCCACCTTTTGCCATGACCAACATTTCTACATTTGCTAAAACTTCTCTTGCACCTTCAGTGGCAATTGATACACATTTGTGTAGAGTAATTTTGTCTTCATCCTCATGTCCAGTTCAAATTGGGATCTTATAGAACTCCTTTGTGTACTCTTGCACACTCTACTACTCTTGTTGCAAATTCAACGATTTTTTGAATAATGCTTGCTTGTAATTGACATGCAAGAACTTGTCTTGCATCTTGACCCATGTTGTTCCAGCTCCTTTTTTTCTCCTTATCTTTCCAAATTTGCCACACTTCAGAAAATCCTATTGAATTGTAGCATGTCCCTTCAACATGTTACTCATGAATTCTTTCCTCCAAGTGTCATCCATTCTCTCAGACTCAAAATATCCCTCCATTTTGTTGAGCAGTTAATCAATTTTTTTCCTTCACACTATGACAATAACGAAAAGCTTCAATCTTTCTGCCCTCTTGTTCTTCAACAACCATACTAGCTCTCTTGTGACATCTCCATCTTCAACTTCTTCTCGTTGTTGTTTTGAGTTACATTCTTTGGTGTCTTTGACTCGTTGTTTGTTGTCTAATTGTCCTATCCTTCTTCTTAGCAATTGCGCTTCTTTGTTCACTTTCGTTCGTCCCCATTTTCTTGTCATTTCTCTTCTCACAATCACTTGTTGTCTTTGATCCCCCATCTCACTTACGGCCCTTCCCTAATGTTAAGATTATATGCTACCATAGACTAGATTCCAATTTCATTAGCATTCAATATATTATTCACAATAGCAGCATAATAAGGATCTCTGAAAGATACACAATCACAAAGAACACAACAATATACGTTGGGAAACCCTCAAGGGGAAGAAAACCCAACAAGAACTTCCTCAATACAGATGATCAAAGTACAATGCCCAAAAATAGGTCTCACAAATAAGAGAGACAAAAGATCAAACTCTAGACACAAGCCAATCCTCCTCCTCCTTCGCAGATATCTCTCTCTCTCTCCTCTAATGCGAATTGCACAAGTGAGTGAGTGTACAAATGAGAGGAACTCACTCTCTATTTATACTTTACTTTTCACTTAACTTTTAATCCAACTAGGTCGGCCCCAATAACCTAACTGGGCCGACCTCTCTAGGAAGACTCAGTATAATATTTATATTATATTCTTTTAGGTACTAACGACCTGACTTACAATGGAGGTTTAACCTCATGACTTTTACATGACCAAATATAATAATGACATCTCCGAACGGAGGTAAAACATCCCCGACGAAATTACAATAATAAAGTACAAGTAGAATATTCTTTGAAGTTACATTAATTTAACACTCCCCCTTAACAAGAAGGGTATTCTACTGACAACAACATCTCCATGTGTAACTCTACACAACATCATCGAAGGGAGGAGGGGCATCATCAACATCATCTGGAACATTGGTTGATACATCTATAAATCATTGGAAGTTCTTCAACATCAACATCAACAGCACAGAGCTGGAACCTCATCATCATCTTCAGTACAGAGCTGAAGTATCATCATCATCATCCACAGCGCTGGAGCATCCTCATCTACAGCACTGGAACATCATCGTCTGCAACACTGGAGCATCCTCATCTACAACACTGGAACATCATCATCTGCAGCACTGGAGCATCCTGGAACATAATCATCTACAACACTGGAGCATCCTCATATACAGTTTTGGAACATCATCACCTGCAACACACACGATCCTTCCATTCAGAACTAGGGATCTTGGACAATCCTTCCTTTCAGAACTCGGGATTTAGTCCAACAACTATGGTGATCCTTCCTTTCGGAACTGGGATCATGGACAATCCTTCCTTTCGGAACTCAGGATTCAGTCCAACAAATCTGGTGATCCTTCCTTTCGGAACTAGGGATCATGGATAATCCTTCCTTTCGAAACTCGGGATTCAGTCCAACAACTCTGGTGATCCTTCCTTTCAGAACTAGGGATCATGGACAATCCTTCCTTACGGAACCAGGGATTCAGACCAACAACATTGGTGATCCGTCCTTTCAGAACTAGGGATCATAGGCAATCCTTCCTTTCGGAACCAGGGATTCAACCCAACAACATTGGTGATCCTTTTTTTCGGAACTAGGGATCATGGGCAATCCTTCCTTTTGGAACCAGGGATTCAACCCAACAACATTGGTGATCCTTCCTTTCGGAACTAGGGATCATGGGCAATCCTTCCTTTCGGAACCAGGGACTCAAGCCAACAACACTGGTGATCCTTCCTTTTCAGAACTAGGGATCATGGGCAATCCTTCCTTTCGGAACCACAGATTCAGCCCAACACCCACATCTTAGACAATCCTTCCTTTCAGAACTAGGGATTTAGTCTAAGGATCAATATTTAAGACTATCCTTCCTTTCGGAATTACGGGATCACTGTTTAGGGATGATCAATCCCACTGCACCACAGTATCATTAGCACTACTCCCCCTTTCGAGAGAAGTCGTTACGGACTACACCAAGCTTGTCACGGAAGTGCTCAAACTTCACACGAGATAGAGGCTTAGTCAACACATCTGCAACCTGCTCATCCGTGCTCACATATTGGAGCTTTATAGCTCCCTTTTGCACCATATCACAGATGTAGAAATACCGTATTTCTATGTGTTTTGACTTCTCATGGAACACATGGTTCTCTGTCATCTTTATACAACTCTGGTTATCACATAGAATCATTGTGGTATCCAACTCCAGATCAAACATACTTGATAACAACTTCCGAAGCCATATAGCTTCACAACTCGCAGAACAGGATGCAATATACTCTGCCTCTGCAGTGCTGAGAGCAACACTGGATTGCTTCCTGCTTAGCCATGAGATCATGGCTGACCCCAAACTGTAACATCCGCCTGAAGTGCTCTTCTTGTTTGAGATACTTACTGCCTAATCGGAATCTGTATAACCATACAGTTTGAGCTCATGATCTCTAGAATAATTGAGACCATAGTCTATTGTACCTTTTAGGTACCTCATCACATGCTTTGCAGCTACAATGTGAACACGTCTGGGCTCAACTAGATATTGACTCAAGGTGTTCACAACAAAGCATATATCTGGCCTCGTATTCGTCAGATACATCAACGCCCCAATAATTTGCCTGTATAGAGTCACATCCATTAATTCTGACGAAGTATCAGATAATAAATTCAAGCTGGTATCCATGGGTGTGGCCATGGCTTTACACTCCAGCATGTCAAATCTTTTCAAGATTTCTATTGCATGTTGAAAAGTTACCTAGGAAGTGTTGTTCACCTAGTGTTGCCTTGGGGTGGATAAGGACACTTTAATTGGTGACCCCTAGTTAATTTTAATTAATGAAGTGAGATGCACTTTATAATTTTAAAGTCACTTCATTAAAAGGTAAGGTCATGGTTTATCCTAAGTTCACATGTAATGAAAAGTCAAGTGAGTGATTAATTAAAAGGGGTGCTCACACTTTATTAAATGACATGAAGTGCACTAAATGTCATTTATTAATTATTTAATTGAGCATTTAATGAGAACCCTTTGTGTAATCTAATCTGGACCATTAGATTGAAAAGAGGAAGTTGCCATGAACAAAAAGGGAGTTGGGCAAGGTAACCATAATGATTTATTCACTTTTCAGGAGAGCATTTTTGGAGAGGAGGAGAAGGAGAAAAAGAAGTAGACTTTGGGAGGAAGAAGACAAACCCTAGCACAAAAATTGAGGAGGATCCTGCTGGACACATTTTCCAAGAATTCGTACCGTAGCAAGTACTTAATTTAATGTAGGTCGTACAGGCACAAATTTTGAGGAAGAATTTTGCACATTTATTGTAGGTCGTATAGGTTCAAATTGGCATAGAAACCGAGGTGATCGTACTATATTAAATGTTGGCCGTACAACACAGAAATCGAGGAAGGATTTCTGACAGGTTTGGCACAGTTCTCGAGGCATCCGTACAACATTAATGACTGATCCATACAACACAGAAAACGAGGAAGATTTCTAGGCGTGTTTTTTGAGGAAATCTGCAACATTAATTACTCACACGTGTGAGCCGTACTGTTATCAGTAAAGTTTAGTTTTTTGCTGTGGCTTGGGCACGCTTTTCGAGATGAAATGCTGAGATAAGTATTGTTTTGATTTTTGTAATTTGTTGAAGAAAATAAAATCTCTCTCAGAAATAGGTTTTCCCTTCGTGGTTTTATCCTGGACCTATTGGTCAAAAATCTCTGTGTTATTTTATGTGTGAATGACTGTCATAAATTTTTGAAGATGAGTTTATTGGCTGAAAATTTAAATTTCTGAGTTGCTTATTTTGAAAAAGAATCTCATGTGTTTCAAGTTGAAGTCATTTTTGTAAATAAAAATGTGCACACTGGGGTTTGGGCATTAAACAATGCAAAGAAGCTTCTAAGCTTGAAACCGGGTTGGGGTTACGAAAAACTTTCATGGTATCAGAGCGGAGTTAAAGATCATAATTTAAACATTCAGAAAATTTTCAGATTTGAAGAAAACAAGGGTTTTGAGAAGAAATTCAGATTTGAAGAAACTAGGGTTTGTGAAAAATTTCCAGATTTGTGAAAAAGTTCTTGAATAGGTTGCTTGAGTAGTACAGGTTGTAGCTATGGTGTCTGGGCTTAGAGTAGAAGATAGATTGGATGGGGCTACAAATTTTAGCCCATGGTAGGCTATTATTATGTTGATACTTGAAGAAAATGAGCTATGGGATATAGTGAATAGTACAACAACAAATCCTGTGACAATACCTACCGATGCCATTGATAAGGCAACTTTCATGAAGAGAGATGTAAAGGCGAGGGGGATTATACTTGATGTCGTGAAGGATCATGTAATTTCCCACATATCAGTAAAGACACATGCTTTTCAGATGTGGACATCTTTGACCAATCTTTACCAGAGTTCAAATGAGAATAGGAAAATGGTGTTAAAGGAGAAGTTGAAGAATGTACACATGAGCAAAGGGGAAGGCATGGCTCTTCCTACCTTACCCGGATTACACAGGTGAAGGATGAGCTTGCAGCTGTAGGAGAGGTTATACAGGGCACTGAGATGGTGCGCACAGCCTTAAATGGCGTGACTCAGCAGTGGGGTGTGTTTGTGTAGACTATTATTGGTCGAGAGAACATGCCTACATGGGATCGTCTTTGGGATGATCTCATACAGGAGGAGACACGTAGAGGATACTTACAGAGTAGTTCGTCACATCACAGAGATGATGAAGAAAATGTGGCATTGGCAACAAAGAGCAAAAAGAAGAAGTTCAAGAAGGGTCCCATGGGTGGGGCCAAATAGCATACAGGTGAGTAAAGAAAGACTTGAGTAAAATCAAGTGTTTTGCATGTCAGAAGTTTGGACACTATGCTGGACAGTGTCCGAACAAGAAGAAGAAAGTGCAGCAGACAACAACGACAGTAAAGATGGATGACTTTTCCTCACGGTTTGAGGGAGAGTTCTCTCTATATCCTGGATGTACAGAGAGGACATCTTTCATCAGCAGTGATATGGAGGATCAGATTCAGTGTTCATTATTGGTTGGCCATTCTTTTAGTGCTACCACTACTACTTCTTCTTGGTACATTGAGGGTGGGGCTTCGATCCATATGACAGGTGTTCATGATGTGTTCACCGAGATGACTGAGACGGGCTTGAGTCTTGAGGTAGTATTGGGAGATGACACGATTGTTAGAGCAGTTGGGCTAGGGACTGCCACCTTTGAGAGGGAGTCTATGCAGTCCATGACTTTGAGGGATGTTCTTTATGTCCCTGGGCTGAAGAAGAATCTTGTTTCCGTTTCCACGATTGAGGACAGAGGCTTTGGAGTATGTGTTTTAGATGGGAAAGTTCATATCTTTCTCAGAGCATCAGGACCATCTACTTCATGTGCCATTGGAGTGAGATGTGGGAAACTGTACAAGCTTCTTTATCAGCCTCACCATGCATTAGCCCATACTAGCAGTAGCATCGAGACGTGCGAGTTGTGGCACAGAGGATGGGCCACCTTCATCATTCAGCTTTGAGGTTGTTGAGGGAGATGTCTGCAGGTTTGCCTTAGTTCAGCGCAGAGCAAGGTGGTGTGTGCAGAGGGTGTGCTTTGGGAAAGTACACCAAGATTGCTTTTCTGAGCAGTGACACCAGAGCAGGTGGGATACTGGATTTGATTCATTTAGATTTATGTGGACCTATGTCTTCAGCTTCAGTGACAGGTTTTGAGTACTATATCAGTTTCATTGATGACCACTCCAGGAAGACCTGGATCTACTTTCTGAGAAGTAAACAATCTCAGGAAGTCTTGCAGAGGTTCCAAGAGTTCAAAGCTCTTGTGGAGAACCAAACAGGGAGGAGGATTCAGGCACTCAGGTCAGACAATAGGGGTGAGTATACCTCCAAGGAGTTTGATGAGTCCTGCAGACAGGAGGGCATCAAGAGGAAGTTGACAGTTCCATACACTCCATAGTAGAATGGAGCTGCGGAAAGGAAGAACAGAGCGATAGTGGGAGCAACTAGAGCCATGCTACATGATTAGAGTCTTCCTTTCTTTCTGTGGGTAGAGGCCTGTAGCACTGCTGTTTATGTTCAGAACAGGAGTCCACACCGAGCATTGAGGTGTAAAACTCCTGAGGAGATGTTCACCGGGAAGAGACCTGAGATAGGTCACTTCCGTATATTTGGATGCCTTACATACTCTCATGTCCTTTCTGCGAAGAGGACAAAGTTAGAGCCTACAGTGAAGAAAGGCATCTTTGTTGGATATGATGAGACTTTGAAGACTTTTCGCATATACCTTCCTGCATAGAGGAAAGTTGTGGTGAGGAGGGACGTTAGATTTGAGGAGGAGAAAGCCTTTAGGAAGTCTTATGATCCAGAGGTGGAGGAGCAGCAGGTTGTATCCCCACAGGTGACAAGGTCAGAGTATAGGGTCACAAGTTTCAAGAGTGACTGGGTCACAGATTACAGGTTCATCAATTTCAGGGAATCAGTCTACAGAGACTTCTGGTACAGGGACAGGTTCACAGGTTTCACCTTCATGTGATTCAGGTGGTACAGGTTCAGGATCACCAGGTACAGGATCTCAGGCCACAGGTACTTCTTCAGGTAGACAGTTGTTAGATGAGGAGGTTATGGAGGAGCGCCTATTGGAGGAAGCTACTTCTAAGAAACTTAAGCCAAGTTGGCTTAAGGATCTTGTGAAGGAAGCTGAGGAGTCCGTAGGACCGCCCTAGAGGGAGGTCAGAGAGAGCAAAGCACCGGAAATATTTTCCAGTTATATGGCGATGGTGACTAGCTTGAGTGATTTCGAGCCTACTACATTTGAGGAGGCTATCCCACACCAGGTTTGGAGAGATGCCATGATGGAAGAGTACAAGTCCATCATGAAGAATGGAGTGTGGGAGATTGTTCCAAGATCGGAGGGGAAGTGAGTGGTGACTTCCAAGTGGCTCTATAAAATCAAGCATGCTGCGGATGGCAGCATCGACAAGTACAAAGCTCGGTTTGTGGCACGACGGTTCTCACAGATAGAGGGAGTTGACTACTATGAGACCTTTGCACTGGTTGCTACATTTTCTTCGATCAGAGCAAATATCTCCATTGTGGCAAAGATGTGTTGGAGGATTCATTAGATGGATGTGAAAACCGCTTTCTGAACGGTTTTCTACAGGAGGAGGTATATCTAGAGCAACCTCAGGGCCTTGAGATTCATGGGAGAGATTCACATATGTGCAGGCTGAAAAAGGCCTTGTATGGTTTGAAGTAAGCCCCTCGGGCTTGGTATTCCAGGATTGATACTTATTTGCTTTCGATTGGGTTTCAGAAGAGTGAGGCGGATTCCAACCTATACCACTATGTGGTTGGAGGTGTTCCGCTCATTCTTCTGCTATATGTTGATGACTTGTTCGTTACAGGAGGAGAGCACCTGATTGAAGCATGTAAGAAAGATCTTGCTTCAGAGTTTGAGATGACTGACCTTGGGCTGATGCATTACTATTTGGGGATGGAGATTTGGCAGGAGGATGGACATGTTTTCCTGGGGCAAGGAAAATATACTGTAGATGTTCTGAAGAGATTTCAGATGGAGGACTGCAGACCCATGTCTACACCCATGATCACCAACTGGACAAAGCTTCATGCTTCTGAGGGAGAGTTGGTGGATCCTACTTTTTATTGTCAGTTGATTGGTTCATTGATGTATCTGGTCAACACTAGACCAGATTTGAGTTTTGCGGTTAACACTCTCAGTCAGTTCATGGTGGAGCCCAGGAGAGTGCATTGGACTGCCGCAAAACACATCTTGAGATATCTTGCAGGTACAGTGGATTATGGTTTGGACTACAGGAGATCTGATAGAGTGGGATTGGATGGCTTTACGGATTCAGATTGGGTAGGTAGTGTTTCGGACCGGAAGAGCACTTCCGGTTGTTGCTTCAGTTTGGGTTCGACAGTTGTGTCGGGGTTCAGTCGGAAGCAAAAGTCCGTTGCATTGAGTTTTGCAAGGCTGAGTACATGGAAACCGGTCAGGCTAGTTGTGAAGCTTTGTGGCATCGCAAGTTGATGGTTGACTTATTTGGTCAGGAGCTGAGACCTACGGTTATACATTGTGATAATCAGAGTTGCATCAAGTTCTCTGAGAATCCGGTATTTCATGACAAGTCAAAGCATATTGAGATTAGATATCACTTTATCAGGGATTATGTTTAGAGAGGAGCTGTACAGTTGCAGTATGTTTCTATTGATGAGTAGGTGACTGGCATTCTCACGAAGTCTTTGGGTAGAGGGAAGCATGTCTATTTCAGAGACAAGTTGGGAGTGGTGAAGAACACCTTCCTCGGGAAGAGGGAGTGTTAAAAAGTTACCTAGGAAGTGCTGTTCACCTAGTGTTGCCTTGGGGTGGACAAGGACACTTTAATTGGTGACCCATAGTCAATTTTAATTAATGAAGTGAGATGCACTTTATAATTTTAAAGTCACTTCATTAAAAGGTAAAGTCATGGTTTATCCTAAGTTCACATTTAATGAAAAGTCAAGTGAGTGATTAATTAAAAGGGGTGCTCACACTTTATTAAATGACATGAAGTGCACTAAATGTCATTTATTAATTATTTAATTGAGCATTTAATGAGAACCCCTCATCTAATCTAATATGGACCATTAGAATGAAAAGACGAAGTTGCCATGAACAAAAAGGCAGTTGGGCAAGGTAACCATAATGATTTATTCACTTTTCAAGAGAGCATTTTTGGAGAGGAGGAGAAGGAGAGAAAAGAAGTCGACTTTGGGAGGAAGAAGACAAACCCTAGCACATAAATCGAGGAGGATCCTGCTGGACACACTTTCCAAGAATCCATACAGCAACAAGTACTTCATTTAATGCAGGCCGTACATGGACAAATTTCAAGGAAGAATTCTGCACATTTATTGCAGGCCGTATAGGTTCAGATTGGCACAGAAATCGAGGTGATCGTACTGCATTAAATGCTCGCCGTACATCACAGAAATCGAGGAAGGATTTCTTTCAGGTTTGGCATAGTTCCTGCGACATTTGTACATCATTTATGCTTGATCCGTACAACACAAAAAACGAGAAAGTTTTTTGGGCGTGATTTTCGAGGAAATCGGCAACATTAATTACTCACACGTGAGTCGTATTGCTATCAATAAAGTTCAGTTTTTTGCTGTGTCTTGGGCACGCTTTTTGAGATGAAAAGCCGAGACAAGTACTGTTCTGATTTTTGTAATTTGTTGAAGAAAATAAAATCTCTCTCTCTCTCTCTCTCAGAAACAAGTTTTCCCTTCAGGGTTTTATCCTGGACCTATTGGTCAAAAATCTCTGTGTTATTTTATGTGTGAATGACTGTCATAAATTTCTGAAGATGAGTTTATTGGTTGAAAATTTAAATTTCTGAGTTGCTTATTTTGAAAAAGAATCTTATGTGTTTCAAGTTGAAGTCATTTTTGTAAATAAAAATGTGCACATTGGGGTTTGGCCATTAAACCATGCAGAGAAGCTTCTAAGCTTGGAAGTGGGTTGGGGTTACGAAAAACTTTCACTGGATACTTCCCTTGGTTAAGGAAGATTCTCTTTGAGCTCTGCCATACCTCGAGACCTAGAAAATAATGCATTAAGCCAAGGTCGTTCATCTCGAATTCTGCAGTGAGCTTCTTCTTGCACTGTGAGATTTGCTTCTCATTACCTGTCAGGAACAAGTCATCCACATATAGCAATAATATGACTGGTTCATCATCCATAACCTTGAAGTTAAGTAGCCAGGGTACCTGTATCGGGGGGTCGGGCACGCGTGCCAGTACCGGGTACTCGTACATCGGTATTGGGTACGGGAACAAGTACCTCTGGGAGTACCATCGAAGTACCTAGTACTTCATTGAAGTATCAGTTACTTAGTTACTGGGATGAGGGTACTGGTACTTCATAAAATCCCAAGTACCTTGATTTTGGGTACTCCGCGGGTACTTTCGGCCCTAAATTTTGACCTTGCGGACTTCAAACTCCATTTTTTATTGGATTTTATTGGATTGTATAAGTGATTAAGAGCTATGGGGATAGTGGGGCCCTCTCCCACGTGGCTAAAAAATCGGGCATAAGGCTCATTAAGAGCTCACCGCAACCATTTCATTTTGTTCATCTCTGTTGTTCATTCGCTGAATCGCTGTCAAGTTTGGAGGCCACTGTTTGGAGGCCTCTATTCATTGTCAAGTTTGGAGGCTGCTGTTCATTTACTGTTTGGAGGCCGCCGCTGTTCAAAGTTCAAACTTCATCCACTATCACAGTTTCAAAGTTGGAGGCCGCCGCTGTTCAAAGTTCAAACTTCATCCACTATCACAGTTTCAAAGTTGGAGGCCGTTGTCATTTGTGAGTCGAGACCTCCCTTTTTGCACTGTTCAGTATTACTAAGTACACTTATAATGAATAATAAAAAAGATGCAAGTATTCTGTATTTATTTCTGTAACATATTTGATATTTCTGTCTTTGAAATTCAAATAATAAATATTGCATATTAATCAGAAGGTGAAGACTGTTTATTGCCCTGTAATTTATTAAATATTTCAAATCTGCTTTATAAAATTCTGTTATCAACTCAAGAACAGAGTTGATGCAGTAGGTATAAAGATTGCTTCTCTCTTGAGCAAAATCGATGTTAAATTTAAATTTTATACCCATTTATCTTGAGGTTGTTGATCATGGACCTATGATATGTCTAATTTATTGTATTGGTCAGTTCGTTCAACATTGCATGCATAATTTTCAGTCTAGATCAGTTCATTTAAAATTGTGACAATTTCAATTTTTATGCTAATTTGTGATTGTTCAGTGTTACTTGTTGTCTCTTGAAAACTCAATATATTAAAATTTAATATAATATAAACTTGAAAATTATATATATATATGTCTACAGTACCTTGACGTACCCAAGTACCATATTTCAAAAAGTGGTGTACCTGCACCCGTATCTGTACCCGTACTCATACCTGTCCCAGTACCCGAGTACCCTGGCTACTTAGCCTTGAAGTAAAGGTTAGGATCAACTTTACTTTTGGTAAAGCCAAAGCTCGTCAGAAAACCATCAATTCTTCCATACCAAGCTCTTGGAGCTTGCTTCAATCCATACAAAGCCTTCTTCAATTTACATACATGTGTCACTTTGTTTTCAACCTAAAAACCTTGTGGCTGTTCTATGTACACTTCCTCCTTAATAACACCATTTAGGAAAGTTGTTTTCACATCCATCTGGTGTAACTTCCACTTCATCGTGGCTGTCAGTGCCATGATGGTTCTAATTGAAGTTTACCTTGCTACAGGAGCAAATGTTTCCTCATAATCGATTCCTTCCTTTTGAGAAAATCCCTGAGCCACAAACCTAGCTTTGTATTTTTCAATACTTCCCTCCGCAACATGTTTTATCTTGTATATCCATTTGGAAGATACCACACTTTTACCTTCTGGTTTGGGAACTATGTCCCACACATCATTCTTCATTATAGATTGGTATTCTTCCGTTATAGCTTCTATCCATTCTTTCTTTTGAATGGCCTCTTCGAAGCAAGTAGGTTCCTTGTCTACAAGATCACACATCAAAGCCACATAACTAGAAAATGGATTTGGCCTCTTGCTTTCTCTTGTGGAGCCCTCTGAAGCTCCATATCTCTCTGCATCTTGAATGATTTCTCGAGCCCAAGTTGGGTTTCTCTTGCGAGAGATAGGCATGGATGGAGGTTCTTGGGGCTCCAACATATCATGATCTTTCGGAATCTCATTAATGGGAGATGGTGCCACTTTTGTAACTCTAGGAGCTACATCTTCTTCATATACTTCTTCATGCTGACACTTTCTGGACTTCTAAAGGGATGCATCTTCATCAAATGTTACATCCCTACTAATCTCCATGTGATGATAGCATGGTATATAGATCCTGAAGGCCTTGGAGACCTCATAGTATCCAAGAAAGATTCCTTTCTTTCCGGAAGGATCCAACTTGGTCCTTTTCTCTTTTGGATCACGAAAAAAACTGGACAACCAAATATCTTGTTTTTGTTACAAGTTCTCTCATCACCCATCTATGAGTTTTTCATCTTCAACCTCGTAACAAAGGTTGATGTCTCATCACTCTAGGTGATCCTTGATCTCATCATTCTATCCATGGGTGTCTTCTGAGCTTGTACAAAGTCTTCTTCAATCTGCATCTTCTTCTACTTTGATTACACCATGAGTTTGGCTACTAGAGCAACATCGCGTTATAGTCGACTTCCTCTATAAGTCTTGTTTATAGTTGAACCATCGTCACTTGTTCTATGGAACAAGTCTCATCATTCTTCATTTGTAGGTGATCGTGTACGATACTTCCTACAATTGAAATTCAATAGCATGGTTAGAAACATTTCATAGTTTCCAAATATATGCATAAAAACATAAGTCACACTTTCTTAGCCAATGCTAACACATTCATCCATATCCCACATTCATATGGTGACTTTCTAGATGCCTTCCATCTCTACCATGACATTATTAAGAGCGTGCACTACTCCCAATATGTCAACAAAGAGGTTTCACTCTAGATAAGTAGCAATGGAATGTTGTATAGCACCATAGGCTACTTACCCATCACATGCATATTAGTAGTAAACTGCTCATTAATGCAATTGTTCTAACATGCATACTATACTTCCTAAATCTAGGAATATAAATATGTACACAACTGAACAATATCTTTTAAACAAAAATGACAATTCAAATACTTATCTTTGTTTGTTTGGTAGGATCTCTTTTGATCCTAGTCTTCTTGTAGGGATTACTGGAATGTCAGAGTTCTTGAATCAAGCTTGTATGTTGCTTCTCCTATTATCCTAGTGAGACTTTATGAGGGGAGTCCTTTTCTTCAAGATTGGAGAGAGTGCTTTGAAACACCACTTTTACAAAACATATTCTTTGATTTCTTCCTTTGGTAGCTTCCTGAGAGGTCCTTCTTTTTCTTCTTCTTCATCTTTGGAAAAATGAGCATGATGTCTTTTGTTGCTCTTCATCTTACATTCTTCTTTTCTTTCTGGACAATCTTTGGCAATATGTCCCATCTTATCACAACAAAAACATTGATAAGAAGAGAAGTCTCTTCGCTTGTGGTTTCCCTTCTTATACTTCTGAAACTTCTTAGGAGGATGAGACTCCTTATGATTTTCCTTCTTGAAATGAGGTTTTCCGTTTCCTCTCTTAGTATGGGTAGCTAGAGCTTGATCATCATCTCTGAGTAGTGCTTCTCGATTTTCCACTCTATCCTCTTGGACACATTCTTCCCATACTACTTCAAAAAGTAGACTTTCCTTTCTTGCACACAGTCTGGATAAATGAGTCCCAAGGTCTAGTAAGACCATTGAGAGCAGTCATCACCAACTCATCTTCATCAAGGGTGTCTCCAATTGCTTCTAGTTGTTCTTTGAATTGGGAGACTCTTGTAAAATATTCTTGGATAGATTCTCCTTGGCTCATATTTGTACTTTTGAGTTGGGCTCTCAAATTCATCTTCCGATTTATGTTTCTTCCTTCATACATTCTTGTTAGGGCATCAAACATCTCCTTTGGAGTCTTCTTGGAGGACACCTGAGGAATCAAGTGATCTTTTATGGAGTCTACTATGATCCTCATAGCCCTAATCATATCCTTCTTATGCTTTTCCTTAGCTTCAGCTTCTTCGGGGTCTGGTACAACTTCTTTAACAAATTTTGAAAGATCATTCTCTTCTATAATGAGTCCAATCCTATACTTCCAAGCATGAAAGTTCTCTATGCCTTCCAACTTGTCATCAAGCTTAGTGCTTGGTGCCATCTTAATCCGGAGAGTAGAGAATAACTAGAAATCAAAATTTCTCAAAATAAAAAACTGAACTCACCAAAAGATGTGTTTGACTGAGGCGAATATGTTGGTACACTTGGTTTCTGAAGATTCCAAAATTTCACCATTGAAAATTGACTTGCGAAATTCTGATCTATAGTTTCTAGCTTTTTTTGGTTTTCTGGTCCAAAGTCAAACTAGGGTTTGAATTTCGGGGAGTCTCACCCACTGAAAAATTTCGATCTTTGTGCCAATAGATGCACCTAGGAGAGGCACACTTTCCTATGCCATTTGCACTAAAAAATTCCACTTTTGTGAGAAACCCCAATTTTTCACTTCGGAGAGAGAGAGAGAGTTTTACCTTGTGAAAGTTGCTCTTTTCAGGCTAGCTCTGATACCATGTTAAGATTATATGCTACCATAGACTGGATTCCAATTTTATTAGCATTCAATATATTATTCACAATAACAGCATAATAAGGATCTCTGAAAGATACACAATCACAAAGAACACAACAAAATACCTTGGGAAACCCTCAAGGGGAAGAAAACCCAACAAGAACTTTCTCAATATAGATGATCAAAGTACAATGCCCAAAAATAGGTCTCACAAATAAGAGAGACAAAAAGATCAAACTCTAGACACAAGCCAATCCTCCTCCTCCTCCTTCGTAGATATCTCTCTCTCTCCTCTAATGCAAATTGCACAAGTGAGTGAGTGTACAAATGAGAGGAACTCACTCTCTATTTATACTTTACTTTTCACTTAACTTTTAATCCAACTAGGGCGGTCCCAATAACCTAACTGGGCCGACCTCTCTAGGAAGACTCAATTAATATTTATATTATATTCTTTTGGGTACTAACGACCCCACTTACAATGGAGGTTTAACCTCATGAATTTTAAATGACCAAATATAATAATGACCCCTCCGAACGGAGGTAAAACATCCCTGACGGAATTACAATAATAAAGTACAAGTAGAATATTCTTTGAATTTATATTAATTTAACACCTAATAGTACCAATGTTGCTCAGATACCAAATGGTGTAGTTGGGACTGTGATGTTCCCAATTCTCTCCTCTAATCTCACAGTGACTTGCAATGGCTTGCTGGGATAGAACATGCTTAGACAAACACATGAACTCAAGCATTCACAAGAATGCAGAACCAGACTACACAGTGACATGGCAATGACCTTCTCATTCTCATTACTATTTGTAATACAAAAGTACAAACTAGTCTGTGCTGTTAATGCTCTACTTGGCTCTTGTTCGACCATCTGCAACATATTACTGTCAATACACTAGATAACTGAGTCTAATGGCAAACATCTTATTTATTATTACTAGTTGATGGTCCAATGTCTTCATGAATTCTTAAACTACCGTTTTGCTTAAACTTCCATTCCAGTCTCCCATTTATGCTCTTCTTTGTTCGTTTCCCTTCGCTGTGCTTTGCAGCGGTTCGGCTGTGCTGTTGCACTGTCATACCACTCTTGTTTCACTCACCTTGCATGCTCTTTGTCCTACTTCATCTATTTGCACTCATGCTTTACTTTTGTTGCACTTTATTTATGTGCCCATGCTCATCCATCATTGTGCTTTATCTCTGCCCGCATGTGACCTCCATTGTGGTCTTGCTGACACCATCATACTCAATGCCCTTTTCCTTTGGTTGTGATCTTATCACCTCCATGTCTATACTACATGCTACACTTCATTCTGTTGTTTTCGAGCCTTGTCACCCATTCTTCCATCCTTCGCACTTTTACTTTTGTTGCGCTTCTCTGTTCTTGATTTTCTGATTTGTGCTTCCCTGCTGCTTGCTGATACTTCAGACTTGGGATGATCTTGCATCATATATAAGGTTAGGATACAGATGCATTATGAAATAGACCTTTTGTTAACTATTTGTTTTTTTTTAAAATTGGCATTTTAAATGCTTTTAGTATTTTTTTTTGAAGTTCATGTAATATGCTTTTTTGTACTTACAGTCAGCAATAGGTTCAAATCATTTGAAGGAAATGAATAATATAGGATTCTCAAGCTTAATATCTGTGGATTTGAGAAATCACTGTACCCATGTAAATGACCTGTGTTTTTATAAATGTTTGTGTTAAACAAAAGATGAGGGTAGTCCTAGTATTGATGCACAGTTCAGAAATCCCAAAACATTGAGACTGCATATCCAATATGTAAAAAGATCTTAACAGGTCAATGTGTTTTGGCAAGATTATGTAATTGGTATAAACTGCTAAATGAAAAATGTGAGTGAAACTTTATGAGCTAACAGGAATGGGGGATACAATACAGTGTGTAAACTGTTAGGGAAAGAAAACGAAAAATGATGATTATGGGAAGAACAAATTTTGTTTAGGACATAGCTGAACCATACAGATGTTGGTGGAAGATAGAGAGTGATAGAAGGAATAGAAAATTTGAAGTCAAACAATGAATCATATAGGACTGATACGTGGTATTTATTTTTTGTAATGTTGATATTGCAACATGATGGAAGTGCAGCTTGAAATATTGATCTATGGTTTAAGTAGAGAAAAGGGACATATTATCTGCTGCAAAAGCAAAGTTAGCAACCTGTTGAGAGGCTTTGATTGGAATGAAAAATAATATATGATTGCAGCTTTTTGAAGAGAATTTGAACAAAGAAAATTATTATCCACACTAATAGTTCGTGATTGGACACACTAATGTGTAACTTCAGAAATCTATCCACACAATGAATCATAATAGACCACTTTTATTTTGATTTTTTTTTAATATATATATATATATAATTTTCTTTAAATCTGTAGATAAAAATAATTTCAAGATGGATTTGGTCACTTGATCCACGGTACTAATGCAATTCACTTACATGTGAAACACGGTTTTTAGCTCCATAGCACGGGAACCGCTCCCGGAGTTCAGGGAACTCGTTCCAGAAGTTCCCGCGTTCCAGGGAGCTTAGGAACGGGAACGAAACGTTCCAAAATCCGTTGGAACGGTTCCGGGAGCTTTGGAACTTTCCGGGAACTTCTAGCATAAAAATTTGGGAGCTTGGGAACTTGTTTTTTGGCGTTCCGTCGGTTGGGAGCTTGCAGCCGTTCCTGAAACTCCCACACGTTCCTCGTTGGTGGCACCACACTTAATCGCTTAATCTCTCCCACCAAACTATAATCAAGATTTGTGGGAGCTAAACCGTGAAAAAAAACTATAAATTGGGACCCCTGCCTGCTCAATTCGCACAGGTGTTTGAGAGTCTTCGCCGTGAGAGTGACTATGATGTAGGTGACTGTGCTGTGAGAGGAGTGCTGTGAGAGTGACGAGAACTTAACTATTGCACTTGTTTTTTAATGTAATCTTCCATGCCTTAATCAAATATATATACCCTTCAAATTGAAAGTTGAAGGGATGAAAGGGCAGCGAATATTTCTCTACAACTAGTTCATAAGCCATCGCTTTAGCCGCGGCTCCAGATGTCATACCGAATCAAATCTCATAATTTATTCGTGTAAATACTCATCTCAGGGTTTGTCAGATCCAACGTTTTCGTTTGAGCTCTGGCCTGAGGGAGATAGGCACTGAATATCCGGTGCCTGTGTTTTCTTGTAAAATGTCAACTCGTAAAAGTATTTCCCAAACCATCTGTATGGAGGACGATGGATGGCAGACGTTCATACAAAAAGATTGACAGACAGTGTTTTATATACTACCCACATATATGAAACAAGAAATTAACTATTGCAATGTTGAGTTTTTAAGTTTATTTTTTAAATTATTATTATTAAATTATTAATATATTTATTATTTATAAAAAAAAATTATTATTTTTTTATTATTATTAATTTTTATTATTATATTTTTTTAATATATATTATTGCCGCTCCCAACCCGCCGTTTCCTACAAATTTTGGGGAAACTTCTAGCCGTATCAGACACCCGTACCCAAGTTCCCAACGTTCCCGCGTTTCGGAAACTCGTGCAACATAGGTTTTTAGTGAAAATTCCTTAATCTGTTAGAGATTATAAATGAGATAATTGATGCATCTATAAAATTCGAGGATGCAATTCTTTGTAGGACATAGATTGCATTTAAGACATATTTTATAGACAATAGCATACAAAATAGCATAAAAGATCATTCTAGCAGCTAGTGGGCCAAGGAGACTTCATAAAATTTTGAAAGATTTCCATTGTCTGTATTTTTCCTTGAAAAATAAATTGCCTTTGCATTTTGTATTTTATCCAGTTGATGTTTCTAAAGCTTTTTACCTCTTTTTAATAAAATTGCTGTCTTGACTTTATTTGTGGCTTTTGTTTATTTGTAGGCTAAAGTGCAGGAACTTGAAAAAAATCTTTCAGATGTGCAAACTTTCAAAGATAGAGAAATGGTTGGTTTGCATGCTAACTTGGTATCTGCAAAAGATCCTGATACAAATATGCATGAGGTTAGAGAAGACATTGGAGAGACCTTGGCTGTTACAGCCAGGTTAGAACAGGAACTCTTGAAACGTGATGAACTCATTAAGGTTGGTATTCTCTTCACTTGTGATAGTTTCTTCTTCTTCTTTTCCTAGTTGTCATCAAACTGTTTGTCTGGCCTGCGAGTCAATCATTTTGCTTATGCAGTTGAACATTAAAAATAAAACAATCATGAAGCTTTGTGGAACTGCTAGGTATTATTAAGGTTTGTCTGAATTGGTTTAATGATTTTATTTAAGTACATTCTGAAGGACTTCCTCCCTGGGTTTGTTTCCGAGTCACCTTGTCCATGGTCACCTTGGAAGGGAATTTGCCAAAACATGAAGCTTTGTGGAACTGCTAGGTATTATTAAGGCTTGTCTGAATTGGTTTAATGATTTTATATAAGTACATTCTGAAGGAATTCCTCCTTGGGTTTGTTTCCAAGTCACCTTGTCCATTGTCACCTTGGAAGGGATTTTGCCAAAACCAACAAAAGTTTAGTTTTCGGTCAAACTCGTGTATAAATAATTTGTGTTAGTCTCTTATCTGTCCACATGATAACAATATCATGAGAAAGAGAGAGAAATAGTTATAGTGGCTAGTCTATACTGTATACGTTGTCATTCAATTCCAATAGTGTGATGCTTAAGCCATGCATTGTCTTTGTGGTAGACAGTGGCAACACTTCTAAGAAATAATCCTTATGACGTTCAGACAATGCAAGCAGAAGACCATTTATCTATTTGTTGTACTTGTGCACATACATAGGATCTTCTACCCTATGCTATTAAGCATGCACTTGGCATTCGGTGATAGTGTGACAAAACCATTTCTAGGTATAAGTGTATACCCTTCAAATATTATTTACATTGGTCTCGGGGACAAACTTGCTTATTGACATGGCATGTTGTCTTTAGCCAATTGATAAATATCAGACAAAGAGGTCCAATTACAGAGCACATTAAGCAGTTTCAAAAGTTGAGTCTTAGAAAGAAGAACATTCCAGAGGATGATGTGTTGGATCTCTTTATGGGCACTTTTAAGGAGAGCATGCAGCATGAGGTACATCTGTTTGAACCTAAATCATTGGAGAATGCTTTTAGTTTGGCAGGTAAAGTTGAAACTAAAAATATTGGTGCTAGAAGGGTTGCTACTAAAACCTAGAGGGGGAAATGTTTCGTTTCCTAACCTCACTCAACATACAAAGTTGACACCTTGAAAAGTGGAGGATTGATGAGCAAAAGGACTATATCTCAAAATTGTGACAACACATACAGTAAGGGGCTTAAGTGCAGTGAGAAGAAATTATTCTACATAGATTGTGAAGAGGAGGAAGATCTAGAATTGGATTAGTATCAAGAGGCAGAACTAAGATACTACTCCAATGATATCTTGCCATGCATTAGCCAACATTAGTACTCCCCAAACTCTCAGGATAGAAGTATATCAGGAAGAAAAAGGTAACAGTGTTGATTGATTCTAGTAGTACCCATAATTTCATTAATTGCTAGTTAGCCAAACTTCTCTATTGCTTTATATATACAACACTAGAGTTTCAAGTAATGATTGCAAATGGAGGTACGAAAAATTGTTAATGGAAATGTCGTAGTATTAAGCTTACTATAGGGGAGTATTTATTGGATATCTGAATGATTGCAATCCAAATGGGTGGCGCTAATGTTGTATTAGGGGGTCAAATGGCCACAATCATTTGGACTAGTGGCTCTTACTTTGTGGAAATTGTTCATGAGATTCTCCTAAGAAGGAAAGGAAATTGAACTTAGAGGTACTCGAGGGAAATCCTCTAAAGTGATAAGTTCTAACAATATGACAAAGTTGCTATAAAAGGGACACCATGGTGTAATTGCACAATTGTGCTCATTAGATGTTCAAGAATCTATACCCTCTATTGTTGTGGATCTACAAGGACTTAGTGACAATCATTCCAAGGTATTTGGAGAGATGCTTAAAAGTCTTCCACCTACTTGAGGCCATCACCATGCTATTAACTTGCAACTTGGAAGTGCACCACCTAACATTAAATATTATAGGTACCCATATGCAAAAGAGTGAGATTGAAAACAAGGTTGAAGAAACGTTAGATGATGGCATTATTTAGCCTTGCCAAAGTGCTTTCCCTGCACCAGTTGTGATGGTTCATAAAAAGGGAGGTTCATGGCATATGTGTCTAGATTATAGAGAACTCAACAAGATGACCATTAAAGATAAGTTTCCTATTCCTTTCATTGATGAATTCTTAGATGAATTACAAGGAGCAAATTTCTTTACTAAGTTGGATCTCCGTTCTGGATATCATTAAATTAGGATTTTGCTAGAAGATATTCTAAAAACAACATGTAGAACACATAAAGGTCATTATGAATTTTTGGTGATGTCGTTTGGCCTTTCCGATGCACCCTCCACATTTCAAAGCTTGATGAATTTTATTTTGAAACCCTTTTTTAGGAAATCTGTTTTAGTATTTTTTTGATGATATACTAATCCATATCAATCTTGGGAAGAGCATGTACAACATGTTGACATGGTCATAAAACTATTGGAGGAGCAATGACGATAGGCCAAGCCTTCTAGGTGTGACTTTAGGGTTAGGGAAGTTGAATATTTGTGTCATATTGTCTCTCATGAATGCGTCAAAGTGGAGTCTAACAAAACTAAATATATGATGGAATGGACAACTCCCAAAACCTTGAAGAATCTTAGAGGATTCTTATGATTGATAAGCTATTACCGCAAGTTCATCAAAGAATTATGGTCAAATAGCAACATATCTAACAATGCTATGAAAAACGAGGCATTTTCATGGACTTAAGAACTACGTTGCGTGGGATCATTCCCCCCCCCCCGGCCTCCCCCCCCAAAAAAAAACAGCTCGCTCCCAAAGCACCCTCCCATAAGTGGCAATCAGGAAGCCCCCTTGGGAGTGCACTTCCTAGGAGAAAAAAACACAACTTGCCAAAACATGGAGTGTTGCTCCCTCAATGCTCTCTGGTCGCTCCCTCAATGCTCATGAGTCCCTCCCTCAACACTTCTAGGTTGCTCCCAGTAGCCAAAAAAACGCTCCTTCAGTGCTCCCCCTTAGCTCTCATGGGTTAAATGCATTTTTATTCTCCAAGGTTCCAATCATTGGTTTAGGCATGGGTAGGGTTCCTTTAGTGGACTAAAACACTCACTCACTCCATTCGCTCTCATTCTATTTCTCATTCCACTCCTCGTTTCTAGGGTTTTGAGTGAGTTGTTTGGTAGTTGTTAATGAGCAAATTTGTGAGAGCTTGGAAGGGAGATTGAAGGATATTGTTTGTGAGTGCTTGGAAGGGAGATTGAAGGTTGGCATAGTTACATTCAACCACCATTAGAGAGCTGGAGAGGTAGGCTCTAAAGCCCAGTCTTTGTTTTTATTTTTTTTTCCACTATGCTGAATCTTGAATGTTCTCTTCTCTTTCCCATTTTTCCTTCTCCATCATTCTATTGTAAGCAACAAGTTATTCTCGTCTTGAATCAAGAAGAATGATGGGTATGTGTTTTTTCCTTTTGGTTCCATTTCTGATTATGATGTTGGTGTTGGGAAGCTGAAATATTAGTGGTGAAGAGGAAGAAGTAGGTAGTGGCAGATGTTGTGGAGTGGAGGAAGAAATTGAAGGGGATGATGATAATGAAGCTAATGATGATGATGGGCAAAAACACAAAGAGACTTCAACACCCTTGTGGACGTTTGTGACAAGGCTTTGGGGATGGAAGGGGGTAGAACCACAAAGTTTATATGCCTCAATTATACTAAAAATTACACAGGTTCATAGACTCGTGTGAGAAAGCATCTATGTGGATTATACCATTGGATGAAGGTAGTACTACAGGATTAAGAACCTGTGAGCAAGTTCCAGTGAAAGAGAGAAACAAATACAAGAAGAGATAGGAGGCACACCTAACCTTTGCCATCAAGAACATCCCTAACTAAGAACTTTTGCCATCAACAAACTCTAATAGATAACATTAACCAAGAAATGTAATGGAGCATCATATTCATTACCAAAGACTTATAAGATGCAATTAACAATTTGAAGTAGGGGATTGGGTATTTTTGACGCCACAACTATATAAACATATGTCCCTCAAGCAACAAAAGGATAATAAATTAGTACCATAGTACTATGGTCCCAATAAGTTGTTGTAGAGGATTGGAAGTATGGATTTCAAATTGGATTTACCTCCATCTTCATTTGTACATCCATTCTTCCATTTTTCTTGGCTAAAAAAGGTAATTGGTGACAAGATCCTAGTCTAGACTATTTTACCAAAGATTGATGAGGAAGGAAAAATGATACTAGAACTTGAAACAATTGTTCACACTGATTAAGCAACTATGAAGTTGAGCCATTATCGAGTACCTCATAAAGTGGAAGAACTTGCTAATAGAAGAGGTGGCATGGGGAGATGAGTTGTTCATGCAAAAATATCCACAGTTGATCAAGTGTTAAGGACAACACTTGTTTGAAGGGGAGGGGCATGTTAAGCCTTATATATTGTGACATTGCATTTTCTTGTTCTAGTAGTATTGTATTTATTGGTCAGCTAGGACCTTAATTGTAATTGTTGGTCGGCTAGGATCTTAATTATAATTGTACCTTATCTCCTATATATATAGCAAGGATACCTAGTTTTAGAGATCATCTCATTTTATCTTATGCATTTGATACATCGTAAAAGGAGGTTTCCCTCTCAAAGAGGTTTCTTATTTATCTCTTTATTTCATTCTCAAGGTTTTAGGTTACCCTTTCTTTGTATTTTTAAGTTGTTTTGGGAATTTAGTGCTTAACAATATTCCTTTCATACCATTCTAATGCCTCATCCTGTAAGGTCAATGAAAATGCCATCATCACAACATCCTCATGAACACCACTAAGTTCTACCATAACTTCATGAAGGATACAACATACAATATAGGTGAATCAATGCACCCATGAAATAATGCAATATGATCAATACAATTTGGATCATAACCCTCATTTGGAGATTGCGGGATGCTTGAGAAATCCAGTGAAGCATAAAAGTCAACATACCATGTAGTCAGTGTCACGACTCTTTACTTCTTAATGTTCAATATAAGGCGTGGAAAATGCATGATCATCATAACTCATACCAATACCCAAATGATGTATTTGCCAAGGTGAATCTTCAAATTTTGAATGCTTTGCCTCTACAAACAACTCTTCAAAATATGTGAGGAAATGGGCTTCCTCCCTTCATGGAGTCGCCAAATGAGGATAGGATCTTCAAGATAAAGCCACCATCAAATTATCTCGAAGCATAGCTCTTCAAATTTTTGGGAAATGAAATTTATCCTCGGCAATAACGTCACCTCCTAAGTTCTCACCTAATGTGAAAGTCCCAACCATACACATGAGAACCCAAAGGTGACTTTAGATAAGCTACCCATTGTCACTTTGGTAGCCTTCCCTTTTTCACTTTAGGTTGGCTCTCCACTGACTAAAGCGGGGTATCCCTACATAAGATTGCAAAGGCTATGGAGTAAGGGCTCAAGGTGATATGGGAGACTAAGCTTTAAGAAAATGAAGGTGTTTGTAGATTAGATGAAATAATGATGGATACATTAAGAGGCAAAAGTGAGGCAAAACCTAGGGATCAATGCCTAATAAATCATGGGCTAAATGGAGTGAGAAGGGATAGATTTAAGAGGGCAGGTGTTTAAATGTGTAAGACAAAAAAGGGTTGTCATAGATACCACAAATTTGCCTCAACTTGGTTGGAAATAACTTTAGAAAATTACCTTGGAGTCGGAGAGCTGAAGGTGCTACTATGAAACTATGTTATAAAGGTGATGTTACATTAATTCCAAAAACAACCTAGTTTGTTAGATGCAAAATTAACACAACAATACTATAAGAGGAATTTTCCTCGTGCATTATATCCACTATTTTAAAAAATGATCAACACGGACTCAGAGTTGGACTTGACTGAGTTGAGCAAGTTGACCCTTGATTATAGAATCGGACTTATGTACGGGTGGAGGACTGGTTTGGTACTGAACTAATCGAGTCAATGTATGACTTGATCGATTCAGTACTAAATCGATCGAACTTGATCGAGTTTTTACCTTCTCGATCGAGTGGATTGGATTTGGCATCCGAACATGCTAGAAACACACATGTAGAAGATTTTTTTGTAATTATACATAAGACCTAATGTCTATCAACCTAAATCCTAAAGGCAGATTATAAGAGACCCCCTCCCCACTTTCAATTTGCCTCACACCTCTCTCATTGAGCATGTGCAATTTTTGGAGCAACATTGAAAACTAGTACTACTACTACTGTTGTAGTTGTCCTCAAGGACTCTGAACTAGAGGATGGTCCTATAACTAATGTCGAGGATGACATTTCTAGTAATGGTGATGAGTTTTATGATGAAAACCTGCAAGCTTACCTCATGTATAGAGTTGAGCACTGCTAATATAGATATTTGAAGAAGAAGGAGGAGTTATGGGACTTGTTGATGCATAATGTAGCATCTTAAACAATGCAAAGAAAACTAGCTATCAAACTTGCACAACCTCGGGATTTTCCTCCAATGTGCCACTACCAAGGAAAATCCTCTCTTCAGGTCTCCTAAATCTCCTAAGGGAAATCTAGACTAACCACGGGATGTGTGCCTTACTAGACTTTCCAAGGTATTAACTAGAGGTTGATGGACACACTAAGCACACTGAGAGGGGGGGGTGAAGCAGTGTGTGTACCTTTTATTACTTTTTACAACTTTAATCATCAACAGCTTATTCGATATTATGTAGAGTACTGTTATCACATATATAGTAGCCGGGCTACCATACATTATTTTTCTCATTCCAGTACACTATTGAGCCAGTTTCCTTACATTTGAGATGTCGAGATGAGCATCTATATTGGATCACTATCAGATTGTGGACAGCAGTTATATTCCCCATGCCATGACTGAGTTTCGGGACACTCAGAGAGATGCCCGATATAGCCATTATGCCATTGGTACAGAGCAGACAGTAGTGCCCAGAGTTACAGCAGCAGTCTCAGAGGACAGGTGATGGTACAGGTTGATGAGCTTTCAGGTATATGACTCAGCAGGTATACTATTGTGTTATGGTTAGATTGCTTTTATACTTATTCTTATAGCATGTCTTAGCACTTAGTGTCATGATCTGGCGATCATATAGATATTTGGACCTGGTTGACCTATTATTTATACTATACTGTCCCTACTCAGACTTAGAAGTTCACTATTCATACTCATTGGTACATACCCTCCTTAGGGAGAATAGAGGTGATCATTACACCATACTATGGCTTGCTAGTGTTGGCTTCATCTTTTCATTGTCTTCATCCATCCGTGGCCTACCTTTTAGATTATTACCCTGATTTGCTACTTGACTAGTGACATGGAGGACCTTTCCCCACTGTAGCCTCTGTATTGGATGAGCTTCTCTGTTTATTGTGTCTCGGCTCTGAGTTGGTGACAAAACTTACCTATGGTGAGTTGGAGTTCCTTGAGAATTCCCCATAGTCACTAAAGTTGTGTTGGCTAAACCTGAAACTTTTAGTGCTGCCATCAATACAAAATCTGGAAAAATTAAATGCTATATCTTGTGTATGAAAGAAATGCCAAATGAAAATGGCCATGAAAAATAAAATGTTATATCTTTTGGAAAGATAAATACCTAGGTAAACAAGCTGTCCATGACACACCTAGAAGTGCTCAGGTAAACAAGTGCCTTAAAAACACACCTGCAGCAGAAAGCCTAAAAATAAATGTAAATCTATGCAATGTGTTTGTAAACACACATAGATCAAGGCTATGGAAAACTCAGGCCCAAAAAGCAATGGAACTTAAATGTTATATCTAAACAATTGCTGGCCTTGCTTGTATTATGGATTGTGCGCATCTGTGAAGGTGAATAAACCCTCTTTAAACAACTCATCCATTTGTGAGACACCGCCATTCCCTGTGTTATTGCTCATTCAGTATATACTATGGTGTGTATTCCCTTTCCCTTGCCAAAGTGTCACAAAGTCAAGTTAGTCAAGTCATCCCTTAGCCTAGCCATTTATTTCAGCCTTCACCCTTCACTAGCAAATTGATCACAACTATGAAGTGAGTATGATCCTGAAAGTCTAGTCTGAGTAATAATAATAACTAACGACACTATATATTTGGATTTAGATCGCCAGTCATGATTACTCTGTGTTATAGAAGCTATTTGAATAAATTGTAAAGCATGTATTGACCTTGACACCTTGCAGCAGCTATGGATGATAGTCTGAGTTGTATTTGGTCTTGGTTAGACCTAGTTTGACCATGGAGGACCATGGGACATGAGATGTTGGACCTTATGATGATATGGATAGATGATATATGGTCCATGTACACATACAGGATGATTCTATGCAGCAGCTACAGGGTTATGATGATGATTCTTGGGATACAGCAGTGTTTGGTCATTTACAGATCATTATTATTGGCCTTGTTCCGGTACATTGGATATTTATCTTGATCATGCAGAGATTCATATGGTGTATGAGTACACATCTTGGATGGATTTGGACCTTCTGAGTCCAATGGGACAGTTTGTTTTCAGTTCCGGGCACTTACAGTGATGATTTAGCCTCAGTAGGCTGTCCTAGTGCAGTTTTGGTCTGTTGGAGGCCCTGTCGGAGCAGAGATGACTTTTATCTGGTTGACCTAGGGCGCTGATGATGGAGGGGGTGGTCCAGCCACTTGTTTTTACCATATTACCCCCCTCCCGGACACATTGGTACCCTCACCTTGACAGCGCCATCACTCCAGGAGGCAGTTTGGGCAGTTTCACGTTTCCCGAGGCAGTTCAGGATTGGTAGAAATGGCTATTGAGGAAATCGATTTGGGCTACTGAGGCAAAGTTATGGCATGGGATGATCAGTGATGATAGATCGGGACCTTCCACACCTCCTCCTGCAGTTTCAGCTTCATCGGGGCCCGCATCCATCACTTATGGCACTTTCTGTGGATTTTTTGGGTCTTTTGAGAACCACGACTTCACCTTGGAGGACCACGACTTCACCTTGGAGGCACGATTTGGTACTTTCATGATTATTTATTGGTTATTGTGCCATGGGGATTGACCAAGGAGGGATAAAATTACCCCTTGGACCCACCATGAGCCTCTTATGATATTTTGTCATCATGATTTGGTGGGATTCCCCT
This sequence comes from Larix kaempferi, assembly GCA_027924585.1. NCBI lineage: Eukaryota > Viridiplantae > Streptophyta > Pinopsida > Pinales > Pinaceae > Larix > Larix kaempferi. The sequence goes on from BSBM01000827.1 coordinate 4,805,481, forward strand.
CTCCTAGGGCGACTTTGTCCACTTATGTTATATTTTATGTGTGATCCATGTATTATGTTGTTGAGCTCATCTCAACCATTGATTAGACATTTGTATCTTTTAATCTTAGCCACTCATTCAAAAAGTGGTTAGGGTTTTGGTGCCTCTCCTTCCTATTTAAAGGAGAGAGCCTCTCATTGTAAAGGGTCTTTGGCTCTTGGATTATTGGTATAGAAAAATATTCTTGTGGAAATTCTTGTGGTCTCCTTTGCATCTGGTGTTCTTAGATGGTGATTGGAAAGTCTATTGCAACCTAGCATTTGGAAATTGTGGTAAGATCTATCTTTGTTTGGAAATCATTGTTTATCTACAGGAGGGCGACTTCAACAAGGGCGATTTTGCAAGGCTTCTTCAAATCGACTTTCTTGGCATTCGCTTGTATCAGGGGGTTATCATTAGTATCATTGTGATCTATGCTATCTTTCTGTTACTTCTTTTGTGGCATTAGTCTTATCTCTTGATGCATCAAATCTGATATTGTTGACGTTTGTTGTGCAGGAGAGAGGGCGCATTGGCTTCTTGGACTAAATCGATTTGCATAGAGACTACCTCAAAGCTTCCAAATTGATCGGGATTGCATAGATCATCATCATCAAGGCATCTACAAGGTTATCCAGGTAAGATCCACAGGTTTGTTTCTCTTTCCTTTATCCAATCCATTGACATAATTCATAAATTGTTAAAACCCTAAATACTTCAAAACCCCTATTTTACATTTTGTCAGATCTACCAAGATCTAGTGGGTTGTTGGGCATGATATTGAAAACCCACCTCTATAGCATCCACGGCATCCCGGATCTATAGTTTGGTGTGGATTGGCTCCCGTTTGATCCCTCTCCCAAGCCAACCTAGCTTCTCCCAAGGAAGGCGCACTTCACCATTTGAGCAGGTTGACCTAGATCTAAGCGATGGGTGTTTGAGATTTCACTTGATTTGACATCTACACATCAAATAACATACACCCAGGTTGTCCCTTTCTTGAAAATCACCTAGTGGGCCCCATTCCACATTTTAAGGGATTTAATCCCCATTTTGGACCACTTGGAACACTAAAACTCAGATCTACAAAGATCTAACCGGTGGATTGCCACAAAATTATAGATCCATATCCCTACTTGACTGATCTACCCGGATCTAAAGTTTGGATGCCATCCGACATGATTTGACCCACCTAAACCCCGATTCAAGCCTCCTTAGGGAAAGTCGCACCACCTTGGAGAAGTGAGTTCACTCACTTCGAGGAACTGGGTACTTGAGATTTTTGCAGATCCGGATTCAGAATAATTCAAAACCTAGGTCTAGACTGTCACTTTGTCAAATCTTGCCTTGGGGATTGCATTCCTTGTTTTTAGGGATTGTGGTCCACTTGGGTCAAACCTAGATCTAGACACATTTATCCATCAAGGCCTATACTGTCCACTTATCTCATGTTGTAGGAGTCCTAAACCATAAAGTCAACCCTACTTTGACTCCACTTCCCAATTCCCAAGGCACTGGTTTATCTCCAAGTCAACCCACTCTCCTAGATTGTTGGATTGACTTGTGGTTTGACTTTTGCATGGTGAACTATACCTTTGAAGACATCATGGACTATGGTCAAGATTGTCTCATGTACTAGTTAGCCCCAGTCTGACCCCTAAACAACCCTGCATTGGACACGGTTCCCAAGGCAGTGGATCTTTTGACATTGACCTAGTACACTAGCCCTAGATCTCACTTTAAACATTGTAAGTCACTCTCACATCAACTATGAACCAAAGCTACATCTATTGAACCCCTCACTTGACTTGTGACTTCATCCTTAGGTCTAGGATAAACCATACACCTAACTTCACTTGGAAATACCCTGATTTGGTGTCTTGGTTTTGATCTCTCCTGTCGGGAGTAGATCGGGTCTCCCCCTTTGTTGTCTGGGCTAGATAACATAAAGTGAAGGTTGCCTCGACTGGTGTGACAACCATATACATTGGAGGTCGAGGTGATCGTGGTTGCACCTTTCAAGTTGCCCTTCCCTATTGCCATCCATGACTGGATCCTTCCATAGGGGTAACTACAGTTTAGGTGATAACAAGTACATCATTCATTAATACATTATTAGTTTTTACATTTCATGACATATCATCATCATATCATCATCACATCATCATCACATAAAAACACAGTACACAAGATTTTACGTGGAAACCCAAGTCTTGGGGGAAAAACCATGAAGCCTTTATAATAACAGTTTGTCCAGCAACAACTGGAAGGAGGCAACAACCCCCTTGTTACAAAGATTTCAGTTCTCCAGCTACAACTGGAAGGAGGCTCCAACCCCCTAGTTTATAGGCTACAACCTAAAGGAAGCTACAACCTAAAGGAAGCTACAACTCCCTAGTTCTTTGGCTACAATCGGAAGGAGGCTACAACCCCCTTTCCTTGCCCCGTCTTGCCATCCTGATATGAAGATAGAAACCAATGAGTAACCAACCACACTGATCCCGTAGACCTGCTAACCAACACCTGTACCAATTGCTCAATCACTGTCATTGCACATCAACTGTTCCACTGCTCATCAACCGTCACTACTCATCAACTGTCCACTGACCACTGTACCACAACTGCTCATCAACCTGTACAATAACCCTGTCGAATCAACCTGTACCAACACCTGTGCAAACGATCTGTACCAATCAACTTGTATAATCAACTTGCTACTCTCATCAACCGACTCAGTCAATCTAAGTCTAACCAACTGCACACCAAACTTAGTCCACCTGGGTCAAACCAACTGCTCATACAACTCAGCCAATTAGAGTCAGACAAACTGCACATATGGCAACTTGTGCTAATCTTGCTCAAATGAACCAACCTGTACCAAGTTGCTTGTGTACCTGTGCCAATCAATCATATATCTGTGTCAATCTGATCATGTACTTGTGCTAATGTGTTGTGATAGTCAATTAGTCACATGCTCTTTCTTGGTCAACACAAGGTTAGGATAGTTCATCAAAAAATCACTCATCCAATCTCACTCAGCTCAATGACACCACAACCATCCTCAAGAATCGACAAACAACTCAGTCAAGCAAAGCTTGATAGACAACATCAACCAACCAACTTCAAATAAGAAGATGGTCAACCAACAAACCCTAAAACAGACTTAATCAACAATGTCAAACTTAGTCAATCACAAATCAATTTCAACTTCAATCAATAATCCTTGTCAGAACTTGCTAACCATTTCAGTCACATGTCAATACTGTCAAATCAATCAATCAACCTTTACTTGGTCAAGACAATCAACCTCTTAGACAAGTAAGATCAATTAGGTCACTGTACACTTTATACAATTTGTCAAGCCAAGTCAAATCGAAATCGTCTACTGCCAAACTCATTTAATCAGGAAGGTCAATACACAAATCCCACAGCTCAAAGAAGTGGTGGTAGTGTCAAATACAGGCAAGAGTACAACAACTTACAGCCAACCTTAATCTTACATTTCCAAACAATCTCAGGTCAAACACAATCAACTTGTTAGGATTGTCAAGCTAAAACAATCAAGCAATATACTGTCAACAGTCTCATATAGTCAATACTAGTCAAGCTGCAAGAGAAGAATGCTAATCACTTGTGGTCAACTAGATCAACTATAATTCCTTACCAGCAACACTGTCATGATAACTTATCAACTTATACTTGTTAGAAGTCAGACCAACACTTGCTTACAGTTAACTCATCTCTGACTTATCAAAACACTGAAAACTCAGTCAATTCAGTCTCTTGCTTTGTCAAATTATAAAAGTATACTTTCAATTCGATCAATCTCTTACTAGCTGCTTACAGTCACCTAGGTCAAAAGAAAGCTTGCCAACGTCACTTAATGCAAACAATCTATCAACAACTCAATCAACTAGATCAAATGAATCAGTCACTAGTTAACTTGTCAACTCCATTAGGTTGAAGGAATATTCAGTCAAAAAGTACTGTCAATAGTCCAACTTTGCTAGGTAAAAATAATGCTATCAAACACATCAATGCAAAACTTGTTAAGGGAATTGTCAACACATGTCAAAGCAGGTCACAAAATCACTCAGAGTCAGTGTACAATGTCGTTACTTGTCAAACAAGTCAAGAAAGACAGTCAATCTTAATTAATGCTGCATACCATGTAGGTCATTCCATAACACCCTTCAGATGGCTTATAAAAAATCAGACTTAATGTACCTGCAGTTGATGACAGTCCTGCACAAAACCCTGTGGATATGCCTCTAGAACCTTCGACTGTCCTTTTTAGTCACTGTACAGTCAACCCGAATTTGAAAGATGTCACTGTACAAACCAAGAAATAGACAGCCCGAAATTTCTGAGGCAGACCGAATCAGAAGAGGAGAGATACTGTCTTTGTTACTCACTGTACAGTCAACCCGAATTTTGTGTTCACTGAGGCATAGGTCGAAATTCAAAGAGTAAGGTTGAGTTACTTTTATGAGAACTAAAATGTTGTACAAATACAAGTTTAGACAGGTCGTTGAGGGAGAGTTAATAAGCTGGCTGACCTATCTTATAGTCTATTTTGAATTTTTTTTTTTTAAACCTTACTGGGCCGACTTGTCATTATAATTAAAAATTGATTTTATAATAAGCTTTAATTTGAATTTCTTGAATGAGCCGACTTGTCAATTAATTAAATAATTTAGTTAGAAATTAATCAGGTCTTATTCTTTGGTAGACCATCCCTTCAATAGGGATTGAGGGCTTTATCATAATGATTTTTTGCACAAAGTCAAACTACTACCAAGATTCTCAACATTAATCAAAGTGCTACATCAAAGCACCAAGAACTGTACCAAGTCTTCACACGTGTACCATATGCAAGAGCATCACAAGTTTTGTGGGATTAAGGATTAATAAATTCATCATCAAGTTTATCACGTCTGCTTTGCTTGTGGGCTTCATCATCATCTTGTAGGAGGGCTACACAACCATCAATAGATGCAAGGTCTTCATTATGACCATTGGCTCCATACATTTAAGGGCTTTTACATGGGCTTAAGCAATATGTCAATGGCTTCATAGCCACAGAACCCCAAGATAAGGGTACATTATTATTAGGCAACATATATTTATGCAACTATGAGGTCTTCAATGCCATGAGAGTACTCATGATTCCATGTGAGAACAAACAATTGGGCTTACAAGTCAAAGCTTTTCAAGGACGTCATTATCATCATCGTGGCAAGAGGACTCCAAACTCCACCAAGGTCATCCATGCAAAAAGGTTTCTTCAAGGGCATTATGGACTTCTTCATATGACTATCAAGTGCAAGTACTTAAACTTCTCATCAAGGTCAAGGACATCATCAAGGACCACTATGTGTGGGTTTCAGATATCATTATCAACAATATGTACCAAGTTACATCATGTAAGGGCACAAGTCAACCGTGTGAGGGCTCCAAAGACTAAAATACTACAACATTCATCCAACAACCAATCAAGAGACCACAACAAGTACATGTTAAGAATTTAAAAAATTTGATAGCAGTAACAGACTGTAAATGAAATAGTGCAGAGATGGCTAGCAGTAAACACACATTCACAAAAATGAACACAATAATTTTCACGGGGAAACCTTTTAAGGACAAAAACCCCAAAGCAATTAATAATGGTTTATCTCCTAAATGAGATGACTGAGTTTGTACAAAAACAGGCTAAAACCAAGCCTTTACAACAAATTAGAATTTGTTTCAATGAACAAGAAGAACCCAGATGAAAACAAGTTTCCTGTACAAGTCTCTTCAGTTATCAAACTGCCAGAACAATTCTGTCCCTGCTGCCCGAATATTTTCTGAGTTACTGTACTCGAAAATTCTGAATTTTTCTGTTGCCTGAAATTTTACAGAGCTGCTGCCCGAAAATCAGAGTGTTTTACTGCTGCCCGAAATTTCACAGAGTTGCTGCCCAAAAATCAGAGTGTTTTAATGCTGCCCGAAATTCAGGGTTTTTACTGCTGCCCGAAATTCCCTGAACTGATGCTGAGGGTGAACTGATGCTTAGGGTGACTGCTGAGTTAGGGTAACTGTAAATCAGTAGTAAAAAAGAAAGGTAAGAACAAAACCTAAGTTGCCAGGAAACGTGGGTACGGGGACGGGTACTGGTACGGGGACGGGGACGGGGACGCCACTTTCTGAAACAGGGTACTTGGGTACGTCAGGGGTACTGTATATATATATATATATATATATATATATATATATATATATTAAAATTTATAAAAAAAAACATGTCACATCACATCATACATGTATATTTGATATTTCTAAATTCAATGATTCATATGAACATTCACATTGAAAATTTGAAACATAAAATAATAAATTTGATAAATCATATGACATAGACTCATAGTAGATATCAAGTGGAAGACTGAATGGCATTTCCAGACATGAAAAAGAAAGTTCAAAATAGTAAACATTGAACAATGAACAAGATAGCTGATTTGGCTTCCTCAAGCCATGTCATCAGCGTCCTCGGGATCAATGTCATCAGCATCACTAAGGTCCTCTGTCAGGAAGCTCTCTAGATAGGCATCGTTGGAGTAGTGAGCACGGAGCACTAGCAGTGAGAAATGGAGTGCCGCACAGGTTTAGGTAAGGGGTAAGTGCCCACATAACATGTGTTTCAATGTTTTATTTTTTAATTTTTAAAATTTTAAACATCAAACATTGCAAATCGACCCCCCTCGACTGCAAGCTAAGGTAAATTTCCCAACGGCGGTACCTCCTGAGTACCCAAACATGCGGTACGGCGTACCAAAATCCATGCAAGTACCCTGTTTTCATAAGTGAAGTACCCGGTACGCGAGTTTGAATTTGGGTACGGCTGGGAACGTACCATTGAAGTACCCAAGTACCCGGTACGCGTACCCGGTACGGGTACGTGTACCCGACCCCCCGGTACGGGTACCCATGCAACATAGAACAAAACAGTGGAGCTGTGACTTCTTCAAGAGGTTAGAGCCAGTAGTATAGAGAACCCAGCAGAAAAAGATAACCCACGAGCTGAGCAGAGAGAGTCCTTCAAAATCGATGGTCAAAAATGAGAAATTTTTCTTCTTATTTATAGTGGGTTGAGTGGCAAGAAAAATCCTTGTTGGGGCCGACCTGTGCCTTTGTATTTTTTTTTTATTTCCTTCAATTAAGGCCGACTTGTGCCTTTATTTATTTTATTATTTTTTTCTTTTAATAAAGAGCTGAGCTTTTCAATTTAGGCCGACCCATGAATGTATATTTTTTTTTTTCTTCTTTTCTTCAAATTTGTGGGTACAAGGACCAAGCCAAGTGATGCTTGGGTTTCATGGTTCTTCAACAAGTCATCCAGGTGTTCTTCAAGGTCTTCATTTATGTCCACTCCAAGTGCATCATTATAAGGAGAATTATTAATTGCTTTACTTCACCCTCCTAATGCCACCAAGATCAAGTGCCAGGTATTTCAACAAGGGTTGATCGGTCCCTTGAGAAGGTCCCATAGCCCATAGATCAAGGGGAGAAGTACACCACTTGCCTAGACACAGTCTAGTGCTTATAGTGGAATCCTGGTAACTGACCAGGTGCCTCTATTCTCCTAGAGAATGGCTCTCAGCCCCAGGCTAAGTTCCCAGTCCCAGACTGGGTCAATATCCTGGTAACTGACCAGGTGCCTCCATTCTCCTAGAGAATGGCACTCGGCCCCAGGCTGAGTTCCCAGTCCCAGACTGGGTCAATATCCTGGTAACTGACCAGGTGCCTCCATTCTCCCAGAGAATGGTACTCGATGCTGCTCAGAAAAATTAACACTCCCTCTCAGCGAGAGGGTCATTTTTTGCAATACCAAGCTTGTCTCGAAAGTGCACAAGCTTTGTCAACGACAGAGGCTTGGTCAATATGTCAGCAATCTGCTCATTTGTACGGATGTACTGGAGCTTCATGGCACCTCGCTGTACCATATCTCTGATGAAGTGATACTTCATCTCAATGTGCTTTGACCTGTCGTGAAATACAGGGTTCTCTGAAAGCTTAATGCAACTCTGATTATCGCAATGGATAATAGTTGGCTCAAGCTTTCCACCAAACAGGTCAGAGAGAAGCTTTCTAAGCCAAACTGCTTCTCTGCAGGCATCACTGGCAGCAATATACTCAGCTTCAGCTGTGCTCTGAGCTATGGAACTCTGTTTTTTGCTGGACCATGAGATCATGGCTGATCCCAAACTGAAATAGTACCTTGATGTGCTTTTCTAGTATACTGCACTGCCAGCCCAATCGGAGTCAGCATATCCAAGTAGCATTACTCCACTGTTGGAGGTATATTTGAGCCCATAAGTAATAGTACCTCGCAAATATCTGAGCACATGTTTGGCAGCTATCCAGTGTATGTGCTTTGGCTCGGACATGAACTGACTCAATGCACTCACTACATAACAGATATCTGGTCTTGTATGCACTAGATACATCAAAGATCCAATAAGTTGGCGATACTGAGTAGGATCCACTGCTTATGAAGAAGTAGCTGAGACACGTAACTTCTTCAGATTTGATGTCATGGGTACACTCATGGGTTTGCAGTCATGCATCCCAAACCTCTGTAAGATATCAACTGTTACTTCCCTTGAGACATGAAGATCTCATCTGGCTTCTGCCAGACCTCTAAACCAAGAAAATAGTGCATGAGTCCCAGATCCTTCATTTCAAATTCTGAAGTAAGCTCCCTCTTGCACTGAGCTATCAGTTGCTCCTCTCCAGTAAGGAATAGGTCATCCACATATAGGACTAGGATCAAGACATGATTCTGAACAACCTTAAAGTAAAGGTTGGAATTAGCATTGCTCTTGGAGAATCCCAAACTATGAAGGTAACCATCAATCCTAGCATACCAGACCCTTGGGGCCTGTTTGAGTCCATACAAAGCTTTCTTTAGCTTGCACACGTGAGATTTCATTCCATGAGTTACAAAACCTTCAGGTTGCTCAATGTAGACCTTTTCTTCAACTTCTCCATTAAGAAAAGCTGTCTTTACATCCATTTGATGGAGTTTCCATCCAAAGATAGCAGCGAGGGAGATAATGGTCCTGATGGTGGTATACCTGGCAACAGGAGCAACTGTTTCATCATAGTCTATGCCTTCTTTTTGTGAGAAACCACATGCCACAAATCTTGCTTTATATTTCTCAATGCTGCCCTCAGCAGCATGCTTGATTTTGTAGAGCCATTTGGAAGTCACCATAGACTTCCCTTTTGGTCTAGGAACAATTTCGCACACATCATTTTTCATAAAGGAATTATATTCTTCTATCATGGCATCAATCCATACCTGATGAGTTGTTGCTTCTTTGAATGTAGAAGGTTCTGCATCAATGAGCTTACTCATAAGCCCTGAGTACTTCTGGGGCTTCTTGCTTTCTCTGAATTTCCCAGAAGGAGCTTTATGCTTCTCTGCTTCTTGCAATATCTCTCGAGCCCAAGCAGGTCTTCTCTTGGAAGGAGGAGCTTCAAGTAGTTCTTTAGCTGGTCTTGAAGAAGCATTTGGAATTTGAGGCTCATCTTCTTCCTCCCTCTGATTCTCTGAATGAGGAGAGTCTGGAACGTCGAAAACAGATTCTTCTGTATCTTTTGGAAGCTCTTTGGAGTGGCGGAAAACAACTTCCTCATGAAATATCACATCTCTGCTGACTTCAATGTATCTTTGACCAGGAACATAGATACGGTAGGCTTTTGAATTTTCACTGTACCCAACAAATGTGCCTTTCTTTTCGGAAGGCTCCAGCTTTAATCTCTTTTCTTTTGGCACATGGATGTAGACTGGAGTGCCAAAGATCCTCATGTGGTCAACTACAGGTTTCTTACCTGTAAAGACTTCTTCTGGAGTCTTTTCTCCCAAAATGGCATGAGGACTTATGTTTTGAATATAGACAGCAGTACCAGCAGCCTCAGCCCATAGAGACAAAGGAAGATCTAGATCACACAACATGGCTTTAGCAGCCTCACAGACTATTCTGTTCTTCCTTTCTGCAACCCCATTCTGTTGGGGGTTGTAAGGTACAATCAACTCCCTCTTAATTCATGCTTCTTGGCAAAAGTCATCAAAATCATTAGATTCAAACTCACCTCCATTGTTTGACCTCAAGATACGAATGTGTCTTCCTGTCTGATTTTCAATCAACGCCTTGAACTCCTTGAACTTATCAAAAGTTTCACTTTTAGCCTTTAGAAAGTAAATCCAAGATTTACGAGAGTAATCATCAATGAACAAGTACATAGTATAAACAACCACTTAAAGAAGGTGAAGACATGGGTCCACAAATGTCAGAATGAATCAAGTCTAAAATCCCTTTTGATCTGTTGTTACTCTTTGAAAAAGACTTCTTGGTATTTTTACCAAGGCCACAACCTTTGCAAATACCACTATGTTCATTAGAAAACTCAGGCATACCTATAACCATCTTTTGAAGACTAGGGAGAGCTGTATAATGAAGGTGTCCAAACCTTCGGTGCCATAACTCACAAGGGTTGATTGTACTGTGAACCAATGCTTGAGTAGAGTGCCCAGATGCCTTGTAAAGGCCTCCCTCTCGAACCCCAATTAATTCAGCTGCACTCATCCTTTCATTCTTTGACCACAACAGAACCTTTTTATCCATGAATATAACTCTGTAGCCTTTATCTTCTAAGGCAGCAACTGAAAGGAGATTTTTCTTCAAGCTTGGAACATACAGTATGTCTTCAATGTGCAACATGGTCCCTGAATCAAGTTGAAATGAAACTGAGCCAACTCCTTCAATTTTGTAGGTGGTGTCATCTCCAAGTTCTACTTGAGTGGCAAGTTTCTTTTTTCTGTAGCTTGTAAGGGCTTCACGGGAACCTGTCATATGTTTTGAGGCTCCACTGTCCACCAACCAAGAATTTGTGCTGTTGGTCTAGCTTTCTCAAGTACAGTACTTAAGGAAAACACTACAATGTGGTCTAGCTTTCTCAAGTATTAGTCAAGCTGATTTATGAGGCAACTAAGGATACTTAGGGAAATGTTAGGAGTTAAAGTCAAATTCCTTAGTTAGGCTAGGCTAAAGATGGTATGCTGTCCTAGTAAAGATCCAATGATAAGTTTATGGAGAATGAAGGATAAAGATCAAAGAGCTAGATAATCAAAAGATTTAACTGAAGGACCATTTAACACATTGAATGATTATAAATATACCATAAACAATCAGATTTGCATAACATATGATTCAAGTTCAAATACAACACATGTTTTGAAATGAAAAGCATCAACATAATAAAAAAGTACAACTTAGATTTTAGATTTATGATGAAGCTACCCAAGTGTAATGTGAAACACAAGATGTTGATAGCCAAGATTAAAGTGATAAGATTAACCTAATTATTATAAGTGCTCCCTTGAGATATCCCCAAGGTATTTTGGAACTTTTTCTTACGAGTATCCATTCACTTTAGGAAAATGAGATCTATTCAAAAGATATCTCCTTTCTATCTTCCTCTTTTGCAAAGTGGCAAGTGTTGGCCTTGAGCAAAAGAAGCCTTTGCTAAAGGTCAAGACTAGACTCCACTTTATCTTGAGTTGGAAGATAATTTAGATGCTTAAGTATTAAAATGTTTGAGTTAATTACCGACAATAATAAGCATGCAATTTTAATAAGATTAAACAACAAATAAAACACACCAAATCAGAAATACATAATGCTAGTATATTTTAAATAACATTCAACACGTAATAGACCTGTTGGAAATAAAATACAACAATGAATAATTCAAAACAACAAGTTGAAAATGATTTAAACAGTAAACTAAAGTCATCAAATATCTCAATAGGCTTTTGCTGGAAATGAAAATTGCAGGGGGGATTTGTTGGAGTACTTGATAGACTTAGCAAGATTATTTCCCTTCACTGCCTTTGTCACAACAACGGCCTTCTAGCTCCAGGCAACGAGCACCCAATCTTCAACAAATGAAATGCAACACCTTCATGTAATTAGGGTTTCTGTATTCAACGCATGAACTTCAAGTCAAGTCCGACAACATGCAGCTCCAAGCGGTTTCTTCAACACAACTCCTCAATGTAGCTCAACACTAGACTCCTCGGCTCCACGCAATAACAAATAGCATCTTCAAGCTCTTTAGGGTAGCTTCATGTAGTCAATGGACAAGGCGTTCACCACTAACGCCTTTATGTTCACCATGCAGTCACTTTGATTCAGCTCCAACGCAGTTTGAGAGATGGAGGGAGAGCACACTCCAGTGCAGGGTTTGCCAGAGAATAATGCCACACGGGAGGAGTTCTTCCAGGAAGAAGCAGGTCTGAGACACTTTTCAGAGAGCGCAGTCCACAATGGTGATACGCAACAACAATCTTCAAGATCTTAACTCCAAAAATGCAACAACTTTTGTGGATTGAGCCGAGCTTTCATCTCCCATCTTGTCTCCATTTATTTCTGCGTCCCTCTGCTTCTTCGAGCTCATTCTATCTGTTCTTTAAGAAACTATATTGGAATAGGGGAGTTATTAAACCCCAAGAACCTCAATTGCCTTTGTCTAGCATTCTTCGCTCAACAAACCTCATCGTAGAGAGAGACTGGTTATAAATAAAAATAATATCAGAGAGGACTTCTTACGCAGCTTAAGTTAATTTGTGAAACTTTGGCTAAGTTTCCATGGGAGTGGGAGAGCCCTAAAGAGTGTATTGGAATTTGGTCTTACAATGATAAGAATCCAAGCACCCAAGCCAACGATCTCAGTGAGTAGTGCAGAAATACGGAGAGGACATCAATTAGGGTTTTAGAGGCTCCACTAGTTAAGAAATGGTGTATACAAATCGCTTGTTATCCAATTTTCACTATGGATTTCTCCTTCGGGCCAGTTTCTCCAAAGCTTCTCAACGCATAGCTCTCACAGCAAAGAAGCACTAGGCTATACTCAATGCAGTCAAGGGCGTTTACCAAGAGAGAGGTCATTCAAAGATGCACGGTGGTGTATGGATGCTCAGCTACAGGTTGCAAGCTTCAATGCAACATGAAGATAAAGGGCACGTGTAATGATGGATAGTGGATTGTTGACATTGGCATGCAGAATCCTAACAAAATGTTGCAGAAAATGAATGGTAATTTTGAGGAAGAGGACGTTAGAGCACACCAGACTGAGGACAGGAAATGTGGTAGGTCTGGTAGAATAATCAATATGCAATATTAACATATAGATGCAGGGAAGAGACGCTCTCACTACTGACTGTACAGTTGCATAAATAATAAATTGAGAGAATGGCATTGGCAAGTGAGCATTTAATATACTTGACTATATTACCAAACCATCGAGAATCGGGAGTCAAATGGAAGATTCGTTGGTTACATTGCAGGTATGCAAAATGACGAGCAGGCAGAATTTTAGGTCTGAAAATAGCGTAGGTGCAAAAATAAAAACGGTTAGCTTATTGTAGGTTTGACAAGACTAGAAGCGCAGGTCTGAGTACATGAAATCTCAGGCATATAGCATATCAGCACAGGCCACAGGCACAGGAGGGGCTCTGATACCATTGTGAGGTGCCAGCAGGCAGAATTTTAGGTCTGAAAATAGTGCAGGTGCAGAAAATAAAAACGGTTAGCTTATTGTAGGTTTGACACGACTAGAAGCGCAGGTCTGAGTACAGGAAATCTCAGGCATATAGCATATCAACACAAGCCACAGGCACAAGAGGGGCTTTGATACCACTGTAAGGTGCCAAGTAGGGCACATAACCAATAAACTCAAGAAGACATAAGAGATAGGCATGAAGCGCATTAATTCCATTAACAAATGGTCAATATATACATTGAGATGTCCCTTGGATTCATCTTCCAAGGTGACTCTTGGACTCATGGGTGACTCTTAGTCTCCCTTGCACATTAATGTTCCTCACACTGAGGATTAGACTCCAACAATATAAAATAACAAAAAGCTGAAAATGACTATAAGTAGTGAATTACAGTCATAGAATACTCAATAAATTTGCTGGAAATAAAGTATAATAGTAAATAATTTAGAATACAAGTGAAACGCAAGTAAATTGAAGTGAAAAACTAGTATGCACATACTAAGTAATCAAATAAGCAAGTAAACCGTAAGACATCCAACCATGAGTGAGTGTTTCTTAGAGATTTAAGGTTGATTTTATCTTAGGTGTTTATGAATTTGCTGTTGCTTTTCCTTGATTATATGTTGTGCTTCAAGTACAATGGAGGAAGCTATAAGCATTTCCAAGAAGTTATCTCAAGGCTTTATCTTTTCCTTTTTGGTTACAAAGTATGAGGAATGATAATTTATAAGTAAGAATTAAGAAGTGGATGAGCTTTGTAGATCTTACAATACAAGAGAAGCAGAAAATAAGATTAGTGCCTTGTATATGATTGGGGATTATGGAGTCAAGTACCCCCTCAAGTAATGGCCAAGTAATCCTCAAGGTAGTTGAGAGGTTTCAAAACAATCCCTCCTTCTTTGCTAGCTCAAGACTTTGATCCTTCTTTGCCCCAACCTTTGATGGGAACCTACAATGAACAAGGATAATACATACATCCAAATCCTAGAGTAGACTATGCATCATGAGGGTTAAGAAATGGTTAAACAAGATTATGTAGAAATATTAAGATGAAGAAGATTGATTAGATTAACGATGCATACAACAAATCTCACATAATCAAAGCACGAAGATGATTAAATAATTCTTTACTTTATTTTTATCTAACCAAAGTAAAACACAAAATCATTACATCAAACCCTTGTGAAGAGCCTCCTTCCACTACGAAGAGAAAAACCCTATATCACATAAGACAAACCATAATGAAGAGCAAAGGCACAAAAATAATCTCACTCTCTTCTATTCCAAGTATTCCAAGAGTTACAAGTTTATAGCTCCAAGACTCAACCATCACAAACGAAGTCGACCTCTCCTTTTATAACATAAGGAGAGTCACAATACAGTGAGTGAAAATACCATGAGTGGTATTGTTAAGAATGTTATATTCTTTGCATGTGGATTGGCTAGCAAAATCGATTGTCGACTGGTTTAAGTGAAATGGATTCGGAGGCGACAGACAATGGAAGTTTGGTCAGTCGATCGACTGAAATAAATTGTTTGGTCGAAGGAAAACGATTGGTTGATGGGAAGTCGACAGAACGACCAAAGCTCGATGGGAAAATCAACCAAAGTTGATCTAGTCAAGTCGACTGTAACATAATAAATGAAAGTGGTTAGGAAGTTATGGATTATCATTAATGAGCAATTGGTTGTATTGCATTTATAAATAAGATGTAATGGCTATGAAGCATGATCATGGCATGATGTAATGAAGTGTGATTTGTGGTCTAGCAATTCATGGTTGTAATGACCTGTTTTTGAGTGTTTGATAAAGAAATGAATGTAAGCTCACTGGTTTGCTGGTTTTCCTCCATGAGAGAGGTTTCCAGGGTAATTTATGTGTAATGTGTTGACGATATTGTGTGCCAATGTCTTATGTTTAATGTGTTTAACTATATGAATCAATTTGCAAACCTTTTTGTAATCGGTATTAAGAACCCAACAGTTGTTATCAAAGCCATATTTGGTTGCAGTGGGACGCCTTTGTTGCTGAGGGTTTGTCTTGGTCTTGGATCTGGGGAATACCTGTTATAGTGGGAGTTTCTAGAGAGATTGATTCACTGGTAGAATGGCTAACATGTCGAGGATAGAAATCAAAAAGTTTAATGGAAAATTTTTTGAGCTTTGGAAGCTTAAAATGGAAAATTTCCTTGTGTATTGAGAACAATGGATTGCAGTCGACCTAGGAACGACTCTAGCTAGTGTGTTGAAGGAAGACTAGCAAAAGATTGATAGAAAGGCAAGGAATACTATCCGACTTTGTCTAGCAGACTCTATTGTTGAATGTCTTAGAAGAAGATGTTGCAAAGAAGCTGTGGGAAAAGTTGGGGAATTTGTACCAGTTGAAATCTTTGGTTAACAAGTTGTTTCTTTGGAAGAAGCTAGATCTTCTGAGGATGGGTGAAGATGACTCGGTTTCAAAGCATCTGAATATGTTCAACATTGTGATCAATCAGTTATTGTTTGTGGATATTAAAATCGCCAAGGAGGAGAAATGCATCAGCTTGTTGTTTTCTTTGCCAGAGTCTTGAGATAGCCGGGTTGTGGCTATTGGAAGTAACAGGTACCACATTGAAGATTGACGATGTGGTTGTGTGTCTATTGTCAGAAGAGATGAGATGAAAGAACATGGAAGGAGCGACCCATGATGCCTTGACGATACGAGGTCGACCGCTAGATAGAGGAAAGGGAAAAACCTTCAGTAGAAGATTGAAGTCGAGGGGTAGATCTAAGACTAGATTGCCAGGTCCAATGACGAAAACATATTGGTGATGCAGTAAAGTCAGGATGCAGTAAAGTCAGGCATTATAGACACAACTGCAAGTCGAGAAAGGCAAAGGGGCTGATGGAGGTCAGTCAAATGATGGTGAGTCTTAGCAAGAAGAGAAAGGTGATGTGTGTATTTGGCCTCCTCAAGTACACAGTCGGATCGCGACTCTTGGTTGATTGACTCTGGTGCGTCATATCATTGAAACCTCACAGAGAGTGGTTCTGTGAGTATGAGAAGATCAACGGCGGTGATGTTTTACTGGGAGATGACTCACTGACTGGGATAGTCGGACGAGACAAAGTTTGACTGAAATTAAAAGATGGAAGAACAAGAACTCTTCCAGGAGTGCTGCATATCCCGGGTTTGGCTCGAAACCTGATATCGATAAGTAAGATGGGGAATGCATGAGTGCAGTATGTATTTGAGAAAGATATGTGCAAGATGGTGCGGGGACCAATGGTGTTGATGAGAGGTGTTCGGACTGGAACCTAGTACAAACTATTAGGAAGAAAAGACATCGACAAAAGTGTTAATGTGGTCTATCCTGAGTTCGACAGAACATCTGTTTGTCTAGTTGACTCGACTATGTTGTGGCATCAACAAATGGGGTATATAGGTGAGAAAGCTCCTCGTGCTATGCGAAGTAAAGGTATGGTCGAAGGTCTCCCTGATTGTTATGAAGAAGTCGACTTGTGTGAACATTTTATTTATGGTAAATAGAGTCATGTAAGGTTCTCATCTGGTGCTATTAGGGATAAGGAAATACTGGAGTTAATACATAGTGATGTGTTTGGACCTCCGTCGGTCCCTTCACTAGGAGGATCTTAGTATTGCGTTTCTTTCATAGATGATTTCTCTAGAATGAGAAGGTTTTATTTTCTAAGGAAGAAATTTGAGGTTTTGAGAAATTTCAAGAGTCCAAAGCTCTTGTGGAAAATCAAACTCGTAAAAATATCAAGTTGCTGAGACCTGTAATGGAGGTGATATTTGTGCAAAGGTAGACACGGTAAAGAATGTCGTAGACTCATTGACCAAGTCGATGAGCAGAGAGAAGTTTTCTTGGTGTAGGGAAACAATGGGCTTGTTAGCCTTGCTTGAATGAACTATAGTTTAGAATTTCCTGTTTATGCAAAGAAGACAACAAGTGGGAGAATGTTGGGAATGTTATATTCTTTGCATGTGGATTGACTAGAAAAGTCAATAATTGATTGGTTTAAGTCGACTCGAGTCGTAGGTGACAGACGACAGAAGTTTGGTCGATCGATCGATCTACCAAAACAAGTGGTTTGGTCGAAGGGAAACGACTGGTCGACAGAATGACTGAAGCTCAACGGGTAAATTAACCAAAGTTGACCCATGCAAGTGGACTGTAATAGAATAACTTAAAGTGGTTAGGAAGTAATGGATTGTCATTAATGAGCAGTTGGTTGTATTGCATCTATAAATAAGATGTAATGACTATAAAGCATGATCATGGCGTGATGTAATATAGTGTGATTTGTGGTCTAGCAAGTCACAGTTGTAAACACCTGTTTTTGAGTGTTTGATTAATAGATGAGTGTATGCTCACTAGTTTGTTGGTTTTCCTCCAGGAGAGAGGTTTCCAGGGTAATTTCTGTGTAATGTGTTGATGATATTGTGTGTTGGTGTCTTATGTTTAATGTGTTTAACTATATGGATCAATTTGCAAACCTGTTGTAATCGGTATTGAGAACCCAATTGGTACAAAACCATGTGCAAATCCAAAACTATGAGCAAAAACCATGTGTGGTGCCAAAACCATGAGTAAAAACCATGTGCTCTGCAAATCATGTGCAAGTAGCATGAGCTATCCTCAAAACCATGAACAAATTCCAACAACTCAACTAGCAAAGTGCGCCTCCCAAAGACAAGTTCGCTCTCCTAGGTAAGTACACCCTCCAAGATGTCTCAACCAAGTGCCATGTAAGAAGAAGAGTCAACGTGCCCTCCTAGGATGAATGCCTTTATCCACATTTGTGATTAAAACAAGTAGTATGTACTAAAATTCAATCATCTCATGAGTTTTCCTTTGAACAAATGACATGTGTATGAGAGTGCCATGTCAACAAAAGAAGTCTACTGATCCCCTACAAGCCACTGGGAAGCCTCCACATGATCCCCAAGAGTGACTCATCTTCCCAAATAATCTTTTAGAATTTACTGTAATGGCTTAATTATTGACCAAACCATACTAAGGATTTTTTTAAATTAAAACTTGGAGAAAAGTTTTAATTAAATGCCACTAATAAAAAATGTATGTATCCATGTAAACCGAAGGGGGAAACTACCTGTGATGAGTCCAAATATCCTCTGAAGACCATATGTGCCCAGGTCTTTGCTTAGATCATCGTGGAAATGTCTCTGTAGCTCTGATTAAACTAATGCAATTGTAATATCCGTATCCGGATATTCTCATGTTGTGATCGTGTCTAAATCGCAATAAGACTATTCAAGTGAATAGTCAACCAATAGAAAATAACTCCATTTGGAAAGAATAAATAATATTGAATATATATTGATGAGAGATGATTACATTACAATTTGATGGACCATTTAAATATGGTCTTATTTTCCTTTTCAATGGAAATGTATGTCTCTATCTATTAGATTAATTAAATATTAATTTTATTTAATATTTGTTTAATTACTTTTCTTTTTATTATTTAATTATTTGTTTATTGATATGTTTATATATTATTTTATTTGTTACATGGCCTTCCTATTCAGAATGATTTGTCCTCAAAGCATTAGTGATGAAGGTCGCATCTTTCTTTGTATATACCTTATAAAATTCGTTAATAATTTTAATATACTAAGTAAAACCATGCGCAATTTCATAATACCATGTGCGGTTTCATGAATGCTATTTTTTAACTTTGTTTTTTACTCTTGCGGATAATTATTTTTTCCCACTTCTTCTTTGTAATATTTTTTTTCTTACTTCTTGTTATCTTCTTCTTATTTGCAACGGAAATAATTACTTCTTTTCTCCTTTTTTTTAAATTTATTTTTCTTCTTGTATTCTTGATTTACAGTTGTTTTTGAATGTTGGAGTTGAATAATATATATTTTTGATTAACTTGATTTGCTTCAAAGTTGCGGCTAAATCTTCTTTGGGCCAAAAGCTTACTTTTGGACAAGGTCCTAGATTTTTGGGAATCCCAAAAAATGATGGCCAAAAGCCAATGTGGATCAAAGATCCTTAATCAGAGAAGCTTTGAGAATGGTTTATGGCCAAAGGCCGAAATCAAGCCCAAAAAGGGGCTCTGATACCAATGTAATATCCGTATCCAGATATTCTCATATTGTGATCGTGTCCGATTCACAATAAGACTATTCAAGTGAATAGTCAACCAATATAAAATAACTCCATTTGGAATGGATAAATAATATTGAATATATATTGATGAGATATGATTACATTACAATTTGATGGACCATTTAAATATGGCCTTATGTGCCTTTTCAATTTGAAGGCACGTCTCTATCTATTCGATTAATTACATATCAATTTTATTTAATATTTGTTTAATTACTTTTCTTTTATTATTTAATTATTTGTTTATTGATATGTTTATATATTATTTTATTTGTTACAAATTTGTGAAGAGAACTGTATTCAGCCATAATGACCAAGTAACATGAGTCATTTGGAAGTGAAAAAACTTTTATTGGTAGAACCAAAAGGTTTGAACTTTGAACTAGAGTTTCCAAGCTCAAACTAGTTGATTGTGCATCAGAGCTAAGTAACAGAATATCCATGCCATGTTTAGAATGAGGACTGAAAATTTGGAAATGGTGATTCACCAAAGTATGATGTCAGAAAATATATTGTAAGAAATAATTGATAGAAGACAGAAGGTTATAATTATTCTACAAATAATTGAACTTTCCCATAAGTGACAGAATTGTAGCAAAATTGGATCAATTATCATTTTAACATCCAAATGCGTTAATATTGGTGAATCAAACATTTGAGTTGTAATTTTATCTTTTATCGTTGAGACTATTCAAAAGTTTGGCATGCAGTGAATGCCTCCTGCCAGTACAATCTTTCGTTTCGTTGTAGTTTATGTTGATCTATAAATATATAAAATGACTGTATTTTGTAACAGTATAGGAGAACAACCCACAGCATTAGGTGGAAACTACGTCACATGATATGAGGACACATTATATATATATATATTATACAAATCACAAATACAAAAATCAATTATTGACATAAAGAGTCAATTTTTTTAAAAACTAGAACATTTACAAAACACTTGGAATCCCTTCAAATCTCAATTTTGCTCTTCACCTGCACAATGAGAGACCACGAGAGCCATTTCCCTACAGCTAAAAGTGAGAAAACACAATGAAAAAAGGTGTTTTAGTGTGGGATACGTGTAGGGCATGTCTATAACATGTGTCTTATTTTAGGACATGTGCCAAACATGCATTGAACACATGTCTTGCATGTCTGTGTCCAATAGGTAAAATCTGGACATGGCCCCCTTGTTGGACAAGTCCTGTTTCTTAGGTTGAAAATGAACTGGTGAAAATTGGTTTTCCAACAGATGGATAATTTATTAATTAGTAATACCAAATCTATAGAATTAGTACCATGATGTTACACAATTTTTTTATCCTTGAATGGTTTGAATTTAGTACTTTCCAAGTCAGGCTTTACTATTTATAAACAGGCCATTACCAGTGGCTCTTTTGCAATCTCGTGCAATAATGTACTATGTGATGCATGGTACCATCTAAAAAATGGCAGAGGTATACAGTGCAGTTACTACTTAGATTTCATGCTTCAATGATTTCAGTTTTCATTATCTTGACCTACTTTTATTCTGACGTGAATTTTGCTGTATATTTGTGAAATAAACAAGTAATAAAAAAACTGGTTGATTGAAAATTGTTACACAATGTTGAAAGTAGAAGTAAGAACTGACATATTTTGCAAGTTTGTCAGATAGATTGCTTATTTTATACTTCTTGGATTGTGTTAGCTTCTGTGGCAGATTATGTATTGGTTTATCTCCCATATCCAGTTGTCTTTTTATTGTATTCCTTTGTTACATATGGTGATAATATTTCACTTTCATTGATGTAGCGATTGCATGAGGAAAATGAGAAACTTTTTGAACGACTTACGGACCGAAGTGTATCAGAAAGCTCACCAAAGGTTTGAGCACTGCCTATGATCATTTTGAAAACTAGTACAGGGGTGGTTACTTAAAATTCCTTACCTCCTATGAATGACCTTGTAGCCAACTTTCAGACAGGTTTATTTGCATATTTTGTTCTGTTTCCAATGAAAATGCAGGGCTTCTTGTGTGCTGGATGTCAGTAAAGAAAGCAGTTCAGATTCATTGTTCAATTACAATGCTTGAAAATTAATAGCTATTTGGATTTCATCTTAGTAGAATATTTCTATGCTATGGTCCTTTGCGCCACCTTCCTTGATATGCCTGGACACATATTGTATCCTCAGATATGTCTTGGATTCTCCATGGATGCATGTCTGGAAGACATACATCAAGAATCTCCATGGGATCCATTCTAGATATATTTGGGATCAAGTTCCAAACTTCCATGCTATATCCCCCTTAGCAAAAAATAATATTTAAAATCTCTCTCTCTCTCTCTCTCTCTTACACAGACATCAAATAAATCAACACTCATGACAATTTCAAGAACTAGACAGCTGATGATATACCATTAGCTCATCTGTACATTAACTAGAGCTCCATTTGTGCGAGAATTTTTCTCATTGACATGTATGTCAATTGATAGCCCAATGCCTAAAAAAATCTGTTATACTATTCTTAGTTCTCGTCACTAAGGAAATATTTGATGTGGCAATAGTAAGATATTAGCTGAGCTCTGTTGTCTATTTTCGTGATGATTGCTGTGGCAGTCATTTTTTATTTTTTATTTTTAACAGAAACGAGTAAATTTTATATTATAAAATGCCGTGGGTAACCCCAACCAGCAAAACTTTACATATATTGCTTCCCAGTCCTGAATCAAAACTCGCTCTTCGGAGCCTACACAACATGTACAAGGAGTCAAAAAAGGCATTATAAGCCTGCTTCTTGAGACTATTCTGCTATGTCGAAAGCTGTAGTATCTAATGTACTGTCCCAGCAACCATAAACAGGTAAAACACATAAAGACTTATCAATTAAATTTCAACCCAGATCAACCCTCCTCCAATGGCATGTCTCCCTGTGCATTTCCTTCTCCTTCTGGACTGATAGGCTGTGCAGCTTGTTCAGGTTGATGAACAGTCTCCTCCTTGCCATCCATATCTTTGACAGAGTCCATTGAGAGAAGTGCCTCCTCCTTGCCATCCATATCTTTGACAGTGTCCATTGAGAGAAGTGGCAAACCTGTTGATGATTGAGTGCCTCTTGCAAACCCAAGGATCATGTTAAAGTGCATTTCTGAATCTTTGACTGATATCTCATACTTCGCTTCCATCACGTCCTGTGCCATTTCTTGTCATTCCATATGGATATTTAGTTACTGAATGGAATGCCTCAAACCTTCAATCTCTCTGTTCATTCATTGGAGGATTCTCTTTACTTCTCTATTTTTGCTGCCCTCGCCACCCCCTGAGCCAAATGGATGTGCGATAGCCGATAGTGCTTCTGCTAACTGGGTCACCAAGAAGTTTCAGATTAAGGCTACGGGATTCACTAGAATGTCGCCAAGTATCTGCTCCTCGCTTCACCAAGAGTTTTCCCAACACACTAAAATGTTCAGAGGTAAAAATTACACACGAATTGGAGGAGCCCTTCCAAAGTAGAGGTTCCATGTATACGGGTGGCTGCATATCTTCATTAAGTTCAGAGTCGAGTGGAAATTCATGGCACACAAGATAAGAATACACATGCCTAGTGCTGCAAACCTTCATTGTTTGAAGATGCTTGAAGAATCCACCCAGGTCTCCATCGAATGCACAACAATTACAAGTTTCCCCTTCCAAAATGTCACACATTCATCGACAGTCCTCATAATTCTCCATCAATTGAATGTACAAGCAAGCAAGATGAGGATGTTGACTACTACCCGGCGAGATCCATTAATACCGAAGAAGCCTTCCATTATCATAACTCAACCAATGCACCAAGTAAGACTTGGAGTAAGACACTTTGACAATCCATTAAGATGTGAAACATAGATTAAGGGATCCATATCCTTATAGGGGGGTACCCATTTTTAACCACGACCCCCTTGTCCAAATACACAGAATTGCATTATCTTGTTCATCTACCATTTGATTATGACTTTGCTTCACATTATAGAACTTGACTTCATTGATCCCCTTGATATTCTGTGTTATTCTTTGAGACAAGGTGCCCTCCTTGTCCATCCTTTTATGCATTTGTTGTATAACAAATAGAGAATCCCCTAGGATGACTACTTTCTTAATCTAGACATCCTGTAGTAGAATCATTCCAAGATAAAGAGCATACAATTTTGCTTGGTTGTTTGTGGTAATTCCAAGCCCCTAGGAGAAATTTACTTCTGTATTTCCATCAGGGCTTTGGCGGTTGTTACAACTCAATTTAGCACTTTAGTGGCAAAGCCCCAGTCCGCTAGTGCTTAGAAATGTAACTTCAGAAGATTACTACCACTGTCACCTTAATTTGAGTTTTCCCACGTTTTAGGCCACTTTCAAGGCAAAGGGAGGCTTCCCTATCAAGTATAGGATGATCTTCGGATGTTAAGCTTTATTAAAGATCTAGAAGTGTGTAGTCAAGTTAAGCATGCCACAAAGTACTTTAGCAAATGAATGTAAAATTGATCAAGAGATAAAGTGTTTCATAACCATCGCTCAAAACGAAATAGTCATGGATATAAAAGAAATAAGCTTACGGAAATAAATAAGCAATGTACTACAATATATCAATGATAAAACTTCATTACAGTAAATGGCTCATTTCCTCAATTCATCCACAAGCACTTGTTATTAATGGTGACAATTTAGCTTGATTAGCTTATGAAGTTGTTCACTTGAACGAGGCTCTCCTAGAGAGGTGAACATCTCTGCAAAGGGGTGTCATGCAAACTTATTAGCATGTCAACTTAAGTTGTAGTGACTTGTATCACTTAACCAAAATGGCTCACTGTTAATCCCATAAATTAAGAGTTGTTAATTAATGTTTTCACTATCACATTCAATGTCCATGAGCAATAAATAAACAGTGAGATTACTTGTATCAACTTATGACAATTTCTAGAATATTAAATGAAATCAGAATTGCATTTGAGAACCATAAACAATTTGGAAATTAAACAGTTATGTGCTAAAGCAATATTCAGAAAATTGAATAGCAGATTTGGCACTTATAGATCATCTCTTTCACATTAACTTGCTGCTCATCATTTATGACAGTAAACCAGAAAATTCCAGAATTAATTTAAGGTGTGAATTTAGCAAGATATATCACTTAGGCATGCAATTATCCACTATTCAGAAACTTCCAAAATTTATATTATTGTTGTCACAGTTCATCTGAGGCATAAATCCACAAGCAAATAACTTGAAAAATTCGTATTTAACCTTGGAAAATTTTCAGAAAAAAGGAAGCATTAGATCTGAATTTTTAGGTGTTCGGTTACTTTAAAGTTTAAACAGTAATTTCTGGAATTTAAGATATGCAAAAAATAATTTTCAGAATTCAGTCTAGTGACTCAAGTGACCTTTGAGCTAGCTAAAACATCACATAAACATGTCAAATGTGCCCAGAATTTTTTTAGTGAAGTCTTAGCACGTGACGGTGAAACCTTCTCAAAAGCTGAAATTTTTAGATTTTTTTGGCTGGAATTTACCGTAAAATTGCAGAAACAGGGAATGAAACCTACAAGAAATTCAAAAAATTACTATAAAAAATTAAAAGAAAAATTTAGAAAAATTCCTAAAAAATCAGAAAAATAATTTTGTGTTTTTCCTAGTTATTTCCCCTTTTCCGATTTTTTACTAAGATTTTATTCTATATACTGCCCTAAAATTTAAAGAGAACATAAAATTATAGTTGAAGGATGGAAGAAAAGACTAGTGCTTTCTAGATCCTTGGGCTATTGGAGTCCTAGATCATCGCACTTGAGCCTTGTTTGAATATGCTTGTTGTAGAATCCCTTGAAAATAACATGACAAAGTCTCCCTACAAACAATTGGTTTGACTTACCAAATTCATCAAGGAAGGGTAGCTATGCATGCACCTTGAATCCACTTATTTAGCTCACACACTAACCTATATTACTTGTTAGATATCTGTCCTAATATTCAAAATATCTTAACATGCAACATACACTAGCATATGATTAATCATGTAGCATACCACTCTTCAATGGAATAGCAAATAGAAATAACGATGATAAAATTTACACAAGTTTCTCAATTAGAATCAATAAGTGAGGTTATCACGAAGACTCCATGAGACAAGAGCGAAAGATAGAGCAAGTATGATAATATTACTCTCCAAGATCAACATCAAATGAAAATGAGAAGTGAGCTCTCTTATATGTGAGAAAAGCTCAACTTTTAGTACAATAAAATAATAATATCATGTCCAAAACCTTAGATTTGATCTAAGAATACTTAAACATGATAAAAGAATCCACAATCTAACAAGATCCTCAATGAGGGAGGGCGCACTAACCAATATGGTCAAAGTATGAGCAAGTAGTGCCAAATAATCCTCAAGAGAGGGGGGGTGCTCCACAATACCATGAGTAGCATATGATCAAATTAGTATCAAAACCACAAAACCACCCATGAAAGGAGGCGGTTGTCAACAAGAGTGGTCCAATTCTCAACAATATGGCCCAATAACCTAGGGTGCTCCAACAAATCATGCTCAAAACCTTCAAGAAATGCCAAATCAATGGAGGAAGTGCACACATGTGGTCAAACAAGCTCATAAAGTGGTCCTAAGTACCAACGGCTAGCCTCTAAGGAGGAGCGCTAGGGTGCAAATGATGAGATAAGGTCCATGCAAGCACAAGAAACCCCAACGACCTCATCCCAAGCTCACATTGGTGGTCATGGATGCTAAAAAATCCCAACAATCTAGCTCCAAGTTGCATGAAATGATGTAACAAGGGTCCAAAGTGATTTCTAAGTTCAAATTACTAGAAATAAATGTTTAGAATAGTCCACACGTGCCAAGTAAGAAGGGTCTTCAACATGAGGAAAGGGGTTGGCCCCTTTTCCTAGCTAGGAAACACAACATGAAGCATCCTCCAAGTGTTCACCTCTGACTAGTCGTGGGTTGAAAGGAAGACCACATCATTACTAGACACACCAAGAATATTTATCAATGGCATGCCTTCAACATTTTTCTAATTATCAGATATATTGGATACCCTTTATTGAGTTCAATCATTTGTAACTTCTGCTAAAGTATCATGGAAATCGGACACATAAAGAAACCAACACTAACTCGAAAGAGTTATCGATATTGTATTGGATATATGAGAAAGCGAAAGCATTCTTATTAAGGGTTCCAATGAGGTTGAGTCAATCCACTTTATGAATGTGGGATAGACCTAAAACACACAATAAATTGAAATAAGGCATAAAAACACAAGATAGCATAAAATATGACATGACTTTAGTAACGCTGAAGTCTATTATCTGATTGACTATTATAAACTAAGTTTTACTTTAACACCCTCCGTTAATGGTCAATCTACTAACTACACCAAATAGCATAAAATATGACGTGACTTTAGTAACGCTGAAGTCTATTATCTGATTGACTATTATAAACTAAGTTTTACTTTAACACCCTCCGTTAATGGTCAATCTACTAACTACACCAAATTTATTCTATAATTTTACATGCTTTTCAGTACTAAAAGACTTCGTGAAAGTGTCTGCAGTTTGGTCCTCTGTAAGAAAGCATTGTAGCTCAACAATTCTATCTTCTACAAGTTGTTTGATGAAGTGGCAATGCAACTCAACATGCTTGGTACTCTCATGGAAGACTGGATTCTTGGCTAGTTTGAGCACCACTTGATTGTTGCAGAGTATTGGTGTTGACTTTGAATGTTGCATCTTCATATCTGAAAGCATCCTTTTGAGCCAAACTACCTCACATGCTCCTTTCATTGCTCCTCGATATTGTTTTTTTATGAAAGGACTACTGCCTGTTGCTTCTTGTTGGTTAATGTGATTGCACCCGTGACAAGGTTGAATACATATCTAGAGGTTGATTTTCTATCATCCATGCAACCTGCCCAATCTGTATTTGTATAACCACACAACCTAGGATTTTAGGTTCTATTGTACATAATGCCAATGTCAAGTGTCCCTTTCACATATCTCAACACCACCTTCGTTGTAGTCCAATACTCTGCTTTTGTTGATGTCATGAATCTATAATTGAAGTTCATAACATAACTCAAATATGGCCTAGTGGCTATAAGATATATCAAGCTTCCCACTAGTTGCTTGTAGACTAATTCATTAGCTGCCTCAAAGTCGGTCTTGGTTGAAAGTTTCAACCCTTTCTCCATTGTTGTAGATGAGATCTTGCAATCTTTCATTCTAATTTTGTTAAGCAGACTCTTGGCATATTTTGTTTGTGAGACAAAAATTATGTTGCAGGAAACGTGGGCCCCAACCTCGTTTCCAGCGTTTCACCATTTTGAAACCCCGAAATGTGTATTGTACGGACCAAAAACGCGTTTCTGTACGGACGAAATGTGTTCCTAAGATGGAAACGCGTTTTGTCCATATGAAAACGCGTTTTCGGTACAGATTCAGTCAATTAGGTCGTGTTTCCAAAAAAATATCACCATGGTGCAATAGTATTTGTTAATATTAATGGTAATGTTAAATTCTGCAAGTAAAAGTGACATTCTCCTTAACTTTTATTGTCCATCTTTTTACTTAAATTTTTAACATTACTATTAATTGTTTTTGGATGTTTGAGAGTGGTTCCAACCTCATCGGACTTCATATGCAACAAGTATAATTTCAGATCCCATTCAGAATTCAACAGACTTAATAGTTTTCAGGATTGCAAAGTTTCCACTAGATTCTATCATGTATGAGGGTATGGAATTGGCATTTAATCAAGCACATTGACCCTTATATGTCCTTTGATGTTGGTGGTGTTGATTGTTGACCTCCTCTGTGATGACCTTAATAAAATTGTACTCTTCACTCAAGCAAAATCACTTATTAAGCATGGGAAGCTTTTTCTACCTTATTTTAACTCTTGGATTAGGAAGTTTCATCAAAAGTGTAGGGTGTTGAGCCGTCAACTAATGTCCTTGGAGGATCAACTTTGAAATTTGAGTTAGAGGCAAGGGCTAGAGTCTAGAGGAGGGAGGCATAGGGTGCTATTGATGAATAGGATCCCAATATAGGCAATGATTCGTCGACATGTATGATTTGTGATTTATATTTCACATTCTTTTTTTTAAATGTTCTAGCTCATATATATATATATTGCGTTTCCTCGTTTCCAAATTTCCCCCATTTCGAAGTTTCACTGTTTCATCCTCGTTTCCTCGTTTCGTGCAACTTAGGACAAAAATGTTGCTACTTGTTTGCCAAACTTCTACACCCAAATAGTAATGTAGGAGGCCTAGATTATTCATGTCAAAATCTTTACTCATATTGGATTTTATTTGTTCAATCATGCTTGTCTCACAACCTGTAATAATAATATCATCTACATAAATGACTAGTATGATGATATCATTACAAATGCTTTTAACATATAGGTTGGCATATGAAGGACTCCAGTGGAGCGCCTGTTCAACCAAGTAATTGTCAATCTTAAAGTAGCATGCCCTGGGTGCTTGCTTTAGGCCATATAGAGCATTCTTTAGTCTGCAAACAAAGTGCTCCTTCCCTGAAAACCCTGTGGTTGCTAGGTAAAGATCTCTTCCTTGAAATCTCCATTGAGGAAGGTCCTCTTTACATCCATCTGATAGACCTTCCATGGCTAGAACTAGTGAGATGGTGCTCATCTTTGTTGTAGGAGAAAAGGTCTCATAATCAATGCCTTCTCGTTGAGAGAACCCTTTTGCTATGAATTGCACCTTGCACTTGTCAAGTGTGCCATTTTCCTTGTACTTGACCTTGTACACCCATTTGCAGCGAATGGGTTTCTTCCCTGGTGGAAGTGTTTGAGATCCCAAGTATGCTTTTTCATCAAATTTTCATGTTTAGTTGTTACCGCTCAAACTGGCACACCTTTGCAAATCAAGGCTACATAGACCTAGTGCTAGTGACAGTAAGATTGGGAGGGTTAGACCCAATGTCACCAGAATCTAACCTCTCAACACTTCGGGTAACTCCAAAACCCATGGGGAGATCCTAATCAATGAAAGATACCTACAACCACCAACACGACATGGATTCCTTCTACAAAACCTTAGTACTTATGATCAGTGCCTTATCAGAGTCGAACAATATCAAATCAAGACACAAGAATAATATATAAATGGAGTTATTCACTTTATCACAAATTCCAGATAATATCACGCCTTCCGAGGTAATTTAACGTCTCCCAAGACAACCACTCCAAAAAGTGCGTCCTCAAGGGAAAGATGACAATTGGACTAGGGTGAAGCTAGATGATAGGCTATAAATATTACACACACTCTAATTCACGAATTACAAGGTTTTCATGGATCCCAATGCATTTCCTTAGAAGAGGACGCCCTCTAGGGTTTGTGCACAAAACCCTAGGGTGAAATTTTAGGGTGGACCAAAAATACCAAATCACGTCTATTTT
The DNA here is from genome assembly GCA_027924585.1 of Larix kaempferi. Classification (NCBI taxonomy): domain Eukaryota; kingdom Viridiplantae; phylum Streptophyta; class Pinopsida; order Pinales; family Pinaceae; genus Larix; species Larix kaempferi. Next base: position 4,835,704 of record BSBM01000827.1, read on the forward strand.
TGGATTTTTGAATTTATTTAGATTTTTAGGGGTTTTCCAGTTGGAAAATATTTTTATGCATAAAATAAAACATGTAAAATTTAATAAAAAAGAAAAGAATTGAAGGGTAGGGTATTGGATTCTTGTCTCAAACCCTAGGGCTATGAGAGATCGAGGCTAACGTCCTTCTTTTTAAAATGGTTTCCAATACTTGCAACTAGGGAAAAACTAGCAACCTCTAGGGTTAGGTAGCAAAACCCTAATTAGGGCAAATAGAGAATTCCAAGACCCAATATAACAATGGAGAGCTCCTTGGTAGGAAGGTCTCCTCAAGCAAGTAGACAAAATGCTAGTAAACAAACCGTACCTTAGTCTAAAGCACTTCAAGAGTGGCGTTAAACTAGTGTTAGGAGATAAACATACCAACATTAATCAAGAATGAGTAAGGAAATGCACCTTAGTTCACCCTTGAGCACGAGTTATTAGAACTATTCATAGCATCTACTTAGCATGTGACAATCAAACCATAGGTATCCTTCTATTCATCCTTCATGCAAGAGAAAAAGATATCAATGAGAGAGGTGCACACTAGCTCAAATGATCCAATAAACCAGTAGGAAAAGAAAATAATATATAATTTGAACCCTTGTCCATGATTTACAAATGAGGCGAGGTTGTCTAATTTATATGAGACGACCCTAAACCCTCCACAAATTTGAGCCTACAAGTTAATGACAAAATATAAAATTTTAGTTTAGTGCACCCACAAACTTGGGGACTAAACCATACAATGAGATAAAATAAGAATAAAATGTGCAATTAGGCTCCACCGTGCAAAGTGAGTCAAAAGGAGGATGTCATGCCCCAACCTCTACCACGGGGGAGTGCCCCCCACCCCCTCACTCCCGCTCTCAAAGCTCGCTCCCAAAACGCTCCCATTTTTGGGAGTGCGCTCTCGAGGTGCTCCCAAGACGCTCCCTACCTCTCCTATACTAAAAGTGCCTATACTAGGTTGATCATTTGATGACAATGTTATGGTAGCTCCCTTCTTTGCCAAGCTCCTATACAAGTTGTTATAGTTTATCCTTTGATGACAATGTTATAAGTTATAACTACTAGATGATTGATGCTATATGGTTTAATCCATGTTTTCTATAGCTAATACAACATCCTACATGTATTTTAGATATAAATCCATCAAAATATATTAAAATATATAATATAGAAAAAATGCTTCCAAAATGGGAGCTTTTGAAAATTTTGCTTTTCGCTCTACTCTCGCTCCCGCTCCTTGCTCTGAACAGCATAGGCCCCAACTAACTCCAATAGATGCTTGTCCCTCAATGCCCTCCTTTTTAACAATGTAGGCTTCTTCTTTAAGGAATGATGTCATGGGTCTGGACTTTGGAGACCATGAGGAGGGGTTTTCCATCAAACAATAGGTTCAAGTGGGAAAAATGAGGTGTGCTAAACCAGGTATGACAACTCTTATACGCACAATCACCTCTACAAAGCAAAATATGGGTGTGGTCATGTGTCCTAAATTCTAATGCACCCATCCCAAGAAGCATCGGACATCAACCCAGGGCCCAAAAGGCCCAACAAGATAGGGGACTTTTGCCCATCAAGAGGTAGTCAACAATGCCACTAAGCCAACACTTCCTGGAACGAAAACCAAGAGGACCTGCCATGACCTTGATCAGGGGTATTTAACCCCAAAATCAACACTACATAATATAGCCCCCAAAACTTGGCGTTTACAAAAGAAAAAATAACCCTCACTCTGGTATATCTAGAAGGAATGCATTAGGCACTCTGAGGCATAACAATTGGCTCCAACTGCGGGACATGCACTCTTCCCAGGAGTGTATGAGAAAACCCTAGAATCTCCTGGGTACTTGTAGACCTCAGGAAACATAACACCTATAATGGACAATTTAAGCAAACATTTTTGCTTCTCTGTCTTGCTCATCAAACTTGTCCTGGTTTCTACCTGCAATTGCTGGGTGAGTATCCTTGTCTAGGACAATATTGGTCAAGTATTTGTACCAAAAAATGGCCAACATATGTTGCTTCCACATATTGTAGTTCTTGCCAGAGAACCTCTGGCTAGCTTCCAACATGATGTTGGTTAAAGAGGCCATATATATAAGTCACAAATGCAGAAAAATATATTGAAACAACGTAAAATGCTGAAAAATAGATGTTAGAACCTATTGATATTGGCTCTAGACAACTATAGCAGCCACATATTGCTGATAAACATGCAGATTTGTGATAAATCTATTCACTAACAACCCAAAAACACATATTTTGACAAATCTGCTCAAATCAGCCCCATAAACCACAAATCTGCTCTCCAACAACTGATAAACACACAGATTTCGACAGATCTTCTCTTAAACAACTGAAGAATTAGATTTGATACAAACCAGCATTAAAACAATCAATTTCTCCTGAGAAAAGCTAAATTAATCAACAGCTAAAATGTCTAGATCTTTAAATTTGGGCACCAATTCACGTAGGAACAAATCCAATCTACTCATAAACTGTTTGAATTGAAAAAAAACTAGAGAAATTGCATTGATTGCGTTTTCACAGAGGTCATTCAACGAAAAGTTAATTCTTGGTTGATCCAAACTATCAAATTTCTGAAGTACGGAATCCATACAATGTATGGCTGAATTGTACTGTGCAGGTTGATTTGTATGAATCTCTGATTAGTATGGCTCAATCATATTGTCTAGGCTGATTCGTATGAATTTCTGGCCTGTATGTTTGTACAATTCATGTCTGGCAGCTGTATGTCGGATCCGTACTTTGGCGGCTATTTACGATGGTTGGCTTGTACGTAGTGGCTGTACGACCCCCTTTTTATTTTTAATTTCTTTTGTGGAACGTTGAACTGTTGGGTTCCACTATTAAATCATTTTATGTTGCTTCAAAATAAAAAAAAACGATTCGAAATAGTACCTGCTTTCATTGTAACACTTTCGACTCTTTCATGTGCTCCACTAGTGATCCCTTGATCCATCTTTGTCGGCAGCAGTCTGTAGGTTTTCAAGTTCTCACAGAGTCCAAGGCTCTAGTTGAGCTCTAACACTATATCACGGAAATCGAAGACAAAGAAACCAAGACTAACTCGAAAGAGTTATTTGTATTGTATTGCAATATATGAGAAAGCAAATGCTTTTTTATAAAGGGTTACAATGAAGTTGAGTCAATCTATGTTATGAATGTGGGATAGATCGAGAAACACAATAAAGTGAAATAAAGCGTAAAAATGCAAAATAACATAATGTAGAAAGTGACTTTATCAATGCTTAAATCTAGTATCTAATTGACTATTATAAACTAAGTTTTACTTTGACATAGAGCACTATGGATTTTGGCTCTTCCCATGGCAAGTTCCATGGTGTTGACTTTGTCATACTCGTGGCTCTTGTATCCTTTAGGGGCACTATTGATGGCTTGTGCTATTTTATACCAATAGAGTGATCGAAGAGCATTGAATGGTAAGCCACATGCATAGAGAAACTTGAAAACTTTTGCATCCATGTCATCCCTACAGCCTTGGTCAAAGAAATCTAATATTGTTCTTTCCCCAAAATGCATAGGCGAGAATCCACTAGCATTGGGGGATGGGATTTGAGCATTGAACATTCTATGTGAGTTTGATGTCTCAGATTTAACTCTTGATTTTTTGGATTTCTTTTGTGCGACCTCCTCATCCTTCTTGTATTTGCATCTATTTTTATTGGCACATAGTCACAAATTTTGGATCCTATAGTCTTACCTTCATCCCATGTCTTAACCCCACATAGATGCTTTCTCACACAGGTGTTCGACTAACACAAGATATTTCCAAATGATCGAACACCTTGAGCAACTGTTCACACAAACAAATTAGAGATTAACACATCGGGTTTTTACGTGCTTAAAACCCTCAAAGAGGGAAACAGTGCATGGCCCTAGCCAAATAGCTACTTGAGGCAATATATTATGCAAAAGAATAAAATGTTACATATGAATTTCTCATAATCGATGATTGAGCAAATGACTGTCCATGCTCTTTAAATAGAAATCATGCACCAATTGGGTTTTAAACCACAGATCAATAGCCATTAAGATCGAGGTGAAGAGGAACCATCGGATCACCCTACGTCTATAACATATCGTGACTGTCGGATTACATAATTACAAATGCATACTAAAGAAACACACTTTACCCAAAGACATATTATTCTAAGTTGATCTTAACTAACTCCTAGGTGTCTAAAAGTCCTAACATCCCCCCTTAAGAACAACTTGGGATAGGATTGAAGGATTTGCGAAAGTGACACTATAGTTGAAAGGAGGCAAGAGAGCCTATTCCCCCTTAACGACCATTTCCTGAACTCCTAACATAGATCGAAGTTTAGAAAACTTCGCTTTTGTAAGAGACATTGTGAATATGTTTGCAACTTGATCATCTGTAGGGAAAAAGAGCACTTCGAGCACTCGATCCCGAACAAGCTTTCTAATGAAGTGCATATGTAGCTCAATGTGTTTGCTGTGCTGATGTTGAACTGGATCTTTGGCGAGTTTGATGACACTCTGATTGTCACACCAAAGGGTAGTTGGATGTTGTTGCTCGAATCCAAACTCTGAAAGGATCTGTCGAAGCCACAAGGCTTCTTGACTTGTATTAACTGCGGCTTGATACACTACTTCTGCTGAAGAAAGAGCAAGAGCTTGTTGTTTCTTACAAGCCCAAGTGATAGGTCTGGGACCAAGAGTGAAAACATAACCTGCATTAGAATTCCTATTATCAAGATTGTTGTCCCAATGTGAATGAGTGAAAACAACCAACAAAGGAATCCCCCCTGAACTGTAATGAATCCCAAACTGAACTGTACTCCGAATATAGGGTATTGTTCTTTTTGATGCTTTCCAATGGCTTTTATGGGCCGTTTGCATATATCAGGCAACAAGACCAACTACAAAGGAAATATCGAGACAGGTATGATCCATGTACAAGAGACTACGAACGAGTTGGCAATACAAGCTGGCATCTACTTCGGGTGAAGTTCAAGTGGCAGTAAGTTTGACTTGAGACTTGAAGGGAGATGGGGTTGGTTTACTGTAAGATCCCACAAAATTCCGAGCTAAATTTGTTATGGATTACTTGTGAAGTCTGGTTCCAGTCTTTCGTTAAACACTTTGATGGACACTGATTTTTACCACTGTTATTTTCTCTTACACTAAATGTCTGAGTTTATGTCATATTTACTTGGAAATTTGCATTTAAATAATTCATATCTGATTTCCAATATTACTCAAATATATAGGACCCCCATCAAGTCCTCACTTGCTACTGTATTTAGTACCAAAGATTCTTTACAAAGATTTCAATAAGAATAAGGAATTTAACCTGCTGCTACAGCAGTCTCAAACAGTTCACTAACTAAGGGTTATGACTCCATTAAATAGGCTGTAATTGCTTGTATTTATCAACAGTAAAAACAGTACAGAACTCAAGTTTTACATTTAATTCCACACCTCATATATCAGCAGAATAGTGACAATCTGTAGTGGCTGTACCTTGCCTTTTGGGATGCCTGTAGTGTTAGTTTTTCAGAATTTTCAATCTGATCTAAGATCTTAACTGAGAGAATAACATGTACCGCATATCTATAGCATATCAATCATGGACATAATAATGCAAGCACATAAGAGACACAGAGTTTCACCGGGGAAAACCAAGAAGGTGAAAAACCCCGCAACTTCCTCAGAGATAGATAGAGCAATGATACAACCAAAGTACAACCAAAGTACAAGAGATAGTCTTCTCTTAGCAGATGATCCTCCTCCTCACATGTGCGCCACTTTCCGAGTGATGGAAGAGTGAGTAATGAGCGATCAAATAGAGATCGCCCGATCTCTATTTATACTTGTCCTGTCCTGCCCAATAAACTAATGGGGCCGACTTGTCTAGCTTAGCCTAATAACCCATGGTTAACTTAATCCAGGCCGACCCCACACTTGGTGGTCTAATAACCCATTTACCCACATGACTCATACAGGGCCGATCCCATCAAGGTGGTCTAATAACCCATCAAGTATAAGTTACGACACTTACAATATAAATGACGACACTTCCGTATAGAGGAATAATAACATCTCTATAGGAATACAAACCCTTCCGTATAGAGGAATAATAACATCTCTATAGGAATACAATACACATGGGTAAAATACATTCCGAAGTTACATATACATCAACACTCCCTCTTAACTAGGAAGGTATTTCTCGACAGAGATCTGCTAGCACTAGTCTTCTTCTCTGGATCATCATCAGCGAATCATCGTCCTCGAATCATTGTCATCGTCACTGCTGCTGCTATCTCAATCAATCTCCAATCTACTCGTCACAGGAAGTTCTATAGAGCCAGTCCTTTTTCATACTCGATGTAGGCCCACCACCTGTAGGTCTTCATCATCTGTGCGGACGGTCTGATAGAGGTGGTCTCTCAGGACTGATCTTATGTGCTGATGCAATACCTGACAAGAGCATCCCAGGAACATTTATGTGCCTAAGCACAACCGGCAAGATCCATGACTAATTACATGCATCCCTTTCACAATACCTTTAAAGAGCATCCCAGGAACATTTATGTGCCGCAGCACGACCGACAAGATCTCTAAAGAGCATCCCAGGACTTATTACGAGCACACAACTCAACCTCTCGGATCTCTAGGATTGATTACATGTGAATAGATAATACCTTTAAAGAGCATCCCGGGAACATTTATGTGCCGCAGCACGATCGGCAAGATCTCTAAAGAGCATCCAAGGACTTATTACGAGCACACAGCTCAACCTCTCGGATCTGCAGGACTGATTACATGTGTCCGTAGTAATACCTCATCCCAGGAATGATTACGAGCACACAGCTCAACCTATCGGATCTTGAGGACTGATTACATACTACATAGCAATACCTCATCCCAAGACTGATCAAGAGCACACAACTCAACCTATCGGATCTCTGAGGATTGATTACATGCTACTTGCACAACCTGCCACATATCATCTCTGACCTCCAAGTATCAACCTGATACTCATGATCCAACTGATCATCATCGCACGAAGCATCATCCTGATGCTCATGATCATACTGATCATCATCATTGCACCGTCCTGATGCATATCATCTGGAGCAATATCCTGAAGCTCATCATCCATGATCATCCTGATCATACATAGTATCTACCTGATACATATCTCATACATGATCCACTTGATCATACGATGCATCCACCTGATACATATCATGCATCCACCTAATGCATATACAGAGCAGTAATTGGAGCATCCTCCTGATGCTCATCATCCAATGCTTACATCCACAACCATGGGAAGGATCCTCCTCTCACCATGCTTGGAATGGCTCCAGCAAATGTGTCCATCACTTCTTCCTCGAAGTGTCGTCAATCTGAAGAACACCAAGCCTCTCTCTGAAGTACTCAAACTTCACTCTGGCTAGTGGTTTCATCAGCACATCTGCAACCTGCTCATCCGTCACAATATACAGGAGCTTCACTGCTCCTCTCTGCACCATATCCCTGATATAGTGATATTTGATCTCAATGTGTTTCGACCTGTCGTGGAACAGTGGGTTCTTAGACAACTTCACACAACTCTGGTTGTCACAAAAGATACCAGTAGCCTCCAGCGGGAGATCAAATAACTTAGATAGTAGCTTCCGGATCCATACTGCCTCACAACTAGCCGAACAATCTGCAACATACTCTGCCTCGGCTGTACTCAGTGCTACGGAGGACTGCTTCCTGCTAAACCAAGAGATCACACCTGATCCCATACTGAAGCAGCACCCAGATGTGCTCTTCCTATCTGTAGCATTGCCTGCCGAATCTGAATCAACATAACCCTGCAAGTTAAACCTTTGATTCGCATCATACTTGAGCCCATAATCAACCATACCCTTCAGGTACCTCAGAATATGCTTTACAGCAACCAGGTGAACACTCCTTGGATCTGTTAGGAACTGGCTCATTGTGTTCACCGCAAAGAAAATATCTGGTCTCGTGTTCATCAGGTACATCAAGGACCCAATCATTTGACGATACATAGTGACATCAACCGGCTAAGATGAAGCATCACACAGAAGCTTCAGGTTTGATGCCATAGGTGTGGCCATGGCCTTGCAATCCATCATCCCTAACCTCTTCAGGATCTCTACTGCATACTTCCCTTGTCCAAGGAAGATCCCATCTGCACTCTGCCACACCTCCATGCCTAGAAAATAGTGCATCATCCCCAAGTCCTTCATCTCGAACTTGACTGCAAGCTTCCTCTTGGTATCGACAATCAAAATATCATTACCTGTTACAAATAGATCATCTACATACAACAGTAGTATCACAGGATTTCCTTCCTCAACCTTGTAGTAAAGGTTGGAATCCGCTTTACTCTTGGTAAAGCCCAAACTGGATAGAAAGCTATCTATCCTACCATACCAAGTCCTAGGAGCTTGCTTCAAGTCATACAAGGCTTTCTTCAACCTGCACACGTATGACTTCCTGTCATGTGTCTCGAAACCAAGTGGCTGCTTTACATATACTTCCTCCTCGACTACACCATTCAAGAAGGCAGTCTTGACATCCATTTGGTGTATCTTCCATTTCATCACTGCAGCCAGAGGAAGTACTAATGGAAGTGTATCTGGCTATAGGAGCAAAAGTCTCTTCATAATCAATTCCTCTTTTTGGGAGAAGCCACGAGCTACAAATCTCGCTTTGTATTTCTTTATACTGCCATCTGCAGCATGCTTAATCTTGTAGATCCACTTGGACGTCACAACTGACTTCCCTTCAGGTCTTGGGATTACATCCCAAACATCATTCTTCATGATCGACGGATCATGGCATTCTTCTATTACTTCATCCCAGATCCTGGGAACTTCAATATCTTCAATAGATATTTTTGTTGCTGGAACAAATGTTGTAGTCCTTCTTTTGTAGGTGATGGTATACGATCTTTCCTACAAAACAAGTTAAATTGCATGATGAGAAACATCTCATAGTTTTCAGAACAAATTCTTACCCAAAGAAATATGTCATACAGTCATGCAATTATTTTAGCCAATGCTTCAATACAACATTCATCCATATCTTGTAACTTTCTAGATGCCTTCCAATCTCTACCAGAACATTGTTAAGAGTTTGCACTACTCCCAACATGTCAGCAAAGAGGTTTCATTCTAGATAAGTAGCAATGGAATGTTGTACAGTGCCATAGGCCACTTACCCATTACATGCATATTAGTAGTATGGTGTTCATTAATGCAATTATTCTAATATGCCAAAATACACAGCCTAATTCTAGGAACATCAGTATATACATCATTGAACAGTATTATTTAAACAATCAAATATGCAAGAAATGATAATTCAAATACTTATCTTTGTTTGTTTGTTGGGTTGCCTCCCTCTCAGTCTTTGCTTCCTTTCTGCAACTCCATTCTGATGTGGATTGTGAGAAGTGGTCGACTCGCTCTGAATATCTGCATCCTTGTAGAAACTACTGGAGTGTGCTCCCTCTTGATCTTTGCTTCCTGGATTACCTGTCCTTGAACTTATATCCATCCTCGATCTCTATGCATGCTTACAAGTATCATTATTGTGATATCCTCAAAATCTCATACATAATCATACATTTATTAGTATAATCTCAATACTATTAGAAACACAATAATCTTAAACATGTATAGTAATGATCATTTTAAACACAAATAATAAACATTAGTATTCAAGGTTTATATAGGACTCTTTTGGTTAGTCATATCATCAATTAAAGTAATAAACATAATATGCCTAAACCCATGATTACTCAAACCTATAACTTCATGAATAATCATATTCAATCATGCCAAGTATACTTATATAAGATATCCTAACACAAGGTAGGATTTTAACTTGATATAGGAAAAACATACCTGGATTAGCATGTTAGCTAGCTATGTCTAACATACCTACATGATGTCTTCTTGTTCTTCAATGACTTGTGCTAGTAACCTGCATATCTCATAAGTTAACCATTATAGAACCAAGTTATATATACCTCGTAAATAGATCTTCTATGTGATCCATGATAATGAATGAATCTTTGTCTTCATGTCTCCATGGTCATATGTTCTTGAACTAGAACATGATTTGTCTTTCTTTGATGTACCTTTCATGTTAGCGGACAACATCAACCTCATACAACACCACAAGGCATTAATACAATCATGTGTCAAAACCCTAATCAATGAATATCTGCATTCATACTTTTATTAAGGTGATACGACAAGTCTAAAGTTAATCAAGATTGTACTAACCTTAGTGAAAACAAACATACCATAAACTTAATCATGAATAGGTCTCGAAACATACCTGGATAAGTCATACCTGTCGAGATTGCTTGTAATCTTCTTATGTAAGGTCTTAGCCTCATCTCCCTCTGAAACAGGAACTTCTTCACTTATGCAGGTGACCAATCCATTATCTTCTAGGATTAACCCAATCCACTTGATTTGCAGAAACTGGATCTGGAGCTGGATTAGGGTTTGTCAGAGAAACCCTAAAAATTCAAACTTCTGAAAGGATAGAAAGATGCGCCTTGATGAGCTGATCAACTTGGTATACCCAGAATTTGAAAACTGCAAAGTTTCACCCCTCAAAATTGCCTTTGAAACTTCCGGATCTTCTAGACAGGATCCCGAACTAGGGTTTGATAAAGCCCACCCTTCTGCCCAACCAAAAGGTTCAATCCAAAGCTCTAAACTTCGATTTTTTTGAGGAGCTTCCAGCCGTGGTCACAGACTTCAAAAATTCCAACTTTTGCAGAAGCCCTAATTTTCCACTTTTCCGATCAAAGTCTCGAACTAGGGTTTGATCAAGCTCGACCTTCTGCCCAACCAAAAAATTTGATCTTGGTCTCTAAATTTCGATTTTGATGAGTAGTATTCAGCCATGGTCTCCGATTACAAAAATTCCAACTTTCTCCGAAACCCTAATTCCCGGAGCCATAAATGAAGGTGCTCAAAATCCAATTCTGTTTTGACAGAAATATGCACCTGATTGTATTTGGTTTAACTCCGAAACTACGAATCCACAGGGTCTGAAACTTCTACCCGTGGTAGCTCGACCTGTCATCTTTCCAACCCCATAGGTCTGACCTCAATTGGATTCTCTGAGAGAGAGTTATGCCAAGTGTCGCAACGTGACCTGTTTATGGGATAAAACAAGAGAGCGAACTTGTACGGAGTGCCACTTGTCACTGGTTCACTTTCGGCCTTTGAACCTTAGGCTTGTGAAAGTACAGTCCATGCCCTACCTGTCACTTTTTACGAAATTTCATTTGGAGCTTCCTAGCCCAAGTTATGACCTTTTTGCCTAGGTCACCTGTTTATGACTCAGATCTGGAAGAGGCAGAAACCCTAGATTGTACAGATCATAAAACACAAAGTACAACGAATTAGAGGTTGTGCTTCGGACACAAGGTACATTGGGATCTTATCTTCGACCTGTAAAAGTTTTAGATCCTGAAACTTCGCCAAAATGGATTTATAGTGAAAGTTCTACGATGACTGGTTTTTGCTATATCAAGCCCTAGCTTCGCAAGTGCAACAAGTGTCATAAATGCCATACCATGCCTTCTTTCAGGCTAGCTCTGATAACATGTTAGTTTTTCAAAATTTTCAATCTGATCTAAGATCTTAACTGAGAGAATAACATGTACAGCATATCTACAACATATCTACAGCATATCAATCATGGACATAATAATGCAAGCACACAAGAGGCACAGAGTTTCACCGGGGAAAACCAAGAAGGTGAAAAACCCCGCAACTTCCTCAGAGATAGATAGAGCAATGATACAACCAAAGTACAACCAAAGTACAAGAGATAGTCTTATCCTAGCAGATGATGCTCCTCCTCACATGTGCGCCACTTTTCGAGTGATGGAAGAGTGAGTAATGAGTGATCAAATAGAGATGTCCCGATCTCTATTTATACTTGTCCTGTCCTGCCCAATAAACTAATGGGGCCGACTTGTCTAGCTTAGCCTAATAACCCATGGTTAACTTAATCCGAGTCGACCCCACACTTGGTGGTCTAATAACCCATTTACCCACATGACTCATACAGGGTCGACACCATCAAGGTGGTCTAATAACCCATCAAGTATAAGTAACGACACTTACAATATAAATGACGACACTTCCGTATAGAGGAATAATAACATCTCTATAGGAATACAAACCCTTCCGTATAGAGGAATAATAATATCTCTATAGGAATACAATACACATGGGTAAAATAGATTCCGAAGTTACATATACATCAACATGCAGGTGAACGATGGATACCCAAAACTCAAGCTCGTTTGCTTCACGAGTTTTGCATATAATTTCAGACAATAGGAACAAGCAGAAATCTGATAATAACACAGGAATGTTTTTGACCCCAGATCTGATATATAACTCGCCCATGCAAGGAGGGCGCTCCCTTGAATCTTCAGCTAAGATAATAACTACTCCAGAGATGTGAAATAGCTCCAAGAAGTATGCCCTAGGAGTATAATGGTCCTCTGATCAATATGGAGGTTGCATGCAGGTCATGCACTATGTCTGGGTCATAATACAAATTTCCTCATGCTTCTAATGAAAAGACACGCCCCAGGTCAAAGTAATATTGCTGCTATTCTATGGTATAGAAGACACTCAGAATGCTTTATAATGTTGATGTCTCAGGCTTGATGTGGTTGGCAACAAGTAGAATACATACAAGCTTCCCTGTAGTTGCTTGTTTGTCTTTAGAATACTCCACCAATCAGATTTGCATCATACTAATGCCTCCTGTAGATAATATCCTGTAGGTGATGGGTGTTGGCAGACTTTCTTGAATGGTTGTATTGATTGTCTTCTTGACCCAGATTGAAAGATATGTTCACAAGTGATGATAGAAAGCTTCTTAAAACGTCCAGCAGTTTGAGATATTCTTCCCACAGCACTATTCACATTACTATTCACGGCACTGTTCATGCACTGTTCATAGCACTAAAAACATTGTTCACGTACTGTAGCCGCACTGTTCACTTTACTATTCACGGCACTATTCATTGGTATCAGATATTCTTCCAACTCAATCCACAAATTATGAATTCATCTAGTTGCAAGGTGATTCGAACCCTGCTCATAAACTTCATAAAACCTCTAACAATGAAACCAAGAATGATAGATCTGAATGATCTACCCAATAAATTGACTAGGACAGATAGATTTCACCGTTGAAACCAATGTTGTTGGCTAGGGCAGTGTGCCCTAAACCCTAAATGGCTCTCAGAGCTCTCAAACTAAATCTTGATGATCAATAATAACAATGGATGCCTAGTAACTCACTTTATCCTTCTTTTTTTATAGCTTTGACATTGCATGCCCTAACTTTTGTTTACCTAAGTTACTTTTTTCTTCTATTTTCCAGTTGAGTTGCATGCATCTCACTTGTTGCATGGATGCATGTTTGGATGCATCTCACGTGTTGCATGCATCTCACTTTTGGCATGCATGCATGCATACACGCTCTTGACCTATGGCTCGCATGCTCTGCATGTCATTTGTTCCAGTTTATCAAAATGGAACATTACATTTACAATCATCCATGCAAAAGTGCTGGAGAAGATCACAAGCATACTTAGACTAAGAAAGAAAAATTCCTTTGTTGCTTTGTAGGGCTTGGAGGCCAAGAAAATAGTGTAAATGTCTTAAGTCTTTCATTTCAAATTTATTCTTAAGGCTGGATTTCACATGAGTTAAAAGGTTATGGCCAGTACTTGTAAGAATAAGGTCGTCAACATAGAGAACATGGATGATGAGATGGTTTCCTACTTTCTTGGTATAGACATTAGGGTCAGAATAACATCGATAAAAGTTAGTGTTAAGGAGAAATCTATCTGTTTTGGCATGTCAAGTTCGAGGAGCTTGCTTAAGGCCACATAGAGATTTCTTAAGGCGACAAACAAGGTTGGAGTCATTTTGAACATAGCGAGGAGGTTGTTTCATATAAATTTCTGCTTGCAAATCTCCATGCAAGAATGTGGACTTGACATCCATTTGATAGACCTCCTATTTATGTGAAGCAACAAGGGCAAGACAAAGGCGAATGGAGTTCATTTTGGCACTGGGGGCAATGGTTTCGTTGTAGTCAATTCCTTTGTAAAATTCCAAACTGATATTTTTCTTTTTTTGTTTTGCTAGTAGTCTTATGCCTCAATGCAGGAAGGGAGTATGAAGATATGTACTAATCTAAGATTGCATGCGCTCGCATGCAGATCTAATACCCAGATAATCAGAAATGCTATAAAATAGGAAGAAGTTATGCATGTACATACCAATAGATAGGTCGGCTGATGAGTATATGCAATAAACTGAAGAATAATATTCGATGATGAAGCAATGCTGAATCTGGATGATCCAACCTGATGGCGACTAGGGCAGATAGATTTCGCTGCCGAAATACACTAGTTAGCCGAGTGCATGCACTCAACCCCAACTTAGCTCGCTGAGCTCTCCAGTTCGAATCCACAAATCAATAATCATATAAGCATCCTTCTCCATTCGCTTTACCTCTCTTTTATAACTTTCAACTGCAAATAACCTAAGTTTGACCTAATTAGGTCACTTTACCTTCTAATTCGCAATTGACTTGCATGCAGGTGTCTGGAGACTCAATCAAGTGCATGCATCATGAAATAATGCTCGGATGTCATGCATGCAGGTAGCCTTTGGCCCTGGTGGCCCTTGTTTATCTACTGGTGATCTAATAACCATGCTAAAGATCCTCTGAAGGTGTATATGGCATCAATCCTCAATAAATTCCACTATAGTAAAAAATGGAACATTACATCCTTTAACATGGGAAAATCCTTTGGAAACTATCCTTGTCTTTAGTCTTTCAACACTTCCATATGATGTATGATGCATGCTTAATTCTATAGACCCATTTACATTTGACAAGTTTTCTTCCTTTCGAAAGAGATACAAGATCCCAAGTATCGTTTTCCATTAAGGAATGATATTCTTCATCCATAGCCGTGTTCCAATCTGGATGGCTTGAAGCTTCTGCAAATGTCTTTGGATCATGATTCTTTGAGACTTGAGCCAAAAGAGAAGAGGCTTGTTGGAACTATGAACGTGTTCGTAGTTGATCTCTGGGATCATCAACAAGATCACCACCTGCTTCATATGTTGTACGGACCCATCGAGGAAGCGGTTGTGCTAGTGCAATTGGAGGAAAATGAGTAGGTAAAGGTGGATTTTCATCCTCATTGTCATCATTAGAAGAAGAAGTTTGAGCAGGAACACTATCAAGGCAGTTGGCAGTAGAAGATGGCTCGTAGACCACAAATGGCACAAATGCTGAATTAGGCTTGCAAGTCGAGATATTGTCATCAAGTTTAACATCTCTTCTAACAATTATACCATTGGGATGTGGTTGAAGAAGTCTCTAACTTTTTAAATCTTCAAAATATCCAAAAAATATGCAGTTTTCACCCTTAGGCTGCAATGCTTTTCGTTTTCATTAGGAATATGAGCCCTTGCTTCGCTACCAAACTTGCAGAAGTGGTTGACATCTGGTTTAATGTTACGCCATGCTTCTTCCGGTGTTATATCTTTTAGAGCCTTGGTGGGGGTGTGATTGACTATGCAATTGGCACAATTAATGGCTTCGACCCAATATTGAAGACTTAATCGCTTAGCTTGGATCATACAATTAGCCATTTCTTTTAATGTGCAATTCTTTCTCTCAACAACACCATTTTGTTGTGGTGTATATGGAATGATATGTTGCATCTGAATTCCTTGTGTAGTGCAATAATTTGTAAATTTGTTGTTTACATATTCGCCTCCATTATTCGTTCTTAACTTGTGTATTTGATGTCCATATTGTTTCTCTACAAGGGCCTTGTAAGCCAAAAACGTGTCAAAACCCAAGTGCATTTGGAGAAGTCATTAATGAAAGCTAAGAAACAAGTGAAGCCAAAGAAAGAAACCGAAGGAAGCGGACCACACAATTCAATGTGAACAAGTTTCAAGGGGGGCCAAGGCATGCAAGGAGGCACGTTTTTCAAAACTGTCCTGATGATGTTTGTCGAGAATACACCAGAGACAAACACCATCTCTGCAAGAGATGAGAGGAATACTAGTCATCATTTTCTGACTACATAGTTGTTGTGATGAGTGATAGTTTAAAAGACCAAATCGCTCGTGCCAAAGTTTGGTCAAGTCATCGCTATGAACACCAAAAACTGAGGAAAAAGGTAATGACCCGAAGTTGTTGAATTTGTACAACTTGGTAATATCATCAACAATTCTAGTATCTAGGACATGCTTAGGGCCTTTGAAATCCTTGATTACAATTTACAACTTGGTGAGTTGTAAACTCTACAGTCTTACCTTCACCAGAATGAGTGATTTGATAGACTGACAACAAATTGTAGGAAGTTCTTCTAACACATAATACATCATTGAACTCACCATCATCTAGCTGAACTGTTCCAGATCCTACAATATTAAGAGATCTATAATCACCAACAAATATTTGTTTGGTGTATTTTCATTTAGAGCAGAAAAATGGCGTTATCCTTAGCCATAAAATAAGATGCTCAAGAATCAATGAGCCACTCATTTGAAGAAGAGGAAGAAGATGCATTTAAGGAGAAACCAGAAGGAGAAAGTGCATGTCCATGAGTTGTAGAGTTAGAAGATGGATCAAGGTTGATGTTGTGCTTCTTCATTGTTGCTTCCAAGGCTGCCATCTTCTTAAAACACTTAGATTCCACATGACCATCTTTCTTGCAAAAATTGAAATGATGCTCAGTCTTCTTACCTTTTGATTTGGTTAATTTTTCATTATTGGAAGGAGGACCTGGTTGAGAGGTTGGTGGTTCTTGGTTTTATTTTTCTGTTGTGCCACTAAAGCTTTACTAGATGTATTAGCAGTGCTGATTACTCTAAGATGTATGAGCTTATCTCTCTCTTTAATCAAGGAATCACAAAAAGATTCAAGAGTGGGCTCTATATAGTGAGCCCCCAGAGATACAAAAACAAAATAGGCAGGACCAGCTTGGAAAGAGTAGCATAAATATATTGCTTTTTTGGATTAGCTAGTTTGCATTCTTCAACTATAATTCTAAGGGTTTTGAATTTAGAAAGATATTCATGAATGCAAGAAAAATCACTTGGATTTAAAACAACCAACTCATTTTCAAGCTACTGACCTCGAATTGATTATGTTTACCAAACACAGTTTCCAATTTTTCCCAAGCCTCATTTGGTTCGTCAGTTCCTTGAGGGTGGTGTAGCTCATTAGAAATTGACATTTCGATTAATCCACAGGCTTCATCAAATTTATTGGCCCATTTTATTTTATTATCGTCATCATTGGGTTCAATTTCTTTTCCCAAGGTAATTTGGTAAAGTCCCCTACTTCGTAGGACATCCTCCATACGGGTTTTCCATGAAGTAGTTGGTACTTGTAAGCAAAATATCACATAGAGTGGCCATATTGTAATATGCAGCCTTGCAGGTAATATGGCTTCAAAAGCAGTGATCTAGATGCAAAGATCTCGAAGAAATAGGCAATTTAAGAAAAAGGCACTAAAAACAGACATCGAATGCCAAAATTATGCCCTTTTGATGAAAGGCATACAAGGGAACCAAGTGGCCATGTGGTAGGCAAAGGTTGATCCACGTGATGATGGGAGCAAAAAATGCAGCAAAGAATCCCCCCTTCACTAACTTTGCATATAAAAGGTCACTTTTACAAATAAG
The DNA here is from genome assembly GCA_027924585.1 of Larix kaempferi. Classification (NCBI taxonomy): domain Eukaryota; kingdom Viridiplantae; phylum Streptophyta; class Pinopsida; order Pinales; family Pinaceae; genus Larix; species Larix kaempferi. The sequence continues at coordinate 4,853,565 of BSBM01000827.1, forward strand.
TTGCTTTAAAATAAGTGACCCACTTTTGTAAAACAATTGGGAAGCACTTTTACATTGAAGCTGCTTTATAATTTAAAGTTACATGAAATTTTATAGAAAGTAACAAAGAAAAGGACTTGAACCCAAGACCTCCTACTTTTTAAAGCAACTTTCAACCAAGTGAGCTAAACAAAATATTTAGTAATATTATGGAGGAGAATGGGGGTGGTGTTGTTGTTGTGGGAGAGTGTGCCTACCTAGAAAACCTTGATATTTGGCCTACAAGACACTTTACAAAACCACACAAAAATTAAAAACTGAATTTGGGGTTAGTCCTTGGTTAGCTTACCTAGAAAATTTAAGTTTTCACACTGTTTCTGTTTTTTCGAGTTCACACAAGGCGCATGGAAAATAACATATGCAGTGAAGAAAACCTTTTCCGTTATTGTTTTCTGATTTGTTGAGTTCGCACAGAGCGCATGACAAAGGGCATACACAGATCGAAAAGGTAGCAACTGAGAATAAATAGAAAACCAGGCTAAAATATGAAAGAATATGAGAAAAAAATATAAAAAAATGCGTAACTGTAAACAATATACCTCTGGATCTAGTAAAATGGTCATTCTTGGGCAAACGGAAACCTTTTTTAGTGAAACAAAAAGCATTTCCAACTTTAGTCAGTGCTCCGGATGCAATGGAACACCTCTCTCAACCAATAAATGCATAAAAATATAAAAAAAACTAGAAATCCTTTGATGCATTTGACACCATCGATTCGAGATCTCGATTATTAATGGAAGCGGAAATTTAAAAGAGATCTGATACCATGTTCGACTAACACAAGATATTTCCAAAAGATAGAACACCTTGAGCAATCGCTCACACAAACAAATCACAGATCAACACATCGAGTTTTTACATGGTTAAAACCCTCGAAGAGAGAAACATTGCACAACCCTAGCTAAATAGCTACTTCAGGCTATATATTATGGAAAATGAAAATAATGTTACATATGAGTTTCTTACAATTGATCATTGAGCAAATGACCCTCCATGCTGTTTAAATAGAGATTGTGGACTAATTAGGTGTTAAGCCACAGATCAATAACCATTAAGATCGAGGTGAAGATGAATCATTGGACCACTCTATGTCTATAACATGTCGTGTCTGTTAGATTACATAAGTACAAATGTATACTAAAGAAACACACTTTCCCTAAAGACACACTATACCAAGTTGGTTTTAACTAACTCTTAAGTGTCTAAATATCCTAACAACAGATATATGAACTTGTGTAAGTTTTATGACAATGGGGGTGTTACGATGGTACTAGCACCAGTGCGCCTGTAGAGGTACCCCAGGGAGAGGGTGTCTTTTTTCTGACCAGGAGGGGTGTTTAGCTAGCATATTCTGAGGTGGGGTTATGGCTAGACCCTCTGGTTTCTCCTCTGGAAGTACTATGGATTAATGGCATCGCTGACTGCCTCATGAAAGGGTTTGAAACCCTGAGGTGGGTGTCCAGGGCTTCCAGGGGTGGCTCATTGGGTCACATGACCCCGACCTTGTTCTATCACTCCAGCAGGCAGTTGCTTCAGCACTGAGACACGCTCTTGTCTTCCAGAGCACCTCCAGCACCCTCCTGGCCTCTCCAGTCCAGCAACGCCCTCTCTTTGGGGCCTCCTTTAGAGGATGACGTTATCCTCCTTGGCAAACTGTTTGCTTGCTAAATGGGGGGGGCGTTGAGGGTTTTCATCACTGTAGGGGTTAGTTGGGGCATGACGACCCCCCCTGTACATTCTGGCCTTTCGTTTCGTCAAATTTGGCCTTGTTTAGCCATTCTTGCTCAAGTAGGGGTCAAATATGGGAAAACACCCAATTTACCCACTACTTTGATTATTTTTATATTATTTTAATTCTAATTTTAAGTTGACATTTTTAATGTTAAATTTACCGTATTTTGTGAAAAGTGAGTGTGAGATCATATAAATAAGATCTCCTCACTTCATTTTTAGACATCAACTTTTGGGATAAGATCATTATGTCTGCTATTTGCTCTAACTAGGGCTCTTTGAAGGAAGGCACTCCTTAATGAAGGTTATTTTGCAAGTTTGAAGCATTTGTTGGAAGTCTTTCTTTTGTTCATGCCATTGCTAAGGTGAAGCTAGAGTTGTTTGCTTAACACATGCACTTGGAGGTATCTATACTTTTTTGTTTGATGTCTCTATGTCAATTGTATGAAAATGATGCTTGTTAGGGTTTGATGGAAGCCATTGTTGCTTCATCTTTTTCTTGATTTGCATGCCATTTTCGCCATTGGTCACCATTGCAATCAAGCTTGAGCTTTAGGTCTTCAAGTCTTGCTAAGCTAGGCTTCTTCCACGAATCTTAAGGATTGTTGAGGTTGCTTCCTAGTTTGCTAAGCTTGCCAAGTACCATCTCAAGGAGAGCTACTCCTCTCATTGATGCCCTAGGTTTGGTGATTAGTTACATTTTGATAAAACCCTAGTTGTTCATCCTTCTTAAAACTAAATTTCTGAGGTTTATTTTGTAAATATTACGTTAGCTAGCTGCAGTTCATTTGAATTCCTGAAGTTTCTTAGTTGCGAATGTTATTTGGGTTAGGTTAAATTACTTTTTACATTTTTTTTATTTTCTGGTTTAAGTGGTGTAAGTATTAGTTGAATTTCTTATGTTAGCTAGTTTCATTTATTTGTTTATGAATTAGTAGTGATTTTTTTATAACCTAAAGTTAGTGCTTTCTTTTATTTTTTTAAAAACCTTAGTTTTATTTATGTTTTGCCCTAATTCTGCCCTAAGTCGAGCACCTCCAAGACCTCCTCTTTCCTCTCCCCGTGGCTCGGCTTCTCTCCTCTCTGCCCTTAGTCCCTTACCGCAGCTTTTCCCTAACCCGCGTCATTCCTCTTCCGCTGCTGCCCTGAATCCGCGTCATCTTCCCTTCCTAACCTCGCAGCCCAACTCCTGCGGCCTCCTTACTCCATTTCCTTACCCACGGGTTCCCATCTCTACTGTCTTTCCCTACCCGTGGCTTTCCATTTCCTTCCACGCTGCCTTTGCCCTCTCTTTCTATCACTCGGGCCCACTTTCCACGCAGCCCATTCCTAGTCCGCAACCCTTTCTCAGCTGTCTCCCCTTCCACATCTTGTGGCTACTGAGCCTGCGCCCCTTCCTCTCTTCTGCTACCCGTGACCCTCGCTCCTCCTCCTAACTAACTCACCTTCTTTCCTCAGGTTTCCTTTCACTGCCTTTGCAGCTATTGCAACTCGTCTTCCCTTCCACCGAACTCCTTTCCTGTTCATGGCCCCCTGTTGCACGCTCCTTCCTCCATCCGTCCTCCCATAGACCCACGGTTGCTGCCTTCCCTTCTGAACCGCAGCCCTTCCTTCTAGCCAAGCCAGCAGTCTTCACGCTGCTGCTCCACTCGCCATTCTGCAGCTGCCTCCATCTCCCTTGCCCGCGACCTATCCTCCACGAGCCTCTTCCCTGTCGAACTTTGCCTCCTGAGATTACATAGGTCTGTAATCAAAGATTGCAGACCATGTGTGCCTATCCTCTCGCCTTCACCCGCACCCGTAACCTACAAACAAAACTCAAATTTAGAAAAATTAATAAATAAATCAATTTTAAAACTACTTTGCTAGCTGGAGTGTTTCTTTGCTATACAATAGACTCGGGCATATAGTTAAATAATTTATGATTATAATATTGAATGATACATATAATTTTGAATTTACATTGGGTTATTTCTTTATTCATCATTGAGTTTACATTGTTTTGGATGACTTAAATGATACATATCATTATTGGACATTACTTTCATTCGTTTTGAAATACATCTTAATACGTATATTGCATTTTGGGTTAATGATTATTGGCGATATAGTCTTTTGATCCAATATCGACTTTTTTGATATACATTTCATTGGTTCGTCGATTTAAGTTGAATACATTGACTCCATTTAGGCACTGGTCTAATCATAACAATTGCATAGAAATATAGTTTGTGGTTGTCTCAGTGTTCCTGTAGGATTGCACAAGGATACTTCTCCTTGGAGGTTTCGGCTTTCGAAGAAGTTAGAACGGTGACCGAGGTGACATTGGGTCACTCTTCTTATTTATGCTTACCGGGAATCAGCGCTGCTAGTTTGCTCAGTAATAAGGGGCATATAAATTTTGTAGTTGCACCCCCCTTCCCTCCCCCCAAGCTTTGTCACATACTTCCACAAGGGTGTTGAAGTCTCTTTGTTTTTTTGTCGACCATCAGTGTTAGTTTCATGACCATCATCCCTTCCATTTGTCCACCATCAGTGTTAGTTTCATGACCATCATCCCCTTCCATTTGTCCTCACCTCGGCAACATGTGCCATTGTCTAGTTTTAGTTCTTCCTCATCATCACTATTATTTTGGCTTCCCAACATCACCATCATAATAAAAATGGAACGAAGAGGTTAAACCACATACCTATCATGCTTCTTGAATCTTGAGAATAACTTGCTACATGCATTAGAATGATGGAGAAGGAGAAATACGAAAGAGTAGGAAAATAGAACATTCAAGTATTCAATCTAGTGAACATGTTAGATTACAGCACACGCAATTAAAAAAAAGACAAACATAACTAGGATTTAGAGACTACCTCTCCTCCAATGGTGGTTGGATGTAGCTATGGAAGCTTTCATTCTCTCTTCCAAATTGTCACAAATAGGCTCCTCAACAATTAGAAAGCAATCCACACAAAATGCTAGCAAAGACGAGTGAAATGAAAGCGGATGGAGTGTGGATGCGTTTTAATCCAGCAAGGAACTCTAGCCATGCCTATACAAACCTTTTGGAACCTTGTCTTGGTTCCCACAAACAAGGAAAAAAACCCAAATTTGTCGTCATGTGTGAGATTACGCAAGGAGTGGTTGGTGAGCATTTTTTAGCTCTTGGGAGTGCCATGGGAGTGTTTTTTTTATGAAGTGATCACACTCCAAAAAATCGCTACCAGAAGGGAGCATTGAGGAAGTGCGCCCTCAACTCTTTGAGCAATCCTTGAATGCTCCTTGTTATCGGGCAAACTAGCAGGGCTAGTTTCCCGATAAGCAAAAATAAGAAAACTGATCCAATGTCACCTCGATCATGATTCTAACTTCTTTGGAGCGTCGGAACCTCCAAGGAGAAGTACCCTTTTGTAACCTGTAGAACACTGATACAACCAAAAGACTATATTCTCTATGCAATCGTTAGTTAGACCAGTGCCTAAATGGAGTCAATAGATGAAAATGAAGAAAATATAACACTTTATCATTCAATGTCAGTGGGTTCAAATTAGGCAAAGTATATGATCAAAGAATCACCAATTGCGTTTTAGGATTCACCAAAGATTATTAATCAACAAAGATCATTCAATGAAAATGTAAGGTCAATCCAAGATCATCATATATGAAAGATCATCTATTACATTCATCAAAGTCAATCTATGACCATTCACCAATTAAATATAAGAGTTCTTGCGCAGAGATCAATCACCAATATTATCATGCAAAAAGTATCACCAACAAAGTGTAAACAAAGTCCAAGTATTGTTGCAAGTATTCACTTTTAAACAATGTCAAATATAATTCAATGTCATTTAGCACTTAACCATTAAAAGACCAAAACAATTTTCTGTTCAAATAAACTAAGGTAATTTCCAGATTTGTAACAATGTTGGCATGGCAATTGCAGTATAATTAATATGGAAAAATATGTTACAACCAACTATCCTTTATGACTGTATCAAAGGCAGATTTATGAAGTGTAATAATGTAGAAAACACACAGAAAAGACTATTGAACAACCTTAACACTTTTGACCAAAACTTTGCCTTTTTACTGTTGGCTGCAGATAATAGGGCAAAGAAGGAGCACACAGGGTCTGCAATTTTATTGCAGAGCTGTGGCAAGGTTAGAGAAAGGGTTAGAAAGGGAGTCCGAGGGGAGAAAAGGTGGAAGAGGAGGCAGCGTGGAGGAGATGGAAGGCAGCGAAGAGAAAGGGGGATGGGGTGTGTAAGGGCAGTGAAGAGAATAAGGAAGAGAGGGCTCGGATGGGAGGAGATGAAAGGCAGCAGGAGGAAGGTCGTGGGTGGAAGAGCAGGCTTGGGAGTTGGAAAAGGTGGGAGGCTGCGAAGTGGGACAAGAGGGGAGCAACGAGGCCTTGGAAAAGGTGAAGGAAGGGAAGGGAAGCAGGAAGAAGGGAAGAGCGAAGGTGGTGGAAGAAGGTAGGATAGGGCTGCGGTCAACCATAAACGCAGGTTTGAGGGTTAAAGGGGAGGCAGCGGGGATTTGGAGGAGAGGGCCGAGGTTGTAGGTTTGGAGAAGTAAGGAGGGCAAGGAGGATAGAGCGTAGAGCAAAGGGAGAGGAGGAGGGAGGAGAAAGTCGTGGGCTTGCTCAACCTACAGCTAGGGTTTTGACATAATTACTTAGGGCTTTTTTAGGTTTTCAAAATTGGTTTTATGTAAAAAAAATAAATAACAAAGAATAAAAAGTAAAATTAAACTAACATAATATTTACAACATAACTCAGAAATTTGGTTGAAGATGTAGAAGAACAACTTAGGGTTTCATTAGTGAAATTTACCTAACCCTAGAGCATCAAAGAGGATGGCCATCCTCTTGAGATGGTGCTTGCCAAGTTTGGAAAACTAGGACTTCCTCAACAACTACAAGAGTTGGTTGATGTTGCCTTAGCTAAGACAAACTTTGGAGACCTAAAACTCAAGTTGACAATGCTAGGGTAACTAAAGGCTAGAAAATGACTTATGCTAGAGAAAAATGCTAGCATTATTCAGGCTAGAAAAACTAGCAAGCATTATTCATCCTCAAGGTGCGCATCACTCAAAGAGCCCTAGTGAGGGAAAAAATCAGAAATAAAAGTTTTGGCCCATAAGTTGATGTGTTAAAATGAAGTGAGGAAAAGTTATTTATTCTTTTTCACACTCAGTTTTACAAAAATAAATAAAATCCAGGCCAACATACCTTTTTAAAATGTCAATTTGAAATTATAAATGTCAATTTAAAATTAAAACAATAATAATATAAAATAATCAGAACTGTGGGTAATTTGGGTTGTTTTCCCCAGTCTTTACCCACATATGACTAAAATGCCTAAAATTGAGCAAAATAGCCCGTTCTGAAGGCCAGACTACGGAGGGGGGGTTGATATGCCTTATCTAACCCCAACAGTAGTGAAAATCCCTCAACGCCCCCCCCCCCCCCCCCTATCAAGCATCACAGTCATGCATCAAGGATGACGTCATGTTCTGAAGGAGGGCCCAAAGAGAGGGCGCTGGTGAATTGGAGGGCCAGGAGGGTGTTGGAGGTGAATTGGAGGAGGAAGAGATCTCTCAGTGCTGAAAGATATCTCACTAGAATGCAGAATCAGGGTTGGGGTCATGCGACCTAGTGATCCACCCATAGAAGCCCCGAACACCAACGTTAGGGCTTCAAGCCCTTTCATGATGCAGTTAGGGATGCCACTAAGCCATAGTACTTCCAAAGGAGAAACCAGAGGGTCTGGCCATAACCCCTACTCAGAAAAAACTGGCTTAACACCCCACCTGGCGAAAAAAATGACCCCCTCTCCCTGGGGCACCTCTGCAGGTGCGTTGGTGCTGGTACCATCGTAACATTGGCTCCAACTGTGGGACGAGTACTCCTCGTGAGGGTGCTCGAGACTCCAAGTATCATCTGGGTACTTGTAGATCTACACACATATCAAATAACCAAGGACATCAAACTACCAAGAGGCAGACACTTCTGTCCTGCCTTGCTCACAAATCAGACTGAATAAACAAGCGACTAACCTATGTAGATATTAAGAACGTCAAATGCAATGCATGGATAATAATATATGCCTAACTAAACCTACCTATCCTAAACACAAGAAGTGGAAAGGATTAAGTAAAATCATACCACCAATGTAACCATTTGAGTAAGCAATTCATACCCGGTGCTTTACCTTTGTGTTTAGAATGAATCCATGAAAAGATCTTATTGATCACGAAGCAGATACGTACCAAGGTCTCTATCATATTAGGATATAAGGATTGGATGGCTACGGGGACCTGGGAGCTTTGATATTGCTTCCACGGAGAAGGTTTCTTCCACAAGCTCCATTTATCCAAGCTTCTATTGGGCTAATGTATGGACTATCTTCATTATATACTGGCATTAAGAAAAACTTTTGCTTGAAAATTGCTTGATTGTCAATTCGAGAAAGCATTGGTGGAGGTGGACCTTGCAAATATTTGTATAATAGTTGCAACCTGCTTGAACAATCCTTTGGGAATACATGCATGTTGTTCTTCTTTATAGTTATCATGTTAGTATCCCTAATGATCTTTACCATTTTGAAATTGTCAACAACATAATTCAAGCTTTCACATTTCAAATGAAAAGATAAACAATAGAACATGACAATGCGAAAAGAAAATCATACCTATCCACATACCTGTATTCCCTTTATTGGAAAGCATTGTTGACAACTTACCGATATTGGACAAAAAAGGTTGAACACTTCTCGTAGAATGTTGTCGATCAGGGCATACCATGAACTGAGAGATAATGGAGAAACCCAGCATATGGCCATCGTCAACATGCATCACATCTGGTACTACTACATGGTCGAGCGAAGCAAAAAGGTTGATCCATTCTTCATTGATGGTAGAGTAAGCTTCTTCACTCACACCTGTCCTCGGGAAAGGGTTTATCATGATGCTATTAGGTCGTGAAGAATCGTACATTGGTGGACCAAGGAACTTCCAATAATTGTCATCTTCCGTAGACATGTAATTGTCTTCCAAGAGAGCCATCATATCATAAGAAACAGTAACTGGAGGACATGGAGAACTCACCATTTCTGTGTATTCTTCAGTTTCTTCAACTAGGCTTCTTGTTCTTCATCTTCAAGAATCACTTCGTTTCCAGTCACAAGGGCCATTACGTCATTTACCTGGTCCTGAACAATGTTTTCTTCAAGTAAACCTTCTGAGAATTGATCTTTGCTAGGGATTGTTTCCTGCTCCTCTAATATTTGTTCGTCAAAATCCGTATGATCGTCCTTTACGATTTTCATGATTTCTTCTTTACATCGGGACCCCATTGATCGCTGAATACTTCCACCAGTTGGAGGAAGGAAGATATCCCTTTAGGAGGGAGCCCTTCGTACCAAGCACCAATATCCGGATCACCTCCTAGCTCGAAGGACATTACAAACAACTGTATGATAGTGTCCTCATCTGTGATATCCCATGCCGTCATAACTTCTTTGAATTTTATGACGTGTTGTAGCAGTATCGTTTTCCTTGTGAAACATTGGGATAAGCTTCAGGGATCGATGCTGGTTGAACCTATTAGGGTATCCCAGAATACTTGAGAAGTCGAACGGATCCAGGATCGCTATATCTCTTGATTTTCAGTTTTGCAGAGTACTTCCTTTATTTTCTTCAGTCCGAGTCGCCAGGAGAGACCTGCCAAGTTAGACTTAAAAAAATCTCACCGAAAGCACTATACAAATATGTACCTGAGATAATGGTGATTGCTCTGAATTGCTTCTCGATGAGTGGAGTCGCCTTAAATGAGTGGAGTCGCCAGATAAGACCTGCGGGGTTAGTCCTTTATAAATATTTTCAAAAAAATAAGGAAGAAGGACTCACCTTCGAGTTCTTATCAAATGTCGTTTTGCCAAGGGTGTAGATGACTTCGGATAAACCACTTCAATCTTTGAAACGTCCCCGACGACAACGCCAAAAATGTTATCGGGAAAACTAGCAATGCTAGTTTCTCGATAAGCAAAAATAAGAAAAGTGATCCAATGTACCTCGATCACGATTCTAACTTCTCTGGAGCGTTGGAACATCCAAGGAGAAGTATCGTTTTTTAACCTGTAGAACACTGATACAACCAAAAGACTATATTCTTTATGCAATTGTTAGTTAGACCAGTGCCTAAATGGAGTCAATAGATGAAAATGAAGAAAATATAACACTTTATCATTCAATGTTAGTGGGTGCAAATTAGGCAAAGTATATGATCAAAGAATCACCAATTGCGTTTTGGGATTCACCAAAGATTATTAATTAGCAAAGGTCATTCAATGAAAATGTAAGGTCAATCCAAGATCATCATATATAAAAGATCATCTATTACATTCGTCAAAGTCAATCTATGACCATTCACCAATTAAATATAAGAGTTCTTGCGCAAAGATCAATCACCAATATTATCATGCAAAAAGTATCACCAACAAAGTGTAAACAAAGTCCAAGTATTGTTGCAAGTATTCACTTTTAAACAATGTCAAATATAAATCAATGCCCTTTAGCACTTAACCATTAAAAGACCAAAACAATTTTCTGTTCAAATAAACTAAGGTAATTTCCAGATTTGTAACAATGTTGGCATGGCAATTGCAATATAATTAATATGGAAAAATATGTTACAACCAACTGTCCTTTATGATTGTATCAAAGGCAGATTTATGAAGTGTAATAATGTAGAAAACAGACGAAAAATACTATTGAACATCCTTAACACTTTTGACCAAAATTTTACCTTCTTTTTATTGTTGGCTGCAGATAATAGGGCAGAGGAGCACACAAGGTCTGCAATTTTATTGCAGACATGTGGCAAGGTTAGAGAAAGGTTTAGGAAGGGAGTCCGAGGGGAGAAAAGGTGGAAGAGGAGGCAGGCTGGAGGAGATGGAAGGCAGCGAAGAGAAAGGGGGATGGGGTGTGTAAGGGAAGCGAAGAGAATAAGGAAGAGAGGGATCAGATGGGAGGAGATGAAAGGCAATAGGAGGGAGGCCGCGGGTGGAAGAGAGCAGGTTTGGGTGTTGGAAAAGGTAAGGAGGAAAAGGTGGGAGGCTGCGAAATGGGAGAGGAAGGGGGCAACGAGGCCTTGGAAATGGTGAAGGAAGGGAAGGTAATGTGATCACACTAACTCTAGCTGCTAATAAAAGATATCTCGTCCGGGATGGTAGAGGGTGAGCAGCCAGGTGGGTGTAACCTGCAAACACCAAGTCCACCGTTCAAGGAACGGTCGTCACCGGACAAGGCGTTTATCACTTCCGACAAGGCAAGTAGCCAAGTCAGGGGGGAGACCCCGCTCAACCAGTGGAACACCCAAATCCCACAAGATAAAAAGATAGAAATACGAGATGAGTGTTGAAAAGACCCTAAGCTTGATTTCAACCAACAATTGGACACAATTGGTAAAATGAGAGTGATATAAAATGCGACCAGCGCTTAAGTATGATGAAATTAATGAGTTAGATTAGCAATTGTATGGCTGGAAATAAGCAAGAGATGCAAAGCAAAGTAGAAGTGAAGAGATGAAGTGATTCTGCCCAAGGAAGAGGGTTAAACAGTGAATTAGTGGACCCAGGGCAGCGACAAATTAACGTTTAAGGCACTTCTAGCGGATGATAGTTTGATTTCTAATGATACAATGACAATTTAAACACAAATCAAAACTACCCACAACCCCAAATTGACCCAGCTAGACAGCAAGAGAAAAACGCCCAAGGGGGGCGAAATTGCCAATTGGACCAGTGCTCGTTCCAAGGGTAAATGGAGTCGGAACAAATTGAAATTTTGGAGCTAAGTGTTTAAGATTATTTCATAAGTGGGTTTAAAAGAAAAACAAAGTTTTAACGGTGGAATTTTAAGATTTTAATTTTTAGGGTTTTTATGAAGATTATTCTCTAAAACCATTCAGAAATTGAAATGCAAAAGAAAGAAGTGAAACACCTATTTGGAACCAGTTGATATCTTTGATTTGCTAAGGTTATGTGTCCCAAAGATCAAATAGAAGCGATTGTAGAAGTCCCCAAGTGAATTCGATTTGCTCAATCCCACCAACTCGCCCTCCTTGCCTACCAAAACCAATGAACATAGGTCAAATCTGCATGACAAATAAATGAAAGCTACAACAATACAAATAAAAATGATAAGAAATGCTTGGCTTAAATGGAAAAAACACTTCCCTTTGAAGATCAATCCCGAAGAGTGGAGCAACAATGATGGCCAAGTGGTGCGCCCTTCTCCAAGAACTTGTGTTTGCTGCAAATAATGGCAAGAAACTATATGCTGAAGACAATACACAATCTATTCTAGTGCATTGGGATAACAAGGCAATCAACAATCTCAAAGAACATCACCACAAGAACACAAGCAATGAGTTGCAAGTCGTTTTCTCTTCTATTCCAAGTTAAAAATGCCAAGAGGGAGCTTACAAATGAGAGAGCTGGTCTCTTAAGTAGAGAAGGCTCTCACTCTATCCCTAATTCCCTCCATAATGGATGGCTGGGATCATCCATCCCCATACCCCAACAAATGGTGGAGATCAACTCCAGCGAGGGGGGGCGAATTTCCCTCTAGTGCCCATGTGGAAGGTGGGGCCACTCGTGGGGCCCAATAAGCATACAAATACGTGGATGGGGGGTGTCTATGGGCTGTTTTAGCCCCCCATACCACTCAGCCATAATCTCATAACATAAAATTTACAAAAAATGAAGTTTTTGCTAAGTAAAAAACGCTCCTCTATGGGCAAATTCACCCCATGTGATGAGCTGGGAAAAAATGAGGGCCCCACAACATAAATTGAGTGTCCAAACATTACAAAAATTACCTTAGGAGACCCCCTTACCTTAACGAACCTTTGCACTTACCATTTCAATAGTTATCTTTGCCATATTTGATTTTCTATATTTAATTTATTGTTGGTTTTATTGCTGAAGATGTAATTTGCGCTTTCGACCCACTTATATTGCCCGGATTGACGAACCGTCTGCTACAATGCGATGGTAGACCCCAAATATAGTAGACATGGTCACTTGAACGATCCCGATCCATCAATTAGGCACTGTTTGGCCAAAATCCAAGATTTTTACTTAAAACAGGTCCTTGGTGACCCATAGTAATTAAAAATCTCATCAACGCCTCAACCTTTTCTGATTCTGACACTTGGATGCGCATATGGGACCCCAAGACATAATAAATGACCAAAATCGAAATCTTGATCGCAACTTTTTTTCGGGCCCATTCTTAGCCTAGTCAACTTGGTTTGACCAAGTCAAATCTGGTCAAATGGCAATGGCTGAAAACCTACATGCAACACGAAGCGTCAAGGCTTCCTTATTTGTGTTAGTACATTACTCAAAACATATAATGTCGATATGGTGATGAAAACAAATAATATCTCAATAAAAATAGGCCCAGGGTGAGGTGGGCCCACCACCTCAACAAAGACTCAAAACTGCTATGCACAACTTATAGACTTGACCACTTAGCTAACTTTGGGTGAGGTGGATAAACAAGGTGAAGGATATGGGTAGGCGAGGACCAAGACAATGTGACCCTTCGGATAAACGGGGAAGGCGGGACCCATTGACATAAGCATACCATGATAATACACAGGGATGGGCGGTGCCTCACAAATGGGTATAGTGCAGGGAAACCATCACTGATCATCTAACATGCACCTTGCAACTTACATCCGTGCGTTCAGAAGACTCTGTGAGGATCTTTTCTAGAGCCGCCATGACTAGGTGTCCGACATACCGTAACTTGAGACTCTAGGGGACAATTCGCATAGCTGTCCCTTACTCCATCTCACCTCCTTGTCCCGCAGGACTAGGTGAGGAAATAACCACTACAATGCTCAGATACATATGGCTGACCTGTGTTCGTGTGTGTTCAAAAACACATTACTTGGACTTTACATTTGATTTTCATACTTAGCCTTTTTGGCTTGATTTTACATTTAGATAGCCTTTTTGGCTTCATTCAGATTTCATTACATTTCATGGCCCTTTTTGGGCTACATACATATCTCAAAAGATATAACAGGGTGCTCATAGAGCAAAGTAATGGGGGCAAGTGTACATGCTTCGATGACCAATGGGGAACACCCGGTGAGTCTACACAATCCTATACTGCATTGCAACATCGAGGGCAACCGACGGGAGCAAATCCCAGGTTTGAGAATGCATCTCACACACTAAAGAGCTGAGGCACAAGAGACAAGGAATCATTGCATACTCAGAGGTCAATGGGGAAGGGAATCCTCAAGGTCACTAATAAAGGTCCAAGTCGGGAAAAACCAACATGAATGAGTCGGATGAGTGGAAGGAAGTGACAAGTGGATCCAAGGTTAGCTGCCAAGGAGGACGAAATGACCAAGTCTATACCGATATTGGGTAGGGACCAACATGCATATACATGAGTCTACTAGAATGGGGTGGACTGACATCACCAAGGGCCATACACATCATAATGAAAAACCGAGATCACCACATCAAACATCATACGTCAAGTCCATGTACTATCATAAATAAACAGGTCTAAACAACAACATGAGCAATAAACCATAAAGTGCTATACCTGCCATACCATATACCTGCCGCTGAGCTGACTCTGGAATTGGATCTCTGCTGAATCCGGGCAATAAGTGGCAAACTAGCAATACTCTGTAGTACTCCCATCAAAATATGGCTAAGTAACTCTCTCAATGGGATCATGCAAAGCTCGACAAGGGTGACCTTGCTGTCACTGCTCTGTAATATATCTGGACCAACATAAAACCATCTGCCCCCTCTAATATCGCTGCTTGGGGCAATCTGAATACAATGAATGCCCCCTCTGTAGGCATTTGATCTCTGATCTGGAAAAAAAATGTAGTATGGTCCCCGACCACACAATCTGTAGCATGGTAGCTCCAGCTAACATGGATGTGATAACAGGTAAGCAGGAAGAAGGGAAGAGCGAAGGTGGTGGAAGAAGGTAGGATAGGGCTGTGGTCAACCAAAAGAGCAGGTCCGAGGGTTAAAGGGGAGGCAACGAGGCTTTGGAGGAGACGGTCGAGGGTGTAGGCTTGGAGAAGTAAGGAGGGTGAGGAGGATAGAGGGCAGAGCGAAGGGAGAGGAGGAGGGAGGAGAAAGTCGTGTGCTTGCTCAACCTGCAACGAGGGTTTTGACAGAATTACTTAGGGCTTTTTTAGGTTTTCAAAATTGGTTTTAAGTAAAAAAAAAAAACACAACGAATAAAAAGTAAAATTAAACTAACATAATATTTACAACATAACTTAGAAATTAGGTTGAAGATGTAGAAGAACAACTTAGGGTTTCATTAGTGAAATTTACCTAACCCTAGAGCATCAAAGAGGACGGCTCTCCTCTTGAGATGGTGCTTGCCAAGTTTGGAAAACTAGGGCTTCCTCAACAACTACAAGAGTTGGTTGATGATGCCCTAGCTAAGACAAACTTTGGAGACCTAAAACTCAAGTTGACAATGCTAGAGTAACTAAAAGCTAGAAAATGACTTATGCTAGGGAAAAATGCAACACCAATGGCTACCATTCAACCTTACACAAGCATACATCCAACATTTAACAAAAGAAATGTCAAGAAAAAAGACTTGGATACCTCCTTGTGCATGTGTTAATCAAACAACTCTTAACATCACCTTAACAAAGAAACAAGAGCAAAGACTCCAAAGATTTGTCCCCAAACTAGCAAGCATTATTCATCCTCAAGAGATGCGCGTCACTCAAAGTGCCCTAGTGAGGGCAAAAATTAGAAATAAAAGTTTTGTCCCATAAGTTGATGTGTTAAAATGAAGCGAGGAAAAGTTATTTATACCTTTTCACACTCACTTTTACAAAAATAAATAAAATCCAGGCCAACATGCCTTTTTAAAATGTCAGTTTGAAATTATAAATGTCAACTTAAAATTAAAACAATAATAATATAAAATAATTAGAACTGTGGGTAATTTGGGGTGTTTTCCCCAGTCTTTACCCACATATGACTAAAATGCCTAAAAATGAGCAAAATCGCTTGTTATGAAGGCTAGACTGTGGAGGGGGGGATCGTAATGCCCTATCTAACCTCAACAGTAGTGAAAATCCCTCAACGCCCCCCCTTATCAAGCATCACAGTCAGGCATCAAGGATGACGTCATCCTTTGAAGGAGGGCCCAGAGAGAGGGCGCTGGTGAACTGGAGAGCCAGGAGGGTGCTGGAGGTGACCTAGAGGAGGAAGAGATGCCTCAGTGCTGAAAGATCCGTCACCGGAATGCAAAATCAGGGTTGGTGTCATGTGACCCAGTGATGCACCCATGGAAGCTCCGGACACCGACCTCAAGGCTTCAAGCTCTTTCATGAGGCAGTCAGCGATGCCACCAAGCCATAGTACTTCCAAAGGAGAAACTAGAGGGTTTGGCCATAACCCCTATTCAGAAAAAGCTGGCTAAACACCCCACCTGGCGAAAAAAATGACCCCCTCTCCTTGGGCAGCTCTGCAGGTGCGCTCGTACTGGTAGCATCGTAACACTCCCCTTTTGGTTAGGGAGCATTTTTATTTATTTATTTATATTTATTTTATGAAGGGAGTATGCTCCCAAAAGCCGCCCTTAGAAGTGAGTGTTTGGGAAGTGTGCTCCTAAGGGTGCTTTTGGAATGATCCTAGCGCTGTACAATCATGGGAGGAATTGTGAAGCGAGAAGAGAAAAAAAAGACATTTGCCCCAAAACATTTGAGGTTGAGGGGGAGAAATTCATGATGGAGGTCTAGCTACTCAAGTTGACCAAAGAGACCATATACCATAGTGAGTAGGTTTTGACTTTGAGCTCTCATAGGGGTGATTTGTCTACTTACCATGCAAGAGGAGGTCCATTATTTGATGCATTTATTGTCATCTAATTTGTGGGTGGGGAGTTAGCTCGGTGCTTAGTGTCTTCGCCAACAGAGATATGTTGAAAGGAGGAGGTATTGAACCTAATGGAATTGGACTTGGAGAGGTTGCATAGAGTCTCTAACTTGTGGATCTCTAACTTGTGGATCACCGCCTCCTTGACATATAAGGATATGAATTTTTGGTTCATGTGGTAGAACATGGCCACAAGGGGATCACTCGAGTCTTCAAATAAGAAATGAAAACTTCCTCAGATGTTATTGTATCTTGGACAATTTAAGACATGGTGTTCCTCAAACTCAGTGCCTTAGAGATTGTATAGCTGGCATATCCTCTCAGACATGTGATGTGGTGATATGTCTTGCCTTGTAGGTGATGTGAGCAATAGTTGAGTGTGATCTTGAGGGCATGAACTATTTGACATGGATTAGAGTTTGGACAATGAATGGGACCGTCCTCCACCTACATGTAGTGGTTGTGAGTTTTTTTCCCTGAGTCATCAAAGGTACTTAACACATGTTCAACAAGTCAAATAGGTTTAAGTGGATGTTAATAGGATACTTTATAAATAAAAAGTGATTTTGGGACCAAGGGTTTGGGGGAGGCCCAAGTGCTTTGCATGTCCCTTTGAAAGATGTTGTATTTGACCCTTGTGTTGATCACCCCTTTTGTTAGAATGACGTGAGTAAGAACATCCAAAGAGAAAGTAAAAGGAGGGAGATGCTCTATATATATGCCAATAGATTAGAGGATAGAGGTGGCCTGAGAGAGTTGGCCTTGTCTGTGAGTAGAAAGGTATAGTGAGGAAAACCCCAAGGGGTAAAGAGTGAGATAAGGACATCTGTCACATCTGGAAGAAAAATCCCATAAGGTGCAAATCCTATGTAGATAAAATAGAAGTTTTAAAATGTTCTCCAAGCATAAAGGATGTGCCCCAAACTCTACTTGGACAATGGCTTGTGGGATTGTCTTTTTTCAATGGATCATATGTTGGAGCATGATAGAATAAATTCTCTCAACTTGAGACTAGTGTCAAACTAGGTCCCCAAACCTTAGTTGCGTAAAGAACAATGGGATGTCTTGAAAATACAATTGGAAATATTGGTACTCTAGCATTGAGAGGGAGGCATGTGCCTTATTGAGTCGGGGTTGGGATGCAAGCCTCATCGTGAAGCTTGGGCCCAAGAATTTAATCCCCAAATATGTGCAAGTAGTGGTGATCTCAACCTTGCCTCGTCATAAAAAGAAATGAAAGTCATTTAGAGATTTCTTAGAGGTATTAAAAGTCATGAGCTTAATTTTGCTAAGGTTTACTAGCATCTGCTCAAGATCACATATGCTAGCAAGGGAATCCAGTTTCTTTTGAAGGTCCTTGGGCAAGGAGGCCAAGAGGACCATATCATTTAAAAACAAGAGTATCACTATTAGGACATGGTGTAAGATGTGAACATCATCAACATGAGTTTTCTCTTTGAGATATTCCAGGTCAACAATGTAGATCCCACTCTTGTGGTAGCGACAATGAGGAACTCAGGAACACCAATGCCTCGTCTTTGGAGCCTGGAAAAGGAGAATCCTCAGAACTGAGTCAAAAGCCTTTTGAAAGTTTACAAAACAACATAAGACCTGGAAAACTGTTGCCTAGCTTCACCAATGAGAGTCCACACTTTGGTATTTGGTCCTAAACACTACATCCCCTATGCCCTTGAGTATGTTCTTGAGTTAGAATTATTGACATTGCCAATGCATGGACACAAAGCATCTTTGAAGGTTTTCTATTTGTTGGGTGGTGAAATTGTGGGTAAAATAAAGATACTTTGAAATCGTTTACTAGAAAGTGAATATGATGTAATGGTGATGACAAGTATATTCTTAAAGCATTGCTACCTTGCATGCATGAGGAAGGTTGTTGAACTATTTGTAAGATATATTTGATATGAATCTAAATATCAGGTTTGTTGAATGCAGATAAGATAAGATAAGATAATTTTATTACTGTCCAACAAATGACCACAAAAGTAGGTCAATGGGATTGTGTGGTACGTCATGGTAACATTACAAAGTCGAAGCCCAAAAGTAGCTCCTATAAAAAGCAATACTCAAACCTAAGCCTAACTCCACAAATAGAGAGTCGATCTCAGATAGACATATACAAAGAGAGATATGAAGAGAGCTGATTCAGAAAATGTATAAAGGGAGTGGATCTCAGAGTTGTGATACAAAAATGGTGATACTGTCGCTATCATGGGGCACTGGAAGCACTGAAATCATAGGGAGCATCTCTCCTACCATTCGAGGCCGATTGAAGGAAGCTCAAAAGAGTGCTCTGTTTGGAAGAAGAATTGGAAGAGGAGCTATAATGGCTACTGCGTCGCTGCCAGGAGGAGGGATGTTGTTGCTGTATCTTGGATGAGGTCGTCTGTTTTTTAGGATGCGGTTGAGAGTGGCCTTGTCGTTGGTGTTGGGCGAAGGTGGAGGTGGATTGCTATGTCCTAACCAAGCGATCAAGGTCAGAACCACCATTTCTCTATCTCTTGGTGCCTCTAGAGGAAGGAAGCATCAGAATGAAGGAAGTGATACTTTGAGTGGAGACTTGTCCTGATTGAGAATGTCATTGGAGGGTGAAGGAACGAAGCCGAAGGGCCTCCTG
Source organism: Larix kaempferi (assembly GCA_027924585.1). Lineage (NCBI taxonomy): Eukaryota > Viridiplantae > Streptophyta > Pinopsida > Pinales > Pinaceae > Larix > Larix kaempferi. Next base: position 4,872,928 of record BSBM01000827.1, read on the forward strand.
AAAGTATAAGGCCAAGCATCTCTGATCAGGGTATCTGAAGAATCTAGTCAAAGTTTGAAGCTTATGGAGAAGAATGTCGCTGGAAAGACAATAAAAATGCCCATGGATCTCGTAAAGATGAAGTGCTCTTCGATGTCAACCTCTCGAAAGTGACATACTTGGTAGATTTTGTTTGACCAGTCAAGTTGGTGATTTGTCTCTACCCGGAGACAATGAGAGCCCACTTTGAATTGGCCTAAAGGAATATGAATATATTGTGCCCAATTGCGGAATGTGTAAGGGGGTTGAACAATGAGGTCGTCCCTCAGTTCCAAAAAGTGCATAACATAGAAGGCCATCTTGGGATGTAACACCACCCAAGGGTTGATCCAAGTAACCTGCACAAATTGTCTATAAATGTTATCTCTAGTGTTTTTGTTCAATTCCTGCTTGGTGGGTAAGAGGCGACCAAATGTGTCCAAGGAATACTTAAATGGAGGAAGCCGATCCATTGCAATATCGATGAAGATGCTAAAAGATCCGCAACACTCACAAACCAACATCTAGAGCAGCCTGAAGGGCTAGTTGAGGCGATGGCCTTTAAAGAGAGATAGGCCAAATATGGGTATTGGTCATAGCCCTTCATCAAGTCAGTGAAGCTCCTAAGGCGATGCAAGAGAGTGACAAGACTGAGCATAACTTCAAGCTAGAAAGGTTGAGCACCAAACTCTGCAAGTACAATGGGAGGTATTTCTCTATTTGCATTTGATGATGCGACGGAGGAGGCGGATCTGCACTCTTTGCTGAGGCCCAATCACTATCCAGTAGGCATGGCCCCCACACCTCAAGGCTATAGAGGGCTGTGGATCAGATGAGAGTATCCACGAGAGACATCTTGGATGAGATGTCCTCAAAATGGTGTCTAAAGCACTATCTCAAGAAGGGATGGGGATCTGTATCCTTAATTAACTCGAGGTTTAAGAGCATGCCGCAGACTAAAACGAGGTCCTTTGAATTGAACCCTCAAATAGGTGTAGGTGCTAGTGATCTCATTCTCTTACCCTCTAAAGAAGAAATGAAGATCAGTGAGTAACCTCTTCGATCTGTTGAAGATCATGACCTTGGTTTTATCCAAGTTGATTGTCAATTGTTGAACATCACAAAAGAGAGCCAAGGCATCTAACTGTCTCTGCAATCCCTCCGGAGATGAGGCCAAGAGGACCACGTTGTCAACGAAGAGAAGAGTATAGATCAAGACCTGGTGGAGAAGGTACCCATCGTTGTCTTGATTGTGCTCCTGTAAGGACTCTAGCTCATTGATGTATATCCCAAAGAGTGGGGGAAAGTGGACACTCCTGCTTAAACCCAATGGTACTCTTGATGAAATCCGAGATCCTGTGGGCTATGCGAAGACGACCAAGGACCGACTCATATAGTCTCATAATGGAAGCTAGTAGGGTCTCAAAAATGCCATTGTCTCGGAGCCTCTGGAATAATGCCACCCTAGGGATAATGTTGAATGCCATCTGAATGTCTACAAAACCACAATAAATTTTCATAGAGCAGTGACGTACCTCCTCGATGATGACTCAGAGCGTAAGAATGTGATCAATGGTCTGGTGTGTTAGTTTGAAGCTTGCCTGTCCTCTAGCTCTGAGCTGTCTTCTCTCAAGCTCCCCAGAAAACTGCATATGGAGGACTATAGCATATAGCTTGGAGAAGTGTGGCCAACCATGATCGTTCTATAATTATTGGGATCGATATTAGGGTACGTTTTATGGATCGGGTGAATAATATGATGCGACCACAGTTCTAGGAAGCTAGTGCAGACCACGTGGTTAGACATATCAGCTAAGTGATAGTCAAGTGCTAGGAGGCCATGTTGGAAGAGTTCAACCCAGAACCCTTTCTCATCTGCTGCTCTACTAAATCTCATGTCCCAAACAACTTCCTGGACATGTGGGGAGTGAATAAGTAATAGGAAGGCGAGGGGAAGAGGTAACCTGGATAAGGGGCTTCTTCGGATGTCATAGAGGGAAGAGGTGTGGGAGAATATGGCTTTTGGATCAAGATCAAGCGGGAGATGGGAGTGGCAGGGGAAGATGCTACGCCATAAATGTTTGGCGGAATGAATAAGGGAAGTACTCGACTCTCGTTGCCTATGAGAGATGAAGAGGCATTTCTTGTGTCAAAAGAGACGACGGTAGGAAGCTTTGAGAGTTGGGTAGGAGGGGTGACCATGGTTGAAGGCATGTCGAACTTTAGTGTGGAGGCGCTTGCAGTCATTGCCATACCATTGGTTCATGGTGTAGGACCTAGGCTTTTGGGATGGGGGTGGAACAAGTGGAGTGGGGTTATGTTTTAAGGGCAAACTCTGAGATGATAGAAGAAATACATGTGTACTTGGCAGAGGCAGAGTCGAGAGAAGCGAATCAAGACACGAAAGGGAGCATTTGGCAGAGGGTGGAAGTAAAGGTGTCAGGGTCTCCCTCAGTAAAGAGAATATTAGTACGAGGTGGACCTGGGCGTGGGGGAGGAGGGGCCAAGGGTGGGCAGGTGTCAATCTAAAGGGAGAAGGAGAGGAGAGCATGATCGGCCAAAGGGATGGTGGTTACAATGAAGTGATGAATGAAGGGGAGAAGGTCTTGATTGGAAAGGACATAATCAACCACACACTGACCACCACCGTGAGGCTGGCAAGTGAAAGGGATGGAAGTTGGGAAACAAGGGAGGTCATTAAGGATCAATAGCTCATACGATTCTCAAGCCGTAGGAGGTGCTTTCCGTACCTTGTAAAAGGTCGCAAAATATCATCAGATGATTGGTGAAGTTCCACAATAGATTGATCAATATCCTGAACACAAAACATGTCCTCAAAGCGGTCATGAAGAGGGACATGGAGGGCTTTGGTGCAAGCATTGAAGTCACCCTATAGGATGACCTCTCCCACTATGAAGCTGAATGATGCGAGAGTATAGATACAAATATGGGTCACTGTCAGGCTCGCCATGGATAGTGAACTAAGATGAGGCTGGGGGAAAGTAGCAAACTGCTATAAAGATATCCTTGAGGAGAGGGGGTAATCTGCTGAGCTGGACCCACATAAACTTGGCAAATTCTCATCCACTGTGACCATCGAAACTCTACCTCGAAGGGACTCTCGTACTAAGCATGCCGCACCACCTGAACCTCGGACCCCACCTGAAGACTGGGTTTCCTGATGACATGCAGAAAACCAGTGATAACCTGCAATATCTGGAAGTGGCCTGACTGGTCTCTCATGGGTTTCGGTAATAAAAAGGAGATCCGGAGAACCAAGAGCATCGTGTAGCATGCATGGCAAAGACCAAAAAGACCCATTACCAGCAGAGTAGTTATAAATTTGCTGGTGATTTTTACTGTTGAAGGACGAGTAATAAGTCTTTGAACTCTAGGATTTGAAGAGTGCAAGTTTAAAGCCATTTATTTTTTAAGCTACTACACGAGCATTTACAAGGAGATATATCTTAGATATGGCGGTAGCCATATCTTATTTGGGAAAAACTGTTTCTTGAAATAAACTAAGAGTAATTGTTTTCCTCGTTTATATTTTTCTTTCTCAACGAAAAATCATTGTTTCCCAAATTCATTTATTGTTTTCCTCCATATTTTTCTTTCTCAACTAAAAATTGTTGTTTCCCAAATTCATTTTTGCACCATGTTGATGCTGAAAGCAGAGTGTCATTAATCATCAAGAAGTTAAACATAAAAATAAGTTAATGTAGTAGATTAAATGCTTTCAACATTTTCATTGAAAATGTTTTCAACATCTCAACGTTTAGTCTGAATATATTAGAGCCTACCAATGAATGATGTTTTTTTCTTAAATTTTCCCTTTCATTGCAATGTTTTCTTAAAAAGTATGGAAGATTTTCCTCATTAATTCCCGTGCTTTGTCTTATTTAAATGTGTATGGTACCCGAATGGTTTGTCCTCTGTACATGGTACAGGTTTCAAGACTAGCATCTGGAGGGATAGAAAACAGCCAATCAGATTGTTCAGTCAGGTATTGTTATCGTTTGTGTTTGTCAAATAGTGAGGTTGATTTTTTTGTCACTTTATGTTTTATTTATAGCTATTTAAGGTGTGTATGTACACAGGAACAAAGGTGCTAACACAAATTATCCAGATCAGTTAAACTCTAGAGCTGGTCCAACAACACAAACTGTGTCTCTCATAAAGTCTGATTCCGAAAAAATGAAAAGCACACCGGCTGGAGAATATCTGACTGCTGCTTTACTGGATTTCAATCCTGATCAGTATGATAGTCCTGCAGCTATTGCTGATGGGGCAAACAAACTTTTAATGCTGGTAAATATTTAAAGATGTATATTCGTTGACTTTTTCCCATTTCTGTTATTAATAATTACAAATGAGTTTAGAAATATGTTTTTGTTGAATCATGGAATAATTGCAAATATCTTCTATCCAAATTATTGATGTCTCGGTAACAGATTAAGATATATTATTGGGAGAATGTATGTGCTTACTTGGAACTGCTATCCTAACAATGATTTACTGGCATGATCTTTTGGCTGTCAATGGAGTTGAATGTCAAGAGCTGAATGTCAGTTTTATTTTTTAAGACTAGTGAAGTTAGATCTAGGTTTTACTTTCACTTATAAATGGTGTTGTGAATTAGATGTCATCAAAATAAATGCCCACTATTTGAATGGGAAAATTTCTTATGATAGGTAGCATGGTTTAACATGTTCTGAAAACATATCCATATTTGTCATGATTTTTACATGTGTGCTTGTGTTATAAAACAACTCAACCTATTACCTGTTATTGTCTAGGACATGCATTGATATTTTACACCCACCCCAATTTGGGGGATTTTGAATTGGAAATGGAATATATTTCTTTGGAGTGGCTAGGGTTTAAGGAATGTGTATGACAAGTCTGAATCAGTTTATAATCTATTTTATTTGTGCACTGGCCCCACCCCACACTATGTAGCCAATGAGTTCATCACTACTAAATTGTTGCACCGAGACTAGTGAGGTGCTCTACAGCCCAGTATGTTGCACCAAGACTAGTACGGTGCTCTACAACTCAGTATGGGGGAGATGTTGTCACCTACATAACGTACATGACAAGAAAAAAATAAAGGTAAGATAATTTATTAATGTCCAACAAATGACCACAAAAGTTGGTCAATGGGATTGTGTGGTACCATGATGTTGATACAAAGTGGGAGTGCCAAGGCGGCTCCTATAAAGCTATTTTGCAGTAAGTGTTGGCTGAATTTGAAATTTACACAAAAGCTAAAAAATATTAAAACCAGCATAGATCCATCTTAAACTTGGATCTATCAAGCATCTAGTGGGATCAAATTTCTTGCTGCCCCGAGATTAGTGAGGTTCTCTACAGCCCAGTGTGGTGGAGGTGCTGTCACGCACGCAACGTACGTGGCAATTTAAAAAAAAATAAAGCTACTCCACAACAAATGTCGGCTAAATTTTACACAAAAACTATGAAAATTAAAACTAGTATAGATCTATCTTATGTAAAAATCACTGTTTTTCCCTCTCGGTTTCAAGTTTAGGTTTCAGTACATAGTTTAATGCCCAATGCCAAAAGAATGACTGCTGCAATAGGAATTTTTACTCATAAACAGTACTGAAGCTCGAAACACCATAAAAATGATTGTCATAGTAAAAAACCGTAGGCCTCAACTCATGATTGGCTGCCATGTACTCAGCCTTTGAAGAACTCAAAGCAATGGATTTTTGCTACTGATTGAACCACGACACTACTGCCGAGCCCAAACTGAAACAATAACCGGAAGTGCTATTCCAGTCCATCACACTGTTTGCCCAATTTGAATCTGTGAAGCCAACCAAACTAACACCATCTGTCCTTCTATAGTCCAGACCATAATCCACTGTCCCAGCAAGATATCTCAACACATGTTTTGTGGCTACCCAGTGCACTCTCCTAGGCTCCACCATAAACTGACTGAGAGTGTTCACCGCAAAACACAAGTCTGGCCTGGTGTTGTGACCAGATACATCAAAGAATCAATGAGTTGATGGTAGAAGGTTGGATCCACCAACTCTCCCTCATAAGCATGAAGCTTTTTCTAGTTGGTGATCATCGGTGTAGCCATCGACCTATAGTCCTCCATCTGAAATCTCCTCAGAATAGCAATTGCATACTTCCCCTGACCCAGGAAAATATGTCTAGGCTCCTGCCAAACCTCTAATCCCCAAAAATAATGCATTAGCCTAATGTCTGTCATTTCATACTTTGAAGCAAGATCTCTCTTGCAAGTGGTAATGAGTTTCTCCTCACATGTAATAAACAAGTCGTCCACATATAACAGAAGAATGAGCGGATCATCACCAACCATGATGTAGTAAAGGTTCGGATCTGCCTCACTCTTCTTAAATCCCATCGACAACAAATAAGAGTCTATCCTGGAGTACCAAGCTTGAGGAGCTTGCTTCAACCCATACAAGGCCTTCTTCAGCTTGCAAGCATGACTCTCTCCAGAATCTCAAAGCACTGTGGTTGCTCAAGATACACCTCCTCTTGTAAAAGCCCATTGATAAATGTGGTCTTCAAATCTATCTGGTGGATCTTCCAACCCATCTCTGGTGCAATGGATATCACTGCTCTGATCGAATAGTAATGAGCATTCGGTACAAAGGTCTTGTCATAATCAACTCCCTCTACTTGTGAGAACCCCCGTGCCACAAACCGAGCTTTGTACTTCCCCACACTACCATCCGCAACATGCTTGATCTTGTAAAGCCATCGAGAAGTCACCACTGACTTCCCCTCATGTCTCAGTACAATCCCCCAAACATCAGTCTTCATGATGGAATGGTACTCTTCCATCATGGCATCTCTCCACATGTGATGCTGGGATGCCTCCTCCAAAGTGGAAGGCTTTGAGTCATGAAGACTAGCTACCAAAGCCATACCATACCTGTGAGGCATCTTTATCTCTCGAACAGATCTCTTGGGTTCTCCAACTTACTTTGCTTCCTTCAGGGTGTCTTTAAGCCACTTGGGCTTCCTCTTCCTTGAAGGCTCCTCCCAAACTGGTGCATCATTTTCTGAAGACTGAGACTTGGGAGTAGAACCTCTTATAGTTGGTGACCCATGAACCTGCGAACTAGAAGTTGGTGACTCATGTGAACCGGAAGTTGGAATTGGTGAACTTGTAACCCGAGAACTTGTACCTATACTAGGTGAAGCTTTGACCTGTGTCCTTGAACCTGAAGCACCTGTAACCAGTGGACCAGTCACCCCTGTTACCGATGACCCTACACTTTGTGAAGATGGATTTTGAGTGATCATCTGAGGTGTGGAAGCCTGCTGCTTCCCCTGCTCTGACTCACGAGACTTCCTGAAGGCCCGCTCTTCCTCAAATCTCACCTCCCTCCTCACAACATTTTCCTCTGCAAGGGAAGATAAATGCGAAAGGCCTTTGAAGTCTCATCATAACCCACAAAGATTCCCTTCTCTGCAGTGGGCCCCAACTTTGTCCTCTTCTCTGAAGGTACATGGGAATATGTTAGGCAACCAAAGATCCTGAAATAGCCAACCTCTGGCCTCTTACCTATGAACATCTCCTCAGGGGTCTTACACCCCAAGGCTCAGTGAGGACTCCTATTCTGAATGTAAATAGCTATGCTGCATGCCTTAGCCCAAAGAAAGAGTGGAAGACTATGATGATGTAACATAGCTCTTGCTGCTCCCACAATGGCCTTGTTCTTTCTCTCCACCACTCCATTATGCTATGGAGTGTATGGTATCGTCAACTGCCTCTTGATGCCCTCCTGTGCACAAAACTCATCGAAAGCATTGGAGGTATAATCACCTCCATTATCTGATCTCAACACCCGAATCAGCCTCCCTATTTGGTTCTCCACAAGAGCTTTGAACTCTTGGAACCTATGCAAGACTTCTTCTGATTTCTTGCTCTTCAAAAAGTAGATCCAAGTCTTCTTGGAGTAGTCATCAATAAATGAAACATAGTACTCAAAACCAGTCAACGAAACAAAAGACATAGGATCACATAGGTCAGAATGGATCAAGTCAAGTACTCCTGTTGATCTGCTATCACTGTTAGGAAATGCAGTCTTGGTGTACTTTCCCAAAGCACACTCCCTGCATAGATCACTGTGCTCTGTGTTGAACTCAGGCAACCTAGTCACCATATCTCTCGACATCCAAAAAGATGGATGTTGTGAGTGACCCATCCTCATATGCCACAACTCACATAGATCACTGCTACTATTGTGTGTCAAAGCTTGTAAAGGATGAAATAAGAGCTTGTGTAGCTTCCCGTATCTGAATCCAATATCGAAAGAAGCAGATGGTCCTAATGCCTTGGGAAAAACGTGCAAATGTCCATCAAGGAAGTACACCCCAAGTCCTCTATCCTCGATTGTGGAAACTGAAACGAAGTTCTTCTTCAGCCTGGGGACATACAAGACATCTTGCAAAGTCATGGGACTCATAGACTCCTTCTGAAAGGTAATAGTCGCACGTCCAACTGCTCTGACAATTGTGTCATCCCCCAACACTACCTCCACACCCATGCCTGTCTGTGTGAACTCTAAAAACATCTCCCGTGCACCTTCCATATGGCTCGAAGCTCCACTATTAGTGTACCAAGTGCCAGTGGTGGTGGATGCACCCAAAGAATGGCCAGTCAACAAGGAATACTCTCTCTCATCCTCCATATCTGTGCTGGTAATAGATGCTCTCTCTAGATGTCTAGTACAGAGAGAGAACTCTCTCTCAAATTTAGCTGCATACTCATCAATCTAAGCTGAAGCTGCTGTCTGCTTCTTCTTCTTCTTCTTGTTCGGGCACTGTCCAGCATAGGTGCCCAAACCCCTGGCAAGCAAAACACTTGAATTTGCTCAAATCTTTCTTCTATCCACCATGCTGCTTAGCCCCACCTTGCTTGGGGCCCTTCTCGGACTTCTTCCCTTTGGCCGTTAAAGCCACATTCTTCTCATCCTCCTTACTGTTCGAAGAGCTCCTTTGCAAAAATCCTCTCCGGGTCACCTCCTGAACAAAGTCATCCCGGAGATGATCCCAAGAAGGGATGTTCTCTCTGGAAACAATGGCCTCCACAAATATAGCCCATGGATTGGCCATGCCATTAAAGGCTGTCCGCACTAGCTCATTGCCAGCCACCACCTCCCCACTGCTGCAAGCTCATCCTTAACCTGAGTTATCCAAGTAAGGTAAGATGTTACATTCTCAGCTTTAGCGATTTTGATAACTATTCAATTTCTGCCTCAGTACCATCTTCCGGTTTTCATTGGAACTTTGGTACAAGTTGGTTAAGGCATCCCACATCAGATAAGATCGGTTCTTAGTGGTCAAGTGTTGGATGACATGATCCTTCACCGCATCATGTATTATCCTCTTTGCCTTGATGTCCTTCTAATTGAAGGCTGTCAACGCTGCTGCATCAGTGGCTGCGGGTACTTGAACTGGATTAGCCTGAGTATTGTTCACTACATCATCCCACAACTCATTCTCCTGCAGTATCAACAGTATCCTTCCTTTCCAAGGAATGAAGTTGGCTGCCCCATCCAGCCTATCCTCCAACCTCAACCCTGTGGCCATCTCACTAAAAATTCAAAGTCCAAAATCTTCCTACTGAACAAAAGAAAGTCTCTCTGAAAGTCTGAAATCACAGTCAACAATTATTCCCTCCATGCTCTGATACCATGTAAAAATCACTGTTTTTCCCTCTCGGTTTCAAGTTTAGGTTTCAGTATGTTACCGGGCAAACTAGCAGGGCTAGTGTCCAGTAAGCACATGAAAGGACTTGTGACCCAATGTCACCTCGATCACAAACCTCTAACTTCTTGGGAGAGTCTTGACCTCCAAGGGGAGAGCCCTTTAGCCTCTAGAGAACACCTGTCAACCAATACACTAATACCTTCCACGACCTCAAGATAAAATCAGTGCCTTTATGGAGTCAAATAGAAGATGCAGGAGATATACTAATGAAGGTCAGGTTTAATAAGTGCTATTTTCAGTGTGTGAATAATGTAGTATCAGGCTATCAGCAACCGAAGGTAATCATATCACAAAATTGTCATAGCAATGTTTAGTTGCATTCACCAAATTGTTACTTTTAAGAAGTAGATAGCAGAAGTATAATCTCAATGGCAGCCCAATATAACCAACCAGTCCACCTCACAACATCACCATCTTCAAGTCATTCAAACAGATACATGCATGACAATAATAAATAGTAGCAACCAGCATGAGGCAGTTTGCATAAGCAGTGAACAATCAATAATGAGACCACTTCCTACAAATTATTACCAGGCGTATAATAGTTGTCAATGAAAATCAACATTCCTTATGTAGGCAATTAGCAGGTTCAATGTAATCGATCCTTAACCATTTCATATCAGCATCTGATAAATAAGGTCGTTATTTCCAGCAAATCTGTCATTCAAGGCAATAAACGTCTACTGGCAGCTTGTGTATCACCATACAGTTAGTGCGAGGATTTAAGCAGTCACTACAGGAATTATATGTATAATCGTGAAACCCCAGTATGTATGTTATGCTTAAATTCATACTACAGTCCTTGGCCTACAGTCATTGATTGACATTCGTAACAAGGTAAGTATCTGCAGCCAACTTTAGCATTAGAACATCATTGAAAATCAACACTGTAACAGTATCATAGAGTAGTCATTTAGCATAAAATTGTGTCACTCAATACCATTGTTCATCATGGACACAAGCTCATATGATAGATGCCAAAATGAAGTTTGATATCACAGTTTTGAGGGGGGAAGGGTCTGAAAAATGATTAACCACCAGACATGTGATTCAGTTCTGCCCTAATTTGCTGTCTCAGTCTGCAAAAAATCTCTGTTTTTATCAGTTGTTACATTTCCCAATGTAACAGGATCAGAAAGTGACACCCTCAAGTATTTATGAACAATGTGTGTAGGCCGAAATTGTAGGATACCTCAGAATTTTGAAAATTTAAATATTTTTTGAATTTTGATTTTTTTTTCTTGCAATTTTTAGGTTTTCTGGTTTTTTGAATTTTTTTAAGTTTTAGGTCCTTTTGGAATTTCGTTTTAGGGTTTCTAAAAGGGAAGGCCGAGATTTTAGAAAGGCGGGCCGAAATTTTAGGGTGGCCCAAAAATTAGAAAAAAAATATATTTTTGTTTTTTTGGAATTTTTTATTTTTATTTTTAGGGTTTTACAGATGTAAATTGCAGACCTAATCTACCATGAAATGCAACAATTTACACGTGAAAATGCATAAAATTGTGGATAAAAAAGCAATGTTCCCCCAAGGTTCCGAGACGGCGGGACGCGGGTGCGGGGAGACGCACATTCGGGACGTGTGGAGACCACCCCCAAATTTTAGAGAAATTCGGGGGGACGGCGGGACGCGAGAGTTATAATTTTTTTATAAAATATTAAAAATATGCAAAATATAAATCCCAACAATAACAAACCATCCCATGCAAATTAGTGAATTACTAAACACTACATTTATCATTGTGCAATCATGCAATGTAAATGCAAAGTTTAAACAAATTACACGATTCATCATAATTATATTAATATATGAATCTATGATTAACATGAACATCATATTTCATGTTTGTCACTTTTGAGTCTTTGTCATTTGATATTTCAGTTTTGAGTCTCGCTGGAGTTTCGGAGTTTCGGGGGGGACGCCCACAAGTCTCGGAGTTTCGGGGGGGACACCCACAAGTCTCGCCGCCCACCGAAACGTTTCGCTGTGCGTTTCGCCAAGTTTCGCCCAAAGCGGGACGTCCCGAAACGTTTTGCATGGAGTTTCGGAGTCCCCGGGACGCAAGAAACGTCGAAACGCGTCCCCGACCCTTCGGGACGCGTCCCCGTGGAACACTGTAAAAAAGTGACAAGAGAAGGGATATGATCCCTCTCTCAATCTCAAGGCATAAGGGATCGATATTTAACGTCCTTACAAGGAAAGTTCTTTTTAGGTTTGCAAAATTAGGGCATCAACCAACAACCCCTGGGGTTTGTTGGGAGATCCTAACAA